>CAWUFW010001169.1:0-600000 GCA_963921515.1 Calotriton arnoldi
CTGCCTGCGGAGATATGTTTGTGTCCTATACCGCTTCACGAATGTGCCTAGCCCTCGCACATTCCACGTGATGATGTTAAAACCTGCCATTTCTGGGTTGCACGATTAAATGGGGACTATCACGCCCTCTCCGCCAGAGCTGTCTTCGCATTAAAAACCAATAAAGGAACTGTCCCCCCCACCCATCGGGTAAACACATAAGACACCAACCGTGCCTCCCCAATCTGATCCTAACATTGCAACACCCACTTAGAAAACAAAATTAAACCTATCTAGCATTCAACTTATTATATATACGATATACCACAAATAAGCAAAGCACACTCTTTTGCAATCAAACCCACCACATTCACGTTAAGTCTAATCTTGCGCGGGGTAGCAGGGGGCTCCCGTCCACCCACCAGGAGAGTAGCAGGAACTCCTGTGTCGCCACCGCTGCCACACTCACACAGTCAGTCACACTCACCAACACTCGCACAACAATACACAATTATCCAAAATGAAGAACAGAAATGAGAGAATAGAGAGAATCGAATAGGAGGAAAGGGAAATAGAAGAAAGGGGGAGAGGAGGATGCGCGTGAAGAGAAAAGAGAGGGAGAGGGAAAAGAGGTGGGGCGGCCCACCCGTCCCGGCGATACAGCCGATCGAGCAGGGTGCCGTGAGACACAGGCTAGTTCAGTTCCACAATAAGTGTACTCAGCAAGTGTCAAATGGACCACTAAGGAGCGCGATACAGCTCACAGTTCAATGCGGTCAGCACAGGCCGCCGATCTCCTCAGGGCGCCATGCGGACGCAATCCGACTCCCGGTGACGTCATCTCCATTTAGCTTACTCAAGAGTTAGAGGGCTGAGGGGTTTCTTCCACTATGTCTCCAGTGTTGACCTCCGAGTCAGCTGCTGTTACCACCTCCACCAGTGCCCTGGCTTCCTCACGTTCCTCCAGCAGAAGCGCCTGACTGACACGAATCACCTGGAATCCCTCGCCGTCCGAGCTGTTACACTCCAGTTCCAGAGAGCCATCTTGTTGTACAACCACTCTTTGGGCGGACCGGGAGGGCTTCTTGTTATGGTGGCCTCGTTTCCGCGTCCTGCGCAGCGACCAGAGCTCTCCGGGTAGTCTGCCAGAGCCCCCCGGGGCCGGTATGCGTTCGTCCCCTCTCACCTCTAACCAATCCCAGGCCGCTTCAGGGGTAGAGAAGTATGAGCTTTGTCCTGGTGTATCACTCTAAGTTTGTCCAGATATAATAGCATGTACTTTAAGTTCATTGCCCGGAGCTTCTGTTTCACACCACCAAAAGACATTCTGAGCTGTTGGACCATACGGGTGTAGTCGGGGAAAATGCGGATAGTGTGGGTCTCAAAGGCTGGATCGCCACTGCGTCGGGCCTCCCGGAGTATGTGATCTCGGTCCCTATAATTAAGGATCTTGTCAATGATGGTGTGGGGGGCTGCCCCCACTGGGGGAGGGGGCTTCAGCGCTCTGTGCGCCCGCTCGATCACAAAACAGGGGGAGAGAGGTGTCGAAGGGAAAACAGTCTTGATCCATTTCTCTAGGAATAGCTCGGGATCAGGGCCCTCCGCCCCCTCTGGGAAGCCCACAAATCGAAGGGTACATCTGCGGGAGCACCCCTCCGCGTCCTCTGCCCATCGCTCCAGAGTGGCCGTTTTCTCCGCCAATTCCGTTAAAGCGGCCCTCAAGGAGGAGACCTCCGTCTCCAGCGTCGACACCTTTTGATCCATCGCTAGGGATCTTTCCGCAACTGTCCGTTGGTCGACCTGCAATAGGCCCACATCCAGCGAGACAGCGTCGATCTCGGCCTGGACCAGCTGGCTGGAGGCCTCTATAGTAGCGAGGATCTGCGCACCCGAGGGTTTGGGGCCCGCGCAGCCGGCGCAGAGGCCCCCGGAGGCTCTGAGTGCGCCACTGTGGTCTGGGCCGTGAACTGGTCCATTTTTGTTTGTTGGACCCCTCTTTGGGGCCTGTCTTTGCCCATGGCAGCAATCCCCCGTTTGCGTTATGAGGGCCTGGTTCCGATCGATACAGGCCCTACTCTGTTCTCCCTCTCTCCTGATCCAACTCAGTCTTCTCCTTCCGGGAGGGTTCGGTCCGACCCCATGTGTTCATACCCGGAATTTCAGGGCCCCGCGGGGGGCTCAGGGGAAGTCAACGTGTGAGGGCGAGGGCCAGAGTTTCAGTGTAGCACCAAGGGAAGCTTGCTGCCCGGGCGTTGCCAGGCCCCCAGACACGCCGCTCCCAGTCGATAGTTGCCTGTGGCGGCGAAGTCCCATAGGCAACGCGAGGTATGGGCTCCCAGCTAGGCCATGACCGGCGACGCTCCATCTTTCTGCACACCAGCTCGGCTCCTCAGTCTCTGCCAGTTGGTGGTCGCAGGCTGCTTGCTGCCTCCCGTTGCACTGCTTCAGTCCGTCGGAGGGCCTCTGCCTCAGCGATCGGCACGATCCCGGGCAGCCCCAGCCGCAGGTCCCGTCACCAGTTACCCCTGCCGGAGGTCTCCGTGTGCATTTGCTCGAGGTGCCGCTCGCACCAGGGCTGCCCCGGGGTGTTTATGACTCAGGGTAAGGGCACCCTGAAGCCCGATGTCAGGAGAAATGCAGGATATTTGGTGGGCCCGCCGCGGAGTTCTCTAAGACGCGTCCGCTGCGGCCACCATCTTGGCCACGCCCCCCAACATTTTTGTTTTTAAAAGTGTTTGTAGGGGAGTGTTAACACTGTCCATGCCAGAATGTGCTTGCTGCATGCTACGAAGATGTCGGTCTGTTGTATTCTTGCGGTTTTTTAACAGGCTATGTCCATAGGACCTTAAATTTCTACTTCTCAATAACTACTTCAACTCACGCTCAAACAGTTCTACATTTCCCTCTTTGACTAGTTCCTTCAAGACGGACACATGACACTTTCAGTGTCCTATTCTGTCCCCGATGCTATTCCTCAATACGCCCTTGTATTATACTTCTGTGACTTTATAACCACTTAATGCTGTATTGTTAAACTATGACTCTATAAATCCCCTCATGCATCTTTTACAAACGTTATCACATAACATATAAAGCGCTCTGATACCTTCGGGTCTAGCTAGCGCTATATAAAACCTAAAGTAATAATAATAATAATAATTTGAGCAATGAGAAACTCTAAGAAAATCTTAAAACTGCTGGAGACCACCAGAAATGGAAGGGCACAGGTGCCCTTTTAACCTGATCGTAGTTAAACAGATGTGCAAACACGAAATTAACAGCCTACAGGATTGGTGATGTGAGCACAAGCAGTAGGAAAAAATATCTTCTAAAAAATGCAAATATGAACTGTAGCACAAAGTACAAACTTAGCTGTATTGCTGGACTGGATTACCCAGATGGTTTCAATAAAGTTCGGGAGACAGGTGCACACATGTGAAGGTCAGGGAGTGTGACCTGAGCTGATGGCTGTAGAGCAACATTAAGGCATGCCAAGACAGGTGAACTGCTTTCCAAAAGTAGCCCTATAATGTGTTACATTTTCAGCCAGTTATGACATTTCTTATCCAATAAAAAGTTGCATTCTGGGACATGTAGTTTAACTTTTCTGAGTACTGTTGACTAAAAAGCCAGACTTTACTGAAGATATTTGATATGACAGATTGGGCAATGATAAATAAAAGTTCCTTTAAAGACGAGAAGACATGGCATGTACTCTGTGATTGAAACATTATGCTCCGCATGTTGTGCACTCAGCAGAAATCCCATTTGTACATGTTGCTGACACCACGTGTGCAGGGCCACAATATGTATTCAGGGCCAGCAGACAGTTTCTGGTTAGCAGAGTCCCTTATTTGTACACCTTGAAGGCAGGAGCATTCTTGCACAGCTGTGTCGGCAAAGCATGCCAGATTATGGTCTATGCTGAGATCACCATGTCTCACAATACCTACTGGCGAGGCCTGGGAGAAACGTAAAGCGCAAGCATCCTTAAGCGAGGCATGAGAAAAAGCCATGTGGTCTATTTATAGTAAACTTAATAAATTGCGAACAGCGTTGTAATGTCCGCTCAACAAGACAAAAACACAGTTACAACATGAGAAGGTGTGGGATTAATTACACTCTTCTATTAAGGGAGTTATTAATAAAATGGTATATAATGCTGGAGCATTCTAAAGCTCTGTTGACAACAACGTGACACAGCAGCCGCAAGCAGGCACCACCTGCTTCCCTAAATCCGTATTTTGTATTTGTAAAGCGCGAACTACTCACCCTTAGGGGTCTCAAGGCGCTGGGGGCCGTCGTGGAAATTAAGTGAGCTATTGCCCAGAGTCCCTCCCTCTGTGGCACCCTCCTCTACAGGCCCCCCCGCCCGCCGTTCACCGACACCATCGTAGACCTCATTGCACCCCAGGCTCTTGCATCCACCGAGTACATCCTACTCGGGAACCTCAACTTCCACCTAGACAACCCCAGTGACCAGAACACCGCCTCTCTACTGGAGAACCTCACCAACATCGGGCTCAAACAGCCAGTGATCACACGACCCACACAACCGGACACACGCTCGACCCCATTTTCTCTGCCAGTGGGAACATCACCTGCAGCCATACCACCGAGCTCCACTGGACCAACCACCACTGCGTGCATCTCACCTTTGCCACGCCCACCGTACACCACTGCGCTTATCCCTCCCCCCCCCCGGCGCAGCTGGAACACGGCAACCGAAGAACGTCTCGTCGACCTCCTCGGCATGACCACCCCACCAACACCAACAGACGCCAACACCGCAGCTCGCAACCTGCACCGATGGATCTCCAACTGCGCTGACACTCTGGCACCCCCCCAAGAAGACACCAGGCAAGCAAAACTCCAAGAAAGCCAGCTGGTTCACTTCTGCCTCCACGAGTCCAGACGCACCTGCTGACGACTCGAGAAGAGATGGAGGAACAACAAAACCCCGCAAACTCACACAACCTTCAAATCTGCCGTCAACACACCACCTTCTCCTCAAAACCATAAAGAAAACGCCCTTTCAAAATAGAATAAACGCCAACGCACACAACAGCAAAGAACTTTTCGCCATCGTCAAGGAGTTCACCAGGCCCAACAGCGAGACCACAGATGTTCCACCCTCCCAAGACCTCTGCAACAAACTCGGAACCTTCTTCCACCAGAAGATCAGGCAGATCTACGATGGCTTCAACACCCAAGACCCCGCCACCACGCCAACAAATCGTGCTCAACTGGACTCCGCTCACCACAGACGACACACTCAAGACCATCCACTCAGGAGCCCCATTGGATTCCTGCCTGTACCACATTTTCCACATAGCAGCCGCCTCCATTGCCCCCCAGCTTCGCAGCACCATCAACTGCTCCATCGAAACCGCCACCTACCCAGATGGATGGAAACACGCCGAGATCAACCCCCTGCTGAAGAAATCGTCTGCCGACCCAACAGACCTCAAGAACTTCAGACCTGTCTCCCTCCTCCCCTTCCCAGCTAATGTCATCGAGAAGGCCATCAAAACCCAACTCAGAGTTCATCGAAGAGAACCACGTCCTGGACACCTCCCAGTCGTGCTTCCGAAGTTTCACCGCCACCAACGACATCCACTCCCTCCTCGACCAGGGTGAAACTGCAGCCCTCATCCTACTGTACCTCTCAGCTGCCTTCGACACCGTCTCTCACCGCACCCTAATCACGAGACTCTGCGGCGCTGGCACCCGCGAAAAGGCACTGGACTGGATCCACACCTTCCTTACCGGCTGAACACAGCGAGTCAAACTACCACTGTTCCTCTCAGAACCTACAGAGATCAGCTGCGGAGTGCCCCAAGGCTCCTCCCTGAGCCCCACCCTCTTCAACATCCCCCTTTCCTCTTGCTTTAACTTTTGAGAGCTCTTATGCTCAAGTCACAGCCCCAGTTTCTAACTATGACAACCACCTCTCCTCACCTTCAGGCAGCAGCAAAATGCTAGTCAAGTTCAGCACATAATTAAGTTAACTCTTAAGGAGCCAGCGCAGGCCTGCATCCACTTTTAAGTGTCTTTATAAATTAGCCGGTTCTCTTAATGAAGACTTTAAACGCGTGACAATTCTGTCAAGTGCTGGGATGCAGGAAAAGTCCTAAATTGGCATTAGTCTAACGCATACATGCCAACATTTTAGAAGAGCAAAGTGGGAGATTAAAGAAAAAAAATCGGGAGAATGGGGCCTTGAATCGGGTTACTGTCATGTATGGGCTTTGCAAGTGTGCTGCTGCAGGATCCGACATTTGAAACGCAAATGCACGTTTTTTTCTTACCTTTCAGAAGCATGGAGTGCAATGGCAGGCAGAAAGAGGGTGATGCAAGTGTTGTGCACTGGCCTGCAGGAGCAGGTTGCTGGCAGTGCATGCACCACGTTACACAATACCAAGCCCTGTCAGCTGAAACCCCCGAGTAATCAGGTTTTTGCTTGAAGGAATCGGGAGGCGGGAGACTAGCCTTGAAATCGGTAGTCTCCCGCCTGAATCGGGAGGGTTGGCATGTCTGGTCTAACGCCTCATGAGTGACGCTTGACTTGGTGCTTATAGAGTTGGTCTACGATTGATGTCCCCATATATGCCAACATTTTATACCAAGTGGGAGATTTTGGAAAAGAATTGGGGAGAATGGATTTTCCCCATTGACTTCTATTGAAGCAGAGGCAATTTCAGGCAAGAGGCAGCCAAAATAAAGCCATTTTTGGCTTAAAACATCGGGAGTCTCCTACCTGAATTGGGTCTGTTGTCATGTATGTGTCCTGTCAGGACAGGCTAAACAAGTGGTTCCACCAGTCTCCTGTGAACTTCCTCATCATGGTGGGTCTACTGTGAATGAATGTGAAACAATTATTTTACAGTAGTCAACTTAAAAAGAGGCAGTAGGTTAGAGGCCTTTCATTTAAGGAGTTTTGTATGTTTCAAGATATGTTTGTTTAGAGCTTCTCATTCACAATATAATTTCTGATAGCTATTTAAGTGCACTTCATATTGCTTGGTTTTACAAGCGAGAAAGTGGCACTTTAAGTGGCAAGCATTGGCAGCTGACTGTTACTCATAAATGCATTGAAACCATGGAAATGTCACACATAAGCGGTCTGAACTTTGCAGCTATGGGCCCCGGCCATGGCCTCCTTAATTGACTCCGCCACTACCGCCAAATCATTGAAACATTTTATCCGTAATTCTACATTCCATGAAGTAAATTAAACAAAGGAACGAATGGTAAAATGTATCAACGCCTGCGATTAAACCTTTACTCGCATCTCCTCGTCCTCCTTTCATCGGAGAGCTTTCCCATTCCAAGATGGCCGCGGTCTCCGTCAGGGCGGATACTTTATTATAGTCCTTCTTTTACGTCACCCGTTTTGTGTAATTTGGCCCCTAAGGCTCGCCGTCCCTAGGTTACAGCCGCAGAGAGTCCTTAGCAACCGCCCGGGTTGGTGCTTTGAGTCTCTGGGGTAACTCTAACCCAGAGGGTGGCCCGGGCAGGATCTAGGGGTGACATGGGGCTGCTCTGCCGGGTGACCACCACGGTCCTGTGCGCATCCTAGGTACCCGATGCCGGCCTCAGTAAGTGGGAATCTCATGCTTCTCTGTAGTGACCTGCACATGTACTGTATTGTTTAATTCATTATATTTAAAGGGAAGATGTAACTCAACCCGTCTTATTTCATTAGCTAAACTGGTATGTAACCCCTACCAAACGTGCGGCATCGTAAGCAAGCTCTGGATTTTTATCGCACTGTATTTTGCTGACTGGGCTGTTAAGCCCAAACCTACTGTGATAAAAGCGATGCTTTAAGTGTCAAAATGCAACGTGCACATGTCCTTTTATCCCTACGTTCTCCATATGTCACTGTCTTCCTAGCTTTTGAACTGCCATCTGCTGACACGGAGCAACGTGTGATTCTTGTAGCTGAACATTCACTTTCCACTAAAATGCAGTGCATTGGATGACCGATATGAGGGTCGTTACAGAGAATACAAATTGTAATGGAGCAAAGCTAATCTATAGTTTCACATTCCAACATGTTTATTATAGTTCAGATGTATAACAGAGGTTGCTGTGTAAACACCAGACTTCCCTTTTCATTGCAGTTCATGACAATGGATCTCTGAAGACAGCATTGCAATGAGTGACTGCAGCATGGCTTCTCCCCGGAATCAGACACATGTCCCTGCAGCGTCACTGCACCAGTTCCCCTCTCTGCCACCTCTGCCAGCAGCTGCTGTCTCGGGTAAGGACTGTCTCCCCTCATTGGGAATAGCTTCTAACAAGCGGTAGCACCAGCTGCCACTAGACAGCATAGAAACAGCGCTCCCTTCCTACTTGAGCTATTCCCAGATCTATCACACTACTACGGGGTCTTGTTATGTTTTGTCTTGTCAGTTGGATTTTTCCAGAGACCGTACTGCTTGTATCCCAAAGCAGAAGACGTGTGTGTTCCTGACCAGAAGGACTGTACCACAACTTTTTCTGGGATAGTTTTTGCCCTGAAACCGATAATGTCCTGAAGCCATGGTGTTTCCTTTAGGATTAATAACTTCTTCTATAAGCCCTTCTTTGTGAGACCCAATGAATCATGGTAAAAGTAAAGGAAATGCACGATGATAGTGAAGACAATTTAGTGTTTTTTTAACATGGAAGACACCCTTTTATAGCTTTCTGTGCCCATGTTGAGAATTTAGTTACAAAATGCTTAACTGTGGATGTCACACTGGGAGATGTTCAGCTTTTTTCATAACCTGTGATTCATTCCACTTGAACTGTTAGCCACATTTCTTGGTTACAAATTGATTTATTGTACTTTGTTGTCCTGGAATATCGGTGGCAACTATTTAGTGATGAAATACCGTGCTTCATGGCATATCACTCACATCAGTTGATCTACAGCTTGGAAATGAGTGAATGTGGTGATCCAAACATTCCGTGGAAGGTGTTACCAGGTGGTCCGATGAAGGCCTATGTTTACTATGATATAAGGCTGAATCGTAAAATCCACCTTTGTTTCTCCTGGACTAGGGTTTCCAGCTCATTCTTGTTTTATTCTCTGTGCCATATTGTCTAATCTGCAATCCGACTGTTCCACAGTGATGTTCTTTTATGACTTGTCACGTTCAAACTGTGCACAGTTTCCCTTTTCACTGCAGTTGTCGCCTTTGCACACGACCACATTATAACTCAACATTTGATCTCTCATGAATAATTGGACACTGATGTACACATGGCAAATAATGACCAGCCTTTGCTTTTTTGCTGTGCATAGGTCAATCTCTTTCGTTTCATGTGTCATTGTAAGCATTCCTTTGTTCGTAAAAGGTGGAAACTGAATACATGGCATTAAGCAGTGTTCTGAATATTTAAAAATGTATTGAAAAGTATTCTCCTGGGGATTATTTCTCCATTTCTTAATTGTATACCCAGCTTCCACGGGGAATACGTGGTCACGCTCTATATTTTCCATAGTTGATGCAGTTACCAGACCCTGGCTTACGGAATTAAATCTTAAGGGCTAGAGTGGGATGTAATCCAATCCATTCATCCCGCCCATGTTGGCCAGGGTCCAGGATAACTGCGGTCTCTGTCCCTGAATGTTAAATGCTCTCTACCTCATATACTTATGGACTGTATTTTTTATCTGTCAAATCTTATTACGTTTTTAAGACCCTTGTTTTTCAAATATAGAATTGTCCAAAGGAGGAAGGCTGTTGAGTTGTTATCAGAAATGCGTTATTTAGATGTGGAAGTAGGAATTGCTCGTTTTTTACGGTCTGTCAAACAGAGTTTTAATGCTGAATTGTAGTAGGAGGCGGGTGTTGGGCCGGCTAGATGGGTTTAAATCATCTATTCAACTTGTTTATGTGTTTTTAGAATGTCTTATGAACAATTGTCTAAATAAACTTGTTTTCTGCCTACCTATATTTTCAGAATACAATATAAGCGAACTTAAACCTAACAAAAGAATATAACCCAAGTCAATGCACTGAGAACAAAATTGATGTAACGTTTTATTCTGCTCCTGGCTAAATTAGCAATCATATGAAATACACATTTTAAATGAGCACTGATATTGGCAGGAGTTTTTTTGCGAAGCAGGCTAGAGGTCATAAGAGATTGGGCAACAGAACATAAATTAATTTTGCATAGTAAATGAAATTGGAAAGGACATAATTGGGTTAGCTTGTTAGTAAGAGATTTTTATATTGAGATCTGAATAGGGCACATTTTTAGTATATTGACATACAAGAAGCCCTTGACCCACTGGAAATGAAATCCCTCAAAGACTTGATACTGAGTCTAAGGCGGTTTTAGATACACCATATACAGGTAGTTCCTGGAAAATATAAGACATCTGGTTCAAGAGTTGAAGTCGGGATTGAGGTAGATATGGCGTTAAAATAGAAAGGGTTGCTATGGCAGAGCCTGGAAACTAAATACCATTGCCATGGCACCCCTCGCCCACGTCGCCCGACAGCACAATCTCAACATCATCTCCTACGCCGACGACACCCAGCTGATCCTCTCCCTCACCAAAGACCCTCACACCGCCAAAGCCCACCTCCACGAAGGAATGAAGGCCGTCGCCGAATGGATGAGGACCAGCCGCCTGAAGCTGAACTCGGACAAGACGGAGGTCCTCATCCTTGGTTCCAACCCTTCAGCCTGGGACGACTCCTGGTGGCCAACATCACTGGGAACAGCCCCGCCACCCACCGACCACGTACGCAACCTAGGGGTCATCCTCGACCCCACCCTCTCCATGACTAAGCAGGTCAACGCCGTTTCCTCATCCTGCTTCAACATCCTCCGAATGCTCCGCAGGATCTTCAAGTGGATCCCCACCGAAACAAGAAAAACAGTCACCCAGGCCCTCGTCACCAGCAGGCTGGACTACGGAAACGCCCTCTACGCAGGAACGACGGCTAAGCTCCTGAGACGGCTGCAACGCATCCAGAACGCCTCTGCACGTCTTATCCTCGACATCCCCCGACGCAGCCACATCACACCCCACCTGAGAGACCTGCACTGGCTCCCTCTCAACAAGAGGATAACCTTCAAGCTCCTCACCCACGCACACAAAGCACTCCACAACTCCTGACCAGCCTACCTCAACAGACGACTCAGCTTCTACACCCCCACCCGCCAGCTCCGCTCGACCAGCCTCGCCCTCGCCACAGTCCCCCGCATCCGGAAAACGACCGCCGGCGGCAGATCCTTCTCCCACCTCGCCGCCAAGACCTGGAACACCCTCCCCACCAACCTCCGACAGACCCAAGACCTACTGGCCTTCAGAAGACTCCTCAAGACCTGGCTCTTCGATCAGTAGCAGCACCACCCCCCTCTTCCCCCAGCGCCTTGAGACCCTCGCGGGTATGTAGTGCGCTTTATAAGTGACATGATTGATTGATTGATTGATTGATTGCCTTAACAGCTGTCTCAGTCCGAATATTTTAATACAACAGGTTGCCAGAGCAACAAACCACCTCACTCAGTTTCAAGACAAAGCTTACAAATGGATTTGTTCTGTCAGGCTTTGGGTCTGGTGATTAAACAATTTATTTTAAATAGCTTTCATGTTATCCTTATCTCTGCTTCTTTCATGTAGTTGTTCTATAATCAGTCCCGCCCCTACACACACAAACACACATACTACACCACACCACATTATGCCCATTCGATGCTTTGCAGCATCCTGCAGTGGCATGTGCAATTTACCAGCAGCTATTTCTGGCCAAATGCGGACTTCCGAGGAACGTCCAGTGAGGGCCCTAAAGTGTAGTGTTCTGTTTAGGGCACCACACATGAAAAAGGATTTGCATTAATTTTAAAAGCATGTTAAATAAATCACCACATTAATTACCAAAACAAGAATTCTCAGGGTGCGTACAAAGTTGAGGTGTTTTCTGTAAGGAAAAATGTGATTACTTCTACTAACTGCATATTTAAGGTTATTCATTTAAATACAGTATAACTACATCATGAGAAAACGAGGTGCCTAGCTGTAAAGGTTAGACTGATATATGAATGGGATATAAAAGTATATCTGATATGTCAACAATAAAGTTGAAAGAGAGAAGATGTACAAAGCCTTCTGCCAGGATATCATGCTGAACAAGTTAACTAGACTAATAGCTATCAGAATCTGTTCAGAGGAAGGCGGTGACAAGATGCAGAAGGCCACCAAACTGTTGCATCGATGTGCTATACACTCTTGGCCATGATGCAGTCCATGCATGTGATGTTGTTGAAATCATGGCATAGTGTATCTTTTTAGAAACAACAGCTTTGTAATAAAACGAGTGAATGCTGAATGGATGAATGGTATGTAAGTAAAAATGGAATGTTGAGATTTGTTTCAATGGAGATACATTAAGTGTATACTTGTATTAATTTAAACTAATGGCCCACAACAGGATTAAATCTTTACTCTTAAAAAGGTCCCAGGCAGTGGCAATTCCCCATTGCATCTCTGATGAGACGGAAAGCTCAGAGCCGTGGTGTCTGACAGAGAGGACTATGCTCTCACTGTTTCTGTTCAGTCTATACATGAAGCTCCTCGCTTCACTGCTTCAGCAGACTGACTCCCAATTTTACATGTTCACGGATGACACACAGCTCATTTGTGCTTGTCCCCCTAGATGACTGCTTATCAACCAACCGTTCGTTGGTGTATGGCCACCAACTTCCTCTGGCCCAGTATGGACCTCTTCCTCACCTCCCCTGACCCTGTGTGCAGAACAAACATCTCTTGACCAGCAGTTATGGGAAGTCCTTTTTCTCCATCAAAGGTCAACTGCAACTGTGACCCCTTATAGATGCTGGCTTATCCTTGAACTCCTATGTGGGAAAAGTTGCAAGGATCTGTTTACTCAATTGTGGACTCTTAGAAACATGTACTGATTTATCGACTCTGACCTTCAAGTGAGAGTAATGAATGCTCCAGTCCAATCTAGAATGGACTATACCAACTCCATTTGTCCGGCAACTCTGGAAGAGATTATTCAATGCCTGCGAGCGGTCCAAAGTACTGTTGTCCTTATGCTTACAAGTACTACCAGACGGGCCTACATCACTCCAGTGCTCTGGTCTCTATATTGGCTGCCTGTACACTCCCAAATTCTTTTTCATGATTCTAATGTGTTTATTTTAATGATTACACATACACGTGCCTACACCCAAAGGGAAGGAAGCAATAAACAAACTCAGACTATGTTCACCCTTTAACCCTTTCTACCCCATCCCCATCCCCCTAAAACCCAAACAACCCCTAACACCAGAATCGAAGAAGAACAATTGAAAGGAGAACCAGAGAGACACCATGCTGGCTTATTTATGCTTCTCTGCTATGTGGGGACTGCGGCCGCTCGCCTGTGAGGAAGCCGTCCACGGTGCTATCTTATGTGTTAGCCATAGAACCCTAAGATAACAGGGACCTATGGGTTCCAGAAACTCTATACACAGGAGGCCCAAGAAGGGTGCCAGGTTGACTTTGTAATCTTGCGCTTTACCTGAAATGGTGAATTAAATATTTTTCATCCCAGTAGGTCCAATAGCCTGTACAACCATTCTATAACTCGGAGCGTATTCTTTCCCCATAAAGAGGTGGTCACCTGTTTCATTGTGCATAACACCAATGCTATCTGTTTACTCCTGCAGGAATGGAGAGGACAGGCTTGGTTGTTCGCTATTCTCAGGAACCTTGGGATGGTAGTGAGGAGCATGGTATCTAAGGCGTCCAGTTCTTTCTCCCACTTTGTCTGAAGCTTTGGACGTTGCGGAACATGATATCGCTGGCGTCCAGTGCTTTTTCCCAATATGTCTGTAGCTTTGGACGTTGTGGAACATTGTATCTAAGGCGTCCAGTGCTTTCTCCCAACATGTCTGTAGCTTTGGACGTTGCGGAACATGATATCGCTGGCGTCCAGTGCTTTTTCCCAATATGTCTGTAGCTTTGGACGTTGTGGAACATGGCATCTAAGGCGTCCAGTGCTTTCTCCCAACATATTCTGTAGCTTGGACGTTGTGGAACATGGTATCGATGGCGTCTAGTGCTTTCTCCTAACATGTCTGTAGCTTTGGACGTTGCTGAACATGGTATCAATGGCGTCCAGTGCTTTCTCCCAACATGTCTGTGGCTTTGAACATTGTGAAACATGGTATCTATGGCATCCAGTGCTTTCTCCCAAGATGTCTGTAGCGTTGGATGTTGCGGAACATGATATCTAAAGCATCCAGTGGTTTCTCCCAATATGTCTGTAGCTTTGTATGTTGCGGAACATGGTATTTAAGGCATCCAGTGGTTTCTCCCAATATGTCTGTAGCTTTGTATGTTGCGGAACATGGTATTTAAGGCATCCAGTGCTTTCTCCCAATATGTCTGTAGCTTTGGATGTTGCGGAACATGATATCTAAGGCATCCAGTGGTTTCTCCCAATATGTCTGTAGCTTTGTATGTTGCGGAACATGGTATTTAAGGCATCCAGTGGTTTCTCCCAATATGTCTGTAGCTTTGTATGTTGCGGAACATGGTATTTAAGGCATCCAGTGGTTTCTCCCAATATGTCTGTAGCTTTGTATGTTGCGGAACATGGTATCTAAGGCGTCCAGTGGTTTCTCCCAATATGTCTGTAGCTTTGAACGTTGCGGAACATGGTATCTAAGGCGTCCAGTGCTTTCTCCCAACATGTCTGTAGCTTTTACATTGCGTAACATGGTCTCTAAGGCATCCAGTGCTTTCTCCTAACATGTCTGTAGCTTTGGACGTTGCGGGAAATGGTTATCAATGGCGTCCAGTGCTTTCTCCCAACATGTCTGTAGGTTTGTACGTTGCGGAACATTGTATCAATGGCATTCAGTGCTTTCTCCCAACATGTCTGTAGGTTTGTACGTTGCGGAACATGGTATCAATGGCATTCAGTGCTTTCTCCTAACATGTCTGTAGCTTTGGACGTTGTGGAACATGGTATCAATGGCGTCCAGTGCTTTCTACCAACATGTCTGTGGCTTTGAACATTGTGAAACATGGTATCTATGGCATACAGTGCTTTCCCCCAAGATGTCTGTAGCTTTGAATGTTGCGGAACATGATATCTAAGGCATCCAGTGGTTTCTCCCAATATGTCTGTAGCTTTGTATGTTGCGGAATATGGTATTTAAGGCATCCAGTGCTTTCTCGCAATATGTCTGTAGCTTTGTATATTGCGGAACATGGTATCTAAGGCGTCCAGTGGTTTCTCCCAATATGTCTGTAGCTTTGAACGTTGTGGAACATGGTATCAATGGCATTCAGTGCTTTCTCCCAACATGTCTGTAGCTTTGGATGTTGCCGAACATGGTCTCTAAGGCATCCAGTGCTTTCTCCCAATATGTTTGTAGCTTTGGATGTTGCGGAACATGGTCTCTAAGGCATCCAGTGCTTTCTCCCAACATGTCTGTAGCTTTGGATGCTGCCGAACATGGTCTCTAAGGCATCCAGTGCTTTCTCCCAATATGTTTGTAGCTTTGGATGTTGCGGAACATGGTATCTATGGCATCCAGTACCTTCTCCCAGTATGTCAGTAGCTTTGGATATTGCGGAACATGGTATCTGAGGCGTCCAGTGCTTTCTCCCAATATGCCTGTAGCTTTGTATGTTGCGGAACATGATATCTAAGGCATCCAGTGCTTTCTCCCAACATGTCTGTAGCTTTGGATGCTGCCGAACATGGTCTCTAAGGCGTCCAGTGGTTTCTCCCAATATGTCTGTAGCTTTGAACGTTGAGGAACATGGTATCAATGGCATTCCGTGCTTTCTCCCAACATGTCTGTAGCTTTGGACGTTGCGGAACATGGTATCAATGGCGTCCAGTGCTTTCTTCCAACATCTCTGTGGCTTTGAACATTGTGAAACATGGCATCTATGGCATCCATGCTTTCTCCCAAGATGTCTGTAGCTTTGGATGTTGCGGAACATGGTATCTAAGGCATCCAGTGGTTTCTCCCAACATGTCTGTAGCTTTGAACGTTGCGGAACATGGTATCAATGGCATTCAGTGCTTTCTCCCAACATGTCTGTAGGTTTGTACGTTGCGGAACATGGTCTCTAAGGCATCCAGTGCTTTCTCCCAACATGTCTGTAGCTTTGGACGTTGCGGAACATGATATCGATGGCGTCTAGTGCTTTCTCCCAACATGTCTGTGGCTTTGAACATTGTGAAACATGGTATCTATGGCATCCAGTGGTTTCTCCCAATATGTCTGTAGCTTTGTATGTTGCGGAACATGGTATTTAAGGCATCCAGTGCTTTCTACCAACATGTCTGTAGCTTTAGATGTTGCCGAACATGGTCTCTAAGGCATCCAGTGCTTTCTCCCAATATGTTTGTAGCTTTGGATGTTGCGGAACATGGTCTCTAAGGCATCCAGTGCTTTCTACCAACATGTCTGTAGCTTTGGATGCTGCCGAACATGGTCTCTAAGGCATCCAGTGCTTTCTCCTAACATGTCTGTAGCTTTGGACGTTGCGGAACATGGTATCAATGGCGTCCAGTGCTTTCTCCCAACATGTCTGTGGCTTTGAACATTGTGAAACATGGTATCAATGGCATCCAGTGCTTTCTCCCAAGTTGTCTGTAGCTTTGGACATTGCGGAACATGGTATATCACGTCCAGTACTTTGTCCCAAGATGTCTGTAGCTTTGGATGTTGCGGAACATGGTCTCTAAGGCATCCAGTGTTTTCTCCTAACATGTCTGTAGCTTTGGACGTTGCGGAACATGGTATCTATGGCATCCAGTGCTTTCTCCCAAGATGTCTATAGCTTTGGATGTTGCGGAACATGGTATTTAAGGCATCCAGTGGTTTCTCCCAACATGTCTGTAGCTTTGAATGTTGCAGAACTTGGTATCTAAGGCGTCCAGTACTTTCTCCCAATATGTCTGTAGCTTTGAACATTGTGGAACATGGTATCAATGGCATCCAGTACTTTCTCCCAACATGTCTGTAGCTTTGGACGTTACGGAACATGGTCTCTAAGGCATCCAGTACCTTCTCCCAGTATGTCAGTAGCTTTTGATGTTGTGGAACATGGAATCGGTGGCGTCCAGTGCTTTCTCGCAGTATATCTGTAGCTTTGGACGTTGCGGAACATGATGTCTATGGCATCCAGTACCTTCTCCCAGTATGTTTGTAGCTTTGGATGTTGTGGAACATAGTATATGAGGCGTCCACTGCTTTCTCCCAGTATGTCTGTAGCTTTGGATGTTGTGAAACATGGAATCGGTGGCATCCAGTGCTTTCTCCCAATATGTCTGTAGCTTTGAACAATGTGGAACATGGTATCTGTGGCGTCCAGTGTTTTCTCCCAATATGTTTGTAGCTTTGAACAATGTGGAACATGGTATCTGTGGCGTCCAGTGCTTTCTCCCAATATGTCTGTAGCTTTGTAAGTTGAGAAACATGGTATCTATGGAGTCCAGTGCTTTCTCCCAATATGTCTGTAGCTTTGAACAATGTGGAACATGGTATCTGTGGCGTCCAGTGTTTTCTCCCAATATGTCTGTAGCTTTGGACGTTGCGAAACATGGTATCTATGGTGTCCAGTGATTTCTCCCAACATGTCTGTAGCTTTCGACATTGCGGAACATGGGATCTATGGTGTCCAGTGCTTTCTCCCAATATGTCTGTAGCTTTGGACATTACGGAACGTGGTATCTATGGCGTCCAGTACTTTCTCCCAAGATGTCTGTAGCTTTGTATGTTGTGGAACATGGTCTCTAAGGCATCCAGTGCTTTGTCCCAATATGTCTGTAGCTTTGAACATTGTGAAACATGGTATCTATGGCATCCATGCTTTCTCCCAAGATGTCTGTAGCTTTGGATGTTGCGGAACATGGTATCAATGGCATTCAGTGCTTTCTCCCAACATGTCTGTAGGTTTGTACGTTGCGGAACATGGTCTCTAAGGCATCCAGTGCTTTCTCCCAACATGTCTGTAGCTTTGGACGTTGTGGAACATGATATCGATGGCGTCTAGTGCTTTCTCCCAACATGTCTGTGGCTTTGAACATTGTGAAACATGGTATCTATGGCATCCAGTGCTTTCCCCCAAGATGTCTGTAGCTTTGAATGTTGCGGAACATGATATCTAAGGCATCCAGTGGTTTCTCCCAATATGTCTGTAGCTTTGTATGTTGCGGAACATGGTATTTAAGGCATCCAGTGCTTTCTCCCAATATGTCTGTAGCTTTGTATGTTGTGGAACATGGTATCTAAGGCGTCCAGTGGTTTCTCCCAATTTGTCTGTAGCTTTGAACGTTGCGGAACAGGGTATCAATGGCGTTCAGTGCTTTCTCCCAACATGTCTGTAGCTTTAGATGTTGCCGAACATGGTCTCTAAGGCATCCAGTGCTTTATCCCAATATGTTTGTAGCTTTGGATGTTGCGGAACATGGTCTCTAAGGCATCCAGTGCTTTCTACCAACATGTCTGTAGCTTTGGACGTTGCGGAACATGGTATCGATGGCATCCAGTACTTTCTCCCAAGATGTCTGTAGCTTTGTATGTTGTGGAACATGGTATCTAAGGCGTCCAGTGGTTTCTCCCAATTTGTCTGTAGCTTTGAACGTTGCGGAACATGGTATCAATGGCGTTCAGTGCTTTCTCCCAACATGTCTGTAGCTTTGGATGCTGCCGAACATGGTCTCTAAGGCATCCAGTGCTTTCTCCCAATATGTTTGTAGCTTTGGATATTGCGGAACATGGTATCTAAGGCGTCCATTACTTCCTCACATAATGTCTGTAGCTTTGGACATTGCGGAACATGGTATCTATGGCATCCAGTACTTTCTCCCAAGATGTCTGTAGCTTTGTATGTTGTGGAACATGGTCTCTAAGGCATCCAGTGCTTTCTCCTAACATGTCTGTAGCTTTGGACGTTGCGGAACATGGTATCAATGGCGTCCAGTGCTTTCTCCCAACATGTCTGTGGCTTTGAACATTGTGAAACATGGTATCAATGGCATCCAGTGCTTTCTCCCAAGTTGTCTGTAGCTTTGGACATTGCGGAACATGGTATATCACGTCCAGTACTTTGTCCCAAGATGTCTGTAGCTTTGGATGTTGCGGAACATGGTCTCTAAGGCATCCAGTGTTTTCTCCTAACATGTCTGTAGCTTTGGACGTTGCGGAACATGGTATCTATGGCATCCAGTGCTTTCTCCCAAGATGTCTATAGCTTTGGATGTTGCGGAACATGGTATTTAAGGCATCCAGTGGTTTCTCCCAACATGTCTGTAGCTTTGAATGTTGCAGAACTTGGTATCTAAGGCGTCCAGTGGTTTCTCCCAATATGTCTGTAGCTTTGAACATTGTGGAACATGGTATCAATGGCGTTCAGTGCTTTCTCCCAACATGTCTGTAGCTTTGGACGTTACGGAACATGGTCTCTAAGGCATCCAGTACCTTCTCCCAGTATGTCAGTAGCTTTTGATGTTGTGGAACATGGAATCGGTGGCGTCCAGTGCTTTCTCGCAGTATATCTGTAGCTTTGGACGTTGCGGAACATGATGTCTATGGCATCCAGTACCTTCTCCCAGTATGTTTGTAGCTTTGGATGTTGTGGAACATAGTATATGAGGCGTCCACTGCTTTCTCCCAGTATGTCTGTAGCTTTGGATGTTGTGAAACATGGAATCGGTGGCATCCAGTGCTTTCTCCCAATATGTCTGTAGCTTTGAACAATGTGGAACATGGTATCTGTGGCGTCCAGTGTTTTCTCCCAATATGTCTGTAGCTTTGAACAATGTGGAACATGGTATCTGTGGCGTCCAGTGCTTTCTCCCAATATGTCTGTAGCTTTGAACAATGTGGAACATGGTATCTGTGGCGTCCACTGCTTTCTCCCAGTATGTCTGTAGCTTTGGATGTTGTGAAACATGGAATCGGTGGCATCCAGTGCTTTCTCCCAATATGTCTGTAGCTTTGAACAATGTGGAACATGGTATCTGTGGCGTCCAGTGTTTTCTCCCAATATGTTTGTAGCTTTGGACATTGCGGAACATGGCATCTGTGGCGTCCAGTGCTTTCTCGCAGTATATCTGTAGCTTTGGACGTTGCGGAACATGATGTCTATGGCATCCAGTACCTTCTCCCAGTATGTCTGTAGCTTTGGATGTTGTGAAACATGGAATCGGTGGCATCCAGTGCTTTCTCCCAATATGTCTGTAGCTTTGAACAATGTGGAACATGGTATCTGTGGCATCCAGTGCTTTCTCCCAATATGTCTGTAGCTTTGGACGTTGCGAAACATGGTATCTATGGTGTCCAGTGGTTTCTCCCAACATGTCTGTAGCTTTGAATGTTGCAGAACTTGGTATCTAAGGCGTCCAGTACTTTCTCCCAATATGTCTGTAGCTTTGAACATTGTGGAACATGGTATCAATGGCATCCAGTACTTTCTCCCAACATGTCTGTAGCTTTGGACGTTACGGAACATGGTCTCTAAGGCATCCAGTACCTTCTCCCAGTATGTCAGTAGCTTTTGATGTTGTGGAACATGGAATCGGTGGCGTCCAGTGCTTTCTCGCAGTATATCTGTAGCTTTGGACGTTGCAGAACATGATGTCTATGGCATCCAGTACCTTCTCCCAGTATGTTTGTAGCTTTGGATGTTGTGGAACATAGTATATGAGGCGTCCACTGCTTTCTCCCAGTATGTCTGTAGCTTTGGATGTTGTGAAACATGGAATCGGTGGCATCCAGTGCTTTCTCCCAATATGTCTGTAGCTTTGAACAATGTGGAACATGGTATCTGTGGCGTCCAGTGTTTTCTCCCAATATGTTTGTAGCTTTGAACAATGTGGAACATGGTATCTGTGGCGTCCAGTGCTTTCTCCCAATATGTCTGTAGCTTTGTATGTTGTGAAACATGGAATCGGTGGCATCCAGTGCTTTCTCCCAATATGTCTGTAGCTTTGAACAATGTGGAACATGGTATCTGTGGCGTCCAGTGTTTTCTCCCAATATGTCTGTAGCTTTGGACGTTGCGAAACATGGTATCTATGGTGTCCAGTGATTTCTCCCAACATGTCTGTAGCTTTGGACATTGCGGAACATGGGATCTATGGTGTCCAGTGCTTTCTCCCAATATGTCTGTAGCTTTGGACATTACGGAACGTGGTATCTATGGCGTCCAGTACTTTCTCCCAAGATGTCTGTAGCTTTGTATGTTGTGGAACATGGTCTCTAAGGCATCCAGTGCTTTGTCCCAATATGTCTGTAGCTTTGAACATTGTGAAACATGGTATCTATGGCATCCATGCTTTCTCCCAAGATGTCTGTAGCTTTGGATGTTGCGGAACATGGTATCAATGGCATTCAGTGCTTTCTCCCAACATGTCTGTAGGTTTGTACGTTGCGGAACATGGTCTCTAAGGCATCCAGTGCTTTCTCCCAACATGTCTGTAGCTTTGGACGTTGCGGAACATGATATCGATGGCGTCTAGTGCTTTCTCCCAACATGTCTGTGGCTTTGAACATTGTGAAACATGGTATCTATGGCATCCAGTGCTTTCCCCCAAGATGTCTGTAGCTTTGAATGTTGCGGAACATGATATCTAAGGCATCCAGTGGTTTCTCCCAATATGTCTGTAGCTTTGTATGTTGCGGAACATGGTATTTAAGGCATCCAGTGTTTTCTCCCAATATGTCTGTAGCTTTGTATGTTGTGGAACATGGTATCTAAGGCGTCCAGTGGTTTCTCCCAATTTGTCTGTAGCTTTGAACGTTGCGGAACATGGTATCAATGGCGTTCAGTGCTTTCTCCCAACATGTCTGTAGCTTTAGATGTTGCCGAACATGGTCTCTAAGGCATCCAGTGCTTTCTCCCAATATGTTTGTAGCTTTGGATGTTGCGGAACATGGTCTCTAAGGCATCCAGTGCTTTCTACCAACATGTCTGTAGCTTTGGACGTTGCGGAACATGGTATCGATGGCATCCAGTACTTTCTCCCAAGATGTCTGTAGCTTTGTATGTTGTGGAACATGGTATCTAAGGCGTCCAGTGGTTTCTCCCAATTTGTCTGTAGCTTTGAACGTTGCGGAACATGGTATCAATGGCGTTCAGTGCTTTCTCCCAACATGTCTGTAGCTTTGGATGCTGCCGAACATGGTCTCTAAGGCATCCAGTGCTTTCTCCCAATATGTTTGTAGCTTTGGATATTGCGGAACATGGTATCTAAGGCGTCCATTACTTCCTCACATAATGTCTGTAGCTTTGGACATTGCGGAACATGGTATCTATGGCATCCAGTACTTTCTCCCAAGATGTCTGTAGCTTTGTATGTTGTGGAACATGGTCTCTAAGGCATCCAGTGCTTTCTCCTAACATGTCTGTAGCTTTGGACGTTGCGGAACATGGTATCAATGGCGTCCAGTGCTTTCTCCCAACATGTCTGTGGCTTTGAACATTGTGAAACATGGTATCAATGGCATCCAGTGCTTTCTCCCAAGTTGTCTGTAGCTTTGGACATTGCGGAACATGGTATATCACGTCCAGTACTTTGTCCCAAGATGTCTGTAGCTTTGGATGTTGCGGAACATGGTCTCTAAGGCATCCAGTGTTTTCTCCTAACATGTCTGTAGCTTTGGACGTTGCGGAACATGGTATCTATGGCATCCAGTGCTTTCTCCCAAGATGTCTATAGCTTTGGATGTTGCGGAACATGGTATTTAAGGCATCCAGTGGTTTCTCCCAACATGTCTGTAGCTTTGAATGTTGCAGAACTTGGTATCTAAGGCGTCCAGTGGTTTCTCCCAATATGTCTGTAGCTTTGAACATTGTGGAACATGGTATCAATGGCGTTCAGTGCTTTCTCCCAACATGTCTGTAGCTTTGGACGTTACGGAACATGGTCTCTAAGGCATCCAGTACCTTCTCCCAGTATGTCAGTAGCTTTTGATGTTGTGGAACATGGAATCGGTGGCGTCCAGTGCTTTCTCGCAGTATATCTGTAGCTTTGGACGTTGCGGAACATGATGTCTATGGCATCCAGTACCTTCTCCCAGTATGTTTGTAGCTTTGGATGTTGTGGAACATAGTATATGAGGCGTCCACTGCTTTCTCCCAGTATGTCTGTAGCTTTGGATGTTGTGAAACATGGAATCGGTGGCATCCAGTGCTTTCTCCCAATATGTCTGTAGCTTTGAACAATGTGGAACATGGTATCTGTGGCGTCCAGTGTTTTCTCCCAATATGTCTGTAGCTTTGAACAATGTGGAACATGGTATCTGTGGCGTCCAGTGCTTTCTCCCAATATGTCTGTAGCTTTGAACAATGTGGAACATGGTATCTGTGGCGTCCACTGCTTTCTCCCAGTATGTCTGTAGCTTTGGATGTTGTGAAACATGGAATCGGTGGCATCCAGTGCTTTCTCCCAATATGTCTGTAGCTTTGAACAATGTGGAACATGGTATCTGTGGCGTCCAGTGTTTTCTCCCAATATGTTTGTAGCTTTGGACATTGCGGAACATGGCATCTGTGGCGTCCAGTGCTTTCTCGCAGTATATCTGTAGCTTTGGACGTTGCGGAACATGATGTCTATGGCATCCAGTACCTTCTCCCAGTATGTCTGTAGCTTTGGATGTTGTGAAACATGGAATCGGTGGCATCCAGTGCTTTCTCCCAATATGTCTGTAGCTTTGAACAATGTGGAACATGGTATCTGTGGCATCCAGTGCTTTCTCCCAATATGTCTGTAGCTTTGGACGTTGCGAAACATGGTATCTATGGTGTCCAGTGATTTCTCCCAACATGTCTGTAGCTTTGGACTTTGCGGAACATGGGATCTATGGTGTCCAGTGCTTTCTCCCAATATGTCTGTAGCTTTGGACATTACTGAACGTGGTATCTATGGCGTCCAGTACTTTTTCTCAATATGTCAGTAGCTTTGGAAATTGTGAAACGTGGTATCTATGGTGTCCAGTAATTTCTTCCAGTATGTCAGTAGCTTTGGACATTGCGGAACATGGTATCTATGGCGTCCAGTGCTCTCTCCCAGTATGTCTGTAGCTTTGGACGTTGCAGAACATGGTATATATGGCATCCAGTGCTTTACCCCAACATGGCTGTAGCTTTGGACATTGCTAAAGCAGGCGAAGCAGTGTTCCCCTCTCTCCGCAGCCCCTCCAGCATCTTTCTTTTCTGTTCTCGTCCCTTTCTTATGGTTTCATTGGCTTGAAGGACCAGTAAGTGTTGACTTTAATCACTGCGTCTTTCATCACAGCTGACCTACTTGTGGTGTGCATTCTAATTTGTATCTCCCCCCACTCCACCTCCACGAGTGGACCCCTTTGTCCCTAGAGATTGAAGTGTTTAAATATAGTTAGTGGGTAGTTGATCCAGGGTCCTAGGGTCTGACTAAAGAGTGCATAGGCTAGTGCAGGACTTGTGTATAGCGAAAGCGTTCACACTCAGGGAGACCTTCTCTTCTCTTCAATGCCTTGAACAACATGAGGCTCTACCAGGAGATGCTTCTCCTATCATCTTTCCTCCTTGGATTCACCATACTTTAAATGAGCCTCTCGTGCTACTGGGGTAAAGTAAGGGTCTCCCAAAAGGCGGGTTAGTGGTGGTGCCCCTTTGTCCCAACCCACCAGGGTGGGCCTGGTCACAGAAGAGGAATACACGTTCAGGCTCTGTCCCCCTCAGGAGGCAGGGGATTTTCCCAAAGTAAGTGCCGGTGATCAGTTGATCCACGAAACACCACTGCTACTTGGCTCGTTCTGTTCCTGAATCCACCATGTAATTAAGCTCTGCTCCCTGATAGTACGTCAGTGATGTCAGGCATTCCGCCGTAGGTGTCTCTTGCATTAGACACCTAGTTAACGACGCCCTTTTCCCACCTACATGAAAGTGGCAAGCACTCCCTGAATTCTGCAGGGCACGAGGCAGGTAACAGCTACATAAGGGTCTGGAACAAAAGCAATATTTTGGGGGAGGTGGTCATTTTAATAGACGCAATAATCTCAACTAAGAAAGCCCCCCTGTATGTCATAGCTGCAGGTCCCACTGTATCATCTGCAGCCAGGGGCAGAGTTAGCTTGAATTCTTGCCATGGTCGGTGCAACCTACAGTCCTAAATATGAGACTAAACCTTTGCCCACTGAAACAGGAATTTCTTCTTCAGTTCTCCCACCTGTTTGGTCAGAAACGAAAGATTACATTTTTGAAACTTATTTTTGTTCATTTTGGACCCTGACACCACCCCATACTTTTCTAATTCTGTCATAAGATCTGGGATCCGGTCGCTCCAGGGAAACATGTTGTCCTAGTGTCTTTTGCGGACACGGAGACATAATTCAGCGGCGCCCACAGGTCGTCTGTATTACTTTAGGAGCAGCAACCTGAAGGCAGCAAGAGTTTTTTTTTATTTTTAACATCCAGCTGGGCCAAAAACAAAGGCCTGGTATAAAGGGCCATTAGCCTTCCTTCTGTTCAAGTATCATCCTGGCTGGGAGCCATCTAGAGCCTAACACCTAGGTGCCAATGCAATGGAAGAAAACAAAGGCACACAGCTTGTTACCACACAAGTACTTAAGAGAAACTATTGGAAGCAGGTTTTTAACTTCGTTCAGCTCCGTATATAAGAGATGTGCTTGCGCTGTAAGAATGCAAGATTTATCTGCTTGTGTGAGGAATTGCACAAATATTTATTTAAATCGCACCTACTAATTTTTTTCTTTAAATTTTTGATAGCCCTACTCATTCCAATGTAGGGTGTCAGAGAGCTTTACATCACAGACAGGGGCACACTAAATCATAAAAGTGTGTAATTTAATGTACTGAAAATGTTACATAAAATAATGAGGGATATAAGGTGTAGGAATCACTTATCATCCATACTTGTAGACATCATATGTTAAGAGTGAATGGTCCAGAGAAACACAAAGTCAGGATATAAAACATAACGCAGTGATTGTTGTCTGTTCTAACAAAAACTTTATTACTTACCAAAGGAACCCTTCTTTGCACTCTTGAAATAACAAAAGACTTCCCTGGGTGAAGAAACACTTGGGTCAAGATGGCGCTGTGTGACTGCTGCGGGCGCCGCTCTCTCTCCCTTCAGGCTACAATATGGTCTAAGGAAACTACATGAATGAGTCAAGGAAACGGAATCGGTGCATTGTGTGTCTGCACTACGAGACGCTTCTCTAGTGGAATTCGACAAATTGCATACCTTCTGGCCCGCATCATTTCCAAACTCCTCGGCGGTTGCGTCAGTGGTGGGCACTACGTGCAACGGCACAGGATGCCTCCCAAGCAACCCAAGCTCCCCAAGGAACGGATCGAGGCTGGAGCAGCCGGGGGATCGCGTGATCCGCTGCCTGCTCGGAAAACGCCGGCCGGCAGTAAGAGTGAAGACGCTACTCCCTCTACGGGTCGCGAGAAGGAGTAGGAGACAAGCACTAAACTGAAAGTCAGAGAGCAGCGTCCCAGCGAAACAGTGGTGAAGCCAAAGCAGCCGACGGTCCCTGGGATGTTTTCCGGACGCAGACCAGCCGGCACCAAGAAATCAATCGACAGAGAAGGGACAAATGCCAAGCTGCAGAAAGAACAAGCTCGTGCTGGCGACCACCTTTTGCTGCAAAGCGTGAGTATAGAGACACAGTCAGAAGCGCATGCAAAGCGGGCTGACAGCGAGACAAATGCTTTGAGCTTGCCGCAGGATGACTGGGCTGAAGGGGGGGCAGATAAGATTCGACCAGAGCAACTGATTTCGGGGAGGCAAGAGAAGAAGCTTGATATGGGGAATCCCATAGGTTCAATGGATTTTAGTAATGCCCATATATGCCCAAAAGCAGTTGGAACTCCGGAAGGGGATACGTTTTACTCCCTCACCGATGACTCAGAAATTTCTAATGGTAGCGAAATGGGCGACACTGATTTGGATAATTCTGAAGGGGACATGGACAGCTCCACGGTGGAACCAGTTACTCAGAAACGCCCATCTGTTTTGAAAAAGAGGAAGAACATCGGTGGGGGGGAAAGAGTCTTGAAGTAAAGGGCTCGGAATCAGACTGTAGCAGATCTAGCCAGATGAAGTGGGACTACTCAGCTACTCACTTCGGGCCAGAGGCTAAAGAGCTGAGAGAAGATGGAATTCAGTTTGAAGCGGCTAAGTTATTCCCAGAACCCTATGCTGTCGCTGAATCTTCCCCCTCAATGGGACTGATTTACTCTACCCTTAAGCAGATGCAGGTAGAAGCGCGGCAAGAACATAAAAGGGCTCATTTGGCAATGAAGAAACTACAGGGAGCCATAAGGAAAGTGAATAAGGCATGCACTGAGATTGCAGAACGCACTACGGCGCTAGAAGAACGGATAGTGGTACTCGAGGACGGGGCCGAGACTATGGGACAACAAGCAACCGCGAATGAGGCCAGAATGACGGACGTCATGTGGAAGATGGAGGATTTCGACAACCGCCAGCGGCGGAACAACCTAAGGCTGCTAGGCGTAGCAGAAAATGCAGAAGGGGAAGACATTTGGGGGTTCGTCTTACAGCTGCTAAAGGGGGCCTTTCCGGAACTGGCACATTGGGACTCGGACTCGGAGGTGCAGAGAGTGCACCGATTCCCACTTATGTTAAATAAAAAAAGGGGACAGAGTGATCAAAACGAGAAACCCAGGGCCATTCTGATTTTCTTTGGCAACTTCCTTTTGAGGCAGGCAGTCTTTGATAAGGCCAGACCCGAAGTTAGGCGCTCAGCTGAGGGTCATACCTTCTTTGTTAGACCGTACTTCTGCCATACAACAGTGGAGAGAAGGTGGCGGCTTCGACAATTGATCACTCCTTTTCAGAAGCTAGGATGTGAAGTGTATTTAATGAGCCCTGCTCGCCTTAAGGTTATCCATAAGGGGGTTCCCAGGGTGTTCTCCTCAGAAATCCAGGCTCAAGAGTATCTGCAGGAAATATCGGGTGGGGGGAAATAGAGAACGGGACAGGAAGAATCCAAAGTTCCCCTGAAGCAAGGTCTAATAGGAAGCGGCTCTATCTTTACCGATTCCCTGTGGTTCTGATTTTCACTTAAGTTTTCTATTTTTCTTCTTTTCAAGTAGGGGGAGGGCGGCAAAGGGCGACAGCAGGATGCAGGAGGCATCGCAAGGGTCTTCGGACCTATTTTGCCCAGTGAAGGGGGGTGGGGATGGGAAGGGTGGGTTGGATCCAAAAGATTCTTTAAGGGTGAAGGCAATGTTGAATGTGGGGAATGGGTACAATGTAAAAAATGTAAATCCAGTATTTGTAAAGCGCACATCTACCTCCGAAGTGGTGTCCCGGCGCTGGGGGCCGTCGGGAAGATTAAGCAAGCTATTGCCCAGAGTCACATGGTGCTGGGCTGACCTGCCGCCGGTGCCGGGGATCGAACCGTGAGCCCCAGATTCCAGCGTCAGTCGCCCTGGCCGCGGTGCCACACCTCTTCCAAGTACACAATGGAATTGAGTACTTGGGTGAATGGGTAAGGTAAGTGTTGGACTTGGCCCTTTTTGCAGGGTCATCCCTAAACTTTTTGCCTTTCTCCTTGCCTTTTCTCTGACATGGTGTTGGTGGTTTTAGGCCTCTGGGCACTTTAACATTGCTGTCCAGTGTAAAGTGCGTGCGCTCTCTGTGTTACATTTGGTAAGATTGGTCTACACCTGTTTGGCATATTTAATTTACCTGTCAGTCCCTTGTAAAGTGGTATCTCATATACCCAGGGCTGGTAAATTAAATGCTACTGGTGGGCTTGCAGCGCTGATTGCGCCACCCACCAAAGTAGCCTTTCAAACCTATCTCAGGCCTCTGCCATTACAGGGCTTGTGCGCGCAGTGTTACTGCCGCTGTGACGTGGCACCTAAAGTGTGTGCCATGTCTGTGACCCCCCTTTTACTGCATGTCAGTCACCCCTAAGGTAGGCCCTAGCTTGCCCTATGGGCAGGGTGCGTTGTAGGTAAAAGATAGGACATGTACCTTAAGTGTGTGACATGTCCCGGTAGTGACAATCAGCCATTTTGGTTTCTCACTACTGTGGGGCTGCCCTCCCATAGGAATGCATTGGGGATTCCCTGATAAGTGTTTCAGTGGTAATTCCTGATATGAGAGGAGCAGCGTGGTCAAGTTTAGTATATTTGGAATTGTCATAATAAATGCTGCGCAATGGTGTGTGCAGAGTTATTATAACTATTTTTGAAATGCCACTTTTAGAAGTTGGCATTTCTGTGTGCTATGTGTCTGCCTGCCTGATGTGAATTGCATGTCTGGCTTTTGAGTGACAGGGGCTGGGAGGTGTGTGTGGCTCCAGGAGGGGCAGGGTGAGTCAGCGCTAGGCTGAATAGGACATCTACATTTGGAGTGGTGGGAGGAGTAGTCCCCTGTCCCTGAATAGGATTGTGCCTGCCCTGTACAATGCTGGCTCCGCCCCCTGTGGTGTGTCTGATCACCTAGCCCCCACCTGACAAAGGGGAAGAGGAGCTTGGTAAACAAAGTGCTCCAATTCCCCCCTGAACCAGTTGCATCTGGTTCCCCCAAGCCCTGTGCTGCAGACAGAGATTGTGTGGTATAAATGTAGGGGCTGTGACCCCATGTTTTTTGTTCTGTGCTGGTGCTTGTTCCTGAACCTGCTGGGGCGTGCTGCTGCTGGGGCCCAGGAGGAACCGCCATGGGGGCTTGCCTCCCTGCTGGAGGGCCCTGTGTTCTGGCCTCCCTGGGCCCAGCTTTGCCCTCTTCCCCTCTCAGGGCATTTGCTGCATCTAGCGCCTCGTGAGCGCTGGGCTTTGATTTGCCCCAAGAGGAGGAGAGCGTGGGCTGCGCAGCGCTGAGCTGCCTGTCGTTTTCTTAGAAGGAATCCCCGTCGTAGGGATTCCCCCGTGCTGCTTTATGGAGCGGGAGCCCACCCCGCATTGTGGCGCTTTCGAGCGGGTGCCCACCCCGCTTTATACTTTAGAGGCGGGTGCCCACCACACATTGTGGTGCTTTCGAGCGGGTGCCCACCCCGCTTTATGCCTTATTTCCAAGCGGGTGCCCACCCCGCATTTTCTGCCGAGAGAAGCCGCCGACCCGGAAGCCAGGCAGAGTCTGCCTGACTCTGGGCGGGGCCAAGACAGGAAGAGGCCGCCAATGGCAGCGCGGCCGGCCGGGAGCTCTCCGAGAGAAGCTTCAAGGAGTCCGGGAGGCAGGGCTCCCGGAGCCGCGGTGTGAGCCCTGCGTGTGGCGCCTGGAGGGGACCGGAGTGTGAGAGCCGAGGAGAGGAGCAGGTCAGGGCACACTGCTGGTACCCTTTCCAGCGGCATTCGGAGGAGTCCTGCCCTGCAGCCCCGGTGAGTAGGGGCTTCTCCAGTGTTGTGGTGCCGTTCGAGGCACATTGCCGGTGCTTGGGGTGATCTGAGCGGACCCGCCAGAGAGCGGGCCGCTCCAACATGGGCCACATTGTCTTTAGGGCCCCCGTGGGGGTCCAGAGGGCCCAGGGGTGCCCGTGTCCCTTCTGTGTGACTATTTTCCCCCAGCTGCCCTGCCTGCTAGAGGGCAGCTGCAACGATGGGGGCAGTGTTATTCAGAGAGCCCCAGTGGAGGCCCCGAGGGCACAGTCGTGCCAGGGCCCCTTTATTTTATGCACAGCTGCGCCGCACCAGCGCGGGCAGCTGCAACGTTTTGGCATATTTGTTCAGAGGGCACAGCGAGTGCCCAGGCCCACGTTCTGCTTCACAGCTGCACGGCAATTAGCGGCAGCTGCAACGTTTAGGCCAACATTTCTTTGGGGGCATTTTGAATGAGATAGGAGTGAGATACACTCCTCTGCCCCAGCGCAATTGCGCGCTTTTGGTTTCTACTGCATTGGCAGCCCTGACATTATGGACATAGGGCATTTGAGCCCTCTGAGAAGGCCCGTTGGCCACGGGGACTGTGTTAGGTTTATAGGGCACCAGGCCCTAATGTGATTTATGTGGTGCGCAGGGAATGTGATTTATGCACCGTGATTTATGCCTCTAATGTGGTTTATGATTATGAGGTTTTGCATACTGTGTTTATGTTTGAGGTTATTCTCTACTGTAATTTATGCCTCTAATGTGATTTATGATTAGGAGGTTATGGTCTAATATGTTTAGGCTTATGAGGTTGGCGCAGAGTGTATTTTACGCCTAAGGCGATGCTGATTGCATATTATTATTTATGTTACAGGATAATGCTGAGTACGGTATTTCGCCAGTTATTACTGGTTGTGTTCTACATTTACTATTTTCACCTTGTGATGGTTTTGACAGTGGCCCAATTGGCCCTGTCATGTGTATATAATCCCCTGTAAATATCGCCTAGTGCCAGTTGGCACAGTGTACATTGTGTGATTACTATTCTAATGTGTTTATGATAATACAAAGGCTATTTTTATATATAACCTTGTGTGGAGTTCCTTTTGTGGTGTGCCTAGTATGTTGCTGCTGTGTGTGTGTTGCGCAAACGCTTTACACATTGCCTCTGGGATAAGCCTGACTGCTCGTGCCAAGCTACCAAGCGGGTGAGCAGGGGTTATCTTCAGCGTGTAACTCCCTTGCCCTGACTAGAGTGGTGGTTTCTGCCTGGCTTTGGCGCAAGCCTTAGCCAACCAGAAATCCAATTTCTAACAGTAAGGATCACCTCTATTAATATCTGCGGTTTAAATAACCCCCAGAAAAAAAGCTGAATTAATGAGGATATCCAATATTTGAAGGCGGATATTGTGTGCCTCCAGGAGACACACGTTGAGGCAAGCAGACGGGGGGTTGCAGAGCTGGCCGGCTATCAACTAGTTTCCAGCACATCACAGGGGACACGAACATGGGGGTGGCCATTATGGTTCGTAAGGGGAGAGCCAGGTTCCCACGGTCAAGCTCGGACAAAATGGGTAGATGGGTTATTATCCAATGTTGTATGAATGATTGCTCGTTCACTTTGTGCTCTGTGTATGGCTCAATACTGGATGACCCGGCTCTGTTTGAGTGTCTGAACACCGAGCTAGTTGGGTGGCCGCTCCCCCTAATAGTTTGTGGAGATTAAATCTCAAGGGGGCAAGCAAGGGGAAAGATCATACCAAGGCCGCAAACCTAAGATCTTTAAATCTTTAACACACTTATGTGCGTTGCATGGGTTATTGGATGTATGGGCTACGCAAAAACCAGGAGACCCTGGCTATACTTTTTTCTCTGCCCCACATCAAGTTTATGCTAGGCTTGATTATTTTTATGTCTCCCAGGCAGTAACACAGATCTGTCATATATACAAATATCCTAGAGTCATGTCCGATCACAATCCACTGGTTTTGGAAGAAGCTATACAAGCTCACCCCCTCACCCCCCTGGTGGCACGTTGGACCTTTGACAGGGCGCTGCTTTGTGACGAAGGATATACCCAACATATGAAGATTTGGATTCCTAGGTTTATAGCGGAGAACAAACGGAGCGCCCGGCTCGATATAGTGGGGGATACCCTCAAAGCTGGGATAAGGGGGGAGACATCTAGATATGGCTGGGCGGCTCAGAGGAAGGAGAAGAAACTTGTACAAGATCTATATGAGGAATTAGCAGAGGCTGAAAGACAACTGATTGAGACAATTGTAGCAGGGGGAGACCTCGATAAAGCGCAATCAAGATTCGCATTGGGGAAATCGTCGATAACTGATCTCTCGGCTAAAAAATCAGCTGGGAAATATATGGCCTGGCGTTGTAAAATATATGAAAATAATGAAAGGATGGGACAGTTACTAGCTCGGCGCACAAGGGATAGGACTGTTCAGGGGGATATCTCTGAAATTAGGGATCCTATCGTTGGCCTAATCTCTGAACCAACAGCTGTGCGCTCCTCGTTTCAGAGATTTTACCAGCAGTTATACATGGATGACACCCGCTATGAGGACAAAGAACTAAGGAATATCTAATGGGCCTGCCTGCCGGAGGGTTATCTTCGGAGGAGAAAGAGCTTCTAGATGCTCCTATTACAAGGGGGGCAATTAAATCACTCCAGTCAGGGAAAGCGGTTGGAACTGACTCAATCCCAGGGGGATTTTATAAAAAATAATTCCCCCTGGCTATATGAGTTTATGAGGGAGCTATTTTTAAGCGCTCAATCAGGGGGGGAGGCCCCAGACTCATGGAGGTCGGCCAACATAGTGGTATTTCCAAAGAAGGATAAACCCATCAATGAGCTGGGGTCCTATCGTCCAATTACGCTGATCAATAGCGATATTAAGATATACGCCAAAATTCTAGCTAGCCGACTGTCAAGGGTGATTAAGAGATTGGACGCCAGTTCAGCATGGCTTCGTCCCCGGTCGCAGTACGATCGACCATATCCGGCGGACAATTGCATTATTTGATGCCTCATAGAATGCCGGAGACCCTATGGCGTTAATTCTGCTGGATGCAGAGAAAGCCTTCGATAGGGTCTCCTGGCCTTTTTTATGGGCTATATTGGATAGGAAAGGCTTGGGCTTTATTAAGGCTATCCAGACGATGTATCGGAATCCAGTTACTAGGGTTGTAGCAATGGGAGGTATGTCCAGCCCAATCACGATTCATCGGGGAACACGACAGGGATACCCTTGCTCTCCCTTGTTGTTTGCCCTGTACATTGACCCTTTAATCAGTAAGATCGGGCAGAATAACGGGATCTTATCTATGCATAATAAGGGCGGGGACACGAAGATTTTAGCATATGCTGACGACCTTGCGATCACTGCTCCCAACCACGGGATGCCCTAGTGGAAATTGAAAGGGAAGCCACCTGCTTTGGGCATATCTCAGGGTATCAAATCAACCAAAGTAAAACCCAAATTGTGATGAATAGCACGGCGCAGCTCAACGACTATCGGGTCGCTTTTAATGCGAGGTATCTTGGGGTAGATATTATGGCGGATGTGGAGAAAATTGTAGATATAAACCTGGGCCCATTACTTTGGAAGTTTAAAGCCGACTTTGCTCGAATGAACAACTTGAAGCTTACATTGATTTGGAGAAGCAATGCGATCAAAATGATATTTCTCCCTCAAATTTTGTATTTTTTAGGGCCATCCCTTTAGAGGTGGAAAGCTTTTGGTTTAAATCTTTAAACCAGATGATGTCTCGATTTTTAGGTCTCGCCTAGCGATGCAGCGCCATGCGCTGCTCGCGTAGGCGAGATCTATTGTTGTCGACTTTTTAGCGATGCGGGACAGGACATGTGCACGCGTATGGCAAGACAGGAGATGTGCACGCGTACGGCTCGCGGCGTTGTCACAACTCCTGCTCGCACCATACGCGTGCACATCTCACGGCGCCCGGACAGGCCATGTGCACGCTCACGGCGTCTCTTTCAGACAGCCGATGTGCACGCTCATGGCGTGTCCTTCAGCGTGCGCCTTACATGTCTCACCGGGGCTCAGAAGGTCTACAAAATTGCCCCCATGATGGAGCGGCCCGCTGTCTAGCGGGTCTGCTAAAACAATGGGTGCCGGCAATGCACCCAGCCAAGCCCTCACTCACCGCTGGTTCAGGAGGGCGTCTCTCCTCGGTCTGCAGGTTCCCTAGCCGTCTCCTCGGCACGCCGCGGGGCTCTCCTCACCACTCGGGAGCCCCGTCTTGCCTCTGGTGCCATACAGTCTGCCTCGCTCTTCGTCCGGTCCCAAGCCCAGCTCCGCCGGCCCGACCAAGCCCCCCGCCAAGAGGAAACATGGGCACTCGCACGCTCACGGCGTTGGACAGCTGATGTGCATGCTCGCACGCTCACGGCGTCGGACAGCTGATGTGCATGCTCGCACGCTCACGGCGTCGGACAGCCGATGTGCACGCTCGCACGCTCACGGCGTCGGACAGCCGATGTGCACGCTCGCACGCTCACGGCGTCGGACAGCCGATGTGCACGCTCTGGCTGTGGGCTTATGTGTCTTGGCGATTTAAGTTTGCTTGTGCTGCCACCCTCGGGTGGAGCACAGAGGCGCTCTATGACGAGGCTCATCTATATCGGTTCTCACAACACACAGACGTAGGTACTCACTACCTCCCGGCTGGTTCCTCCTCCCACCTCAGCTCCTCCTTCAGCAGAAGCATGAACCAGGGGCTGGGCCGGGCTTCTCTGTAGGCTGCAGCGCCTCTCCTTCTGTTAGGCTCCGTGGAGTGAGTGCCCGACCCGGAGCTGTGAGCACTAACTGCCTAGGAGCCCTTGCACCCCAAGAAATAAACCTGCGCATCTGGGCACCAAGGAGCCCCTGTACCCCGAAAGTTACACCTCTGCAAGAAGTCCCTGTAACATACAGACAGGCACGCCGTCGCCAAGAAGAACAGGTAAGGCTCGCCTGAGTAAGGATTTGTGCTTATTTTATGTCCGAAAAACAGTTACTTTACTGTGTCTTAAACTACAACACCTTTAGCAGGAAGGCAGCTATGTGCCTTACAGCGAGGTCATGCTTTGTGGCGCTATATAAACGCACTGATAAAGTAATTAACATCCGGATCATATCTACTTACTTTCTGTAACTGATCTCGGTATACTATCAGCATGTGGTCTCAGAGCTGGAATACAATGGGGGTGCTGCAGGTACAGTGGGGCGTTGTATATAATGGAATGGCGGGGTGGGGCAAGTTTTGAAGGAGGTGCATTGGAAAAGCAGCGTGTTGTCTCAGAGCTGCAGGTGCACTAGGGGAGCTGTATGTGGTGGAATGGCAGGGGTGGTGAAGTTAGGAAGGAGGTGCCTCAAAAGAACAGCGTGTTGTCTCAGCTGCAGGTACACTGGGGGAGCTCTATCTGATTGAATGGCAGGGTGGGGTAAGTTTGGAAGAAGGTGCATTGGAGGAGCAGCGTGTGGGGTCCAATTTGCAGGTAGACTGGGGGAGCTGTATGTGATGGAATGGCGGGGCTGGTGTAAGTTAGGAAGGAGGTGCATTGGAGAAGCAGCGTGTGGTCTCAGAGCTGCAGGTAGACTGGGGGAGCTGTATTTAATCTAGGTGGAATGGAGGGGTGGTGTAAGTTAGGAGTGAGGTGCATTGGAAGAGCAGCGTATGGGTTCACAGCTGCAGGTACACCTGGGGAGCTGTATATAATGGAACGGCAGGGGTGTACGTTTTGGAAGGAGGTGCATTAGAAGAACAGTGTGTGGTATCAGAGCTGGAATCAAATAGGGGCTGCAGTCCAGGATTGAGATGCACTGGGAGAGCTGCGTGTGGGTCTTTGTGGCATGGCAGGGATGGCGCAGATCAGGATTCAGTCACACTGGCAGAGCTGTAAATTAGCCTCACAAGTACAATAGCAAGGCTCAGGATTGAGGGGCACTGGCAGAGCACACAGTGGGTCTTCAGCACTATGATACAACGGTGTTCTTGTTTCATTACTGGAATTGTAGGAGTGTTGCAACAGTGGACTCAGGTGCTCGTTCCAGTACAAGAATAATAGGGTAAGATCGAGGCGCACTGGCGGAGCTCTACGTGTCTCTCTCCTGCAATGGTATTGAGCTACTGGCATTGTAAATAACAAACCTTTTATCTATGTGTTAGTTTTGAAAACAGATAAATAAAAGGCATTGCCATTTACAATGCCTTTTACAATGCCATTTACAATGGCAATAGCTTAAAACTTTGCTAATGCGAGACCTATTGCATTGCAAATGCTTGTTATGGGCCAGTCAACGCCCCCGTAGGGCTTAAAAATGTTTTACTCTTCCGAGGGACCAGGGTGGGTGGGCCGTTCCCAACTTTCAATTGTACTTTTGGGCATCGATGCTGCAGCAGATGGCAGGTCTATTAACAAGGGACAGTGTTGGTTTAGAGGGGGAGGCCTCAATTTCTATTTATGAATTAGTACTGGGTATAGAAGCTAGAGGATGTCTTCTGCGCCACATAGAATTTGGCTATTTTAAAAAGGTCAGATTTAAAATCTTTTTGGGTGCATTTAAGGTATGGACAGCTGTCCGGAAAAAACTTGGACTAGGCCGGGTGAATAGTTATACCCCTATGTATGACAATGATTTACTCCCAGTCATCTTTAAAGATGGATATATGAATTATTGGGACCAGATGGGGTTGAGGAAGATTGGGGACCTTGTAGACGAAGGGGTGATTTTATCCTTCGATGCAATTAAGGATAAGTCCGGGATCGGGAATGCCCAATTCTTTAAGTATTTACAAGTAAGAGATTTTTTGGTTAAAAGGGCGGGGGGCAGGTCTGGTTTCTCTCGGGTGGCACTAGATTACTTACTGCTGAAATCTCCACCTTCATTAGCTACTCTATATAAATTACTAAATAAAGAAATGGTGGATGATCTCACTAAGCATATGGCTCGCTGGTCTGAGCTTTTGCAATTTGGGACTTGGGAATGCAAAGACTCTCTATATTTGAATATGACACGTTATTTTGCATGCCATTACTTTGCATGCCATTACTACGCGGTTATTACTTAGCAATAACAGTTACTACGCAAGTTTATAGTTCGCATACCATTACATTGAAAGTGTTAATGTATACGAAGTAAAAACTTGCCTAGTAATAAAAATGGTATGCGGAATAACGTGTCATATTAAAAAGACATTTAACCCCTTTTTAAAATGTTTAAAACACAACACTACTTTAAATAATAAATAGAAATACACTACCCTACACATCTAAAAATGGAAAACACCACCAAAACACTCAAACACTACACTACCCTACACTACTGAAACACCACTACACTACCCTTAACCCTAAATCACTACCCCCTGCACGAACATACGCATTCCCCCACTCTGGTCCCTACACTCATTCACTACCCATCACAACCCCCCGACACTACACTAAACACTAAAACTTGCATAGTAATAAAAACAGACATTTACCACAACACTACACTAAATACTAAATACACTACCCTACACAAAACAAACTCTAAAAAACTACCCAAACACCCAAACACTACACTACCCTACACTACTCAAACACCACTACACTACCCTAAACCCTAAATCACTACCCCCAGCCCGACCCTGCCCCTACCCCAGTCCTGTCCCTACTCCCAAACACTACCCTTCACGACCCCCAACACTACCCTAAACCCTAAATCACTACCCTACACTACACCACACCACACCACTACCCTAAAACCTAAAACACTACCCCCTGCACAACCCTCCCCCGACCCCCAGTCATGTCCCTACACTCAAACACTACCCTTCACGACCCCCAACACTACCCTAAACCCTAATACACTACCCTACACTACACTTGCATCACACCACTACCCTAAACCCTAAAACACTACCCCATGCACGACTCCTCACCCTTCCCCCAGTCCGCTCCCTACACTACAACACTACCCTGCACGACACCCCAACACTACCCTTAACCCTAAAACACTACCCTACACTACACAAACACCACAACACTACACTAAACCCTAAAACACTACCCCCAGCACGACCCTCCACCTACCCCCAATCCTGTCCCTACACCCAATCACTCCCCTACATGACCCCCCCGACACTACCCTAAACCCCAAAACACTATTCCTCAAACACAACAATACCTTAATCCTTAAAGACCTCCCCCTACCCTAAACCCTTAAAAATAGCCCCTCTTACCTCTCTCTCCTCGTGTCCTATGTTCTCCTTCCTGCGTCTTCAGAGAGGCGGTGATCGTTGCACATCGTCGTTGTGAGGAAACGCCTTAGTTTCCTCACAACGATGTGGTTCGCTTTACAACGCATGCGTTGTAATAACATGCGTAGAAATGGCTACGCGTTATTACAGCGCATGCGTAGTAAAGCTTGCGTAGTAATGGTACGCGGTGTAATGACCGCGTACAAAAGGATGTTTACCCTATATTTAGCTCAGACATCATTTATAGCTGCCAATTTACAGATGTAGTGTTATAAAACCTGGTTTAATCTCTATATCACCCCAGCTAAGATCGTTAAGTGGGGTGGATCTGCTGGTACACACTGCCCCAATGCGGCTGCTTTGCAGCTGATCTTGCCCACATGTTTGCAAATTGCCCTAAGTTCGATATTCTGAAAGGAGATGTTAGTACGCTGCTGGAAGCACAGTTGGGATTCCGGGTAGTTCTATCTCCCCAGCTGTTGGTCTTAGGGGTGAGCGATCTGGAAGCCTCATGGCGGACCCAGACATTTTTATTTATTACCATGACTGTGCTAAGACTCTGTTTGGCCACATACTGACTGGACCCTGAATTGCCATCTGGGCAACAATGGCTGGGTAGACTTCTAGCGATATATCGCTCGGAAAAGGCAGTATATGAACGAAGGGGACGTAGCGCTCAGAAAAGGGGCTCGGAAATATGGGATCCAATCAGCCGGTGGATCAATAGGATTAAAGAGTAGGGATCTACTGAATTTTGGCAATGGGGGTGTCCTCGGGACAAGGCGAGTGGGGGGACTAGAGAGTATGCTCGGTCATTAGAAAGGGGTGGAAATTGTAAAGTTTTGAATTTGATCTTGCATACATAGGTCTATTTATGCGCCTATGGCTTTTTTCTTTCTTTTTTCTTTCTTTGTCGTACCTATTTTCCTTTTTTTTCTTGTTGTTTTTTTCCCCTATGGTTTGTCTTTTGAAAATGGTAACAAATCTGACGATTGGATTGAATGCGGGGAGGAGGGTGGGAGGAGCTGGGATGGCGGGGAAAGGAAACCTTTCTGTACTGCGATATGTATTTAAGAAAATTTGCAATAAAGAATATAAAAAAAAAAAAAGTCTTGGTACGAAAAACAGAGCAGGTACGTACCTTTATTGTTTGTCGGAGGAACTGGGGGGTCACCTGGCTCATGGATATGTCATGGTGCCAGATTCTCCATCAGGCCAGCTCTGGATGCACTCCTCTCTTCACAGATCACAGATGTTTATATCACCTGTGTACTGATCTCCTGAGCCTGGGGTCTCTACCAGAAGTCTCAGAGTGCTTTCCAGAAATTTCCAGTGGACTCAGTCAAAGAACGTTTCAGAGTCAATCGAGACCATCAGTGCCTCTTTTTGCGTCCTAAGTACAATGTTCTATCAGGTGAAGCAGGTTGTTTTTGTTGTCAGTGTTGCCCATGCATGGAATAAAATCCCAACTCATCCTTGTTCCTGAAGCCTGGCAGGTTACCCCCTCCCCCGGCTCCAATCCTACCAGCCTAGATGCTCGTGAAGGGCTTAACGTCAGCATTTAGCAATGAGACTGGCCTGTACGATGAGCATAGTGTTTTATCTTTGCCGAGTCTTTGAGTGATCGAGAATATTGCCTTTGAGATTGAGTTAGTAGCTGACTTAGGAAATGTATTATAAAGGCATGTTAGTATTGGGGCCAATTCTCAGCAAAAGGTCCTATAGAAGAGTGCAGTAAAACTATTTGGCCTGGGGATTTCTGCATTTTCAGTTTAGAAATACCATGCATAATCTAATTTTCAGTTTTTAAAGCCTTATTATTGTACATAAGACTGTCTACGAGAAGTCTCATAGTGTTTTAGCTGTCAAATTTAAACCTTGTTATCCCTACCATCCAGTATGTTCCACAACTCAGTTTCTGCTTTCTTCTCCTAAAGCAAGAAAGGCGACTTTTGAGATTGGTTTTTCCTCTATTGCCACTACCAAATCGTGGTAGATGTGGTAGCTTTACCATAATGAACTACCACATAGCCTGGAAGCATAAAAAACAATATATGCATCTTTAGGAAATGCCTAAAGATTTGGCTTTTTAATAAATGGAATATATTTTCTTTTACATTTTTCCTTAGGTTATTATACCTTGTACTCCTTTGTGTTCTTTGGGTTTTAGAACTTATGTTGTTATGTGCCTCAAAAGCTCTATGAAGCTCTGCATATGTGTGCTTAAAATTAAATTAACATAACGTTGTGACTTAATGGACTATTTGTCTGGAATAATTGTGCAAGTGGTGACTAATACACATGCAATTTATGGCAAAAACTTCTAATAAGGGCAGCTGATCCTGAGAATTAATAACAGGTTGTAGTTTGAATTTATTTTATGAAAAATAGAGGTATTGAAAGCAGCCCATGGGTATCATATGAAGAGATTTAGAAACCGGATAAGGGTGCATACTTACTTATCAAACTATCTGAGAAACACAACCACCATCATAAATGGGACTAGACACAAGTCTATCAGCTCCTCCATTACCCCTCCTGCACCACTTATTTTCTCTCAAGTTTCATTCTGCATAAACTACAAAGTTCTCCTAGTCCCAGTTGCGCACAACCCCCTTGCTTGTTCTGATAGGTCAATTAGCACTGTAGCTTCACTGATACCAAAGGTTGTATGCTTAGAATTAACAAATGTGTGCCTGTCTCACTTGTCCTGCAATCTTATAAATACATTTACAACATAAACCTTTAATGGTCAAACACTTCTAGAACATGAAAACCAATGACCTGTGGTTCTAAACAATCTTCAAATAAATATGAAACATAAAACCTAAGATCTCTCTCGCTCGTGCTGAAAATGATCAAATACATCTATAACATAAAACATAATACATGTCTCACTTGTCCTAATAATGTTTCAAATACAAATAGGACATAAAACATAATTACTTTTCTTACTCATCCTTACAAGTGAGCATGAAGCCTCACTTGTCCTAAGAAGAGATCAAATACTTCTAGAACATGGATCTTATAGCTGTCTTACTCATCCTGAAAAATCATCAAATACATCTGAGACATAGCACCTTATACCTGTGTCACTCATCCTGGAAAATCTTCAAATAAATCTAGAGCATAAAACTTAATACCTGTCTCACTTGTCCTGGGAAGTGATCAAATGCATCTAGAGCATAGCAATTAGTGTCTGCTGCCCTCATCCTGAGAAATCGTCAAAACATCAAGCACAGAAAAGTTAATATCTGTTTTACTCATTCGGAGAAATCATCAAATATACCTGGAACATAAAACCAAATACCTGTATCAATCGTCAAGAGACATGATCAAATACATCAATGATGTGAAGCCTAACACCTGTCCCACGTGTCCTATGATCAAATACAATGAAACATAGTACCTGCCACACTCATCCTGGTAATGATTCTGTTATATTTAGAACATTACATGTAATACCAGTCTCAATCGTTTCAATAAATGATCATATACATCTAAAGCATATGACATTACATCTGCCTCACTCAACCTTAAAATGAATCAATGGCATCTAGAAAATGCACATTTCAACCCCAATTTTATTTTATAGGGTTCACAAGACAACACCTTAGACAAGTGTTAAATGTGTGCCAATGCCCAAGGGCTGATCACTCTCCTGTGCTCTCAAATCAATCAGACTGGGCTCCATTGGCCCATTCACCCATATACTCACTAGATACCACTTTCTACTCCGTTATACAAGTGGAGTTCCTGTTTGGCAAAGACGTGATACTGAAGGGTTGAGTTTGTCTTTTCCACCAAATCTTTTGCATCTTTCGGGACTCAGAGAAACTATGATCTCTATTGTAATAGGTAAGAAAAGAATGAGTTTAGAACACAGACTAGACTAGAAAGAGGAGGGAGTAAATTCCAGAAATGTACAAACCTGCATTTTAACACATTAAGGGGCCGATTCCGATCTCGGCCGGTAGGGCTCCGAATCGGATTCGGCTTTACCGGATCCGATTCGGGGCCCTGTTTCCCGACCGATTCGTACGTGCGTCCGGGCGAGCGAGTACGATGCGAAAACTCCGACCGACTCATTCGCGAGACCCAACCGCACCGACCGACTCGTACGCGAAAGCCGACCGCTCCGACCGACTCGCTCGGACACGCCTCGCACCGCGCAATGGAGATGTTCCCCAGCCGGGCAAGTACGATGCGCGCCGCGAGCAGTCCGACCGACTCGCGCCGTCCGGCTCGAAGGAGCAGTCGGAGCCGTACTTTGGGGGACCGTGTCGGACCCCCCTGTACGCGTAGCCGCGCGAGTCGCACACAGGGGGGACCCTACCTGTGCGTGTACGGCGCGAGTCGCTTTGACGCGTACACGCTGTAGGGGGCGCCCTTGTTCGCCTCGCACCCATTGAGTCAATGGGAGCCAGCGTACGCGTTGTACGACAGGCTCCCATTGACTTCAATGGGAGTCCGACCGAATCGAGTCCGATGGCATACGTGCGCATCTTACTCGTTTGGTCGGGCTGCTAGGGTCCGATTCGGTCGGAAATCTCTCCGAGTCCAGCTCGGTCGGAGAGATTTCCGGCCCAAATCGGAATCGGCCCCTAAGTGTCTTAGTATCTGGGGTATTCACGCTGTTTGGGTTATTTTGAAATTCAGTAGCTCTCCATGGTGGGTAAACTCTGTGTACTGACAAGACTGCTTCAGTTTTTGAAGTCTTTGGACATCTCTTTTGTTTCAAATTCTGTTTATTGAGTTTTTAGATTGATACAGAAATGTAGTACACATGCAACAATCATCAAATAGGCCAAGAGTTACAGAAATCACTTGTAGGTTACAGCTTGTTCACGAGTTCTGTGGCATGGAAAACTTATTAATAGGTACAATCATATCCTGTTGCATTTAATATTCTACGATCTTCCGTCAAACCACCCTCTAAGGAGAGGAACATTGAAAGGAAACTTAACATATCTAAAAGAAAACAACAAAAACCGTGATGTCATGGTGCAAAAAATAATGAGGTAGTCATGAGGGATGGGCGCCTGGGCCCCCGATGAGGCAGCCACCTAGCTGCCAGCGTACATCTCTTTTTGGTTTAAGTTCTATCAGCCGTACTGAAGTGATATACAAGTATCAAGTATCAATCATTCCATACATAGAAGATTTGATCATATTTGATCAGACAGCGATTGGATTACAGTGTCTTCTAAATTCATTAGCTACAGGTAAAGTAACCAGCCAGTTGTCTTGACTCACCTAAAAAGCTTACGGTATTTGAGAAAGTCAGAACCATTTGCAGAACTTCCGACTCAGAAAAAATACCCATACCTTGGTGTCCCAGTAACTCCGTCCCCATCAATGGGAATCCCATTTGTCAGGATTTGACCTAAAGTACTTGTGCGTATGCAAGGGATTAAGACTTTTTAATGCCACATTAATTGGAGGTTCCTCTGGTCCAGTATTCATGATGTTTTCATTCAGAGTTGTAAACACCTTATTATTCTGTGTCCCAGTTTTTCCCAACGTCGGTGCATGTCTGCTGCACACTCTGGAGAGTAGATTTTTTCAAATGATTATTCAGTCTGAGTATGCCTCTTCTTATGTCAGTTGGGCAGGACATTGCTCTTCAGTTTGGCAGATCAGTCTTTGATCTTCCATTGAACCACTTACAGTAAGCAACAGCTAATACGCTGGCAGCTGTTATTTGGGTTGAATTGTCACATATAGAGGATCACTTATTATCAATTGAATCACTTGTTGGAAAAATACACGATTCATGTGGCACGGGATAATGTAGCTTTGAACGAACTGGAATTTAGAACACTTGTTCTCAGTTTGATTACATTGGCCAATGATTTTGATTATGGGATTAAAAGGAAGCTAATTGAAAATAGGGAACATGTTAACAGTTTTCTCTATTTTTCCTTAAGCCTGTTTACGATGGGTATGCATCTTAAAATGTGACTTACATATATGAAACCATGTCCCCTAGGCTAACTGCTCTTTCATAGAGATATCACAGTGCTATTTAACTATGGGTTACATCCTAATGTTAGGCCTACGTAGGTGAAACTTAAACTGCTCTTAGAGGCATCTCAGTGCTCCTTAACTATGCGTTTGTAACGTAATGTTAGGCTTACGTAGGTGAAACTTAAACTGCTCTTAGAGGCAGCTCTGTGCTGTTTAACTATGGGTTGCATTCTAATGTTAGGCTGACAAACGTGAAACTTAAATTGCTCTTAGAAAGAGATATCTCAGTGCTACTTAACTATACGTTTGCATCCTAATGTTAGGATTACATATGTGAAACTTAAATTGCTCTTAGAAAGAGATATCTCAGTGCTACTTAACTATACGTTTGCATCCTAATGTTAGGATTACATATGCGAAACTTAAACTGCTTTTAGAAAGAGATATCTCAGTATTAATTACCTATAGGGATACATCAGTATGTTAGGGCTTACATACGTGAAGCATGAACTGGTCTTAGAAGGAGATATCTCAGTGCTATTTATCTATATGTTTGCATTCTAATGTTAGGGCTTAAATACATGAAATTTAAACCACTCTTAGAAAGAGATAACCTAATGCTAGGCTTGAGGAGGTAAAACATAAACTGCTCTTAGAAAGAGATATCTCAGTGCTATTTAACCTAATGCTAGGCTTGAGGAGGTAAAACATAAACTGCTCTTAGAAAGAGATATCTCAGTGCTATTTAACCTAATGCTAGGCTTGAGGAGGTAAAACATAAACTTCTCTTAGAAAGAGATATCTCAGTGCTATTTAACCTAATGCTAGGCTTGAGGAGGTAAAACATAAACTGCTCTTAGAAAGAGATATCTCAGTGCTATTTAACCTAATGCTAGGCTTGAGGAGGTAAAACATAAACTGCTCTTAGAAAGAGATATCTCAGTGCTATTTAACCTAATGCTAGGCTTGAGGAGGTAAAACATAAACTGCTCTTAGAAAGAGATATCTCAGTGCTATTTAACCTAATGCTAGGCTTGAGGAGGTAAAACATAAACTGCTCTTAGAAAGAGATATCTCAGTGCTATTTAACCTAATGCTAGGCTTGAGGAGGTAAAACATAAACTGCTCTTAGAAAGAGATATCTCAGTGCTATTTAACCTAATGCTAGGCTTGAGGAGGTAAAACATAAACTGCCCTTAGAAAGAGATATCTCAGTGCTATTTAACCTAATGCTAGGCTTGAGGAGGTAAAACATAAACTGCTCTTAGAAAGAGATATCTCAGTGCTATTTAACCTAATGCTAGGCTTGAGGAGGTAAAACATAAACTGCTCTTAGAAAGAGATATCTCAGTGCTATTTAACCTAATGCTAGGCTTGAGGAGGTAAAACATAAACTGCCCTTAGAAAGAGATATCTCAGTGCTATTTAACCTAATGCTAGGCTTGAGGAGGTAAAACATAAACTGCTCTTAGAAAGAGATATCTCAGTGCTATTTAACCTAATGCTAGGCTTGAGGAGGTAAAACATAAACTGCTCTTAGAAAGAGATATCTCAGTGCTATTTAACCTAATGCTAGGCTTGAGGAGGTAAAACATAAACTGCTCTTAGAAAGAGATATCTCAGTGATATTTAACCTAATGCTAGGCTTGAGGAGGTAAAACATAAACTGCTCTTAGAAAGAGATATCTCAGTGCTATTTAACCTAATGCTAGGCTTGAGGAGGTAAAACATAAACTGCCCTTAGAAAGAGATATCTCAGTGCTATTTAACCTAATGCTAGGCTTGAGGAGGTAAAACATAAACTGCCCTTAGAAAGAGATATCTCAGTGCTATTTAACCTAATGCTAGGCTTGAGGAGGTAAAACATAAACTGCCCTTAGAAAGAGATATCTCAGTGCTATTTAACCTAATGCTAGGCTTGAGGAGGTAAAACATAAACTGCCCTTAGAAAAGAGATATCTCAGTGCTATTTAACCTAATGCTAGGCTTGAGGAGGTAAAACATAAACTGCCCTTAGAAAGAGATATCTCAGTGCTATTTCACTATGGGTTTGTAACCTAATATTTTTTTGCCAAATGTATTTTTATTGATTTTCACATGATAGCAAAGATTAATCATACAGTGCGAGAGTCTCAGTTTCATATAAAATATCCTAAATATCGAAAGGTACTAGCGTGTGCAGGTGGGGGTTACCTCATATATATTCGGTAATGCAGCAACAAAGAGGTCTGTACAATGGTGAATGCACCTTATTACATAAACCAAGTCAACAAGCTAAACATCAGTTGATAGCCACAGTACATACACACTTGGTCTCCATATACACATTAATACAGATTCCAATCAAGAGAGTTACCTCTCATCCTCAGAGCTGTTATCTGAGCTCGAGTCTCCATCTTCATTGAACTTAGGAAGCAGTTGTGCCCCGGCCATTATCTCCTGCGCTGCCCCCTTATCGGTGCGTGACAGGTGCAAGTGGTGCTCCTCCACCCTCCCCCCCCCCCCCCAATTCACTTAGCTCTCTGAGCTACTAGCGGCACCCTGGGACCTAACCACCCAATGGCCACACAACTTTGGCAAGGAGATGAGCCAAGATGAGCAAGCTTGTAGGGGGTTTTACACCTCCTGGGCCTTTCCACTACACCCAATAGACAAGCTAGCGGTGTCAGGTGAATCACCAACCTGGTAGCACCCTCAATCCTAGATACTACCATCCTACAAAAGGTCTGGATTTCATTATAGTCCCAAGCCAGATGTAGAAAGGTAGCATCTTCCTTTCCACAGCGCATACATTTAGCCCCCCTGGAGGGATCTATTTTATTTAACTTGTAAGGTGTCACTTAAGCGCGGTGCAGATTATGGCAATGCAGCAGCTTAAATCTGTTATTACAAGACACGGTGTGCACCAACTCGGACGCTCGTGCCCAGTCTGTGTCTGAAATTGGCTCCGCTATTTCTTCCTACCAAGCTCTATGTGCTGCGTAAGGTTTCTTTAGCATGTCCCCCCTGAGAGCTCTATAAAATAGAGTAATCAGGTGCCGCCCCTCTCCCCACCTAAGGAGACCAACAAGCACCTCCCAGGACCATGGGGCTGCCAGGAAATCATACCACACCTCCCTCGCAAAACTTTCCAGTTTGGCGTAATGCAAAAAATAACCTGGACCCACCATGAAAGTGTCTTGAGCTTCTTGAAAAGTGATAAAAGTCTCGCTGGGATAGAGATCACCTGACTTCCTCCCACCCTCCATTGTTCCATCGACATGTCAGCATCAATGGCCCAAAACAGAGCAAGATCTCACAGTCATAGTTCCCTATCGAAGTGCGCTCGGAGGAGCACTTTCTGGACCACCTTTTCCCAAATTGCAGCTGTGGTCTTGACCAAATACGGAACCGAGTGTTCTCATCTTCCCCCTGCATCAATAATTGTGCTACAGTGTCTTCCCCAATCATATCACCAAGCAGCCTCTTCTCCAAATTACCCGGCTCTGCCAGCCATATCGCAGCATGTTGCAAATGCGCTGCATAGTAGTAAAATTGCATGTCTGGAACAGCTAACCCTCCATCCTCCATATCCCTCTTAAGCGTTGCCAATGCTACCCTGCTGCATTTACCAGCCCAAATCAAAGAGACCAACAGACTATCCAATCTACAAAAAAACTTAGGCTCAAGCGGGAAAATTGAATTCTGAACGAGAAAGAGGCAGCACGGTAGAAAGACCATTTTCGCAATTGCCGCCCTCTCCATCACGGAGAGAGTGAGTCTGTTCCTAAACGCATTTGAGTCCTCATTGCAGTGCTTATGTGCTGCCTCAGTGTTTGTGACTCAAATACCTAGGTGCCAGAATCCCTCCATCTCCCAGCGGAGCCCTAAAACCAGGAGTTGATCTAGCTGTTTCCCAATTAATCCTCCCAAGGGGAACGAGAGCGATTTGCAAACATTTAACTCTGAGATCGGAGACCTCCCCAAAAGCTGTCAACAGCGGCATCATTAGTGGTACCGACTCGCCGGGGGATCGTACATAGACTAACGCATCATCTGCGTATAGTGATACAACATGAGCGGAGCCAGCCACACAATTCCCTCAAGGATTCCCTCCTTATGCAACAGCAGGGCATGGGGCTCAATCGCAAATGCAAAAAGGAGCGGCGAAAGAGGGCAACCCTCTCTGGTTCCCCTACCGACCGCCCAAGGCTCAGAAAGCTCTGCACCCACTTTGTTACGTATAGAGGGTTCAGTGTACAAGAGCTGCACCAAGACACAGAATTTATGTCCAAACCCCATTCCTCGTAACTCTGCCGGCAAATAGCTCCATTCAACACAATCAAATGTTTTTCCAAGTCGAGAGAGACCAGGGCCATCTCCCCCTCATTGCCCATGGTGTCATGTAATACTTGGGTGAGTCTATGCAAGTTATAGGTTGTACTGCGTGCTGGCATAAAGCTGCATTGATTCTCGTGAAGCATCTCACGAATCACACCCACCCTACAGTCTGGATACCAAAAGTTTACATAATATCTTAACGTCTGAATTGAGCATGGTGAGGGGCCTACACGAGGAAGGATCTGCTGAGTCACCCCTGGATTTTAGCATAAGACACACAATCCTGCCACGAATGGTCATCAGAAGGAGACCCCCCCTCCCTTGCCTCAAGAAGTACTTCCAATAATTTCTCTTTAGTCACAGTAGAATAGATTTGGGTAAAACCCCACTGGAAATCTGTCCGCGCCCGGAGCCTTAGACCTAGATAGTGGTACCCAGTTCCTCCAGAGAGATTTCCTCCTCCAAGTCCTGTATATAGCCCGGCCTCAACCGAGGCAGCCTGAGCCCAACCCGTTATCTATTGCCCCATCTGGGCCAACCGGGTCAGCCCGATTATACTACCTTGAAGTGATCTACAAAGGCATCCAGGCCAGTATCCTGCCAGATTTGTCACCCTCCCGTGTGTAAAAGCTGATGGTATGTTTTAAGGGTAGTCCTGTCTAGGGTGTCCCAACGCCTATGCATCTCCCTATCTACCCTCAGCAATGTCGAGCGCGTATCTGCAGAACATGCCTCGTTTTTTTCTGTTCTACCGGGTTTGTGACCTAATGCTAGGCTTACATAGGTGAAACTTAAACTACTCTTAGAGATATCTCAGTGCTATTTAACTATGGTTGCAGTCTAATGTTAGGGCTTACATACATGAAACGGAAACTGCTCTTAGAAAGAGATATCACAGTGCTATTTAACAATTGGTTTGCATCCTAATGTTAGGCCTACATACATGAAACTTAAACTGCTCTTAGAAAAAGATATCTCAGTGTTATTTTCAAGACATACGAGGTGCGCTCGTTTGTTGGCTACTGGTCAGCTTTACCTGTGATAAACACAATGGCAGTACATTTTTAATGGATGGAAGCTGTATGGGTGCTAGCAATATTTGTGGAGCTTGAATAAAAGATTGCAATTGTATTAATCCCATAAATATGTAACAAATACTTCAAATTAACTTGATGAGGCAATGAATGGCTTACAACTCTAAGCTATTTTGGGCTCAAGATTCATAGCTACTTTTATAGTTACGTGTTAGTATATTTATTTTTATCTATGAAACTCATATAGTGTCTGGATTTTCTTAGCAAAACCATTTATATGTATTTTGTTGACATTCGTTATGATGGGTTTATTGTTGTAAATTCCTTATTGGTATGCAGTCTTTCTAAATACTAACACATTTTACCTTTCATAACTAATCTTTGCAGGTAGTAGAGAGAGCAAAAGTACTCAGCTGCGGGCTGGAAGCTGGGCTCACAGCGTGCGACAGCGGATTAACCGCCAGCTTAAGGAGGATGGTAAACCCATGAGACAGGATGTGGACCTTCTCACAGCTGAGCTCATCAACGTGTTTGTAACAACACTGCAGAAGAACAGTCGAGGCTCTTGGCTGTACCTTCAGGAGGTCTTCCACCTCCTTAGACCCTACCGAGACCACCTCCGAAGCAGGGAGGAGCTCCTGCCCTACCTAGAGAATGTCTACTACCAATACCAGAGCAACCAGGCTCTGCTGTCTGACCTGGACATACTGGGCGCCATGGATAGAGCCTTCCCAAAGGACTCCTCTGTGCTGTACCACAGACCCCACCATCCAAGGCCTAGAAGAAAAGGGGCACCTCAACTCCAGCCCTTGACTGAGGAGTTTCATGCTGCCACAAACCCAGCCTTCTCTGGGCAGCCGTACCCCTTTGTTCTGGAACGTGATCATTGTAGGCCCGAAGACTTCTTCCGTCCTGCACCTGTGTCTCTGCAGGACCTGTCGAGAGGCGTGAGTGTGGTGGGGGCAGAGCTCGCTCAGGGCGAAGCCCTCTGGAGGTCAAGTTTGGGGGCCACATCTCTCGCTTTCAGGACTGATCTTCCTGTGGAGTTCCAGCCCATGGAAGAGACTGAAGTTGAAAGGTAATTATCATTTTAGCATCTTGTCTGGTATCTGCCTAAACCCCTGCTAATATTTCCGTACATCTGTTTGGTGTTTCTGTAGTTCATCTTCTAGGCCATAGCACCAGTACGATAGCAATGCTTGTAATTGTATATAGTGTTTAATGCCCAGTTGTATGAATACAAAACAATATCACACTTGAGGTATTCTTTTCTGATATTGATTAATTTTAAAGTTTTCTTAACTGAATATGTGCTCCTACTGTATATTTCACATCTGATCTTTGAATGTATTCTTCAGATCAACAAACCTGCTTGTTCTTTCTACTTAAAACAATGCATTGTACATAGAGACACCGGCTTTGTGTGTTTTATAATGAGAAAGACCAATGCAGAGAAATTGTTTGTAAATGTCTACCTCCCCACAATTACAAAACCAAGTATTAAGGGTGTTTATTAAATAAGCATATTTTTGTAGATACACAGGTTGGTGTGGATCAGGTCCATAGATTAGAGCTGACGAAGGAGAAGACTCTCTCAACGATAGAGTTTTACTGCATGATTTAATCCATATTGTGGCCTCTGTGGTGCAGCCCGCTTGTAGCGAGTGCGAAGCTTCTTGCTTTGCTGAATAGTTCGAGCTCATCCTAGGATGGGTTTTGTGAAGCATGTTTTGGACGTTATACTTTAGTCTTGCTTCAAACCTAAAACTTGGAACCAGTAGTGTTAGGATAGGAGGATCATGAGTGCCACTGACAGCCCTAGGTAGTTCAGAGCACAATATTGTGGTTCAGTTCAGGAGGATGGCAGTCTCAAAGTCATGTCTGATCCATATAATATATGCAATATGGTAAAGGAGACAAAGTCTGCTTGAAACACTGCACCTGCAATCATTGCAAGGGCATGAGATGGCAAGTATGTTTGTGTAATGAAGTGGGTTCAATGCAGCAATGAATATCTGGATTCAGATATGAACAAAACAAGCTGTCTGCTTATGTAGAAGAACATCAAGGCACATATGTGATCTTATTTGAAGTTATTGCATTAGCATTTGTGCAGTGCACGTATATCATTTGCAAACCATAGTAGCGCTTTCACAGTCTGGGAACTCCTTCTGAGCGGGTGTGGGATTTCTATTTGGAATAATGCTTGGGTGCTGTCATTGTGACTGGTCATTAAAAATGTCTGTCCTTGGTAATGACTGACTACTCAGGCCCTACGGTTAGAATAACTTTGAATGGCGAGACATCAGCAGTAGTGTCCCTGAAAGTTTATGACGCAGGTGTGACCTCTGTCTTCGCTCCTATTTGCTTTAAGTATTGAACTTCTTGTTTGTCACAAATGAAGCCCCCTGGAGATTTAGGGTATAGCCTTTGGAGCAGCAAACATAAATGAGTCCTTTTCACTAAAAACGCAATGTTGACATTGAGTGAACCAGATAAATCTCTCCCTGCTTCAGCTCACTAGCTACAGTCGTCCCAAAACGTAGCTAGATGCAAGATACACGTGGAAATATCCAAGATCCTCAATTAACCAATCACCCATTCCATTGATCTACGGCCCATATTAAATATCTGATAGACCGAGTTGTACCCTCTATGGTGGGCCTGGTTAAAGCAAAATATTCCCCCCTTCCCATCATGTCCCCATCCAGCCTCAGTTAGCTGATATTTATTGGGACATGACGAGGAGGCCCTCTCTCTTTGTTTCCTGGATGGGAAAAATTCAAGCAATAAACATGAATGTCCTACCACAAGTCTTGTACCTATTCGAGACTTTGCTTGTGAGGGCTGAGCCTCAAATATTTGCGATCCTCAACCAGCTTGACTTTCATTCCAAATGGAAGGCCTCTATACCTAGAGCCAAGTCGAATTAGCTCTGCCCGTCTTTAAAGTGTATTATCAGGCATCCCAATTGAGAATGATAATTGAATGGTCTAAATCAAAGACAAAAAAAATATGCCCACACCTCGAGAGAGCTGTAAAGGTTAGATCTCTGTGGGGCTTGATCTGACTGGGGAGAAGATGGAGAACCTCTAACACCCCAGTGCAAACAACTCTATTTGTCTGGGACTCCACAGCCTTGACACAAGGTCTCACTACTGGCCTATCCCCACATACCCCTTAGTTATATCAACCTCAACTTTTCGCGGGCACTCAGCATGAAAGCCATTTGTCAAATGGTGGGAGGGTGTTTGCAGACCCACTTCCGAAATGTTCCAGTGAGGTGTGATTAAATCTTTTACTTGTCCAAGCTTGCTTTTGACGTAGGTGAATTGTAACACCTACAGTACTCTCAGTTGAGCTAGTGGGCAGGTCAGTGGGGTGGTAGAGGATGGTCCCTCATCAGATGTCCAGTCCTTATTGACATGGAGAGGGATCCAGGGTGCAGATCACAAACACACTTCAGAGAGATAGCCTATGCTCCAGTACAAGTCTATTCGCCATCTACAGAGGATGGGGTTTAGTTGACTGCAAAGATTGTCCTGTTGGTGTGCAAGACACAACCACAGAAAACTATGGACAGGTGAAGGGCAACCAGCCATCAGGTGGAAACTTTACATGACACGAACTAACCAGAACATTCATTGCATGAGAGGAAGCTCCTTGACCTGGACACTATCATCATTGAACAAAAAAGCCTGCCTTCCCCAGGGACTGGTTGTTGCCACTAGCAGCCACTGTGGGGAGAGATAGCTATAGAGAATCCACATACCTGGTGGCTTTCTCTCTCTTTGAGCAATCCATCAAGAGAAGAGCCTATTTTCTGTGCTGATTCTCTTTCAATCAGGAGCAGGAGTGACTCACTAATTAGGGTGTCCGGTTGCTTGCACTCCACTTTTCCTCATCAGTTTAAGGGACTGAAAGTTTGCGAAAGCATACCTGTAGACCCTGGGCAAAAATATATTAAAACTGCGTATGACAGATTAATAGGCCATCATGATGGCCAAGCAGACATGCTCAGTTTGTTTATTTATAAAACTGATGGGCAATGCCCTATTTGAGAGGCAAGGCCTGTAAAAAATGAACCCCACCTCTGCACAGGAGCGCAGCAGTCAATGTTTATTAATCAGTGAAAGGCCAGGCATTATACGTCCTGTGTGATTCACAGTGAAGGGTCCAATTAAATTTGCCAACCGTGGCTTATTTGTGCTCCCCAACCAAGTATAATGCTGCATTTGGGCATTTGTTATAATAGTAATTATTTCAGACATTTATTTTGTTTATCCTTCACAAACAGCATCTTTATTCAATGCATCAAGGGTTCCCTCTGGTTTATGTTACTTATATTTTCCGGCAGTTGAGCTATGTACCACCTCTTTGACCTTATATACAATATTTCGGGCAGAAAGGTCCAGCTAATCATGTAAATAAATAAAATAAATAAATATTGTGAGTATCTGTTGGACGATGGTGCCCAATTCTGGTATAACGCTGACTGTAACATAATGGTGAGAATTCTTGATATATTGTGGCCATAAATGGCTTGTAGTGAACATCAATAGCGTGATGATTCCCACCCTTGGTGTAACACAGTCCCTAGCATAACAGTGATAATTCAAGGCACATGGTGGGCATCCATGATATGCTATGCCGACATATGGGCAAAAAGGCAGAAGCTATCGATTTGGATCTGCAGTCCATGTGAGTATTTGATGAAAATGACATTGATGTGCGTACACAGATATGTATTTACTAAAATAAAACACTGGTATTTCAGGGCAAAAATTTGTTTTTCATGAAAGTAATATGCTTTTGTTTGGGAGATAGGAAAATGTTTGCATTTTCTGAAATTGGTAAGTGGATATTAGGGGATAAATCATTACATTTCCAAATGTATATTTAAAGCGGTACAGAGCAAGAATATCGATGTATAAATATCGACCTACAGAAATATCGAGGAAAAATATCGTGGGTAAGAAATATCGATGTAAAAATATCGTGGTAAAGAATATCGATTGTTAGGTAATTAATATCGATTGCAAAAATATCAAAGTGTTAAATATCGTTTACAAAAATATAGTTGTTAAAAATATCGATTCATTATTAATGTTATGTATTTTAGTATTTTGTATGAGAATTGTTTGTATTTTTATTATATGTGTTAAAATTTTAGCAGTTAATATTTTTTTTAACTTGAATTATGCGTTTTAGTTCCGTAGCGGGTTGTGGGTTTATAGGGGAATAGGGTGGGAAGTAATTTAATTATATAGATTTTATTTATTATTTATAGTAGTTAATAATTTTTTTAAATTGAATTTTGCGTTTTTAGTTCCGTAGCGGGTTGTGGGTTTATAGGGGAATAGGGTGGGAAGTAATTTAATTATATGAAATTTATTTAATAATTAATATTTATTCATAATTGTATAATTGTGATGTTATAGAGTTATAAATGTGTAAATTAATTTATTAATAATTGTTTGATAATTAGTTAATTATTTTAAATTAATTAATTAATAAATAATTAATTATGTTAATTGTTTAATTAATTTTAGGTGTGTGTTGTGGTTTTTATAGGTGTAAATGGTGGGAAGTAATTTATTTTTTATTGATGATTTATTAATTATTTGTTAATTAATTTGTATTAATTAATTTGTTAATTAATTTGTATTAATTAATTTGTTAATTAATTTTAATTAATTAATTATTAATTGTAATTGTGTAATTAATTTTAGATGTGTGTTGTGGATATTATAGTGTTAAACAATGTGTAATTAATGAATGTTTATTTATTTTTTTAAATAATAATATATTTAAATTTCAATATTAATTATGTTAATAATGGAAATAAAATTTAATAAAAATGTTGATGTTTATTTTTTTATTGGTGTGGTATCCAGCACTTTCCCTACTGTTGCACTCACTGGAGTGGGAATAGTAATTTTTACCCCTCTGCTATCCAGCACTTTCCCTGCTTTTGCACTCACTGGAGTGGGAATAGTAATTTTTACCTCTCCGCTATCCAACACTTTCCCTACTGCTGCACTCACTGGAGTGGGAATAGTAATTTTTGTCTCTTCGCTATCCAACACTTTCCCTACTGTTGCACTCTCTGGAGTGGGAATAGTAATTTTTACCCCTCCGCTATCCAACACTTTCCCTGCTGTTGCACTCACTGGATTGGGAATAGTAATTTTTACCCCTCCGCTATCCAGCACTTTCCCTGCTTTTGCACTCACTGGAGTGGGAATAGTAATTTTTACCCCTCTGCTATCCAGCACTTTCCCTGCTTTTGCACTCACTGGAGTGGGAATAGTAATTTTTACCCCTCAGCTATCCAACACTTTCCCTACTGCTGCACTCACTGGAGTGGGAATAGTAATTTTTGTCTCTTCGCTATCCAACACTTTCCCTACTGTTGCACTCTCTGGAGTGGGAATAGTAATTTTTACCCCTCCGCTATCCAACACTTTCCCTGCTGTTGCACTCACTGGATTGGGAATAGTAATTTTTACCCCTCCGCTATCCAACACTTTCCCTGCTGTTGCACTCACTGGATTGGGAATAGTAATTTTTACCCCTCCGCTATCCAACACTTTCCCTGCTGTTACACTCACTGGATTGGGAATAGTAATTTTTATCCCTACGCTATCCAACACTTTCCCTGCTGTTGCACTCACTGGAGTGGGAATAGTAATTTTTACCCCTCCGCTATCCAGCACTTTCCCTGCTTTTGCACTCACTATAGTGGGAATAGTAATTTTTACCCCTCCGCTATCCAACACTTTCCCTGCTTTTGCACTCACTGGAGTGGGAATAGTAAATTTTACCCCTCCGCTATCCAACACTTTCCCTGCTTTTGCACTCACTGGAGTGGGAATAGTAATTTTTACCCCTCCGCTATCCAACACTTTCCCTGCTTTTGCACTCACTGGAGTGGGAATATTTTTACCCCTCCGCTAACCAGCACTTTCCCGGCTTTTGCACTCACTGGAGTGGGAATAGTAAATTTTACCCCTCTGCTATCCAACATTTTCCCTACTGTTGTATTTATTGTGTTACAAAATGTATTTTTAATATTTCTTTTAATAGTTTAATGTGTTAATTAATTATAGAATGTTTTATTTTATTTTAAATTATTCATATATGTATATATTTTATTTTTATATAATTTAAAAAGTTTATAAATTAAGTAAAGATAATAGTTAATAAAAATGTTTTTAAGTAAATATATGTATTTGTACACATTTTTGTGTTTATATTTTATTTAATTAAGTTTATTTGTTATATTTAGTTAAAATATATATTAAATGTAATTTATTTTGTTAAAAATATTAATATTATTTAACATATTTTATTTGTTATATATCTTTTTAAGTCGATATTTTTTACTTCGATATTTTTGTATCGATATTATTGTACTTACCTGTTTAAGTATAGGGAGCCGATATTTTTGTATTCGATAATTTTTACCACGATATTTTTGTAAACTATATTTTTTACATCAATATTTAATCAGGGAACCATTTAAAGCTGGTATTTAACTGATAATCCCTTCTGATGCCTGAAACCCTAATCTGTAGGATTAGCACAACCGATTTACTGTCTGAACCTGTAAGATCTACGTAAGTTGAGTGTGTATATTGCTGTATGCTCCCATAAATTTGGTCTATTTCGTTTGTGTTGCCTGATATGGGAGATAGGTGTAAGTTCCCTTCCTACCATTCCAAGTAGATTCTCAGTCATAAAATATGATTGAGACTCTACTTCGATGGGGCAGGTTGGAAAATTAAATGAATTGAAATGTAGATAGATGCTGTGGTGAATGATAGGCTATGTGCAATTGCTTATCCTGAACTGTCTCTATAATCTATGACCTTTTAGACATTTGTTAGTGAAACTATATTGAAATATGCTGAAATTTGTAAGAATGCATTTTGCTTAATCAAGAAGCAGCCCTCCAAGATGTAGAATATAATTTTTGAGATAGATGTTTTGATTTGGTTTGAAAAGATGGTTAGTTTTAGTGTTTAGTAGGATATATAAGAGTAAATTGGTGACTGACTGGCCCACAGGAGGTGTGAGAAAGGACTGTAAAAAATTGGAAAATAGGAATTAGAGACCTATTGATCTTGATAATGCGAGACATTTTGGTAGAATGCTGGCATTATCTTTACCCTGGCAAAGCCACAAGACGTAAACAATTGGGAAAACTGAGCTAAGGTAGATATTCATAAAAGGAATATTGTTGCAGTTGATACTCGGGCAGATGCCGACTTTAGACACCACTGGTTCTTCGCACTCGATTTTGGATATTCTGTTTTGCTCTTGTTAATTCCACTCATTAAATGAATCAATCAAAAAAAGGAAAATTGGAAACCCATTGTGCAGAAGACCGCCACAGAGCCAATTAAAAAATAAATGCAGCTCAAAACAGGGAATACAAAATGTGACCACTTGATGGAAAAGAAACAGTTGCAGGAGTTTGTGAGCTCAGCACTCTCTATATAGGAAATTTTTTAAAAGTTGTTAAATGCCCAATAGTGTCAATAGAAACCCTGCGCTCATACAAATTAAGGTCTTAAAATGTTTATTAATTGAAGAAAAATATCTTTGGTTCACAGAATCGGTTGACATGAAGGTCTCCCGGCGATCCTGATATCGTGAACGACAAGGGCCAATAGGTTTTGTAGAACTGGAGGTTAAATATTATTTAAATAACATTGCCATCTATAAAATGTTACAATTAAAAGTTGCCATATCAAAGTTAGGTCGTCTTACCCCTCCAGAGGTATATAGTGTTTTACTGAAGTTTACAAATAATGGCCATATGCCATTAAAGATTTATAGGCTGGTATCTCCTACAGCAGATTAGAAGTTTCATGGCTTCTTAGTCTTATTTGAGTCCGCCCAGACTTTACAAACGGCGCACTCTACTCAAGAATGGAACTACCAATAAGACAAGGGTGATTTCCTGCCTCTTATTTCTAAATTGCAAACATGATACACGTTTCTGGTTCGGTATAGCGTATTCGATTGAAATGGGTATAGGGATCAAAATGAACCTAGATCCACCCATTTATTTATTTATTTTTATTTTAGGCAATTTGTAGAGCGCACAACTACCCTGGGGACCGGGGTAACCTGAGAGATTCCAAACACCTCGGGGAATAATATTCTATTGGTAGATTTTTTCGTGATTTCAGTGTCAGAACCATATTTTCTTGATGGTAACACATACAAAATATTTCAATACACATTTGGTGGGCAAGGTTGTGCTAAACACATAGCCTGGATAACACAGCCCTGAAGCACACACTAAGATTAAACCTCCTTGAATGCAATGTCGATCTCACTGAATAGAACTAATTCTCATTTTCTTAGACATGTACACGTGGGTATGTTCTCATCTTAGGCATGTACACGTGGGTATGCTCTCATCTTAGGCATGTACACGTGGGTATGCTCTCATGTTAGGCAGGTACATGTTGGTGCACTCTCATTAGGATCCAGACAATCTTTGGGCCAGCCTTGAATGTGTGACTAATATGATTTATGTGAATCAGAGTGCTTTTCAGATAACAGCAACACTACATAGCTGTATACACTTCACCCCTGGAAGTCCTTTATTTAGTTAATTAAAACCATAAAGGGGTGCAATACAACCAGCCATATGACACAAAATACACAAAAACACAAACACAAAAAGTGTTAACATTTAAAACTAGGGCATCCTTAAAAAATGAAATGATACATAGCTGTAAAACGTAGAACGTCCTTCGCTTCATTTTTGTATGTCTCATGTTACTTATAAAGATTTATCTCATTAAATCAAGATGATAACTGTCCTTCTAAAGAGTCTGTCTGCAGCTATGTAGGTTATATTTCAAATTACTTATCAAGTACTCTTTTGTTGGTTCAAATGACATGCTAATCTAGCTTGTGTGCTGATTAGGTCCATCCATGGTGAACCTGTTTTTTGACCTGGAGGGGTGCACCAAGTGTGCCTTCTCTATTGACGTAGGGCTACTGTCCATGTTAATCCTGGCCCCCTGATATGCCGCTGTAAAAAAATGTTGTCCAGAGATTTTTATTTTTTATTTGTGTTTTTAGATCATTAGAGAAGTAATTTAGCTTGGGTAGACATTGCTGATCCGAGCAGAATTTTTCTTGACGACATTTTTAAAAATGGCGGATGTGTTGCAGTGATGATGCAATATTTCAGGAACCATGAGACCTATATACTTCCTTTTGGTATCAAAACATAGGTTTTGGGGGTCAAGTAGTCTTATAGAGACAGAAAATAACTCCTCAGAGCAACCGTTCCGACATTTTCCAAAATGGTGGCTATAATAGAGGAAGAAAAGACATATATAGAAATGAAACAAATAAAAATAATTTATGTATACACCAAACAATGTTTTTGATCTGAATATGAAAAAATAAATAATGTTTATCACTCCTGTTATAGACACATTTTCATAGTTCACTTTATTTATTTGTTTCAGCAATCGCTCTTGGTACATTTGCAGAATGTTGAACATTTGAAAAGAGCATATCGACAGGGACATCTTTTTGTAGCACAGGTTTTGCAAGTAAATGTACGTGTAGGTTCTGTGGGTAGAGGCTTTAGAAATTGTGTAGGTTTTAGCAACCCATTAATAACTTCCCAACCAAATTCACACGGATTGTTCTCTACATATGCATGATCCAATACATTTACACATCTTATGATCAATCCTGAGAAATCTGAAGTCATTTTCTTTGACTCCGCACCCGTGGCTGAGTGGAGATTCTGGTGGCCATCGGATATGTCACCTCCTCCCTCCGCTCTAAGCACCATCAAAAATCTGGGCATCTCTTATTCAACAATCCATATGCAATGCATGTGTCTAGTACCTTTTGCCTTCAACTGTATATGTGTGTGATTGCGTTTTATGAAAATGATTCAGTGTTTACTGTAGAAATCAGCACCTCTTCTATAAGGCATGTATTTAGTTCACCCTGTTATCAATCGTATATGTGATGGCACAACCTAGGTCATGCAATATAGCAGAAGATCTCAATATCATATAATTAAATGTTAAAAGGCTTAATCACCCAATTAAACGCCGGAAAATATTTGATTATTTAGTTAAAACCAAAGGGGACATCATTTTACTACAAGAAACAAATTATCTAAAGAAGATGCTACTTTCATTAAGCATTATTGGATTTCACAATTTGCTTGTTCACCGGCGGATCACAAAAGGAAGGGGGTGATCACCTTGATAGCTAAAAAAGCGAATGTTTCGTTAGAATCACAAACTCATGACAGTGATGGTAGACTATTAGTTACCCACCTAAGGAAAGGAGAAGACCTCATACATGTGGTGAATATATATGGCCCCAACACAGATGATCCAGACTTTTGGGAGGGTATATCAAAAACTATTGAGGATCTTCCTCAGGAGGATCTTATCATAGTTGCTGGAGATTTTAATATTCCGTTAGATCTGATAATCGACAGACAATCCAACTGCAAATACCACCCCACCAGATCGCATGCCATAGTTCACACTATATGCTCTAAGTTTAATCTCAAAGATGCCTGGCGCCTTCAACACCCGGATTCCAGAGATTATACTTTTTACTCCGCTCCACATAATTCATATACTAGAATTGATTACATTCTCATTTCAGGCTCATTCACGCATTTAATTGAACACTCAGATATATCCCCTAAGCTGGTGTCGGACCATTCGTGCATTAGTGTTAAACTGGCGGGCAGTCGTTATGAACCTTCGCCAAAAAGATGGCGATTCAATAATGATGTATTATCAGACCCTGAGGACAAAAAGAAAATTGAAGAGGCTATTATAGATTATCTTATGCATAATGACACTGCTGAAACTAATGTTAATACCCTATGGGATGCTTTGAAAGCCACCATTAGGGGAATAATTATCGAAATTGAAACAAAAATAAACAAAAAGATTAATGCTGAATTAGTTAAATTAGAACTCGAAATCAAAATCCTGGAGTCCTCTCATGCCATTTCTCTAAAAGATAACTCTATCCTCACATCACTAACGCAAAAGAAATATGAATACAATAAAATTCTGAGCGAACGGGCGGGTGTATGGGTAAACAAATTTAAAGCCCTTAATCTTTGTGAAGCCAATAAGGCGGGCAAATTACTCGCTTCATATCTTAAGCACAAACAGAACCAGAACATTATCTCGTCCATCAAGGATGTCAGTGATCATATACACACAAAACAGAAAGATATTATAAACACCTTTAAGTCCTTCTATGAGGATTTATATAAAAAGGGTCAGGATCTTAACTTAGAGAATTGTACCCAATACTTGAATAGACTTAGATTGCCCCAATTGACTGAAACAGACAAACTAGCGCTAGGAAAACCAATCAGTGTAGCGGAGGTTACGAATTCGATAAAAACCTTGAAAGATAATAAAGCCCCGGGCCCAGACGGTTTTACAGCCACTTTCTATAAAACCTTTTCAGACTTACTACAACCGACCATGCTGAGAGTTTTTAATAATATAGCTCCATGACAGAAGCTAACATAGTAGTCATACCTAAAGAAGGAAAAGATCCTCTACTCCCAAATAACTATAGACCAATATCCCTCATCAATGTTGATTGTAAAATCTATTAAAAAATCTTAGCTACAAGACTTAACACGGTTCTGCCACATTTAATAAGTAACTCACAAGTAGGTTTCCTTAAAAGTCGCATGTCTAACGATAACACTCGATTGCTATGTCATGTTTTAGAAAATGCTGCGTTTAAGCCAGATCCGGCTATTGCTATTACATTGGATGCAGAAAAGGCCTTTGATAGGGTCTCTTGGGCCTTTTTAGAACAATGTATGCATATGTTTAATTTGGGAGAATCATATATAAAAATGGTAATGTCCCTTTATGCAGCGCCATCGGCTCGTATTGCGATTAATGGATCTCTCTCGGAGTCTTTTTCTCTTCAACAAGGCACTAGACAGGGTTGCCCCTTGTCTCCATCTTTGTTTTTGCTGGTGCTGGAACCGCTAATTCAGGATATTAAGATGAATTCGGATATAAAGGGGGTAGGTTTCAAAGATATTCAGGTTAAAGTAGCTGCCTATGCGGATGATATTCTAATTATGACTGATAATCCGGGTCCTTCAATTACTGCCTTGATGGCTACGATCGCAGAATACTCTGTACACTCAGGCTACAAACTTAATAGAGACAAATCGGAAGTGAAATTCTTGAATGTGCACTGCACTAAAGACGTTTTAGGTAATTCGGGCCTGGCATGGCAATCGGGATATATAAAATATTTAGGGATCGAATTTGGTTGCAATATTATTTATACCCTGCATCACAACGAGAAGGTAACTTTGGAAAAGATCACAAAACTTTTGGATTCCTGGTCACCAAAATTTATAACATGGTGGGGAAGGGTAGAGACCATAAAAATGATGATCACACCTTTGGTCAATTATCTTATAAACATGCTCCCACTTCTCTTGACGGAGGACTTTCACCATAAACTAGACATCCTCCTTACAAAGTTTCTATGGCGTGACAAAAAGGCTCGTATTGGTATCAAAAAATTGAGACTTGACAAATCCTTGGGTGGAGTAAATCTAGCGGATTTTAAATTATATCAATCAGCGTTTCTTGCAAAGCAGGGTTCCTATTGGATTTCGCCCCCCGCCCACTATAATCCGGTGTGGCTAGATGTAGAAAAATCCATCCTTGATAATCTCAATCCGCTGGCATTACTCACCTCTAACCAGCTCTATCCAAGCAGATCTAAATCTATTTTCAAAAACACAAAATTGGCACTTCTGCTGATAGATAAGAAATTAGACATAAGTATTAGGGGATCTAAGATGGAATCTTTATGGCTTAACGGTAGAGTATTATACAAAGGGAAAAGTTTAAACTTTGATGATTGGATTAATCGGGGTATCTTCTTCCCTTATCAGCTGGAACAATCTTTGTATCCTGTGACGTTTGCAGAACTTCAAACCAGTTACAAATTAGACAACATCGAATTTTATAATTTTTTTAAAGTAAGAGCAGCAATAACTAAAGCCAAATTTCATAATGAGCTTCCATCCTTACCAATGTTTGTGACACAGATTAATAAACTAGGCCACCAAGTTTCACATATCTACAAACTTCTCCGCCCTAAAACTTCCAAACTCAACGATAATCTTGTTACTTTTTGGGATTTGCACTCTACCGAACCGATACCCGATTCTTTATGGCCACAAGTGTGGAATTCGATAACAAGCAATAAAATATCCCCCATACTATCTCAAACTAAATATTGGCTTTTGTACAAGGCATTTTGGACCCCAGCTCGACTACACCCTCTTCGTATTCGTGATGATCCATTGTGCTGGAACTGTAAAGAGGAAACTGGTGACTTAGCCCATCTTATTTTACACTGTAAGGCTGTGTTGTCCTTTTGGGACAAGGTTTTTGTATTTCTTTCCAAAGTATTCAAATGTGAGTTGAAAAGAGAGTTTTCTGCACTAACTACTGGTTTTTTAATGGTTGATTCATGTAATGATACGGACAAAGCCCTTTTGGATCTCTTACTTACGTCAGCAGTGAAGATGGTACTTAATAATTGGAAGGACACACACAAGACTTCATATAAAGGATGGATGAAGTGGGTTATTCACCTTAGGGGTGCAGACAATATTGCGCTACAGAGCTCTCCATGGAAACCCTCGTTTAGATCATTGTGGAATTCCTTGTCCATTTACTTCAATACACACAAACCTCCGTGAACAGTCATGCTCAGTTTGTACTCTCTGTAATATTATTTCTGTAATATTTGATGGTTTGTGCTTCATTTTTTTTTTTTTGTGTGTTTACAGTGAGCCTCCCAACAGTTGTATACTAATGCTATTAGTCCCTTAATATAGGTTTCCTCTTGGTGTTTATTATCTAGTTTTCTTCTCTTTCTTTCTCTTTCCTTTCTTTTCCTCTGTTTTTCAAGGGCTTTTTTCCTTTTTCTTTTTTCTATCTTTGGTTTACATATGGTTTGGAATACTAATTATTGGTATATTACAAAACTTTATGCGATAATAGCTTGTAACTTTGACACGAATGTCCAGTTCGTACATTATTCCAAATTTATCATTTTTGGTTATTTTTGTTTATTGTGAAAATTCAATAAAGTATTTGAAATAAATAAAAAAAAAAAATCTGGGCATCTTGATGGACAGCACCCTCTCGATGAGATCTCAGGTTCAGTCTGTCGCAGGCTCCTGCTTTGGGCTTTTACGGATGCTTAGAAAATTTCTCCACCTCCTACCTCTTGAACATAGGAAGAACGTAGTCCAGGCATTAATCATCTCCAGACTGGACTACGTCAACATCCTGTACCTAGGCCTCCCTGAATATTTGCTTAACCTCTTACAGGTGGTCCAGAATGCAGCCGCAAGAGCGGTCCGTTTGCTCAAGCCCAGGACTCATATCTCTCCTCACCTCAAGGCCTTAGACTGGCTTCCTGTAAAAAAAAGGATCAGTTTTAAGGCCTTGGTACTCTTTTTCGAGGCCCTGCAGGGAAACGGGGCGGAGTTTCTCAGAAGGAGAGTCACGCACTATGTGCCGCCAAGAACCCTGAGGTCCTCCACGCTGAACCTGGCATCTGGCTCCAGGATACACCGTGCCCGCTCCGGAGGCCGTTCCTTTCGGTTGCATGGAGCCCGAGTCTGGAACCTCCTACCTTTGACTCTCAGGAAGGTGTCCGACGTAACTGTTTTCAGAAAAATGCTTAAAACCTGGCTTTTCCGTAACTAACTCCCGGTCTCCCACCCCGGGGGGGCAGCAGTGGGTCTGACAGAGTCTTTTCAGCGCCAGGACTCTCTTTCTGAGTAGCTGTGCGCTCTACAAATGCTCTTTCATTCATTTATTCAAGTAGAACGCTCTTTTAATGTGTCCACGCACAGAATATGACGTTGGTGGAAGGTCATTTAGTGGGACTGATCTCTTGAGCTCACTGTACCGAAGATCGTCAAATGTATGACAGTGAGAACTCGTTTTCCACACACAAGGTATTTTTCTATATCTTTAAAGTTACATTCTTTTTTGTCTCAGCAAATACTTTTAGAAACTTCACAGGTTCAGCAGATAAAGCTCCAAGCTTTGTTCCAATTTTGCTCATAGTGTCATCATCCGTAAGAATATGTGCCTTGATAAGAACACTGGCAAAGGGAACAAATGATGGACGGAACGCTGAACAATGCAAACATTCACCCCGAGTCACAAAGACCTGTTTTCTGGCATCAGGATAGTGACGTCACCTCCCGCGCTGCGCCGTCAGTAGAGCCTGCTTGGGGACCGAGTCCCACCCCAACGGAGGCTCTGGGAGTCGAGGCTACCTGGGCCTCTAATGACCCGTAGGAACCCCCGCACTGGAGGGAGAAGGTCTAGCGTTGGGGCTCGAGAAGCCCTTAAAAGAATCCCGCGCTGTGGGATAGCGAGGCCTATTTTCTGGCGTCGGAAGGGTGACGTCACCTCCCGCGCCACGCCGTCAGCAGAGCCTGCTGGGGGACCGAGTCCCACCCCAGCTGTGTCGGAGGCTCTGGGAGTCGATGCTGCCTGGGCCTCGGACGGCCTGTAGGAACCCCATCACTGGAGGGAGAAGGTCTAGCGGTGGGGCTCGAGAAGCCCTTAAAAGAATCCCGCGCTGCGGGAGAGCGAGGCCTGTTTTCTGGCGTCGGGAAGGTGATGTCACCTCCCGCGCCATCAGCAGAGCCTGCTGGGGGACCGAGCCCCACCCCAGTAGTGTCGGAGGCTCTGGGAGTCGATGCTGCCTGGGCCTCGGACGGCCTGTAGGAATCCCCGCACTGGAGGGAGAAGGTCTAGCGTTGGGGCTCGAGAAGCCCTTAAAAGAATAGTCCATCTATTTTTCTTTTTGCATTTGTCACCCGGAGTGGGACGGGTATGCCCAGATGTGGGTCCCGTGCTCACCATGCCACTGGATTCAAGCTAGCCTGGCTGATGAGGGGTTATACCCCGAAACAGGTCACAGGATGCTTGTTTCCGGTCCATGGAGGACCTGGCCTGGCAGTTCAGGCTGGACTGCTCCCATGGGGAGCAGGGTCAAGACTGGCTTGCATATAGCTAGGTTCAAACTGGATTGGCATGGTGGGCAAACAAATTATGGATTTAGGCCTAGATGTCGTTACTGGGGGTGAATGTTTGACATTGTACAGCATTCTGTCCATCAATTGTTCTTTTTGCATTGATAAGAACACTGGGCATCTCTGGGTCAAGTTTTGTGTACAGAATATGAAGCAGGATTAAGTGTCTTTTCTCGTCTGTTCCATAATGTATCCATAACTCTGACAAATTTTGACTTATGAATATTGCAACAACTCGAAGTATCACAATAATAACATATGTGTCATTTGACAGTACAATGACTCTATTGGAACCATTTCGAACGGCCCACTCAACATGTGGCACAACACAAAGGTCAGCTTCCTCCAATTTGCTGTTAAGTTCTTGAAAAATATGGTCGTACCTTTTTACTATATCTCTGAATGCACCAACTCCTCATTGACCATCATTCCATTTCCAACAATTGGAAATTCAGTGTTCACTGAAGCCTCAGCAATGTTTTGGCAAGTTAACATCTCCAAGTTCATCTTCTTCGATGTTGATGGCCAGAGTTTATCAAGTTGGGCAGGTATAGGTGTCAAATATTTGATGCTGGCAATGTCAGTTGTTCCACTTGTAGACATTCGTCTGAATCTCTCACATTCTTTGACAGATAGTTCAAGATAACTGTCAAAGATAATGTGCAGTTCTTGCAAGGTGCACACTGACTTTGATATCTGTAGAACGACCTTTCCGAAGTTTTGCATGGATGAAATCTTGGCCATTTGCAATTGTGACATATAGTCCACAACAACAGCAGTTTTCAATGAGGACACCTTTTCTAATTGATATTCTTCAGGTGAAAGTTTTTTTCGAGCTCTTGTATGAGTTTGTGCTTCACTGGTTTGATTACAGAATCTCCATTTGTTGGAAGAAGATCATGCGACAGAATGTCCTTGATAAATTCACCCCTTTCTTTTGCTACATCCATCTCTCTATGAGCTTCCGAAAGTTCATTTTTTAAAATGTTTTGTAGTGGCTGGTTGGACAAAACTCTTACTATGGCAACTAAAGTGTGGAAGTTTAGCTTTAGTGATTATGTCAAACAGCTTTTTCTCTTTCAATACAAATCTCTCCTGCTTCAGTTTTGTGTATAGTTTCGATCCATGTTCCAGGACATCTAGTAGACGTGTCTTTATATTGTTATCCACATATTGTTTGGTCACGAAGTTGTGTAGTCGCACAGGCTCAGTCATTTCAAAGGGGGTTCCTTGCTGCTTCATGAAATAAAGAAGGCTGTCAGCATGTTTTTTTATTAAAGCATTCCCCTCTCTTTCCCACAAGTTCGTGGTGAGGAACAGTTTCATGATGGTTCATTAATTTTTAATTTGCCATCTCTCTGAAAACATTGCAAATAGAAAGGAATTCATGGTAATCTAGCTGCTATTGAGCAACATAATTCATTTTTACGTGTCTGACCAACAATTCCCTTGGAGGTTTTCTGTGATCTCTGGATCGTCTGTCCAGTTTCATATCTGGTGCCACAGCATTGAACCTTCCCTTTCAGTCTTGATCATGTGTAAAACATTTCCCCAGTACTTGCAAAGTTCTGTTTTTTTCTTCACATTCTTTGACAAACTCTACAAACTTGCTTTTCAGGTTTTCTGATTTTGAACTGAGTGTATTGAACATTGCCCGGCTTTGCATTATGTCTTTTCAATGAAGTGCACCCTGTACCTTGTTCACTTCTGAGATAAGATATGCAAAACCTAATTTGTCATTCTTGTTCCAGAAAGCATTCTAACGCTATGTTTCTGTGGCCACAGATATGATGAGCATACCTTGTAACAAATGAACATAATGAGTTCCGCTCAATACTGACTGGACAGTTTTGCTTCCAAAAATTTCAGCCTCAATAAGTGCATCATCTATGCCACATCCACTGAGATAACTTCCTGCACACCACAGCACAACTTTTGTCATGTGGAAATAGCCCATCATTGGATAAAGATCATCAATTTCTACTGGATTTCTCACAAAAATGTCAGCTACAATACAGAAAACACCTTCATTGCAGAAAAGTGGCAGGATAGGCTGGTCTTCAAGCTTGGCATGCACTATTTTGGAAATGTTTTAGAACTTTGTATACTGTTGCGTAGTTTATGACTGGAGATGGTATTATTGGTAAAAACCCAACCTGCTTCAGTGGGACGGTATTCTGGGAGATCAAAGCATGAATTCCACCCATGGAGGAACTGACTTTTCTTCATCCTTCTGTCCACACCGAATAAGCGATATGATAAATTCAGTTAAATCAGCTTTGCGGACCGCAGCATCAGGTAGAAGAAGATCCATGTCCTCAGCCACTTTGAAACTTTCTGGTAGACTGGGACGTGTTGATGGCTTGTAGTGATTTTGCACACGTTGGCAAGGCAGTTGGGTTATAAGTTTGCAGTTTTTTTTGTTTATGAGTACAGCTGACACAGCTTGTTTTCCAGCAGCTACTTCATTGATACAGTCTTGAAAAAAGCACCATGGCAGTATCATGTGTGCTGGATGTTCCAGACAAAGAAGAGCTGTCTTCAAAATCAAAATTATCAAGAGTAGCAATTGTAAATCCTTTCCTGGTAAAGTGACTTGGAAATGGTGTGTTGTCGCATTCACAAGATTTTACAGCACGAGCTGCTAACAAGTTCCTGCTACATACTATGGGGCCCATTATGATAACCGGCGGTAAAAAATCCGCCATCTACTATAGCCTGAAAAAACCGCCCGCCTGCACCATGGGAATACCGACCGAGCAATTATGATGTCGCGAAGCAACCTCCGCCAGCGGCGGTAAAAACACACAAAATTCCGCCCGTCCATGTCAGAGTAGAAGATCATCCGTCCGCCACGGACGCAATCCCGCCCGACAACCCAATCCGCCCGCTCTGACGACCGAGACACCGGCCGTGAAATTATGATCTCCCCGACATGAGCGCGGAAAATCTACATATTTCCCGCCCGCCACGGTGAACAACAGAGATGAATAACTGACACGGCGGAAGGCCTGGCGGCCACGTCCATGCACAGAAATCATTGGCGGACCAAAGAAATACACACAACATGGCCAACAAGTCCACACAGCAAACTACGCCAAAATACCCAAACACAGAACACATCCCAAAGACACATCCCCCCTGGCAAAACAAAAAGACTACAAATCCGAGGACACCAGGCACAACAAACCTGAAAACGACTGCCCAACATGACACACCCACATAGGTGAGTACAAAAGCAGCCCCTTCACAGACCACAATCCCTTGCACTACTACAAAGCGAAGACGACAGCAGAGAACCCAGAGAGCCACAAAGGAAAGCAGCATACCACACGCACGCACACATCACACTCATCACCAACAACACCACCACCATCACCACTGAAACACCGGCACCACTAACCCCCTGCACATCACACACCACACACCCACCACACCAGCACCACAAATACCAAACCACACACCATGGCAACACAAAGAATGCCTAAGTACACTGCCACTGAGTTGACGGTCATGGTCGACGAGATCATCAAGGTGCACCCACAAATCTATGGGAACCAGGTCCAACAGACACCAGTAGCCACCAGAAACAGAATGTGGAGCAGGATCGTAGACCAGGTGAATGCAGTTGGGAACGTGCCACGCAATGGGGGTGAAATTACAAAGAGGTGGCACGACCTGAAAAGCGTGGTCAGGAAGAAGGAGGCCAAGAATCGTGAGCTGGCTGACAGGACTGGCGGCGGAAGTCCCGCGCCATTCAAGACCTTCAAGGCGTGGGAGGAGAAGGTGCGAGGCATTCTACATCCGGAGAGTCTCACCGGAATACCAGGGGGAGTGGAGGCTGGTAAGTACAAACAAATGTATACCAGCACACCGCTATGTACTGTCATGCACTACCAGAATGCCATAGCTCCGAGGGCCAAACACCCCCATGTCCAGTACACAATCCACAAGACATCTCTCACACATGCAACAGACACTCCCACACACTCAGCCCAAAGGTACCAACAAACAAAACCATGGGGGCATGTGTACAGTCAGCCAGCACCACAACTCCCACCAGGTCCCCTTGCACCCCAGATGCGCCGGAAGGAGCACTCCCCACACCTACACTCATGTGTCAGCCATAGCTGCACTAACCAACAAGTAACAGGTAAGTAGCCTTACCACAATGTCCGTGTATCGGAGGGGGGACTGCAGAAGTACAACCCCCACCAGGCCCCTAGTCCTACAGCGCAGCAAGATGGAGCACTCCCCACACCCATGTGTCAGCCAGTGCAGTGCACACCTTCACCCGACAGGTAGATATGTTTCCCTACATGGAGGGGTGTCTGTGGGTGGTAAGCCATCACCACAACTCACAACACGGCCCCCACTCCCACAGACCAGCAAGATGGAGCACCCCTCCCTCTCATAACCATGTGGTAGCCATTGCATTGCTCCCTCCAAACCAACAAGTAGGTAGACTACTGTACAGGGCGGGGTGTCTGTAGGCATGAGGACTGTACTACGACTAACATTTGGGACATGTCACGTAGCAGAGGAACAGGTAGCACTGCTCCCTGTCATAATCATGTGACCAATGTGCACACGGACATGAATTACAGAGTCATAGCCCACATGAGCCATCTCAAATACAGTAACACGTAAGGAGTCACGTCTGCATGCACAAGTCTCACTGGAGTACTGACCCACATGGCGTGCACTGTGCCAGTCATCACACACATCAGCAACACCATCGAAGTCTTGTCCATGTAGTCGTGTCTGCGTGTTCCGTTGACATTGTACAACATCACCCATGTAAGTCTATCTTGTCTCAATGTAACAGAGTGGGACCCCAGTAATGTCACATACACCACTGGACCCATGAAACCACACAGCTACACAATGCACATTCAAAATCTCATCCATCTCATCTTTCAGCCCCAGTGTCATGAAAGGTATATCATCTAAACAGTTGTCCCATATACAGTAGTTCAGCAAAGATCCCTGCCGATGACCAAAAATGTGTCTGCAGTGTCTGAAGCGCACGTCACACTGTGATTTACAACATACCTAATATAGTCAATACCCCAAGAGCACTGCATTGCTGCACATGGCTGAGGGTAGCACGCACACCAAGGAATTGTCCCATCTGCAATACGTTGTGTGGCACACAACCATTACTCACTCACTACAATGCTTGCAGTGTAATGTCCCTAAATGACAACAGTGAGCAGATATGCTGGGTATGTCAGACATACACACACCTTTGTCTCTGTAGTGTCGTGTGGCCAAAACACATGTCCCCTTCTGCACCCATATGTCACAGTATGTACCACAAAACCATATTTCACCTCAAAAGCATTGATGGGGCTGTACCCCTTTTGCCATCTGCGTTTCTAAGCGTTTCATTTGAACCCCAAAACCATATTTCATCTCAAAAGCGTTCATGGGGCTGAACCCCATTTCCACCAAAGCCACAAAATGTAGGGGTACTGCAACACACACCGATTGGCATTCCAAATCCGTCCCATGCCATATGCACCCATCACACTATTCCATTGCCTTGATCACGCACACACATTGTAGAGCTATACACACGCATCTGGGAAATCAGTGCACAACTGTGCACAAACTGTGAATGTCAGACATCTAACACAAACCTTGCAAGGTGCAACACAATAACCTTTCGTCTCTGCCCCACAGGTGACGAACAGCATGATGCTGGAGAGGGAGACAGCAGCCATCACAGCCAGTCCACAAGCCCTCCACCCGGACTCACGGATGTGGAAGACCTGGACACCTCTTCGGACTAGGACTCCCGACCAGGCACATCTGGTGTGGCAGGGCGCAACCGCTCCCCAGGACCCCTCCTACCCACCAACCCATCTCCCAGGGCTGGTGACCAGTCCCAGGCCCCTGCTGCCACGGTCATTGCGGCCACCACCACCGCCGCAACCACCACCACCACCACCACCACCAGGGCCTCCCTGACCACTCACCCTGTGCAAGGGGTGGTACGCACGTCGACATCGACCCTGGGAGCCAGAACGAGGCCCCGGGTGACCAATGTGGCGAGTGGGCAGGTCGGTGGCAGCAGTTCAGGTGGGAGGAGCAGGGTCAGGCCAACGTCATCAGAGCCTGGGAGCCAAGCCCTGCCGCAAATCGCCAGAGTCCTTGGGGCCTATGAAGAGGCCCAGGGACAATGGGCCCGGTCAGCTGCCGATACGCGGGAAGTCCTTGGGGTGTTGAGGTCCATGGACGCCCATATGGGCCAATTCGTGACCCGTATGGGCCAACTTGTCGACCTCATGGGCCAGCTAGTGGTGGTGGTGAGGGCCCAATCAAGGCCAACCACACCACCTCCGCCACCACCTGCTGGGGCGCAGGGTCGTGCAACATCCAGTTCCCCAGCGTCCACAGCGAGTGGGCAATCCTCAGCCACCACCAGCAGCCCACAAACACAACCCCCCCCTCTCAAACGTGGAAGGGGTCGTCCGAAGAGGAAGCAGGTGTCCAGAGATGACTTCGCACGCTCCAAACGCCAGTGAGTCAGCCAGCCACGGTGGCCATCTACTGCATTCACTTGGACTACTATCCTACCCCACACTGCCATGTGAATGGCATGTGTCTGTCGGACTGTGGACCCAGAACAACATGGGTACACCTTGACCATCACGCGGACATGACCGTCAACTCATTGTTTCAGCATGCACCACTTTTGTGATCACCTTGCCCACAATCACATGTCACCGCTTAAAATAAATACACCTGGATCACATTCTGTTTTATCTGCTCTGTGTTTAAGCAAGGATGTGCAACCGTCACCATGATCAGAAATGCATCTGGAGTGTGGTATGTCGATAGGCCAGGAGAGGCTTTAGAGACCTAGGGGTGAAAAACAGAACAAGAGTCCATTGAATGTGTGTGTCACACACTCATCACACAGTACTTGTCATCAAGTTTAAGCAATGTACACACATCTCACAGAGCAACAGGGCACAATGCTACAGCCACTGTCAGTGGCATACTACCCTGGACATGGACCATTGCCACACAGCACTCAGTGAACAATAGGCCGCCGTGACAATGCACACATACAACTACACAACTACAGCAACATCAGCCGTCGTACATGGTCACTCACCGTCAAGTGAAGTAGCGGGCGATGAGCTGCTGACGCTCATTCACTGCTTCCTCCTCTCCACTGTCCTCGTCACTGGACACAGCTTGGTCTGCAGGCGGGGGCCCTGGCTGATCACCGTCATCCACTATCAGGGGGATCTGCCTGCGAATCGCAAGATTGTGCAGCATGCAGCATGCCACAACTATCTGGCACACCTTCTGTGGGGAGTATGCCTTTGCACCCCCGGTGCAGTCCAGGCATCTGAATCTGGACTTCAGGAGTCCAAAAGTCCGCTCCACCACACGTCTGGTCCTCCCATGTGCCTCATTGTATCTGACATCAGCTGGTGTCCTAGGATTACGTAGTGGGCTCAGCAGCCAAGGCCCGTTAGGATATGCAGAGTCACCTGGGTGTGAGAAACACAGAGAATCGTTGCAATTCCAACAGGATACAAGACAGCATGTCACACCCAGCACGCTACACGAGTATGCATACTCACCAACAATCCATGCACGGTCCGGTTGAAGATTGGTCATCATTCGTGGGAGGATGCTATGGCGCATGATGTGCGAGTCATGGGCGGATCCGGGAAACTTCGCACACACGTGTCTGATAATCATGTCCGCCAGGCACACCACTTGCACATTCAGGGAGTGGAAATGTTTCCGGTTCCTATAGATGTGCTCCATGGCCTGTGGTGCAACAAGGCCAACATGGGTGCAATCAATTGCACCAACAACGTGGGGGATGCGTCCAAGGGCATAGAAAGCACCCTTCACTGCCGCCAAATCACGAGCCCTGGGGAATCGGATGTACCGGTTCCTGTAGAGCATCATAGCTGACAGGACATCCCGTAGCACCATGCTGAACATGGGCTGGGACATCCCACCTCCACTGCCCACCGTGTGTTGGAAAGATCCGGTTGCGAAAAATGCAGTGCAGCCATCACCTTAGCCGTGGGGGTGAATGCTGTAGGATACGCCCTGCGAGGACGAAGGTGGGGTTCCAACATTGCACATAGGTGATGCAGGGTGGGTCGGTCCAGATGGAATTTCCGTATAACCTCCACTTCCTCCATGTCTGCCAGCAATTGGTAGGGGCGATGTATGTTTGGTCTCCTCCTAGGACAGATGGAAGTGGACACATGTCAATGCAACACACCACATGGCATTTTCACATACACAAAACTAAATTTACTGACAAAGCAATAGAATCACAGAACAGCTGACAAGTTGGGACAGCACAGCTACAATACTCTTACACAGGTCCCCTTACCAATAGCAATGACCACTGACACAAACCATTGCTATGAGCATGCACATGGGGATTTAGGCCATAATAGCTTGAAAGGCATGATGATGATTTCAGACTGCATATGTGGGAAGCGGCAACACCACGGCAATATACCTAGCTGCTGTGCCTGACACAGCTTCCGAGGCTGGGTGAGTATGGCACACACCAACAACACAATGTACACAGGCTGAGCGGCCCAAACAAGTGGGTCCTGTTGCACAACGGGATATGAGACAGTCAATGATGTCCCTAGTTCACCCAATGTACAGCACTGTACGTATCACACCTCCAACACACATTGACAGGTGTACACATTGACAACTCCATGACAACACAGCTGTGTGAATGCAAATACACATCACAAGTGACACGTAACGTTGCACGTGCCAAGTGGGAGATGTACATTGAGAAATATGGCATGTGTGTGCATATGCACATCCCATGCTCCCATGCTAATGTGTACATGATGATGTGCCAACAGACATGTGGAGGCTGAGCACTGTCCGACAATGCCTATGCACACAGCATGAAGTGGCTCTGTCTAGTGTGGACATGCTCCCACACACAAATCATGGCCACACCTGCAAATGCATGGCGCACATTAAACTGTGGATACCACATGGCACCAGCGGACTGTACCCGCCATGGACCAGGCCCTTGAGGCCAACTCTAATGGCCCTCGCGGTTGCATCCTGCGTGTTCGACTATAGAGGTAAGCGTACCGGGACAGCTTGGAGCAGGCCTTTGTGTGCATTTGAAGTAGGCAGACATGGTACACCAATTGCAGCAGCTTGGACCCACTGAAACAGCCCCAGGGGGCTATATGAGTGTGGGAGGGAGACCGGCATTACCACAGCTTCCAGGGACTGCTGCCTGGCATCCCTCAACAACACCTGCTGCTGCTGCCACCTGTCCACCTTCATGTCGACGACTCTGAAGATATGTCCAGGTCCACTCACCAGCGAGGAGCTGGAGATCCTGGATTCCGAGCTCCACGCACACTGCCCAAGGCTATTTCTTGCAAAAGTTGTGTGTGTAAGACAACTACAGTGTGTGTGGGAGTGCATGTGGGGGACACACATGTCGTTGATCCGCAGCACTATGAGTCAGAGCCTGTGGGGTTCCAACATGCACTGCTTACCATGCTTACTACAGGTGGAAGGGGTATGTAGGCTCTCTGGCGCTTTCCCATGCATGTCCCTCCCGAGTGGTGGTACATGGCATTTTCATGTCAGACATCCAGTGACGCAGCCACTTGGCAATGCAGGACTCAGGGCAGTTATTGCTTGTGTGAATTGCTGGCTGGGTCCCTGCTGGCCTTCTCAGTCTCAGCAGACCTGGGCTGCACATTGACCGCCCAATCCTAGAAGGAAACAACACTGACTGTACAGTGGGTTACATGTGTCTTTTGTTCACAACTCTCCGGAAATGCGCAAACTCAGCCCTGTCGATTGAACACTCCAGGCCTTGTGATAGGGATGTGTGTGAGAGATAGTGGCACTGAATGTGACCTCCATTGCGGGGTGAGCCATTCACAGGGCGAGTACGTTGAGGGCTGCGCAGTGTTGGACACAGTGAGTCCACCCACAAAGATGTGTTGCCTTGTGATCTATGTGTTAGTCTACCTGACAATGGACAGTAGATGTGGGCAGACTACACATTGCTCAATGTGCTGGCATCCTGCATGTGAATGGGATGGACAGGTACTGTGTACACACTCCCACCAGCATGCATTCACGTGTGGTGTACACATGCTGTTATGCCATGTCCGATTACTTCTTGGCTCTGTTACACATCTCTGAGTATTTTGGATGGCTCAGCATCATGCCACTGTGATTGGTGGATGTGGGTGATGATGAGAAGTGTATGAGTGATATTTCAACCCTCTTGTGTACCATCCCTGCAGTTGGAAGTCCTCCAGCCCAAGGCCTTGTGATGAGCCATTGCATCCAAGTTGATGCCTCTGTGTATGTGTAACCGACAGTACAGCCAATTCCACAAAGGGTGTGACGTCATCTGCCGGATGAGCGACTACGTGGCGGAGACGAATCGGGGGATGCCCCTCGTATTGTCAGGTTAGCACGGCGCTGCATTTCACCACTAATGGTCTGCATCTTGACAGTCACACAGCCTGTGCCGGATGCACGTTTGTAGGGGCATCAGCAGCAAGCAAGTGTACAGTATTGTGGGATGGTGTCTTTTGCTGTGAGAGGCAGCATGTGTCCACAGCCTACCCATAATCTGGGTAATGTGATGTATGTTGTGTGATGCAGTGGGTTGTAAGTGTACTCTGTGCTGGGTGCATCTGACATGCATATGCGATTCCTGAGGGTCAAGATGTAATTTGAGCACTCTGCATTGTCAATGCATTCAGAGTCGTAGCCCTCAGGAACAACCTGTAGTAGGCTGGAGTGACAATTCACATGTATGTTTGAGGCACTGTGCCTACTCTGATTTCGTTCGGACATATGTGTGCGATGTCTCACCTCATATTCCTGGTACTTACACATCCGGCACACTGTGCAACAGTAGTTGTGCTCGTGCGAACGACAGGTGGATGGCATGGGCTCATGACCATTGTGGACGGTCATGTTGCAGTCTGTGTGAGTGGTGTCCCATTCTGCTCCATGCAGGTATGTCCTTGGCCTAATTACGTAGTGGTCATCCTTGCCACCATCAGGACAGTGGGTGTGCACACAGCGATTTGTGGCTATGGTCGCAGGGTGACACAGGCCGGGTGTTGTGCTATGTGCACAACACATGTGCCACTTATTAGCGGCTTCATTTTCTGTATGCCAGCCATTACGTGTTGATTGTGGGGGCTGTATACAATTGCACAGGTATCGTGCAACATGTGGATTTGGGAATGTTCTGTGCTGCTTCCCTTGCACATGTCTGTTTAATTGATGCCAAATGAGTGAGGCCACCTCACTCTCTCTCATGTAGCATCTCCCGTGGGTGCTGAGGGACAGGGGATGGTCAACAGTGGTGAGGCATCGGATGAAGCAGCTGCACAGGAGCTGAGTGAGACAGATGTGACCAGCGCCTCGGAGGGGCCAGACGTGTGCTGGATGAATCACAGGCCGAGACGGCAATTTCTGCATCATCTGAGAACAGAGGTGATGCATCCATGTTTGCTAGCACAGGGGACGTGGACTCTGGCTCCTCTTCAGCCACGCGGAGGCCAATGCCCGCCCTCCCATCTACTTCCACTAGTACAACATGTGTCGGCACAAGGATGAAGGATTGAGTGTCCTTCACACCAGGCACAGCTGCCCCTGCACATGTAAACCCTGCTGCCCTCAGTGCTGGGTCTGTGGAGCTTGTGCGGCATCTCTGCGTGGGGCAGACAGCTCTCCTCAATTACTTCATTGCCCATGACATCACCTTGCCGCAGGTGACATAGTTCATGGAGGGCCTACATGTACGCGTGGGTGGGCTACACCAGACTGTCCAATGGTTGTCCTCCCCAGTCAAGGTGGGCCTTCAACTGGGCCAATCTCAGGCTGACATTCCTGACCCTTTCTCCACACCCCTGGAAAGTGGCACATCTGACAACAGCAGGGCACGAGTCCAAAAAATAGAAGTGGGGGACGCTGACGTCACGACAGGAAGTGACATCACGAATGGTGGCTTGCACCGTCAGACTCATTGCCTCCCTCGCTCACCCCTTATATGCGATTGCATCAGAGAAGCCAGCGCGTGCACCAGCAGCTCCGATCTCGCCCCAGAGAGGCCAAAGAGTGAATGTGTGGCTCCATTTGCTCCAGTTATCGAGCTCACGGTAAAATAAGTGGGGGGACGCCGTCCACCCGCGTTGTACCCCGACTCGAGCCCTGGACAACAGTGACAATGCATGACAGTCTCCGGAGTCCGGATACACCACATGCAACACACAGAAGCTGTAGCTGCCCTAGCGGGCCAGGCCGCAAACACCATCCCAGACGAAAGGTAGACCCACCGCGGCGCGCATAGTCATTACATCTGCTGCCACTGACAAGGGACCCATAGAGTGAGATATGGGCCTCAGGGTGACGGGCCTCCGAGCCATCCCCCGCCAACGAGTGTCATGCAACTCACACATATCGCAAAGCCAATAGGACACTTTGCCTGCACACCAGGGCTCGAGTCGGGGTACCACGCGGGTGGACGGCGTCCCCACATTTATTTTACCGTGAGCTCGATAACTGGAGCAAATGGAGCCACACATTCACTCTTTGGCCTCTCTGGGGCGAGATTGGAGCTGCTGCTCACGCGCTGGCTTCTCTGATGCAATCGCATCTAAGGGGTGAGCGAGGGGCGGCAATGAGTCTGATGGTGCAAGCCACCTTTCGTGACGTCACTTCCTGTCGTGACGTCAGCGTCCCCCCACTTCTTATTTAGGACTTGTGCCCTGCTGCACACTGAGAATGTGTTGCCTGCGAGATGTGACCAGGAGAAGGGCGCCATGACCTCCCACCCACCAAGCTTCACTGCCATCCCGTGCCCTGGGTAGCCTGTGCAGGTGGACAATGTAGGGGGTACACCTGGAGGACAGGAGATGTAGGTGCCTTGGCAAGGGCCTGGCAGACGCACAGCAGTATCCAGCATGTCCCCAGAGGGAGGGCTAACGTCTACACCTGATGCAGCATTGATCGTGTGCCCGCCTGTTGTGCCCACACGAGTTCACATTCATCCCCAGAAAGGTAGGCTTTCCAAATACCCAACAAGTGGAAATCTACCCCTCCGGGATCCTCCCCACACAGTCTGTTTCAACACTGCATGAGTGCACCTACCCGTGCCACCCACCCACCTGGGCCAAGCAGCCCTCCCGCTTCACATGCCACATGTGTGTCTTCCACAGTTGTGCTTCTCTCTCAGGGGCGGACCTTCAACTGTCCCGTAGCACACAGACAGCACTGAGTCGGACTGGCATCCTGTTTGAATGGTAGGCACCCTCACACAACTACCTGTGACACAGTGGTGGCTGTAATGGCTATTGTGACTGCCATGGCAGTGTTGCTGGCCATGGCAGGGTACACTCACACACAATGCATACGCAGCTTTTCGTATCACTACTCTGCACATTGGACTGGCCACTGTCCCTGGTGTTGAACAATATTGCCGCCTGTCTATGTAATCTGTGACTGGATGCTGTTGTTCCTGTAGTCGGTTGTGTCTGTGTAGTTGCTGATTGCAGTTGTTACTATGTGTGCATAGTTAAGTGAGGCACATGCCGTGTATAGTACCTTAACAATTGCAATGTCTGGTCTCACATTCCAATGTGTTTTACACGTGGCTGGGACTTCACTTCTTTCAGACTCTGCTACTTGTGTGTGTGATGAAGAAGTATTTATGTGACACGGATTGTCTGCATGTATTTGGTGGTATTTCTGGGAAAATGTATACGTGTCATGTTTGCGTGCAAGCAAAGCACAGGGTGTGAGTCTAGCCACAGGATGACAGGTTGCATGTGCAGAGTGTGCGGGTATGTGTGAGCTTACTTTCTGGGTGGCCAGCAGTGTAGGTGTATGTTAATCTTGTGATGAACATTGAGCCTGGGCACATGGCTTACTTTCAATGTGTGCATTTGGGAGGTGTAGGTGTGTGTGGTGTGAAGGGTGTGACTTTGGGGTAGGTTTGGTGTGTGTGCGCTCTGGCAATGTCGACTACACACGTGTTACCCAGGGGCATGGTGGGTGTTTGTATCCGTGTTCAGGTCTGTGAATGTGAGCACATGTGTGTATTGTATATTGCACAGTGTGCAGTGTGTGGGTGTGTCCTTGCAGTTCAGGATGACTCCTACTTAAATATGTTTTGGCCATTGTGGGTCTGCAGGGTGTGTGACTGTCAAGATTGTGCCTTGTTTAATTAAGCATGTATGTGAATTTCTGCAGTTCGTACTCACTGTGCAGACCTGCCCACCCACACTGATATTGTGTGTGTGTTTTGTCATGCATTGCTGTAGCATGCTTCTTGCGTGGCTCCTAATTTTGCTTGATGAGTGTGATGTCAGACTGTGAAGGTAATTGTACACATATGTAGGACTGTGCTTTGTAGTGACCAGGCCGTCAGTGTTAATGTGATGATCTGTTGGGCCATGTCAGAGTCTGACAAGCCAAGGCCCACGACCTCTGGTATTTCACTAGGTCCACAGTGGCGGCAACTCATATGCATTGACATCCAATGACACTAGACTACATGGTCATCTCACGACTCTCGTGTACTTCACACACTCTCATCCTCTCTCATTCGTACTTGTCTTCGATAAATGATTCTACAGAGTCACATATTTGCTTCAAGGCATGTATTTGGACTTACTTCCTCTGTGATGCAGTATAGTGGACACTACTGGCAGCAAAATGCATGTGGAGGATATACTTAGCATGATTACACATACAAAAGGGGGTACGGGTAGATGTGATTAGTTGTTGACTGTGGAATAAAGGCTTCAGAGTTACAACTGCCTTGCCCTTGCTATACTAAAGTACATTTGCTAATTACTGAAGAGCTCTAGACTTTGACACAGACAGTATTCATTTTGCCTACCAGACAGCTTGACATCATAGGCACAGTACATCTCAGTTCCATGGTACAGGATTACTACTATAGTGACTCCGACACACCTGCGTCAGAGGTGACATCAGAGCATGAGCCTACATGCATGCAGCAGCGTCTCACAAGTTGTTGCAATGTGGTGGCTAATGAACATGACACAATAACTAGGACCCTGTTGTAGGGGGTTGCATTTGTTGTCCATGCAAAAGTCCTGGCACGGAAGTACAGACAAAGGTGAGGTGACAGTTCTCACGTAATTCAGCAGACAGATAAGTGTGCACTGACAGGTGCATGTGTCCAGGTGCGCAGGATACATATTATAGCATAGTTGTTCGTGCAGTATTGGCCATGTGGTTACTGTACACAAGTCCCATACCTCTGCCTCCCCCTGTTCATGCAGAGAAACGGGATATGGTGAGGTACAGAGTGCATGTCCCGAAAATGTCAAATGTCATGGCAGTGGAGTTGATGGTAAGGTGTTTGTTGCAGATTATATGGTATAGTTGTTGTACAGCTAACTGCCCACTCCGTGCGAAAGCCAAGCATAGGTACGGTGTTGAACATCAATGTTCAATTGGGGGTATTGAGTCGGGGACCCATGAATTGACAAGTTGTCATGTATGCGATACCTTCCAGCAGAGCATCCCTCGCATTGGTGGTAAACATGGATGACATCCAATGAAGCGGATGTTGGGTAGCAACGTGTTCATCGTAAGTTGTCCCTTGTAGAAGCATGATGGGACATGTTGGATAACATTCGATGAAACTGTGATCCAGAATACGTTGTGTGGAGGCACACTGGTCCCATTGCAGTGTGTGTCCGATTGCAGCCACATACGCCATGCCCACATACACTGAACAGATCCTGTCTTGGGCGTCCAGGGGTGCAAACAAGTGTACCAAGTCCGCCTTTGGACATGCCGGGTTGGAGAGACATAAATCCACAGGCCAGTGGAACGGACACCTCCGACAGTAGAAAACGGGGATGACGCAGCTGAACATTGCAATGCGGTAAGTTACTCGGTAACTTACATTCAGCATAGCCAGATTTGCACAGCCCACTATCTGTAGCAAGCTGTCACTGTACAGCTGCATCTGTCCGGCGTAGTTGAGAGGCACTGGTGCAACAGCCATTTTGCTACAGGGTGATGTGATGGTGTGCTCCGGCTGCCTGAGCAGTCAGCAGAGTGCAACCTCCGACGATGCTGGGAATTCTGGAATGGATGTACGGCGGCAGGACTTGGACGGAGGACACAGGCCCTCATCCCACATGCTTCAATGAATGGTCAAGGCCAGTGGTGTCTGACTCTTTCCAGATTACTTGCATTTGACCCACAAGGAGGAGTGGTATAATTGTATTTTGTAGTATTATCTTTCTTTCATGTTAGGCGCTATCTGCCAGTGGAAGGTTTACTCTGCATGGCTATGTTTGGCTTCTTGTTGGTACAATGGCTCCATTCTCCTGCAAAAAATTTTGCAATGTGATTTCAGAGTAGGAATGGAAGGCCATTCAGTGCTATATGCTCTCCCGTGTGTGGGCGGGACACTCCGTTGCTGCTGTACATTGAGGCTTCTGTGTGGATGTAGTAATTGGGAACACCTGTTCTCAGGCAGCAGGGTTTTTCTATTTTGTACATTGCATGGCTTGATATTGCGAGCAGGATGGAATAGGTATTTTTGGATGAGACTGGCGTGCCTTTTGCAGGCAATGTCCATATTCTGCGCTGTTATGTAGCAGCCGCGGTGTGCTTCTCCATGTTTTGCACACAAGGGTGGGTCCTATTTTGCCATCACATTACTCCCCTGTTCGGGACACTTGTGTGACATCCAGTTGACAACTGTGAGTTGTCGGTTGGGGACATGATTGATGCAGGAAGGCCACGTGACATGTGCCTTCAGGGTGGGGCTGGTGTGTGGGGTGTGTAGTTGTGACCCTGTGGTGTTTGTGTGCAGCCCATGCGTGGCGCTGTCGTTGGCCTCTGCGTTGTGCGCATGTGTACCTGCGTCATCGCCGCTGCGGTGCCGTGACGGGGACCTCACTTCCTGGTCCCGGGTAGTGGGTGCCCAGGATGTTGCGAGTTGTTTTATTTTAACAGGTGGGACATGTGTGGGTACAGTGGTGGATGTGTCCTGTCCACACAGGGGTGCCTGGGGGGGCCATGTACAGTTTTTCCGCACTTGCATTGTGTGCAGTGTTTGCGTGCCCTTGTTGTGTGTCTGCCTACCTGCGTCGTCGTGGCGCGTTCACTCCTAGGTGGTGCATCAGGTACAGCATGGGGATGGCCTGGAGAGCAGGATTCATTTCGGGTGGGCCGCCTTTTTGGTCTCCGAACTCAACAGTCGGGTTTACGCCTTGGTATCTCGTGCGGTGTCTCTTTGCCGGTGAGGCTGTTTGGTTGTGGCATCGTAATTTGGACGCCGGGCGGTACGTCATTTCGTCGGACGGTGTGTCTCCATTGGCTCGCGCCGCTACGTAGACGGGCGCACTTTGATGGCGGGCGGCGTCGCAGGATTACGGGCGGTGTTTGGCTGAGTTTTCACATCCTAATTTGGGCGTTGCTGGCGGACAGTAACTAGCGGTTTTTGCCTCCGACAGCACGGCGGTAGTGCTTCCGCCCGACATCGTAATGGGCCCCTATGTCATTATAATTTGTTGATACACCAATCCCAGCACCTGCGCACACTTCACTGGCTCCCTGTCGAGGCGAGAATCACCTTCAAGATGCTCACCCACGCACACAAGGTCCTCCAACGCACCGGACCAGCATACCTGAACAGCCGACTCAAATTCCACGCACCCCAAAGGACCCTACGATCAGCCCAGCTCTCCTACGCCATGGTCCCCCGCACCAGAAAGACCAGATCGGGAGGCCGCTCCTTCCTCGCGGCCAAAGCATGGAGCGCCCTTCCGCTCCACCTCAGACAGACAACATCGCTCCCCATCTTCGCAAGAAACCTCAAAACCTGGCTCTTCGACAGACCCCCTCCTTGATGGATGGAACCTGCACCCTCCCTCCCCCCAGCGCCTTGAGACCCTTACGGGTGAGTAGTCGCGCTTTAACAAACCCCTGATTGATTGATTGATTAGCTCTCTAGTTTTGCACTTGTCATAGATTGCGTGGGCAGTCATCTTGTGCAGCGTTTTTTGTTTTTTTCCGGTGATGTAATTCATAAAACATGTTTTATAAATACAGTACATTTGCACAGCATAAACCTGTTGGTTCATGGGATTGTCTTCCACTTCTTCGCTTATATCTTCAAAGCCATCATCAATGTTGTTGCCTTCAGTTCCAAACTCAAGAACTTTAGTTTGCAACACTTTTGCTTTACTAATATTGAACAGTGATGTAAAAAATGTTAAGACCACATCAGGCATTCTTGTTGACTCCCATGATTTGCTGAGCTCTGGGGCATCACAAAATTTGCCATTAAGTCCAAAATCTAAATCTTTCAGGACATTTCTTATAATGGTTCCTGCTCATTATACTGCAATCTGTGATATTATTTTGGCAGCTAGAACTTCAGGAGTCGAATCAGCTGAGAACACCATAAGTGGCTCATTCTTTTTGTTAGACTGACAAAAACAAATTCTGTCATTGTACAGTCTCACCAGAAACATTGTACTCTCATTATTATGGATCAATACAGTTTCATCAATGTTGACCATTATTTCTCTGATCTCACTGAGTGTAAACACGTAGACAGCACTCAAGAGTGGCTTTAAAACTTAATTTGCTTTTTCAAAGAGTGCAAACTTAACTGAAGGCTGGCTTTTACGTTGCTGCTGGGAGCTCATTGTACATTCATATTTTCGAATGTATGCACGCATGCAGTTCGGGTGGGCTTACAAATCTGCTACAAATACATTCACCTCGCTGTTTAGATCAGCTACTCGGCTGAAAACTTCATCTTGGAAGAAACAAGCGACAGATAAAAACATGTTTGCCCTTTGAGACTCACATACTCTGCACTTTTTTCTTTCGCCAATCCCTTTGGCCCTTGTTCTGGCTAAACCACAGATAAAACATTGAAGATCCTCTGCTTTCTGATCAGTTGTTGGAGGTGGACGAGGGGTAGCTATCGATCTTCTAAGTGGATGGGCATTGGGTTTTGTTGTCGTCGCTTTCTCTGAAGACTCGGATTATTGTTGTGATTCACTAGTTTCTGCTATTTTTTGTCAAATATTTTCCAGGCTTGTGCCACTTGTTGTTACAAAGATAAAATATTTGATCCTCTTCACCCATCAGTTTCAATCTTTTGTGAATTTCATCTTGCCATATTTCTGCAGCATCTTGAACTCTCTTCTGTCCAGCCGTAGTTGATGATAGCTTTTCTTTTGAAATCATTTGGCATATGACACATTTTTCGTTGTTGGAGTCCTCAGATTTTGTAGTTAGCAACACTCTGTCAGGAGGTAAACATCCTCTGCTACCACCTGCTTCCCTCAAGTTTACGAATTTGAATCAATGGAAAACCTGAAACAAAAACAATGTTAAAATAAATTACCAATATGATGGCTAAAATGCATCATTATAGAGCCGCTATTCTGGAAAATGTCAGAAGGGTTGCTCTGAGGAGTTATTTTCTGTCTCTATAAGACTACTTGACCTCCAAAACCTATTGTTTGACACCAAAATGAAGTATATAAGTCTCATGGTTCTTGCAATATTACATCATCACTGCAACTTATCTGCCAATTTTAAAAATGTCGTCCAGAAAAATTCGGCCCGGATTAGCAATGTCTACCCAAGCTAAATAACTTTTCTAATGATACAAAAACACAAATTAAAAATGGAAATCTCTGGACAACAACTTTTTTTATGGAGGTATATCCTGATTCAGGAGGAGTTTAGTGTACTAAACCCACTCTTATAAAGTCCCGCACTGTGTAACACCCAGATCCTTGTTCCGATATCTCATGTGAATGTTGTGTGCATGTATGTAAGGTGTGGATGGGGAGAATACTGTCCACACCTTACACACGTGTACTATGGTATGTTTGGGTAAGTCAAACTAAAGAAAAAACATCAGTCACAGCCATGTCAGTTTCATGACAGTAGGCGAATGTGTCTTCGGCTGGGTGGGAAGGCACTAAGAACTGGGCAGTGTCATTTTCTGTAATTGGTGATGACTTTTGTCTGATGAAATGATATCAAATCTTAACAACAAATTCATTAAGTGTAAGTTCACAAAAGAAAAATAGGTCATCAGTAAATAGTATGTGGATGAGGGAGTGCTCTGGTGAGGACGCAGGGAATGTTTTTTGTTGCAGGCGTCTTTGGATTTGGAGGGTCAAAAGAAAAATGGATTAAGGTTCTCCTGGGTGTAAGTTGTTCTAATGGTTCATTAACACAAAGCCCTCACTGTTAGGACGGGTGCTGTAGGGAAACACAGTGATATGTAGGCTCAGCTTGCATTACTGAAAGTAGTTCCCATACAAAAGGTATGCATATAAATAGCAACATTTACCAATTAGTGGCTACTTATATTGTTTCCAGAACGCCTCTTTATTTTTTGCAACTGCATGCAGAAGAATGGAAGCAAGTGTGGTGATTTATTTTGAAATGAAACAGTGTACCCAAAAATATTTGTATCTTGACAAAAACGGGCACAGATGATGAGTTTTGCCAAACTACTGTGCAATATGTTTGCTTCAAAATAAAATGTACCCAAACAAAATTGCAACTTGAAAAAACATAGACCAAAGTTAGTGACAGTTTTGCTAAACTATTGTGTTTTTAAGGATAACTTTAAACACCATTTCTCAAAGGCACCATTTAATAAAAATGTGTTAGATGTGTGGTAATACTTATTTTAACAAAATGGGGAATCATTGTTAAACCATTGTGTGTAACATGTAAAAAATGAATGAATTATGGGTCCTCATTCTTAAGGAAAGTCACCAAAGTACATGTCATATTTTCATATAACTTTGCTTGGGTGCAGATCTACGACTTTCGGGAAATCACAAGAGTTTACAGAACCAGATCCGAAAGCTGCAACTGTTCCTTCGATAGTTGAGCCATGGATTCAGATATTTGCAAGTCTGCCTGGCATGGCTAATAGAGTGCACCTCCAAATGGTAGCGACAGCATGTGGAGTTAATCGAAAGACCCTTTTGTTGTTTTTTCTGTTTTTATGAATAGATGCAAACCGGCTTATAGATTGTTTTTTGTCTCTAGTAATGTATAAAATTAATGAAAAAACATCAAACTGAGAGCTTTTGCAAAATATGTTTGGTGATTCTTAAGTGATAGATAACTGGAGTACACTATAATCTGTTAGTAAAATGAACTGGCCAACTGTGCGGAAATAGGGAGTGCCCTCCATAGGTATTGTCTTGTGGTTTGTGGCCTCCTGGCCTGCCTGGATACGTTGGCATAGGCCTGGCTGCCATGATGACTTTTGCGCACGTTCCTCTTAGCTGTTGTTCTGTCGCCCTCTGCTCCTGCCAAGTTATTTTACAACTGTCTGCATTTTCTGTTTCTCACCTTTTCTCCTGTTCTTTTTGGGCTCAGTCTGAACACGTCGAAAAACACGTCCCTGGTTCTTGCTGATATGGCCAGTCCCTCGCACCTAGACATAACACTATGTACAGCTGCCATGGGGAATTGGTGGGCTTTTATTATTGCGTTTTTCCCTCTTGAGAGGGACTTGAAGAAAACCTTTCGAGGGAGAAGAGCTGTGATCGTCTACTGATGTAGTGCTTGCATCTAGAGACTGAGGTATGGGGGTTCGCTTGTCAAAGCCCAGAGGTCTTCTATTGTTATAATAAAAAAGCTATTAGCACGGGGAGGGTGGTAAGGTCATTCAGCCCTCTATCCACCGCTTTATGAAATGCTTTCCCCGTTAGTATTCTATGGAGTTGTAACTATACTGATTATATTATTCTTATGCATTATGCTGATAGTACTGTCACGTGTACTGTATCTTAGAGCACGTATGTTGAAATAAACATTTTAACCTATACTGTGTCTCTTCATACGCCGGTTGTGGACAGGTATGAGTGAGTGACAAAAGGGTGTTCTTGCTACTGCGAGTCCTGAGAGAGAGATACTGTGTTCTGGGTTGTCTAATCATTGGTACATTGGTGCTAATGGGACGCTAAGGCTAGTTGGGTTGGGGTGTTAGGTGCTAAGGTTTATGTTTGGCTCACCACTATATTCCGAGGTCCTATTATCCTGTGCATAGCTCTGTGTGTGTGCAGAATCCCTATAACATGGCGCGACCAACGAGTGGGCTGCTTATCTGCGAGACGCTTGAGTAGTGCTTGTGCTTGTCCACGACACCCCTCACAGACGCTTCCGGAAGCGTGTGTGACGGTTATACCTCCTATATTGACGTTTTTGTAGGTTCTTTCAAGCTTGAAGTTATTAAAAAGGTTTCTTAATCGAACCCTCTATTGTGCTGCCTACTGTTAGGTTGTCGAACAACCCTGATCGTAATGGCGGGTGTAAACATAGCGGCACATAGCCGCGCAGCGCTCCGTGATCACTTAAGGGTGTATGGAGTGCCGGACACGGGAGTCGAACTGATCTTTGTGGTTCAAGCCGATCCGGCTTTCCACTTTGAAGTGTTCTACTCTTGGGTCACATTTCCGGCGGTGGATGGGACGGACAATTTGTTCCATGAATATACAGCCACCGCAGTTCCTAATCACTATAAACCTTATACTAATCTTGAAGTACCGCTCACGGCTTGGCAGCACCGTGTGTGGTTTGATGGCGCCCTCCCACAACCGGTAACAACAGTTCGTTTAGGCCCCTTGTCTATTGACGGGGCCACTTGGCCTGTTTTGGCCGGGTACACCCCACATCCGCGATATATGCAAATACCAGTCGCTGACCTGCGCAATATGTATTCGGCTTTGGTGCGAGTGCATCGCGCTTTGGTGCAATATGTTACAGGCAACATCCAGGGGGCCCCACCTGGAGTTGCGGGCCATCCAGCTGCTGCAGGCGGAGTGACCATAAGTCCCGTCATGGTGAACTCAGTGATGGGCAAACGTCCACAAAATAAGGATGATTTACCTTATTGGCTTGCAGAAAAATTTGACCAGTTGGAGGCAGTTTTTCCAAACACGACACCGGTGGATAAACATAGAATTCTTACAATTAGTTTGCCAAAAGACTTAATCCCCGAGTTGACAGCATGCAACAACTGGGGTAAGGTATTCGCAGCAGTTTATTCGAAGTGTTTCGGCACTCCTTCCATGACGGTTCTCCCCTCTGTAATTAAAAAAGTACAGGATGAACATGGCCCTGAAGCGGCTGTGGAATTAGGGATGAGACTGGTGGGAGTGTTCGAAGTAGTAGCTGAGCTGATCCTTGCGAATGTCAAGGGCGATGCAGTGAACTTTCAAGTAGCTAATGCTTTGGCTTTAGTCCCAGAATTGGACAAGCCGCGCGAATTACCGAAAATTATAACCCAGGCTTATAAAACTATTGGCCGAAATAGCCTGGGCAATAAGCCTTTTGCAAAACAGCAAACACAATCGCCACAACAACAACAACCTAAAACTCAATCTGAGAAAGATGAGAAACCAGTTTTTACTAAAAAGAGCTGAAGGTTGAAAAAACAGGGTAAGCAACAGAAGAAGCCGGGGTTGCGAGGCGCATCCCCTGTTTCTGTCTCTTCTGATCGCACATATGATTTGCGCGATAGGGCGAGACTTACATCTCCGGATAGGTTTCAGATCCCTGATACGCGTTCTCCTCGTTCTTCACAGGCACAGACAACTTCGCAAGCCAGTGGAGGGGATCGCCAGGATAGAGGAAGGGGTCGAGAGGCTCCCCAGGGACGAGATCAACCTCAACAACAAGTCAGAGGGAAAGCAGAAGACTTTCAATGTTCTCGTCCACAATTTCAGAAGAAGAAAGTTGCCGCTGTAACAGCGAAATATGCCACAGACTGTGAGAACGAGACTCCTGAATTGGACGTGGGCAGTAACCCTCCTAGACAGCGCCGCGGAAGTTACCATAGTGCGGGAGGCGCTACGTCCTCATATGGAGGCGACAGCAACTGAAACATTCATTACTGTTGAAACAGCCGACACCAGAGTGGCACCCCCTGACAGACTATTTAATATCGCCATTCAAATTGAAGGTGATATACAGCGTGTAATTAAAGGGATTTTTGGGGAAAATCTGACCTCTTCATACGACATTTTGTTAGCAGAGGCGGATTGGCCACCCCCATTCGTACTTGCTGCACATAAAGGGGAGGAGGCAATCCTTCCGAGCTTTTCTCGACATGTCCCAAAGGACAAAGCGGAGGCTCTTGCAGCTGAGTGGGCTGTGTCCCTGGCTCCTGCGTTATACCGCAATCACATGGGTTGGGATGAAGATTCTCCCCCCCATGAGATACCTTTACGGTCCCTACCGCAGCCACAACCCCAATATCCCATTAAACGTGAAGCCAAAGGCCCCGTTTCTGAAATTCTGACGCAGTTAGAATATCAGGGAGTAATAGAAACATGCGTATCACCCATGAATAATCCCCTTTTCGCGGTTTCTAAACCCGATGGATCGTACCGCCTAGTATTGGATTACCGGCATTTGAACTCTCATTGTCGGACCTTTGCGGTGCAAAATACCCACAGTTCTGCGCTTGTAGACAGTCTTGTTCGTAAAAAATATAAAACGACACTTGACCTATCCAATGGATTTTACACGCACAACTTAGCCACGGAGTGTAGCCAATGGAGTGCTTTTACCTCCGGCGGTAAACAGTTCAAATTAAGGTGACTCCCTATGGGCTACAAAAACAGTCCAGGAGTGTTCGCTGCCCGTGTTGTCTCTTTGTTAGACGGCATAGACCCAGATGCATGTTCGTACGTCGATGATATTTACCTGACAGACGACGAGTTATACCCGCATCTTTCCAGAGTGGACCGCATTATTCTCGAGTTTGCGGTATTAGGTTATAAGTTTAACTTTGCCAAATCACACATTGCTGAATTAACAGTTTTGTTTTTGGGCTACGAGCTCAACAATGAAGGTAAGGGCTTAGCCCCCACTTCTTGGAAAAATGTGCACTTTTGTGCCCTCCTACTACTCTGAAAAAACTTCAGTCTTTGCTGGGTTTTCTGAACTTCGGGCGTACTTATATTCCCGAATACGCCCAGCGTATCAAGCCATTGTATGCCTTGATACAACCAAACTTTTCGAAGTCTTGTTGGCTTCCGGAGCATTCCTCCATTCTGCAGTCTTTGCAGACAGACCTTCTTGAGTCTAGGTACCTGTTGACGCGTGATAACCACACAAACCTGGTGATTAGAATAATTCCGGGGGCAGTGGGTTTCACGTATTTAACCTTTAACGAGGGTGACACAGTACCAATCGCATACAAGTCACATCTGTACACGTCCGCAGAACTGCGCTTTTCATCTGTGGAGAAAGTTCTGACTGCAGTGCAAATGGCGATTCTGAAGGAGCGCGCACTGGCACAGGGAAAGCGCATTCTAGTGGTTACACCCTATCCTGCTCTAGAAGCAGTGACAAAGGCAAGTGTACCGAACTCTAAAGCTTTGCATCCCCGTTGGATACAATGGGCAACTTCTTTGATGTCTCCGGATGTCACATTCATTTTCGATGCCTCTCTACGGACTCAGGAGTTTTTACAGTATGAATTAGTTCATCCTCCTCCTCTATCTTTACTGCCGCTTGAGGATTACGACTGTGTGATCTACACCGATGGTTCGGCACAACCGGCCACGGGGTCCAAGCATGCTTATTCAGCCGCATGTGCTATTGTTGCAGGTACCTTTGTGAACGGAGAGTTCAAGTCCACCGTAGTGCATACTCAAACACTCGGGGACAGTACTGCGCAATTGGCCGAGCTGCGAGCATTGGTGCTTGCGCTTGAATTCGTAAATCCGGATGTGACCACACTTATTGTATGCGATTCTTATTACTGTGTTCAATCATACAATGACAATCTATTCTTTTGGTCACAAAACGACTATAGAGACGCTAAAGGTAGCACAATCAAGCATAAGATGCTTTGGGTTCGGGTGGCAGAATTGAGACAACGTTTGCCACTCACACAAGTGGTTCACACCCTAGGCCATCAGCAGGTGGGCGCACACGCTGTTGGTAACGGTCTGGCAGACGAAGCAGCCAGATCAGCAGTAGTCACGTGTTCAGTAGCAGCAGTTACCAGATCCATGTCAAAAATTGACACCGATATTTTGGCCGCTATTGCTGCGACAAAGGAAGGTGCTAATTACCCTAGGGGTTTTCCTTCCAAATATTCTTATCAGTTAGGTCCCGAACAGGCTCCTTATGTAACAATACCAGACGTTGATGATCGGCTGATCCCCAACGCGGACCGCAGACTTTCCTTGATAACGGCTGCACACGAAGGCATGGCTTCGGCACGTGCTGGAGTGTCTGCGACCGTTTCCATCTTGCAGCAGCGGTACTGGTGGCGTGGTTTATATAAAGACACCCGTACTTATGTGCTTTCTTGTGACGTGTGTCAACAGATTAAGCCTTCTACGGTTACACGACCACCGCAGACCTCGCTCTACATTTCTAACAGACCCTTTGGGTGTGTTTACTTGGATCACTTCGGTCCATTTTCTTCAGACACTGCCTATAAATATATCTTAGTTGCAGTGGACTCGTGCACACGTTTCATCTGGGTCTGGCCACAACGGAGTGCTGACGCTCGAAATGTCATCAGGGATTTGCGTGTCTTTGTGGGAATCTTCGCATGCGGTACCTTCCATTCTGACCAAGGTCCAGCGTTTGCCTCTAAGGCGTACAAGGACGCAATGGGTTCACTGGGGGTACGGGTGAAGTTTTCGTCTCCATACAGACCTGAGGGTAATTCAATTGTGGAGCGAATGAACCGTGATTTAAAGCAATCCTTGACAGCTAAGGTCTTAGGTACTGGCAGGAACTGGCTGGCCCACTTGTATACCGTACAACATGCACTTAATAATCTCCCTAGAAGATCTCTGGGTGGGCGGACCCCATACGAAATGCTCTTTGGCATAAGAATGTTTGTGCCTGACCTTGATGGTCTAGACATGGCGGCGCAACCCGCCAAGTTTGATGTAGATAACCATTCTACTATGTTACAGGACTTACAAGAAGCCCGAGACAAACTTGCAAACGCACATTTACCTTCAGCCACAGATACTGCCCTGCAGATTCCGGTTGCCGGCTGGCTTCCGAAGATTGGAGACCTGGTTCGAGAGAAGGTGGAGAACAAGAAAGAATTCGGCCCCTCTTATCGTGCACCGGTTCCAGTCCTGGGTTTGAAGGGAACACGTACAGTCATCTTACCACCGCTTCCTGGTCGCAAGGAGAACAGATACATCTCAGTGGAAAATGTCAAGCTACAACAACTGGCCGATCCTAAATAGTGTTACACCAGCGGTCTCCTGTCCTGCAATTTACCGGACTTGTGTTCGAGGCCCTACTGCCCGAACGGTCACTGATGTTACAATTGAGATGATTGATTTGCCTGAAAGTATACTCGAACCTCCAGTTACCCTCTGCATTGACGCGAACGAGTATACCTATCCCGAAACAGAATCTGTGGCTCATTTACCAACAACGCCACTGAGTCCGACACGTTATTCCTTTGACTCGGATTCTACCACGTCGATTGTCCCGTCCAAGTTCAGTATTTTTGTATCCTGGTTTAGAGACAATTTTTTGATTCCCCCTTGGACATACATTTGGTTGGTACTTTTCTTGATCTTTTTGTTCATGTCCATTGGCTTTGTCACAGTGTTTTTTCTACTGATCAATGGTCACTATTTGCTTGCTGTGAACAGTGTTGCTGGAACTATGGCTCCACATTCCTCATCTCACATCATGAAGCGTGACCAAACATTGGTGAACATTTCAGCTTTTCCAGTTGCTGATGGCATCGTATGGGATGCGGTAAATTTTCAAATTCATGGACCAACAGAAGTTATTAATGTACCGAATGTCCTTCGAGTTTCCGTGGGTGATGTAGTAAAAAGTAATATTCATTCTGATGATTGGGATGTGCATGCAGTTGAAGCATTGTTTGCTGATCTGAAATATTATGCTTCATTTAATGCTGAGGATTTATATATGAATTCTGCGAATTATGCCGATTTATACTGTTACCAGCATTGGGGCAACCATTTTGTCCATAAACCAAGTGCACTGCGTAGCCCTGTGACCTACACTCAATGGGAACATTGCCCAAACCCTTTATCGGGTAGCTCCCGGACTCTTCGAAATAAATTTACTTATTTCACTGATTTTAATAGATCGAACCCTGGGTCCTATTATTTCAAATTACCTGCCCCTTTCACACAAAAATTCATGTTGACCCACACTAAATTGCTTTATTCGAGTTCCTTTTTAAAGGCCTTGGCTGTGGGTTGTTATGAATACTGGACGGAAACTGTGGATTTGAAGTCAATCTGGGGCTCCAAGCCTTGGCAGGTGCAAGGCACCGAGGCCTTGCACCGTGCCTGCCTAATCCCAGCCCAAATGGTATTTTTGAATGCTTCGATCTATCAGACTACGTGTTGGGGTCTGGCTACTACAAAACAAATGAATGCACCATCAATTCCATCCCTGTCTTCCACTCTAGACCACAGCTCGCACTTCAATATGTCCCTTTCGACTTTACAGGTTTTATTTCAGAACAATTCGTTTAATATGTCTACGCTTGTTCAGTCACCTTGTTTGTCTTGGCCCATTTCATCTAACGAGTGCCAGCTGCGTTTTCATGACACAGTTTCTGGCTATACTCAGGACAAGCCCGATCCTAGGTTTTCTAACTCCCGTACTGTCACCACCTATTCTGTTGGTAAATTATGTAAACAATGGTTGCAACATTCTTCCCTAGACTCTGTTAAACAACATTTGTCCCTCCTTTCAGGCAATATTGATCTGTCCGACTTTATATTGGGACCTCGTGGTCCAAGACCGAAGAGATTCATTTATGAAGCTTACAATGAACTCTGGAAGTTATCGCAAATGGAAGCTGCTTCCCGTTTACGGGAAATAGACCAAGCAAATTTGGAAAAGGTGCTTGCTGTTGTTGACAATAGTATTAATACCCTGTCTTCCCGCATTTACACGTTGGAGAATATTGTGTCCTCTGTTGTTGATATTGTACAAGATGATGTGTCTGTGTTGTATCATGGTCAGAATCAGTTACGTTCAGTTATGCAATTTGCGTTGACTTTGCAGACACTTAAGTTGGGTAAGGTTCCTTGGCACTTTTTGAACACCACTGCCTTATTTCTGCCTTTTAATTTAACTGACAAACAGCAGTTCATGTCCATGAAAGATGCAGTTTACACTCTGTTACATATCGAGAAAGTGGAGCCCTTACCATTCTCTGTAGCGGAAATAGATTCTGCTGTGTGGCTAGTTCATGGGGTTATCGCATTGCCTTTTTCCTTGTTTGAATTTAGTTCATGCATGAAACATTATCCTGTGGGCCGTTTCCAGCCTTTGGTTAGTGCCTTCCTGCATGAACTTTGGTCCCTCCCTTTCATGTATAAATGCCTTAGAGATGACAAGGAAGTTTTTCTCACGGGGGAGTCATGCGATTCAACAGTGGGTCATTCCCTTGTTTGTAAACATATTAAATTGCACGGAGCTTGTAATGTTTCCGCTCCAAATCTTGCTTGTGTGTTAAAGGGCATTCCTGCTCCTACTATTTCTCCTACCTTTACTTTGCTTACAAATGGTAGCTATTTGCTTTTAAATAACGACAACTGCTGTGGTATGCAGGCCGGCATCCCTTATATTGTTACTGTATCGCACAGGGTTGTCTGCTGCAAGAATGTGCTTTTTCCTCCCCCTCACGACATCGTAGATAATTCTATTTGGCCTTCCATTCCTACTATGGAGGCGGATTTCAATAAACTGAGCAGAATAAAGGCGCTATTATTGAACGAGGAGGTTATGCTCACTTCCGCCCGGGAGACATTTGTTCTCCAGGTGGCAAGTACCCACAGTGAAATTCAGGCCCTTTTGAACACTAACCTCCCACAACATTTCGGTGAATTAATTCACCGTATTTTTAACGCATCTAACACTGAAGGTCTAGTGCATTTTTTTAAGGTGGTGGGGTCCGACCTAGTCTCCTCTTTCCAAACTATTTTTGGTGTGATACCGGCGTTTATCCATTCTATTTTTTCCAGTGTCTTTGGTGGCTTTCCATTAATCCTTGCTTTGGCGGCTGGTGTACTGCTGTTGATCTGCTTCCTTCGCAATGGCTGCTCCCCGATGGGCCCTTCTCGACCCCGGACGCCTACTGCTGCTCCGTGAGCGCATTTTATCTGGTTTCGGAGTTCTGCCGTTGGCGACACTGAGTGTGTCCTATACCCTTTCTTTTCGCTTTGCGTGTTTCACTTGCGTGCAACCTGTGATGTCTTGCATTCGCTGCCCTTTCACCTGGGCCATGGATTATTGCCTCTCCAATACGTCGTTGTCTTTTCAGGATTTCGTTCGGTTGATGGGTCCCTTAGAGGCCCATGAACGGGACTGTTCCGTTGCAGGCTGCATGACGCGTGCGGCTGCACTGGGGATTTTGGCACAATGGGATATCTGGGCGGCTGCTCAGAATCTCTTACAACAAAGCTATATTGAATATCACGCAAGCTGTCCCGCATTGCTTTTGGATGCTCCGTCCTCTGAGGAGCATTCCTGCAGCTTTGACCTGTTGGACTGGATGGCGTCTACGTTTTTGACGATTCCAATGATGTCCTCTTGGACGGTATAGCATATTTCTGCACTTCCACGTTTTTGGATTGATTTGCCGTTCACTATCCGTGGACTGCCTCGCTGACTGTCTTTTTGCTACCTTGCCGCGTTCCACTCCTTCCACTGTGGACGCCTCTGTTCTGCTCAGGTGTTTTGAACTCTGTCTTCGTCCTTAGTCTTGGCCGATGGACTGTCCAGGGGAGGGTGTCTTGTGGTTTGTGGCCTCCTGGCCTGCCTGGATACGTTGGCATAGGCCTGGCTGCCATGATGACTTTTGCGCACGTTCCTCTTAGCCGTTGTTCTGTCGCCCTCTGCTCCTGCCAAGTTATTTTACAACTGTCTGCATTTTCTGTTTCTCACCTTTTCTCCTGTTCCTTTTGGGCTCAGTCTGAACAACAGTTACAAGGTCGAAAAACACGTCCCTGGTTCTTGCTGATATGGCCAGTCCCTCGCACCTAGACATAACACTATGTACAGCTGCCATGGGGAAATTGGTGGGCTTTTATTTTTGCGTTTTTCCCTCTTGAGAGGGACTTGAAGAAAACCTTTCGAGGGAGAAGAGCTGTGATCGTCTACTGATGTAGTGCTTGCATCTAGAGACTGAGGTATGGGGGTACGCTTGTCAAAGCCCAGAGGTCTTCTATTGTTATAATAAAAAAGCTATTAGCACGGGGAGGGTGGTAAGGTCATTCAGCCCTCTATCCACCGCTTTATGAAATGCTTTCCCCGTTAGTATTCTATGGAGTTGTAACTATGCTGATTATATTATTCTTATGCATTATGCTGATAGTACTGTCAAGTGTACTGTATCTTAGAGCACGTATGTTGAAATAAACATTTTAACCTATACTGTGTCTCTTCATACGCCGGTTGTGGACAGGTATGAGTGAGTGACAAAAGGGTGTTCTTGCTACTGCGAGTCCTGAGAGAGAGATACTGTGTTCTGGGTTGTCTAATCATTGGTACATTGGTGCTAATGGGACGCTAAGGCTAGTTGGGTTGGGGTGTTAGGTGCTAAGGTTTATGTTTGGCTCACCACTATATTCCGAGGTCCTATTATCCTGTGCATAGCTCTGTGTGTGTGCAGAATCCCTATAACAGTATAAGGCGACACTAGAACAGTGGCGTCGCAAGAGGGGGTGGTCCGCCCCAGGCGGCACGAGTTTTGTGGGCGGCGGCCTCCTCCCGCTCTTACCTGCTGTGTTGGGGGGGCAATTGCCAGCCCCCCCTACATTGCGGCCGTCGTGGGGCGGCAAACGGCAGGGCTAGCTACGTCACTGCACTAGAAAAAGTCAAGCATGAATGGGAGGACAATAACTGGAAGACCAGCTGCAGTCCCTCAAAGTAAGCGGTCATCACACATGGGAGCAGTGGGCATCATAGCCCAAGGCAATATCACACCCCCCCTGATAAATGGGAGGACCATTTTTCTGTGTTAGGTTCTAAAGATAGCCTTGAGGAGTATGTTTTGTCTGATGGCGAGGGGGACTTTACTACTGACTGTGCAGAACAGGTTCCCAGGCTATGTATTGAGACCTTTTGTTAGCCTTTCCGCGATCAATAGCCTAAAGTCCCAAAAGACACCTGGTCCTGATTGCATTCCTGGGGATTGTTACAAGTCCGAACCCCAGCTCTGGGCTTGGTATGTGAATCTTTTGTCGAATGCAATTGCAGCAGGGGGGGGGGGGGCGCTCCCGGACACCTGGAGAGGGGCGGAAACAATCCCTGTGTGTAAAAAGGGGCACGCAGGCTGCCCAGCTAAATATAGGCCTATCAGCCTAATAGATATCTTCAAAAAGTTTTTGGAAAACAAGTCCTAGTGAAGTTACAAGACTGGATTGATAAAGAACAGATTTTGTCTCCCCTGCAGGCGGGGTTCTGTGCCAAAACTAGTACTTTAGACCAGGTGTTCAAGTTTGCCCTGCTTTACTGAAAGTATGTTTTGCTGTTTAAACAGAAGCTCTATGTATCTTTTGTTGATCACTGAGCATCATTCGACTTGATTCCCCGTGATAATCTTTGGAGAGTCTTATTTGATATGGGTGCCCCCAGTGACTTTATTAACATTATCATTAAGCTGCACAAAAGAAAACATGCCCAGGTCAGATGGGGAAAGAAGGGGGAACTAACCAATCACATCCCAATACTACGTGGAGTGCAGCAAGGGTGCGTACTCGCTCCCACCCTACTCACCCTATATATAAATGATGTCGTTGAGGTCCTACGGCAATGTGTTAATGATTCCCCTTCTTTGAAAGGAGGCAAAATCCTGATTCTCCTTTTTGCTGACGATTTGCTGCTTATATTAAAAACACCTACGGGTCTTCAAATTATGCTGGACAAATTCATGGCTTTTTGTGAGTCAAGGGGTCTAGAGCTGAATCGCTCTTAAACTAAATATATGGTCTTTGGTGCAGAAACCTTGAGATGTAGTAGTGTCAAAGCTGTTGATGAAAAACGTGGCAGGGTTTTTAGCTTTGAGTATCTGGGGGTTACACTGTCTGATAAGTTCAAGTGGGACCACCAGATAGACAACGGCTCACTTATTCTCTCACATAGATCGAAAGCAATTTCACGGTTTTACAAAGCCACGTACACTCGATCAATTTCTCAAGCCCTAGAGAACTATGGTGCTAAGGCCTTGGGTGCTACACTATTCAGTGCATAAATTTGGGGAAACAATGACACACAGAAGCTTGCAGTAACAGAAAACTATTTTATTAGGACTTTGGTGGCAGTACCAACACCTTTCATTCCACTCTTCTATGATCTAGGCATTAACTGTGTTTCTGATATTGTGCAGCTGAAACCACTTCTTTTCTGGGTATGCATATGGTCAACACCAGAATTGCACAATTATAGAGACTGCTTAAGTGATCTAATGAAGCAGGATCATGCTTTAAAGGTTCCCTGGTTAAGATTTGCTTATAGCTGGTGTAAGAAACTGAAGCTATTAAAATTTTGGGAAACCCCTGAACAAATTTGAAAGGTGGATGGTAAGGCCCTGAAAGCTGCATACTGGTATCATGTATATGAACTACAATTTAAGAAGGACATTTTGTGCCATTTGACTGAGAGGTTCCTTGAGTTCAAACCAGCATGGTCCTTTGAGCATCTCCTGGAGCTGTAACCCCTCCTCTTGCCAAAAGTCTTTATCCAAGATTCAGGTATGGCTGCTTGCCTCTGAGAGTGTCCAGCAGCAGCTGGAATAAAAATCAGGCTTCTACAGTATGTCCAGTTTGTTAATTGGTTTCGGAGTCACTAGATCACATTTTAATCGTTATTTCACGGGACCTCCGTCATAAGTGGCTTCAACCAATTTATCTGAATTTGGGGGTCACACAATATTGGCAGGCTCAGCGTTTACTGAGAATAGATGCATCGGAACCTATTGGGTTCTCAGTGAGCCGATTTCTCCTTAATGCCTGGTATAAGCGTGAGAGGTTTTTGAGATAAAACTCTTTAATGTGGCTTCCACAGGCGACTAGAATTCCCAGCAGAAACAAATAGGGATTAGAGGGGATACAACTAATAGTATTTTTTAGCTTAATTTTAATATTTTGCTTGGATTGTAAACTCGGAATGCACTTTGATATATGGGATTGCTGCTTTTTATTGCTTCTTTTTAAATTGTTTTTATTCAACTTTTAATTATAAATTGTGTTTGTTGTATTTTTGTGTACTTTGATGGTATGTTCTACTGAATAGAATATTTATGATTGATTGATTGAACTGGCCAAGTTCCAGTGCAGGAGTAAGGGAGAACCCGCTGTATTGTCTGACATGGTGGTTACTGTGTGACAGTGTTTAAATGCTACAAGATTTACCCTCTCCGGTGACCACTTACCAGAGGCCACTGGAGAGGCTTCCCTTTCCAGGTCCCCAATGTCATAGCAGTAGTCCCCAAAGGTACGGTTGCATGGAAATTTTTATTTCTCTTATTTATTAACAATGTATAGCGTAGACTCAGCACAAGGGCCGCAGAGCGGTCCAACATGAATGTATTAACTTGTGGAGTGAGACACAGTAATATAGAATGGGGTCAATGAGCCAAAGAAAATAACTTTATAATCAATTAAATCAGCTACAGTCTGAGGCAGTGTACAATGGCAAACAACTGTTAGACTGGGAAGAGGATGAAATATAGTCTTCAGTAACCATGTGAGTAACTGCATCCACAAGTAATACCAATTGTAGAACTCTGTTGTAAAGGTCATGCTCTTTTGTCCTTTCAGGTCTGTGGCTGATGTGGAGTTACACAAACCGCCAGCTGAGGAGGAGCATAAAAAGCCTGGCCCTCCAGAACACCGTCCAATAACAGGGAAAATGGCTGCTGAGCTCTTTGTACAACACAGACACCTTGGCAAAATCAACTTCCTGTATCTGAACATCGCTCCCAGCAGACACTTCAGGTAATAGCATCCACATTCCACGTGTCATGGATTAGCCAGGCATTGTGTAGCGCCTGGAAGACACTATATTGCAATGTCATGGGCCGCAAACATCCAAAGAAGCTTTAGGATGAACAGGGGAAGACGGTACCTTAATGGCAAATACCTTTGTGTGAAACATCCATATGTAAACATAAAGACGGATGACTGGATCAGACACATCCTGGTTTTACCTTTATTGCACTAAAGATTGAAGAAAGGGCACTCCACCCCACCTTCTATACAGCTAATGAGAATCCCAAATCTGTATACGGCATGTAAACTTTGAGACCATACATGTGGTAGAAGTACGCTATATAAATGCTGGTGACATAAAGAGTAAAAGTGAGGACGAAGAGTGAAATAAGGTTTCCATTCTCCCAGGGTGGAGATATTGCAGTAACAACTAATAGTCCAGTAGCTAAAGCCAGTTTCCGTCTTGAGTGACCACTGCTAAAAATACTGATTTCATGACTATGACAAACATACACATTTCATACACCACTTTCTCCATCATAACATGTTTTTTATGCATTGAGAGTGTTTTGGATGCTCCTCACAGGGTTCCACTCTGTAGGACTGTCTCTCTCATATCTCACAACTGTACATAGCATTGCAGAGTGCAGCCCATGTTCAGGTTTGTGAACATGGGCGCATGCTACTAGGGGCTGTATCAGTCTCTAAATGTTACTGTTAATCGCTGACAGCTCCAGTGAAGATCGAGATGGGAAAAGGTAGTATAAGTTCACACAGTTCCTTAGCACTAAGGGCAACTCTATAATTTTTAAAGGTTAAAAAATCTAGCTTGAGGACCAAGTTTTGGGGAATAAATGTTTCAGCAAGAGAATTCTCCCACAGAAAGCTTGTGAAGTTGTGAAATATACTTCACAAAATTGGCAAAGTAAAAACTTAGCAACTTGGCACACACTTCCTCGGGCCATTGCTGCGGGTGTGCCAGTTGTACTGGCTGAGAACTTCACCTTGGGCAAATGGCAATATTAGGTGGTTCAGAATGTACTTGTGGCAAAGTTCACACAGCATTGCAAGTTTCAGTTCTCGAAAAGAGAAATAACTGCAAAAACTGGTGTCAGAGCAAAAATGTCCACTTGTTTTCACCTTATTCCAGAACATTTCTCCAAATAAATTCTACCCAGTTTTCACTGGCAAATTGAGTCTGGGTAAATATCCCAAAAAACAAACGTTAAAGCTCTCAGGAAAATGAGTTTGGGTAAATATCCAAAAGTACAAATGTTAAAGCTCTCAGGAAAATGAGCCTGGGAAAATAGCTAAACGAACAAATGTTAAAGATCTTGAGCCTGGGTAAATACCCAAAAGAACAAATGTTAAAGCTAGTTTGGGAAAATATCCAAAAGAACAAATGTTATAGCTAGTTTGGGAAAATATCCAAAAGAACAAATGTTAAAGCTAGTTTTGGGAAAATATCCAAAAGAACAAATGTTAAAGCTAGTTTGGGAAAATATCCAAAAGAACAAATGTTAAAGCTCTTGAGCCTGGGTAAATATCCAAAAGTACAAATGTTAAAGCTCTTGAGCCTGGGTAAATATCCAAAAGAACAAATGTTAAAGCTCTTGAGCCTGGGTAAATATCCAAAAGTACAAATGTTAAAGCTCTTGAGCCTGGGTAAATATCCAAAAGTACAAATGTTAAAGCTCTCAGTAAAATGAGTTTGGGTAAATATCCAAAAGTACAAATGTTAAAGCTCTCAGTAAAATTAGCCTGGGAAAATATTTAAACAAAGAGATGTTAAAGCTCTTGAGCCTGGGTAAATACCCAAAAGTACAAATGTTAAAGATCTCAGTAACATGATTCTGGGTAAATACCCAAAAGAACAAATGTTAAAGCTCTGAGTAAAATGAACCTGGGAAAATATTTAAACGAACAAATGTTAAAGCTCTTGAACCTGGGTAAATATCCAAAAGAACAAATGTTAAAGTTAGTTTGGGAAAATATCCAAAAGTACAAATGTTAAAGCTAGTTTAGGAAAATATATAAAATAACAAATGTTAAAGCTCCCAGTAAAATGAGCCTGGGTAAATAAGAACAAATGTTAAAGCTCCCAGTAAAATGAGCCTGGGTACATAAGAACAAATGTTAAAGCTCCCAGTAAAATGAGCCTGGGTAAATAAGAACAAATGTTAAAGCTCCCAGTAAAATGAGCCTGGGTAAATAAGAACAAATGTTAAAGCTCCCAGTAAAATGAGCCTGGGTAAATAAGAACAAATGTTAAAGCTCCCAGTAAAATGAGCCTGGGTAAATAAGAACAAATGTTAAAGCTCCCAGTAAAATGAGCCTGGGTAAATAAGAACAAATGTTAAAGCTCCCAGTAAAATGAGCCTGGGTAAATAAGAACAAATGTTAAAGCTCCCAGTAAAATGAGCCTGGGTAAATAAGAACAAATGTTAAAGCTCCCAGTAAAATGAGCCTGGGTACATAAGAACAAATGTTAAAGCTCCCAGTAAAATGAGCCTGGGTAAATAAGAACAAATGTTAAAGCTCCCAGTAAAATGAGCCTGGGTAAATAAGAACAAATGTTAAAGCTCCCAGTAAAATGAGCCTGGGTAAATAAGAACAAATGTTAAAGCTCCCAGTAAAATGAGCCTGGGTAAATAAGAACAAATGTTAAAGCTCCCAGTAAAATGAGCCTGGGTAAATAAGAACAAATGTTAAAGCTCCCAGTAAAATGAGCCTGGGTAAATAAGAACAAATGTTAAAGCTCCCAGTAAAATGAGCCTGGGTAAATAAGAACAAATGTTAAAGCTCCCAGTAAAATGAGCCTGGGTAAATAAGAACAAAAGTTAAAGCTCCCAGTAAAATGAGCCTGGGTACATAAGAACAAATGTTAAAGCTCCCAGTAAAATGAGCCTGGGTAAATAAGAACAAATGTTAAAGCTCCCAGTAAAATGAGCCTGGGTAAATAAGAACAAATGTTAAAGCTCCCAGTAAAATGAGCCTGGGTAAATAAGAACAAATGTTAAAGCTCCCAGTAAAATGAGCCTGGGTAAATAAGAACAAATGTTAAAGCTCCCAGTAAAATGAGCCTGGGTAAATAAGAACAAATGTTAAAGCTCCCAGTAAAATGAGCCTGGGTAAATAAGAACAAATGTTAAAGCTCCCAGTAAAATGAGCCTGGGTAAATAAGAACAAATGTTAAAGCTCCCAGTAAAATGAGCCTGGGTAAATAAGAACAAATGTTAAAGCTCCCAGTAAAATGAGCCTGGGTAAATAAGAACAAATGTTAAAGCTCCCAGTAAAATGAGCCTGGGTAAATAAGAACAAATGTTAAAGCTCTGAGTAACCCATGTTCTATTTGAAACTGCTGTTTCTGTCCAAATTAGTGTTACTTCTAATCTCTTAATGTGGGCTTCTGTAGTAAAAATGCTTACATGTGAGATGGGCCATCCAGTGTTTAATTCTCGTGAAGTAAGAACTTGCATGTTTTTGTGTAAACTAATAAGAATATACACTGTGTTTCAGTTTCACAAAGTCACACAATGTGAAAGTATGAATGTACGTGGCACATTTTGAGGCTCATGCTTGGACACACCTGAAAATCTGAGATTTCCAGGTGTCTTCTTCCCCTTTTTGTACAGCTGAAGATTGTCTGTTAGTGGAATGAATGAACAAATGAATGAATTGATAAATGATTGTAAGAAGGTTGACCACATAATTTTTGGTGTTGGAAGAAGGAAGCATGTTATTGGTTTTTTTTCTACATTTTTAGCCCATATGTAAACATTTCCCTGCAGAGCGATCCCTTCCTCAGTGACCCCTGAAAATATACAAGCTGTTTGGGGAGTTCTCCCACCTTAAATCCATTCTTCCGCCAAAGTTTACATGTGATGTGAAATTAGAGTGGAAAAAGCGTTTGAGATTGTTTGTGAATACCCACAAAGTTATAATATTTCTGGGTGTTCTCAATATTTCCAGAGCTCCACCTGCTGCTCAGCTGGAAACTCCCATTTTCCGTACTCTAGGAAAATACATGCCTTTGCAGACTTTCTGCATTTGTAAGTTCCATCTGTGATCATAAATGTCTGCAGATCTTGATTTTCTAAATCTGGATCTGTCATTTGCAGTCGCGAACTGAGCATGTTATGAGGTTCTCTGTCTGATGTCTGATGGATAGGAAACACCTAGTTTTGTGAAAGTGCATTTGTCAGACCCCAATGGGGGTCCACAGGGCAAGCAGGGGCTGCTGGGCCACAAGCTTGGTGGTTGAGGTCATTTGCCAGTGGTGTCCTAGGGTTCGTCCTATGATGACCCTGCAGACTGGGCCAGGTAAACTCCTTCCGCACTTGACTCTTAGGTAGCGAGAGCAAGCAGTCACAGGACTCACAGGTAGGTAGTGGCTGAGACTCAATAATTCACAGTCCAGCCCAGGGCTTGTCTAATTAAAAAGTGAAGCCATTTAATCTCACAGCAAAACAAAACAGACTATAGCTTCTAGCAGCAATGAAAAGATCATAGGCATGAACCAGATGCAAACTTCCAATTTGTCTGTGTAATCAAGTACTCTGTTCAGCAACCTGTAGGTCGCTTCAAATAGTATCTTGAACAAAATGGGTTCGCAATGGCAATCGTTAATCTGTCTTACATGCAGAATTATCTTTCTTCACGAATACAGTCATGTTAAACCAGGGGCAATCCAAAATGCACCCCCCTGATCTCAGCAGCCATACACTCAAAACAAATTAAAGTTCTGCTACCATCTACACTTTACACACACGCACTTGATATGCACAAGGGATGTCACCAAAAGGGTTTGACTGCATCCATATGTGGCACATTACAAGCGTATGACCAGTGAGCGAAACACTTGGACTGAACCCCCAAAATACCATAATGCAAGAAAACAGTATGCTGCCACCACCGCTTTATGTCAACAACCCAGGACAGGGACAGTGGCCCTATATCAAGCTAGAGGTATGCTTGGTGCCCCGTCCAGATAAAACAACGGGTTCTGTGTCTCAGAATCATCATAGATGGACTTAGGCCTCGGCGTGCATGCCAGATTAGTATGTTAGCTGGGCCAAAATAGTCAGGATACCATGTTTCACAGGTCGTAGGGTAATTCATAGCAGGAGTACACACCTGTTTACTACGCAGTGGATATTCCTGTCACAACAGCATTGTCATAAAGGATGTTTCTTGCGGAGAGAGGCTCCTGCAGATACTTTACGTGAACCTCCCCCCTAGGCACAGTTTGGCTCCAGAACCTCTACCATCCATCAGAGAGAACAATACCTAAGGTCATTTACTTGTTCTTTTAAACTGCACCGTGGTTGGTGGCAGGTGAACTGAAATTTTTCTAGCATTCGTGAACAAGAATTTTCAATTCTGTTAAGGACACAAATGCAAGGAAGATGCGTTCTCTTTCCTACTTTATTTTAACAGCAGCCATATTGAAAGTATAGTAAAGATTAATAAGTACAACACCTATAGTTCCTAAGTAAAAAAAACTACAAATCCCAGAAAGTGTGATCCTGTCCAATCACAGACCCATGTCCGGTATAAACACTCCTCAAAACTGTATCCCCCTGTTTTAGTTGCAGCCAGGGGATCCTGTCGAATCATATCTAAACTCCACTCCTATTTCTGGTCTGCAACTGAAGAAAAGCAAATAAATAATCAGTAAGAGTATTCATTTACATTTGTTCCTCGGGGTGGTATTTACAGCAATCAAACATAATCTAGTATGTAGAATATGACATTGATTGGAACATAGTATTGTGCGGGATAATCCTCTCCTCTGTGTCTTTAATAGAGTTATAAGTATCACCAAAAAGTTAACCACGAAAGTCACATGTGTTCCCATGGGATGAAGATTTCCTTCAGAGCACCAGCGTGCAGGAGCGGCCCGTACAAGTAAGAGCGGTGGGGCCGGATTGAGGTGGATTCGACAGATTACCACGAGGGAAAATTAAATAAATAATTAATTTCCCCTCATGGTCGTCTGTCAAATCCCCTCCAACCCGGCCCCACCGCCCCACTGCTCTTACCTGCACTGGCCGCTCCTGCCAGCGTGACATTCTTGATCATGCTGAATGATAGCACTTCTGGGTGGAATCTGACCAGGCCTTGTGGATATAGAAGAGAGCTTGGCTCGAAGGGTATAGCATTTGCCAGCGTGTCTGAAAGGTTCCATGCTATCAGATGTAGTTGGTGGAGGACAACTAGAGGGTGAGATTGCCCTTGATGATCTAAGCATAAATTTGGAAGGAGAAGAAGGAGATTGGGAGGTTGGCAGATAGTTCTAGTAGGATCGGGATCTATGGTTGTGTCCCATAAATGAATTATTAGGATGGCTTCTGCTGCTTGTCTCCTTATCTGCCAAATCAATCTGGGGATCAATGGGAAGGGTAGAAAAGCATAGCTGCATCCCATAGATTCTCGGATAAAGGCATCTGTTGGTTGGGCCAGTGTCCGGTCTCCATCCGTAGAATAATGAGATCTGAAAAGTCAATCTAGCAGCAAACAGATCCACCTTGAATGGACCCCATTTATTCATCAAGTTCGAGAACCAGGTTGGATGGAGTTTCCATTCACTGACGTTGTGAATGATTCTGGAGTTTCAATTCGCAATCCTGTGTCTTTGCCAGGCAGGTGAACCACTAGCACTGAGATATAGTTGTTTAGGCAATTTTGCCCAAACTCCATTGCAATATTCACTAGGGTTTGAGATTTTGTTCCCCCAAGCGGTTGATGTAACTTACCGCTGAAACATTGTGAGTTTCTGGGCGTAAAAGATCGGATTGTAAAGGATCTGACTAGAAGCTCTAGACCATTCATGTGTAGTTGCTACTTCTCCTGAGACCATTTGGCTATTGTATACATCTCGCCATATCTTATCTGCAACTGAGTCTGCTGGCATCTAATTTGATTACCAGATCTAGAGATAGATTGAAGATCACCCTACCATTCCATTCCATGTGGTTCAACCACCACTGAAGTTCCTGCCTTACCTCCAGAGAGTGTTTGGGACTAGGATATACCTTTTTGAAGATGTTGAATCTTTAAGCATTGTAGTGCTTTGTAAGTAAGCGGCCCCGGGAAGATCATTTGAATGGAAGACGAAAGGAGTCCTTCTAGATGAGCTATCCATTGTAGGGTAATCAAGTCTTTCGCAAGTCCTCTATGGCTCTCCTTCCTGATAACTCTGATGTTGTTGGTCGGCAGGCAAAGGGACACAGACACTGAGTCTATTAGGAATCCCAGGAATTCGATGTGAGCAGTCGGGGAAAGAATGGATTTGGTGTGATTTATAACAAAAAACATAAGTCTTATAGGAGAGAGATGGTAAAGTGAAGCTGTTAAAGTAGGTTTGGGTTCTATGTCCTAATCAAGATGTCGTCCAAATAGATGATAAGGCAAAATTCCCTTGAGGAATTGCACTACTGGTTTCCTCAGTTTGCTAAAGCACCAAGGGCTGATGATAATCCAAAGGGAAGCACCAAGAATTTGTAAATGAAATGAAACTGGAGAAAGCATCTTAAGGTTGAAAGATGGGTACTCAGAGATACGCATCTTTCAAGTCCAGACGGACCACGAAATCGCCTTCGTCCAACAGGTCTGATAAAAGATGGATTCCTTACATCTTGAAGTGTCGATAAAGAATGATTGTGTTGAAACCCTTTAGGTAACCGCTTCCGTTTTTGTTCACTAGAAAAATGTTGCTGATAAACCCGTTTGGGTGTTGTAAAGTGTGAGCAATCACCTTCTTCTGGTGGAGAGATTGAATTTCCAGTTCTATAAAAAAACTGCTTCTCCAGAAGAAAGAGTATTGGATGTGCAAGTAGAGGCTGATACGGTTTGTCTTAAAAACTCCAAATGGAATCCAGCACTGTTTGGAGGATCGATGCATTCTGTATGATTTGGGATCAATTTGGGTAGACTAGCACAATGCTGCCGCTTAGGTCTGACTGGGAAGAAATTAAGTGCCTCACCTGTGAAATTGGAGGTTGTAAGTTCTTTGTTCTGTCCATGGTAATCACGACCCATGAAAGACCTGGGCGGGAAAAAAATCTCTCTTCTCTAGTAGTCTCTGGAGCCACCTTGACATCCCAGATAACCTCTAAAGGAAGGTTGGAAGCAAGCTCGGCCAGCAGAGGACCTTCTGCCTCTGCTGACCTTGTTAAAAAGGTTTGATTGAAGGCTTTGTTCGGGGCAGTCTGAGTGTTGTCTAGTGAGGTGAAAGTACTGTCAAATTTAGTGACCTCTTTCAAAAAGGGTTCACCGAATAGCATTCCATTGACTGTGTGGCCTGCTTCATTGGTGACTAGATCACATAATTTGGGGTCTACTCACAGGAGAATCGATCTGTGCCATTCAGTAGATAGTTTGCTGTTTGTGATGCCCAGAACATAAATGGCTGTTTGAACCTGTCCTAAGATATGGATCTATAGGAGTCCCCTGCTCTTTGATCGAGAAGGATAGATAAATAATTTTTGAAAGATTGCCTGACAGGTTAAGATGTTTGTCTTGAGAGACTTGCAAGGCTTGTTGATTACTTTTTAGAGTCTTTAATGTATTTGAATGAGAAAGAGGCTAACTTAGGGTCAATTTCAGGGGGTATCTTCAATCTTGTGTTCTTCCTTAAAGCGGATTTCGAAGCCTTTACTGGTCATGGTCTTCAGTTTTTGGAGAAGGGAACCAATCAGAGAAGAAAGGGTGGGTAATGTCCTCTGGGTCAAAACTATTATGAAGAAGATTGGAAAGATGAAGGGGCACCTTTGATGAGCCTTCCCCAGCTTCCTTCTGTAGTCTTATTTGTATAGGTAATGGGTACCATGAACACTCCAGAGCATCGGAGGCGCCTTTGATGATATCTTGTGCGTCTGACGCATTAGAGTATGCCTCCTCATCATTTTTTGCTGCATTAATGGGCGAGGAATCCAAATAGCCCATTTTTAAAATGTCTTAAAGGACTTTTTAGCCTTGCAATTGCCTTTGTTTCTCTCAGAACCAGGTGTCGGAAGGCCCATAGTGCTCAGCACAGGTAATAAACAGGAGAAGGTCTTTAGTTGTTGGGCTAAAGGGCTCAAGGAGGAGGAAATGGATCTGTTGACATTGTTTTGGATAGATTGGCCCAAAATTGACCTGTCTCCTGAAAAGTTTTGTTTTCTTTTCTTTTATTTAAAACGTTTTATATAGCGCGAACATGACCCCTGGGGCTATCTGAGCGCTTTACAATTGGGGAAAGAGGAGGCGTATAAACAGGGTAATCGAAAAGGTACAAAGAGGAGTAACAGTAGGCCAACAGAACAAAGCACAATCATATATAGTCAAATAATACACAAGGGTGGGGGAAACGTGTCAAAGCGGGCCTGGAGATAAGCGGATAATTGTATAAGCATAGCGCTTTACAATTGCGCCAGGAGGTGGAAGCCAGAGGATCTGTCAACAAGGTAAACACGAAAAGTACAAGAAGCAGTAACTCAAAAACCCACAGATCAAAATACAATCATAACAGTCAAATAGAAAACAAGGGTGAGGAGGGTGAGTCATAGAGTGCTTGGAGAGCGGAAGCTTCATCAATAGCCCTTTGACTTCCATTTTGAAAGATGTCATTGAGGGGTTCATCCTGATTTCACGGGCAGGGAGTTCCAGATTCTCGGGGCGATACCCGAGAAAGCTCGATTGTAAGTTTTCTTTTTATGGAATTTATGTGGCTTCAGCAGTAGGGTGCTAGCACTTCTAGAGGATCTGGAGCCACCAGATAGCACAAGTTATTGTGCGAGGTAAATCGGGGTGTTGAAGTGTAAGGCTTTATGGGTCATGCAGGCAATTTTTTGTTGTATCCTTTCTTCATATGGGAGCCAGTTTAGGGATTTCAGCTCTGGTGTGATATGGTAGTTTATTTTAGAACCTGTGATGAGCCTTGCAGCAGAGTTAAGAGAGGCCCATAGTGGAACCATTTTAGATCTAGGAAGGACGCAGAGGGTTGCACTTCCATAATCCAACTTGGAAATCACTAGAGTTTGCACAGCAGATTCGAAGTCATTGGGGGGGGACGAAAGGTTTTATTTTCCTTAAGAAGCTCATTTGGAAGTTTGCCCCTTTAGTGAGAGCATTGATGTGCTTGTGCATGTTCAAGCTCTTATCTAGCATTATACCCAGTGAGCTTGTGGAGTCAATGATGTGTGGTATGCAGTTAAGAGCTGTTAGTTGATTCATCCATTCATTGATGGCTGGTGACTGTTTTGGTGGGGCGATTAAGAGGAATGCAGTTTTAAGAGCGTTTAATTTAGGGTAATTGAAGGTCATGTTAAGAACAAAACACAATCATGAACATTCTGCGCCATCTTGTCTGATGAAAGTTCCTACGTGCACATAAACTACAGTCATTCTGATTTACCACAGCCATTTTGTACTCTGTTGGTCACCTTCATTTCACCCTGTCCTCTAGCAGCCTTCTGACTCTCTGACCAAACCTGATATGTGTGCTGGGGGCTATAAACTATTTCCACGACAAACATCAACATCACCTGCTGCCTCAAACTCGTCTTTCCTCTCATCCCTGCACAAACGGGTTACAAATACCAAACAGACTCTTGCAAACATGGTTTATTGCACTACACACAGCAAGACTGGTTTTTTGCCAACAATGGGACCTGTTCTTATCAACAGAACGGACTCTTAGATCTGGCCGGTCTCACTCGTTTTTAGACCCTGAAGCAAGGTCCAGCTGCAATTAAATTGTCTGTTTTTGACCTGGGTGGGAGGAGAGTTAATGTTGGGCTTGTGTAACCATGTTGATAAAACAATGTCAGGCTTGTGTGACAACCTGCCCGGGGCGGAGACTCCAAGCTTGTAACCATGATAAAAGAAACAAATACATTGTGTAAAACTGTATAAAAGGAAGAGTCAGAAGCATTGCCAGTAGAACACCTCCCTGAAGACATCCTGGTGCCAGCAGTTGACGTGGTCTCCTCTAAGAGTAATAAACCTTTTTCTTGCCTTCCAGCTTCCAGCGCCTGCCTCGTTATTTTAGATAGTGAATCCAAAGTGGATTAAAGGTGACTTTGCGCCGGGCAGCATTGGGGATCCCAGGAGACTCGCTGCTTTTCACAAATTGGCGACCCAACGGGGGGCCATCAGAGACACGTGGGTCCAGTAGAGAGGTCCTAACAACGGAGTGAACGACTAAATGATTGGAGTGCACCTGCCTGAAAGAGACCCTCGTCTGGCTGCCAATTGACTGAACTTCACCGGTTCCGAACGGACCTCTCTCGAGTGACCTGCGGTCCTGACTGGGGCCTTACAGGAACGCCGCATTGATTGTTGGAGTAAGAGGACAACCAGGCGCTGGAAGGGGAATACGAAGAACTGTCCATACGGTCCGGGTAAGGTCGTGAGAAAACATGACTTAAATTGATTGATTGATAGAAATACTAGTATTCCTTTTGAGTTATTTGAGACATTCCCTGCTTGCAAACAACGTAGAATAGGAATATTCTCTCTTTGCAGACAGCGAAGGACAGGTAGTGCAGACTTTTGTCTAACATTAATTGAGATATTCATTTTGACCGCTAAATACGTCATGCCTGTTTTCTCTAGATTGTTTGATTGTTTTGGACCGGACCGTTTGTTAGAGGTCAGTCATCCGGCACCGCCGGAAGGCACCCCTAACAAGGACATGTACGTAAAATATGGATTAGCCACCGTAGCTTATAGCAAACTATGGCATAAGTACACTAGGAAGGACCGGGTAAATCAGTGGCCACTGACGGGATCTTTCGATCCCGCTAAAATAGAAACGTTAGAATTAGCTCTCCACAAAAAGAAAGCTAGACCAGCCATGTTTGATAGTTTTGGTTTATGGCGAAAAGAAGCAGCTCAACGAAAGAAAAGAGACGAAGCTAGACAAGATAAAGAAACGCGAAAATCAGCTTACCAAGCCTGTAAAAAGTTAGAAGAAGAACTAAAAGAAAAGGAAATCGATAAAAAGGAACAGGAATCAAAAATATCAGGTCAATGCCCTGTTAGAACGCCCTTAACTCTTTACCCCGAGTTACCAGCAAAACAGGGGGTAGATGATGATTTATTGTTAGGTCCCCCAATGATATACATGCCACCCCCTTATGCCCCTACTCATCCCGTAGTACAACGCCAGGACCCCCAAAGTATAGCTGGAGATGGCACGATCACCTCAGTCTCCACCACCTCTGCTCCCACCGAGCCACCCACACCAAATGCCTCATCAAAGGAGGCAGTAGTAGAGGTAGGAACCAAGGAAATAGGAGCGCCCAGGGTCCCGCGATTAAGTAAAAATGAGCGAGCAGGCATTGATAAAATAGTTAAAACCCTCATAGATAGGAAAGAAACAGAAGAACACGTAACAGACATATGCGACTCCTATGTTGAAAACCGCAAACGATACTTTATTGTACGTCTCTGTTACCACACCCTTACTGCATATGAAGAGAAGTACCAAAACGTAGGGCCCGAGCGATTAGTGGCTCTCTACAGGAAGGTAGACATCGGAGATGAAGGCGACAACGATGTTGCAGAACTATTTTCATCCACACTAGAAGTATTGCGTCACCTCATAGAACAAGGACAGATAGATAGGGACAGGACAACTAAGGTAGCAGGACCCCCAGTGGAAAAAACAGATAGCATGATGCCAATAAAAGAAGCTGCCCCTTACTGGGTACCTCCTAGAGGACAAGGGACTAATGACGATATAAACCATCAAGACGCTAGAGGAAGGGTGGTCTACAATTGGGTGTATCAGCCATGGGACAGACAGGACATCCTGACCTTCCGTAAATCTTTGCCGGATTTACGAAAGAACCCCACCGCCTTTTACGCCGAGCTAGGTACCGCTCTGGGATCAACAATAATGACACTTGCCGACATAGACTTGTTCTTCGGGTTATGTTTGCCAGCAGATGTGTGGAAACAGGTTAAGAAAGTAAACCATACCGAACTGTTTGGTCATACCTGGGAACAACTCGACACACTAGATAAACAGCTGAACCCTGGTCAAAAACCAGTTAAAGCAATATTAGACCTCCCTGACAAAATAGTGCAGAAAGTGAAAACGCTGATCCCAGAGAAAAAGATAGACTGGTCCATAGTAACCGCATGCCGCCAGAAACCACAAGAGGACGTCTCAGAGTACTTCTCCAGATTTGAAACTGTGTTCTCTGATTACAGTGGACAAGACATGTCCACCGCAACCGGACACCACTTATTTGTGCAGAACTACGTCAAAGGATTACTGCCAGATGTATCCCAGAAACTACAAGCCAGCGAAAGTAGTTGGGCAGCATCTAAACCAACGGCCATTCTCCAAATGGCCCAGTACTACGAGCATCAGAGAAACGAAAATGACAGGGCTACAGAAAGGAAAAAGAAGGACTTGAAGGAAAGGGTAATGATAGCACAACTCCAGGGGGCGAATACAGGAGGGGAGCAATATAGGGGAGGAAACCAGCAGAATACCCCTAGAGTACAGCCACCTAGGAACAATCCATCTACATCATATGTAGGACGCCAAGACCTAGGACAGGATCAATGTGCATTTTGCAAAAAATATGGACACTGGAAATCCCAATGCCCGGCTTTGTTAGGAGCTGCTAGGGGCAGAGGGGCGAGGGAAATAGCAAGTGGACAGAGAGGAAGAGGACGTGGGAGAGGGTACGCGAGTGAAGCAAGCGAGGAAAGGCCAGGAAGAGTGAACGCATTTGACCATCCCAGACAGAATCAGTACCAACAGACAGATTATGACAATATGTACGACTTTGCATAGGACAGCCAGGGGCAAGGGAGGGATCCAGTCGAGCTCTGCGTTGATCAGCAAGGCCCTTATGTTACCGCTGAGGTCCTGGGCACAAGGTCGCCATTTTTGGTAGACACAGGAGCAACACGTAGTGCACTATCCAAACGACTGATTCCAAGGGCACCCTTGTCAGGCTCACATGTGACCTCAATTGGATTTGACGGTACGCCCTCCACCAACCCTTTGTCCCGACCCATCCCTTTTAATCTTGACAGCAATGGCGTCGAAACGACATTCCTCCTCTCATCTAACACCCCAGACGCCATTATGGGCCTCGACCTTTTGAAACACTTCCATGCGACTATCAGATGCTCACTCATCCTGTATGACAACCCCCAACGCCATAGAGAGAACCCTTTTCAGCACATGTTTTCCATCTCTGAGACTGACACATCCCTACTGGACACTTTGCCATCACACTTATGGGCTAGGGCTGATTCAGACGTAGGACGAATGATGATTGACCCAGTACACGTAACAATACGACAGGACGCAACCCTACCGAAGGTACCGCAGTACAAAATATCGCCAGAGGGTGAGAAAGCACTAACAGAGATCATACACTCTTTGGTAGAGGCAGGGGTGGTAGAGGAAGTAGTGAGCAACATTTGTAACAGTCCCATACTACCGATTGTAAAGAGACAGGGAGAGGGAGATGGGAAAGCCTACCGCTTCATCATTGACCTGCGGGAGGTAAACAAAATCGTAGTACCACAATACCCAGTAGTTTCCGACATCACGACAATTTTGACTTTAATCCCCTCCACTGCCACCACCTTCACTGTGATCGACCTCAAGAACGCCTTCTTTTCCATACCTATACACGAGGACAGCCGCTATCTTTTTGGATTTACCCTAAATTCCCGTTCGTATAGATTTTGTAGAGCACCTCAGGGGTACACTGAGAGCCCAAGTATCTATAGCCAGGCGCTTAAAAGACAGTTGGACGCCATACAATTGCCAGATGGAGTGGCACTAATACAATATGTAGACGACATCCTTCTAGCAGCAGACACCATACCAATAGCCGTCACAGCCACCATCAAACTACTCCATTTCCTTGCTGAGAATGGTCACAAGGTCTCCCGAAAGAAACTGCAGTTCTGTAAATCACAAGTGACCTATTTGGGTCACCTTTTATCAAAAGAAGGGAGAAAACTCACGCCTGACAGGATCCAGACAATTCTAGACACCCCTGTCCCCAAAAATCAGAAGCAAGTCCGCTCTTTGATAGGCCTCACCTCGTTTTGCAGACAGTGGTTACCGAACTTTAGCCTCATTGTCAAACCCCTTCTCTCCCTCCTAGCTAAGGACATCCCCTCACCTCTCCCCTGGACCCCCGAATGCCAGACAGCCTTTAAAGAACTACGCAATACCCTTTGCTCAGCACCAGTCCTAGGAACCCCAGATTACTCCAAACCATTCTTCCTCTACACACACGAAAGGGAGGGATGTGCATTGTCTGTCCTAACACAATCAATTGGTCACAAACAACGCCCTTGTGCATATTTTTCTGCCACCCTCGATCCAGTAGCCAGAGCACTGCCAGCGTGCCTGCGCGCTGTGGCAGCTGCAGCGGTATCAATACGCCAGAGCGAAGGAATAGTGCTCTCCAATCCAGTCACTGTTTTAGTACCCCATGCAGTCGACACACTACTGAACCAGACCAAAACCCAACACTTGACTAGCGCCCGACTGACAGGATATGAGTTGACCCTGCTAGCACCGCACATTACCCTAAAGCGATGCACCACCCTCAATCCAGCCACACTGTTACCCCTACCCGAGAACGATTCTAACGTGGCTCCACTACACGACTGTGTGACACTAACCGATGAACAAACAAAAAGTAGAGTAGACCTCAGAGACACCGCCTTTCTAGAGCCAGATGGAGAACTATGGGTGGATGGTTCGTGCATCAAACTCCCCGACGGCACCACCTCAGCTGCATACGCTGTCACCACAGCCCGAACCATTCTAGAAACAGCCCGTATTGCCCAACGTTCCGCCCAGGCAGCAGAACTCATTGCCCTCACACGAGCATGTATTTTAGCAGCTGGCACGACAGTTAACATATACACCGACAGCCAATACGCCTTCGGGGTGGTTCACCATTTCGGGATTCTATGGAAAGAAAGAGGGTTCCTGACTTCACACGGTACACCCATCCTGCATGGAGATTTAGTCTCCGCCTTGACGGAAGCAGTCCTCCTCCCCAAAAAGCTAGCAGTGATAAAATGCCAAGCACATAGGAAAGTGACAGATCTCAATGGACAGGGAAATGCGCTAGCAGACGTTACTGCCCGAGCCACAGCAGAAGACAGAACCATGACACGAATGTATGTGACCAGGTCACAAGCTGAACAATGGACTGATGCTAGGACCACTGTAAGGGACATACAGACTACAGGCACACAAGACGAATTGACCGAGTGGGAAAAGGTGGGACTAAAAGACGAGGAAAATTGCTGGAGAACTAAAGACGGAAATAAATGGCTGTTACCCAATGCCTACCTCATCCCCATATTGACCATGGCACATTTACCAGCACACATAGGCTCCACCCCCATGATTGAACTAATCACAAGAGTATGGCATAATGTCAAGATAACAGAATCTGCAAAGCGCCTAGTACAACAATGTATAGTATGCCTACAACACAACCCAGGGAAAGGGACAGTAGTACCACGGGGAGGGTTTGGAGTCCCTGATCACCCCTTTGAAGTCCTTCAAATGGATTACATCCAACTAGAGAGATGCCATGGTCTAAAATATGTCCTGGTGGTTGTGTGCGCTTTTAGCAAATGGGTGGAGGCATATCCCACCCGCGACAATACTGCCATAGCCACTGCAAAAGTATTGTTGAAAGAATTCTTCCCCGGTACGACCTTTGCAGAATTTTATGGAGCGACAACGGCCCACACTTCGTAGCCGAAGTGATACAGAACATACTGAAAGGGTTGGGGGTAAAACAAAAATTCCATGCCGTCTTCCACCCCCAATCAGCGTGCCTGGTAGAGAGACACAATGCAACATTGAAACTAAAGCTAGCCAAAATAGTTGCCAAAACCGGGTTGAAATGGCCCGACGCCCTTCCATTGGCATTGCTATCAATGCGCTCCACCCCGACCAAACACAGACTGACCCCGTATGAAGTGGTCTTCGGCAGGCCTATGAACATTTGGGCGGCACCAAGACCCACCTCCATTAACGATGTCCCGAACATATTAATGTCAGACTATCTGCATAAATTGACAAACGAGCTAACAATTATCCACCAACAGGTGCAGCAAGCCTTGCCTGACATATCCAGGGGCCCAGGACATGTGATAAAGCCTGGGGACTTCATCCTAGTTCGCAACTTCCAAAGAACGAAGAATCTGGAGCCCAGGTGGACGGGCCCCTGGCAAGTCTTGATCACCACTCGAACTGCCCTCCGAGTGGAAGGAAAAAAAAATTGGCTGCACGCCCACCACTGCAAGAAAGTCCCTCCAACGCTGGCAACCTGTGAAGAGGTGGAGGTGCAAGAGGAAGTACTCGCAAAAGACCGACCAGCTCTGAGTTGCTACCCACAAGAAGACACCCTCCAACTGTCTGAATTTCCCGACCCCACGGTGCCATCCAAGGAAGGGTACAACCTAAGATCGACGAAAAGGGGGAGCTCCAACAACCAGGCCACTAACTGAGTCAGAGTCTCAGATCGGTAGCACAGCCAAACGACGCTACCAGGAAAAACACCAGACAAAAGTCTGTGGTCCTAACAGTTGGTGAGCTCCTCGAAGATGATGGAAGAAACGGAACACCTGCAAAGCCACCGCAAAGACACCAAGACTTTTGAACTGCACAGTACAAAGACAATTGCACTTGTAGCTGCATTTCTCACCTGCCTCCTGCTAATGGTCACACTCTGGATCATTGAAGAGAATGCACCTGCATACAGAACATTGTCACCAACCATGCAACCAATCACAAAGAAAGAACACTACCTGGTATCACTACCGCCACATCTCCGAGAACGACGCAAAGAATTCTGGAATAATTATTTCGTACAGATGCTGCACCATCACAATCTTGCCACCAATGCCACTAACTGTTGGGTCTGTGGGCTGCTACCACATGCCACTGAACATTCCATCCCTTTCATCCCTTCACCCTTTTCTGTTCATGGATCTTGCCTTGCCTGGATGATGCTCCTACAAGAAAGTTACAAAGACAATGCCACTTCCGATGGGACAATCGCTCAGTTCTACAACGAGTTCTGGCTAAACCAAACAGGAAGAACAGCAGCTCCCTTTTGCCCTCACACCTCCAATACGACATTCCCAATGAATGTCCCCTCCAAAGAACGACTGGAAATACAAGTGTTCAATAATCCTGTCAGAGCCACATTTTCCTACCTGAAGAAAAGAACTGCTGCAACACTGACTGTGGCCCTATCTGTGGTGAACGTCTCTGGCCTTGTATGCATTGAAGGCCGTGGGACTAAGAATGTGGGTCACAGCACTTGTAACATTGTAAGGACTTTGAACACTGCCAATCCTCCAGCATTTGTTGCATCACCCAATATGTACTTTGTCTGTGGAACCAAAGCCTACACCTGGCTCCCAAGAAACTGGGGGGCACGTGCTACATCGCCTTTGTTTTGCCACCGACCTACACAGCCCCTGCAGAGCATCATCGAGAAAAGCGTTCTAAAGACACTGATCAAGCAGACTCTGCCGCATCACAGTTCGTTGACGCAGCAAAAGGGCTCGTCCCGCTATGGGGTCCGATGGCAAACAGCCGAGCCATCAGACATCTGTCTCAAGCGGTAGAAACCGCCCTGAACGTCACAGCTGGCATCCTCACCAACAACACTGCCGAGCTTCAAGCGGTCCGTCTGGTGGCCCTACAAAACCGCATGGTCCTGGACGTGGTACTAGCGGATCGTGGAGGAGCATTTCGCATCATTGGTGCCAGTTGCTGCATATACATCCCTGATAATTCACCCTCTGTCTATGAAGCAATCGAACATCTCCACAGACTGTCTTCAGAAATTCATCAAGGATCAGAGACTTGGACAATTGGAAGTTGGCTTTGGGGCATCTTAAAGGACTGGGGTTGGAAAATATCAATGTTTCTCTTGGTCCCAGTATTGGCAATATGTGGTTGCTGTTTGGGTGTACACTGTATACCACCTTTGTGTTCTCTTTGCATAAGTGCCTTGCGCCCTAAGACTATGGACACTCAGTTAACAAAAATGAGAGTAATGTATGAACAAGAAATACAGGACATTATGGAGATCGAAATAGACTGACAAGATGGCTAGTTATGTTCAAAGGGGCGACTGTTAAGAACAAAACACAATCATGAACATTCTGCGCCATCTTGTCTGATGAAAGTTCCTACGTGCACATAAACTACAGTCATTCTGATTTACCACAGCCATTTTGTACTCTGTTGGTCACCTTCATTTCACCCTGTCCTCTAGCAGCCTTCTGACTCTCTGACCAAACCTGATATGTGTGCTGGGGGCTATAAACTATTTCCACGACAAACATCAACATCACCTGCTGCCTCAAACTCGTCTTTCCTCTCATCCCTGCACAAACGGGTTACAAATACCAAACAGACTCTTGCAAACATGGTTTATTGCACTACACACAGCAAGACTGGTTTTTTGCCAACAATGGGACCTGTTCTTATCAACAGAACGGACTCTTAGATCTGGCCGGTCTCACTCGTTTTTAGACCCTGAAGCAAGGTCCAGCTGCAATTAAATTGTCTGTTTTTGACCTGGGTGGGAGGAGAGTTAATGTTGGGCTTGTGTAACCATGTTGATAAAACAATGTCAGGCTTGTGTGACAACCTGCCCGGGGCGGAGACTCCAAGCTTGTAACCATGATAAAAGAAACAAATACATTGTGTAAAACTGTATAAAAGGAAGAGTCAGAAGCATTGCCAGTAGAACACCTCCCTGAAGACATCCTGGTGTCAGCAGTTGACGTGGTCTCCTCTAAGAGTAATAAACCTTTTTCTTGCCTTCCAGCGCCTGCCTCGTTATTTTAGATACTGAATCCAAAGTGGATTAAAGGTGACTTTGCGCCGGGCAGCATTGGGGATCCCAGGAGACTCGCTGCTTTTCACAGTCAGCCAGTTTTGGGTTTTCAGTAGAGTTGTGTTGATGACCTGATGTCTCGGTCATGTTTAACCGTATCGAAAGCTAACGATAGGTCGAGGAGGATCAAAAGGCAGGAATCGTTCTGATCCAGCATTTTTTTCGAACCATCCACAATGTGAGTAAGAGCAGTTTCGGTGCTGTGACCCTGACGGAAGTCGGATTGGAATTGGTCTAGTAGTTGGAATTGTTCTTTGTGGTTACATAGCTGAATGTGGACGCATTTTTCTATGAGCTTCACCAGAGTCGGAATGCTGGAAATTGAGCGGAAGTTGTGATCTGCAGTAGGTTTTTTTAGAATAGCGGTAACCTGCCCAGACCTTTAGCAGTCTGGCACAGAGCCTTGAAACAGTGAGGCATTGACTATCTTGGTCTGTAGCGGGAGTATGGATGATTTGATCTCACTAAAGAATTTCTATGGCATAGGGTCACTGAAGTGATTAGATGGTCTCAATGCTGTAAGAGCTTTGAGAATGGTGTTTTTATCCAAAGTATTGGATAAGCTCCATGAGACGTTGTTCTTGAGGGTGTGAACTGGAGCGAGCGGGGGCACCACAGACTGAGGAGGGTGGAGGCTGATAGTTGATAGGATCGGCAGGTGCTCCATTGCAGTCCGCAGATCATATTCCATCTTTGTTGTCTTTTCAAGGAAGAAGGCAGCAAAATCCTCACAGTTCGGCTGCGGAAAGGATCCCACTGAGGAGAGGTTAAATTGGCGATTTGATTGAAGCTTGACAAGTTCAAACAATTTTCTTGGTCGATTTTTAGCTTGCTCAAGTTGGTTTCTGAAGTAATTAGCTTTATATACAGGTGATACCTCCACCTTGTCCACTAGATCTGTCTAATCTAATGATGTCATAGCTAGGAGGGACTAGTTGGTCAAGGATAGGTGCAGAGGAGTCGTTTAGCCAGGTTTCAATCAACATTAAAAGATCAGGATCATGTGCGAGGATGAGGGCAGCGAAATCTGCTGCGTGTCTCACTGCAGATCTGCAGTTAAGAAGCATGCATTTAAGTTTAGGATTGGTGTCAGCTAGAGTAATTTGTGTGGCAGTGACTCGTGTGCGGTTGTTCTTGTTTAAGGATCGGGAATTAACCCTAGGTTCTCTGTGCGGGTCAGCATGGATTGTCTCGATTTGACACTTATTGTCTGTGTTGACGGCGTACATTGGGTGTTGGGTCACATCAGCGTAGGAGGGAGTGAATATCCTTGTCAGACCGTGGATCATTTAGTCTAATGGGCCGAAAGGGGTCGTTGGGGAGAGGTGAAGTTTTCCATCTAGAGTGAGGAGAAGTCAAGATTGGTGAGAATGGTTGGGGTGCTGGAAGCCTGGTGCAGTAGTTAGTGGGATGGGCGTAATTATGACTATTTGTTTTTGGAGACCTGCTTAGCTGCCGATTATTGTCCAGCTCGGAGGTGAGGTATAGTAGGCTTTGAACATCTGCCTTGAGTTGTTGGAGGACTCGTGTGATCTCGTCAAGTCTGGATCCAAGTGAAGGTGCAGGTTTCCGAGACTTGGAGCAGGGAACATATGTGTTCAGGAAGATAGAGGTAGAAAAATGCTGGCCTGGGAGAGCAGGCGGAGGCGAGGTACGGTTATGTATGGAATGAGTCTTGACGGGCGGAGGTGGGGAGCACAACAAATGGCTGCGTGGAAGTTCTGGGATCAAAGGGGGCAAATTACTAGCCGGGTTTGGAATTCTAGATTTCAGACGTGACAACAATAGGTCTATGGGGAATGTCATAGGCACCTTAATAGTATCCACGATAGTGTGTTTGGAGGTCAAGGGTATAGACTGGGTGATGATGTGAATCCCGAAACTTTGTAACTCTGTGCTAGCTGCTCTAGAAGAGTGGTGAGCGTGCAGACTAGTTTGGCGAATGCTGGAGAGGGACTCAGACCCACCAGGTGGAGTTGAAGAGTTGGTATTGTGTTTGATGAAACCACTGGAGGAGCAAGGAAGGGAGAGGGAAGGGTAAATTGAGAAGTCATGGCTATGAAAGGACACTACTTGAGAGTCTTGGACGTTGCCAGAGGAACTCGAACGTCTTTGGGAGGGGGTGGATGCCATGCTTAGTCACTGTGTTTTTGATGGTGGGGAAAGAATCGTCAAAAATTTCAAGTTTGCGTTCAGATGATTGGATAAGGATAGTTCCATTATTGTAAAGGGAGATGGTTGCTTCTACTCTGTAAATGGGGGAGGGGCAACCGTGAGTCTTAGACCATGGGGAGTTTTCTTGGCTGTGGTGATCAGGAGCCATGAATATAGAGCCTTCCTCTATTGAGCACGTCTTTTTGTATAGAAGATAAGATCACTTATTGTAGCTCCTTTTTTGTGCAGAAGTAAGGATCCGAATTAACTGTTTCTGGGTGAGATTTGAGGAGTCTGTGTTTGAAGTTTAACAATGTGTTTTTTGTTAAGTTAGGAGGATATTTGATTATATAAGCATTATGTCCGGAAGGCCATAAATTAGTAAGGATAGCTCTTGATTTAGGATCCATGACGGAGCTTGATGCAGCTGATGCCAGATAAACAGAAGGTGGAAATATAAAGGGTCAGGGCTCAGGTTAGTAATGAGTTTAATGTCCTTTAAATTCTGTGTCACCTGCGAAAGTAGCGCTGGTTACTAGTTCAAGGTTGCTGCAAATTGGAGTCAAGTCAGTCTGCCGAATAGCACCAAAACACATAGAGTTGGCAAAATATAAATTGCTCAACTCCTTCGGAAGTGAGATATATGGTATTGCTGAGATTACATTTAGAAAGACCAACATAGCAGTATCATTTAATTTCCCATCACAAGAATTACCCCGGGATTTCTTGGGTTACTCGGTACTGCCCACCTGAAGGTGTAATATGAGGGATGATTTGCAATTAGCGAGTGTGACACAGGCTTGGGTGAATTTTAGTAAATTTCTACTTAAATATGGTGTGTATAGGAAAGAACCCCTCTTAGGTTCACAGACCTTATTCAATAATTATGGCAGCCCAGGCTGTCTGTCGTGCGGGCAACAATCACTGCCTGAAGGGTTAAACCTGAGGAGATGGAGGAAGGCATCAGCCTTGAACGTCCTACTGGGCAGGCGATTACATGCCAATGCTGTGAGGGGTAGCAGGGTGCCAGGCGGCTGAAAGAAACCCATGTGAGGTACACCACTCAAAATGGCACTTGTGGCCAGTCGGTTGCAAAGCACAGTAAAATAGATCTAAAATAGTAAGAAGAGAGTCAACCTCACCAAAGTAAATTAGAGCAACGCCGCTTCCGCATGTAACAGAGATAATAGATAGACTAGCATAAAACATTCGAAATAGAAACAGAAAATGTAGTTCTCATGGTTCGCATGTAACAGAGATAATAGATATACTAGCATAAAACACTAGAAATAGAAACAGACAATGTACTTCTCATGGTTCGCATGTAACAGAGATAATAGATAGACTAGCATAAAACACTAGAAATAGAAACAGACAATGTACTTCTCATGGTTCGCATGTAACTGAGATAATAGATAGACTAGCATAAAACACTAGAAATAGAAACAGACAATGTACTTCTCATGGTTCGCATGTAACTGAGATAATAGATAGACTAGCATAAAACACTAGAAATATAAACAGAAAACTGTACTCATGGTTTGCATGTAATCGAGATAATAGATAGACTAGCAAAAACACTAGAAATAGAAACAGAAAATTGTACTTCTCATGGTTGCCTGGAAATCGAGAAAGAGTAAGAATTACAGTGCTGATGGGTCTGTGAGTGCACAGCATCACACATTCTAGGATGTGTCGTTTTTAGGTCTCGCCTAGCGTTGCAGCGCGCATGCGCTGCTCGCTCTGCGAGACATATTGTGGTAGAGGAGATTTCAGAAGGGGACTTGAAGCCCCGCCCCTCATTTTCACTGGCTGGCGTCATCGTTTATGTAAAACGGTGGCCTCCGATTGAAACTGAGGCTTTTTTGTTTCCGCCCTGTCTCCTTTTCGTCCGGCCCATCCGGATTGGATTGTCTGCTTGTCGGCTGTCGTGAGGGTATTTCTTATCTTTAGTAGGCGTGTACTGACGGATCATGTTTCTGAAGTATTTGTTTTATTTTTTTATTCTGGCTTGCACGCTCGTAATGGCCGCTCGGGCAGTCTCTCCTCGCTTCAGCCCCCCGCCTCGGAGCACACGTCCGCTCAGGGAGCCTCTCCTCGCTTCAGCCCCCCACCCCCCGCCTGGGAGCACACGTCCGCAAAGTTGACTTTACATAAACGTTAGAAAAGTGATTTTAGGCTATGCCAGCCAGTGCGGGTGAGCAAACTCCCCAGCGCGTTTCTAACAAAGCTCAAAGAAAAGCGTGGACTGTGATGGGAAATATCCACCTGAACCCAAGATTACCTCCTTTAAAGCAAGGGCATGCACAGCGGTTTGGGGCAAAATACGATAATTCCTGAAGTTTGGCACATCTAAAAAGAAAATATGCAGGCCACCTCTATCCAGTGGGTCGCCGTTGTCCTTCGTCATTATGTCTCGCTGCTGATTGGCTGAGCCTACCTGCTCCCTGAATCTAGATGGCAGGGTGCCCCTACGGGGCAAGGCAGAAGACTCCAGGCCACACCGACCCACTCAGACGCAGAGAAGCACAGCCCTGCCACGAGAACCCACTCCCATAAGGACGTGACAGCGACTGAAGTGTGTACCTCTTAGCATATACATCTTAGATGGAAAAAAACACAAGTGAACAACGTCAACAGGCACTTAATGCCAAGGTGGCTTTCAGTCTTCTGCCTGCAGATAATAACCCTCGCTTGTGGTGCTCATCTCTGAGGGAGAGACGCCCTAAAAACAAAATATGGAGCCGCCTGGCACCAAGGGGTGCGTGAAAGGGCGTAAAGTGTTGACGGCAAAGCTCTGAGTCGCACCATTCACCAGAGATTTTGAGGGACTGGCTAGAGACGGCCCTAAATCGTTTTGAAAGGGCGGGGGAGGGAGGGGATGAGTTGCCAGTTTCATTTTTTTCCATCTTCTGTAAGCTAATGAGGGTGAAGCGTGAGCCATAGGCAACGAGGGCACGAAATTAGCTGTGACAGGGAGCTTGATCATAATTATCTTAACGAGGATAGGGTTAATTACAGTGGAAACTTAGACTTCCTTCTCCTCGGCTCAGGCCGAGTGGAATTCGTTGTGATGTTTTGTCATTTTGATGTGACTTTGGGAGGTGCGATGGAAAGTCTCCCGGGCAGCGCTCGGGCTCAGGGGGAGGGGAGGCGGAGCCAGCCCAGCACGAAGGTAACTGAGATGGGACCTGTGGGTGAGATGTCATTAAAGTAAGGACTGTAGCCGGCGCCCGGGCGGGTCTGCGATGTTTATTAACGTGCAGGGACAATCAGTGCGGCGTAGCCGCCTCCTCAGAGTGGCTCGCCATTTTACCGACTCAAATGTGGGACAACAGATTTTTCCTTTGAAAGACGCATATTTTACAGTTTCAGGCCTCCGACAACAGAGCTATCACTCAGCTTACCAGTGCTTAATGTGTTAAAAAAGAAAAAAATAAGTACAGGGTCCTAAATTTCGCCACCAGCGCTTTAGAAATTAAGTGTTACCCATTATTGCCATATTTCACAGTTTAAACAGTGGCCAAGGTAGCAAATTCCTTGCTTGCACTATGGTCTCATAGCACACTAGCTAGGCAACTGTCTTTGTTATTTCTTACCTATCTGCCCTGCTTCTCTCTTTTTCTGTTGCCTTTTCTCTTTTGCTGTGGGTCAAAGTATGATAAATTTGTTGATGGGAAAAAAAGGTCCTGGTCACAATAAATAGTGCGGGTGCTGCTCACGACCTGCAACCAAGCATAATTCTAGTGCTAGATACACAGATCTTGATAGAGCATTTCCTTAGGTTGGAGTCCAATCATCAAAGAAAGGCTATCCTTCTGAATTCAGAGAATTACACAAGTAGACGTCAGAGAGCGTAGTCTTTCATCAAGGTGTAAACAGCTAATATGTTTAGGCCATATACACAAGTGTTATTCTACAGGTAACATAGAACATAGATCATAGACATAAGGAGCTCTCATGCTTGACTCTTTACGTGACAGTATTTTAAAAAGTTCAGGCCTTAAATACCAAAAGACCCTGCGCAAAAGTACGGTAAAGTTGTGGCCTAAATGGCTGGTCGCGGTGCACCGTTTGGCGGGTAAAGGCTTTCGGTTGCGCAGCGGGGGCCATATCATCTTCAATAATTAGGTAATAATGCCTGTTTCCATGCTAACGGCTAGCGAACCGATTGGGGATGTTGTGTGTTCACTTTGAATGCAATGCGGACCCTGTTAGCTTACTGTAGTACAGTGTGGCTCTACGAATAACAAGGCCCCTTGATTGACGCCAAATGTCTAGACGGCAGTAATGGCGGCCGCCTCGCATACGATGGGCAGTTATGGGTAATTGATCGCTGCGCTTGTGGCTTGGGATTATATGGTTTTGTGGCATTTTATTTGTTCATGTTATTGTCGGAGCAATTTGCAGCAACTACGTGCCTTTGGCCGTCCCTTTGGCCGTCCCAATGGCCGGGCAGTGCAGGCCCCGGGGCGACAATGTTAGGTAATTAAGTACGAAGGATGTTAAATTGCTGTTAATGCTTATAATGTTTTCTAAATACAAAATACGATTTGAACCGCTTTACAATGTTTCGTTACCTTATGAGCTCGGGCGTTTACCCTAACTCGTTACAGGGTGGTGTGGAGTCACACGGTGGCAGGTTTGATCCACACTCGGCTCAGTTAATTTTCTGGAGATCCGGTAACGTCAGGATGATACTTCCCTGCCCTAGATTGTCTCGCCCAAAATTTTTAGCCAAATGTCCGTGCGAGATAAGGGCTGCCGCCTCGCACGGTGCTGCTCATTTATGTCGAGTTTATTGCATGGCCTTAAGTTAAGGGGCGAGCCCAAGTCAATCGATACATGGCTTCGGGGCAGCTCAATTTATGAGGAACGTTTATTTTATGGTCGTTGCGAAAAAACGGGAGCCTGAGGCTGGGGGGCGCAAATGTGGGTCAGCCAGCCACTTATCAGGTTACGCCGAGTACTTTACTTCGTTCGTCTTTGCTTTGTTTCATTTACGAGGTAGCGCATAACACGGCCGCCTCCCACGCGCTGCGCGTTTGTGGGTGGTTGTTTGCAGCGCTTGGGGGTGTGGGTCGGACGCATAAAAAAATGGATTTTAGGGCTGGGGGGGCTGTATGTTACCGCAAGATTTTAATTGTATTTGTCCCACTTCTCTGTACATAACTTCACGGAGCTCTCAACAGCAGGGGTCGTCCCTGTCTGCAAACGACAAAAGCAGGAGATTGCTGGTGGCATGTGGCTCATTTACATTTATTTACAACGGTGGCACGTTAGTGGAAGTGCTCTTGTGTTGAATATTCAACTCTCAGAAACCTAGCATTGGAATAAAATGTCTCTGGTAAATGCACTCCGACCACCACCAAACGTTTTTGTTCTGAATGTACCTGTTTTTGAAGAACTAATGATGCTTAGTATGTCACGTGCTCGTCTCGCTGGGCATCGGTGGGAAACCCGAGGGAGGGAAGAAGGAAGAAGGCAGGGACGAATGAAGGGAGGGAGATACGCAAAAAGTGAAAGTTGGAACAAAAACAAGGCGAAGCGCTTTCGTTTTTACTTGTTTTCAGTGTCATCCATTCCAGAGTTGCTAAGAACAGGATTTTTCCAGGGTGGACGGCTCCCTTCTATTAACCCGCCTTCACTCATCGCGTCCAGTCATGCGGTTTTCACTGCAACGGAAATGCTTTGCATCAGGGGCTTCCACGCTTCCACGCGGGGTGAAGGGGAGCAGTTTCCTAAAATGAATGTTTCGGTTTCACACTGCCCGCAGGTTAGTGTAAGCCAAATTACGTGCGTTCTCTGTCGGCCGGTCTGGGGCAGTGAGACAGTAACACACTTTTGTTGGAAGAACCAATAAAGAACTCTGCAAAAAAGAACTCTACACTAGTGTAAATGCAATAGGTTTCGCATTTAAACTTTTTTTTTTAGCAATTGCCATATTAAATTACAATGCATTTTATTTATGTTTTACAAAAGAAAAACAAAACCAAAAAACAATGTCATTTACAATGTCAATAGCTCAAAATAATGTCAGTGCGAGACCTATTGCATTGTAAATGCTTGTTTTATTTAACAACTATTTGTCTTTTAGTTCTTGATGTAGTTTACTATACTGTCAATATGGCTGCTGTTAAAATAAAGCAGGAAAGAGAATGTATAATCCGAAGCGTCCTGTCCTGACAAAGAAGTACTTTATTTATCAGTAATTCAGTCTGTGATGTATCTGTCTTGTACTCTGTGCTGGTTGCTGAGTCCTGTTGGCGGGAGAGCCCCTGCAATCTGCAGTCTGTTACTGAGAGGCTGAAAGAGAGAGACAAAGATAGAGGGGTGTGTATGCGCATGTCACATGGTGCATCTAAACTGCAGAGAGGCGTCTGTGGTTTGTAAAGTGCGTGTGTGTGTGCAAGTCACAGGGTGCATCTAAGTTACAGAAAGGCGCCTGTGGTTTGTGAAGTGTGTGTGTGTCTGTCATGTGTGCGTGTGCATGTCACAGGGTGCATCTAAGATGCAGAGAGGCGTCTGTTTTTTGCAGTGTGTGTATGTGTGTGTTGTGTGTGGGTGCATGTCACAGGGTGCATCTAAGATGCAGATAGGCGTCTGTGGTTTTTGAAGTGTGTGTGTGTGCATCCATGCATGTCACAGGGTGCATCTAAGATGCAGAGAGGCGCCTGTGTTTTTTGCAGTGTGTGTATGTGTGTGTGTTGTGTGTGTGTGCATGTCACAGGGTGCATCTAAGTTGCAGAGAGGTGCCTGTGGTTTGTGAAGTGTGTGTGTGTGTGTGGGCGTCCATGCATGTCACTGGGTGCATCTAAGATGCAGAGAGGTGTCTGGTGTGTGAAGTGTGTGTGTGTGCGTGCCTGTCGTGTGTGCTTGCATGTCACAGGGTGCATCTAAGTTGCAGAGAGGCATCTGTGGTGTGTGAAGTGTGTGTGTGTGCGCGGGCCTGTTGTGTGTGTGTGTTTGTGCGTGCATGTCACAGGGTGCATCTAAGATGCAGAGAGGCGTCTGTGGTTTGTGAAGTGTGTGTGTGTGCATGCATGTCACAGGGTGCATCTAAGATGCAGAGGTGTCTGGTTTGTGAAGTGTGTGTGTGTGTCTGTGTGTGCATGCATGTCACAGGGTGCATCTAAGATGCAGAGGCGTCTGGTTTGTGAAGTGTGTGTGTGTGTGTGTGCGTGCATGTCACAGGGTGCATCTAAGATGCAGAGGCGTCTGTGGTTTGTGAAGTGTGTGTGTGTGTGTGTGCGTGCATGTCACAGGGTGCATCTAAGTTGCAGAAAGGTGCCTGTGGTTTGTGAAGTGTGTGTGTGTGTGTGTGTGTGCGTCCATGCATGTCACAGGGTGCATCTAAGATGCAGAGAGGCGTCTGTGGTTTGTGAAGTGTGTGTGTGTGTGTGCCTGTTGTGTGTGTGTGTGTGTGTGCTTGAATGTCACAGGGTGCATCTAAGATGCAGAGGCGTCTGGTTTGTGAAGTGTGTGTGTGCGTGCATGTCACAGGGTGCATCTAAGATGCAGAGGCGTCTGTGGTTTGTGAAGTGTGTGTGTGCGTGCATGTCACAGGGTGCATCTAAGTTGCAGAGAGGTGCCTGTGGTTTGTGAAGTGTGTGTGTGTGTGTGTGCGTCCATGCATGTCACAGGGTGCATCTAAGATGCAGAGAGGCGTCTGTGGTTTGTGAAGTGTGTGTGTGTGCATGCCTGTCGTGTGTGTGTCTGTGTGTGTGTGTGTGTGTGTGTGTGCTTGAATGTCACAGGGTGCATCTAAAATGCAGAGAGGCGTCTGTGGTGTGTGAAGTGTGTGTGTGTGTGCGTGCTGTCGTGTGTGTGCGTGCATGTCACAGGGTGCATCTAAGATGCAGAGTCGTCTGGTTTGTGAAGTATGTGAGGAAGAGAAGAGAGAGAGAGAGAGACAGAGAAAGCTAAAGAGAGAGACAGACAGAGAGTGAGAGAGAGGGGGAGGGAGAGAGAGAGGGATAAAGAGAGAGAGAGAGAGGGAGGGAGAAAGTGAGATTGAGAGAGAGAGATAAAGAGAGAGAGAGAGAGAGATAAAGAGAGAGAGAGAGAGAGAGAGAGATCAAGAAAGAGATCAAGAGAGAGAGAGATATCAAGAGAGAGAGAGAGCGATAAAGAGACAGCGAGAGAGATAAAAAGAGACAGAGAAAGAGACAGAGAGAGAGAGATAAAGAGAAAGAGAGAGATAGAGAGAGAGAGGGGGGAGGGAGCGAGAGAGAGATAAAGAGAGAGAGAGATAAAGAGAAAGGGGGGAGAGCGAAAGAGAGAGAGATAAAGAGAGACAGAGAGAGAGAGATAAAGAGAGACAGAGAGAGAGATAAAGAGAGAGAGAGAGAGGGATAAAGAGAGACAGAGACAGAGTGAGGGAGATAAAGAGAGAGAGATAAAGAGAGACAGAGGGAGAGATAAAGAGAGACAGAGAGATAAAGAGAGAGAGATAGAGATAAAGAGAGAGAGATAAAGAGAGACAGGGAGAGAGATAAAGAGAGACAGAGATAAAGAGAGACAGAGATAAAGAGAGACCGAGTGAGAGAAATAAAGAGAGAGAGAGATAAAGAGAGAGAGAGAGAGAGAGAGAGATAAAGCGAGACAGAGAGAGAGCTAAAGACAGAGATAAAGAGAGAGAGAGTTAAAGAGAGAGACAGAGCTAAAGAGACAGAGAGAGAGAGATCAAGAGAGACAGATAGAGTGAGAGTGATAAAGAGAGAAGGAGAGAGAGAGGTAAAGAGAGAGAGAGGGAGGGATAAAGAGAGACAGAGAGAGACAGAGTGAGAGAGATAAATAGAGACAGAGAGAAAGAGAAATAAACAGAGAGATTGCGAGATATAAAGAGAGAGAGAAGAGAGCGACAAAGAGATAGAGATAACACCCTACTATAAGTACTAGAAAAAAGAATGGGGCTATCTAGGAAAGTGCTTGCTTGGTTTGCTTCCTTCCTACAGAATCGCTCACAACGCATCAAACTTGGCAATGCACTCTCTGACTCCTCACCAATGAGGTGTGGAGTCCCCCAAGGGTCGACCATCTCCCCCACACTCTTTAACCTATATATGGAACCACTAACTGAAATCCTCAACCAATCGAACATTGCATACCACATGTACGCAGACGATACACAACTATACTTAAAGATATCCTCCCCAGATGAAGTCATTCAACTAAACAACACTTTAGTCAAAACCCAGTCCTTGCTCTCTCAAAACAACCTCAAGCTGAACTCTCTGAAAACCGAATTCCTTCTTTTCTCCCCACAAAACAGCTCCTCACTCATCCAAGATTGGCTTAAGCACCTAGACGCACTCAATTGCACACCTACCATCATTGATTCCACGAAATCCCTTGGAATAACACTGGACAAGAATCTAAATATGAAAGCTCACATCAGTGCGACCACACGCAGTGCAACATTTCAACTCAGAACACTGAAGAAATTGAAACCATTTCTACCACCTTCGGACTTCAAACAAGCAGTACAAGCACTGGTGGTCTCCAGACTAGAATACGGCTCGGCGACCGTGTCAGGGCTACCCAAAGCGAGAACAGCTCCACTCAAAACAACTCTTAATGCGGCAGCGAGACTGGTAACAGGAACTAGACGCTTCGACCACATCACCCCATCGCTCAGGTATCTAAACTGGCTTCCCCTTGAGGCAAGAACTCAACTGAAAATTGCCTGCCTCACACACAAAGCATTACACTTTAAAGAACCAAGTTACCTGGCAGAAAAGATTCGAATCTCAGGTGGCAGCCGCTACCTAAGAAGTGCTAACTCTCTCAGGCTTGAACCTCCTAGATTCCGAAAACAAAAAACTTACACACGATCCTTCTCTGGGGGAGCACCAAGGATCTAGAACTCCTTACCACCCAAGTTACGCTCTAACCCATCGACCCTCTTGTTAAAAAATGAGGTAAAAAAGATACTAATGAATAGATTCCTTGCATAGTCTTCGAAGTCCTAGGACACAAGGATGGTATCAAGGGCAGCAACTTTTAGATGGATCAGAGACACGTCGTTTACAGGAGAACCCTCGAAAGCTCTGCTCCTCGGGGTACCTGGATCCGAAGAGTCTCAGAGCAGCAGCAAATACCCACCATGGAGTGGCTAGAACAATGAAGACTGATGGAATATTAATGGACTGACTGTTGTATAATTGTGCTATATGTTGCAACACCCCATTGTGACTCTTTTACTTTGATTTATCTGTCAATACCTTTCATCGTGCTCTTTCAACCCTATGTACAGCGCTCTGATACCCATGGGTCATGTGCGCGCTTTATAAAACACTCTAAAATAAAAAAAATAAAGAGATAGGGACAGAGAAATAAACAGAGAGAGAGATACAAAGAGAGCGAGAGATATAAAGAGAGAGAGGAGAGGGAGATAAAGAGAGAGACAAAGAGCGAAAGAACAAAAAGAGAGAGAACAAAACGGAGATAAAGAGAGAGAGAGTGAGAGATATAAAGAGAAAGAGAGAGAGATAAAGAGAAATATAGAGAGAGCGAGAGAAGAGGGATATAAAGCGAGAGTGAGTTAAAAAAAAGATAACGAGAGAGCTAAGAAGAGAGAGATAACGAGAGAAAGAGAGAGTGATAGAGAGAGAGAGATAAAAAGAGACAGAGACAAAGAGAGACAGAGAGGGAGCGAGAGCGACAAATGAACACCATCTGTATCCAGGCTGACCCTGAGAGGACCATTCCGTGAGTTTTCTTTTTATCAGTAGCAGGAGTTGTTCTGCTTGTGAGCGTTATGGTCTCATATCTGGCATACGTCTGCCATCTAGTGGTTGGTTAGAAAAGTGCACTGTAAACATTGTTTATTGTGCGGATCAATATTGTCGCTAATTGGCATTTGTATAGACAGTTTCCATCGCACTCAAGAACATTTACCACGAGGCGCCCCGTGACGTAAAAAGGACTCGTGAACCTGGTTCTCTACCATAGGACTCTTCTCTGAATCAGAAACACCGAAGTCTCCGTGGGACCGTGGCCTATGAAAGATGAGGTATAACTTGTGTTTTTATGCAGTGCTTCGGACGGCGCTCTGGTGTTTAAAACCATCTAAATGACGGATACATCGGGGGTAGATCCTCTCATCGGCCCAGCCCCCGATTGCGTTTTTCACTGGCAGGCTTTCTCGTCCACCTGGTGAACGTGCCAGGCTGGTTACTATGGCGCTACTCCCTGGCACCGCAGCATGGGCCTAGAGAACTGTACCCCATAATAATATGAATAACATTTGACTCTTCAGTTGTAAGCCTAAACACTTTGAGTCACGCCCAAACTAGCCCTAGAGGTCACAACTCTCGTCTAAGTGGGCACGGAGGGTGGCCACTAACCCCAATACCACACCAGGGGTCCTGCAGAAGGACCTCGGAGTTGACGGATTCCATACTGGGAACTGGACGCCGCAAACCTCCTCCCAAGCCAACGAGGAAGCTTCAACGCAGCCAGTCGCACAACAAGGCCATCATTTTATTTATTTATTTATTTATTTTATTTAGTCATTTTTATAAAGCGCAGACATTACCCGAAGGTGTCAGAGCGCTGTACAATAGAGCCAGTTACGTTACAAGAGAAAAGTGTTACATAATAGAACATTACAAAGATAAACAGGAGACTTAAAATGAAGGGTACACAAACACAAAATCCAACACAGCACGCAAGGGTGAGGAATGTACAGGAAAAAGTACAAATTTACAATGAAGAGCGAACTTCCTAGAGGGGCCTGAGAATGAAAGTATTAGTTCTGAAAGTGTCTTTGGAAGAGAAGAGATTTGAGGTCAGCTTTGAAGATCCGGGTAGAGGAGGTGGCACAGAGCAATGGGGGAAGCGAGTTCCAGATTCTCACCGCATTGCCTGAGAAGGATTGCGCCATCGATCTTTCCCTTTTGAAGACGGGGGGCTCAAGCAGAAGCTTTTCCGCATTGCGAGAAGGTCGAGAGCCACCGGACAATTTCAATTTATTCGCCAGGTAACGAGGGGAGGACGTGTGTAAGGCCAAAATTTGTGTGTGATGCAGGCAATTTTGTAAATAGATCTTGCCTCGATCGGAAGCCATCGAAGAGAGGACAGGATAGGAGTGACGGGGTCGCTTCGTTTAGACCCTGAAATGAAGCGAGCTGCTGAATGGAGGATGGATCTGAGAGGGGAGAAGTGGGATTTGGGTAGGCCCATCAGAAGAGAATTGCAATAATCCAGTCTTGAGAGAACCAGAGATTGTACCAAGGTTTTTAAGTCTTTCTCCGGGAAGAACCGACGGATCCCCCATAGAAGGCGCAACTGGTAACGTGCGTTCTTAGCAATAGAGTTGATGTGGGAGATTAGGTTGAGTCTTTTGTCAAGAATGACATCTAGGGATTTAGCGTTGTCGACAATGATGGGTTTGTTGTTGAGTAGGTTCAGCTGATCCATCCAAGATTGAACAGGAGGAGGTGAGAGAGAGGTAGAGAGGAGGAGGAATTCAGTTTTGGCGGGATTAAGAATGAGTTGGTGAGCTAACATCCAGTTGTGAATAGAGTTGAGAGTAGAGTTGAGTAGTGAGAGATCGTGTGTGGAAGACACCTTAAGGTAGATTTGAGTGTCATCCGCATAAAGATGGTAATGGATCCCAGATTTGCTTAGAAGGTTCCCTAATGGTTCCAGGTAGAGATTAAACAAAGTGGGTGCCAGGATAGAACCTTGAGGGACGCCTTGACCTACAGCCAATGGAGATGAAAGACTGTTTGCTATCTTGATCATGTGGGATCTGTCCGAGAGGAAAGAGGCAAACCATTTGAGCACTGTGCCATCCAATCCCATTCTCTGTTGAAGAGTGTTGAGGAGGGTGCTATGATTAACAGTGTCAAAGGCTGCAGAGAGGTCTAGAAGAATCAGAAGACACGATTCCCCAGAGTCGAGTATATGCAGCGCATCATCAATCACTTGCAGCAGGGCTGTTTCAGTGCTGCAATTTTGGATGAAGCCCGACTGGAAGACGTTGAGGAGATTATTGTCCATAATATGTAAGGAAAGTTGTTTCGCAACACATTTTTCAGTGATTTTCGAAAGAAAAGGGAGGTTGGTGATAGGGCGGAAGTTGTTGAGGTCGTTCGCACCAGCGGAGGTTTTTTTTAGAAGAGGGGTGACCTGTCCTGTATTAAGGACAACAGGGAGGGAGCCTTGACTGAGGAAGAGATTGACTAGCCTGGTCCAGTAAGAGAGAGTATAGGTGTAGAAATCAATGGCGATGTCGCTAGGGATGGGGTCAGAAGAATGGTTGGAGGGTTTAGTTTCGAGGCTGCATTTGAGGAGGTCATCTTCCGAGATGACGTCAAAGTTCTGCCAGGTAACTAAGGATTTCCGCTCCTCAATGGGGGTGGGGTGGGCGACCTGATCCACCAGTGCTTTGACCTTTTCATCAAAGAATATAGCGAAATCTGCTGCTTTCTTTGTGGAATCCTCAGTCTTAATGGTTAGGGGAGAACAGTTTGGGTTTTTGATGAGGTCAAAAAGTTTTTTGGGTCTGTTTTTGGCTGAGTCAAGGAGAGATCTGAAATGTGATGCTTTTTCAAGGAAGATGTGGTTGTGATATTTGGATCTTGCTGAACGTAAAGAGAGAGATTGGAGGTGGAAGGAGATTTTCTCCAATGTTTCTCCAGGATTCTAAGGTTTTTCCTTTCATCGTAGAGAGCTTTATTGAACCAAGGTGCTGAGGGGGTGGGTCTTTTCCTTTTGCTTTGGAGTGGAGCGACATTGTCGATTTCGACTGCTAGTACTGAGAGGCACTGAGAAGTGAGAACGTTGACATCCACGTTAGGGTCTAGTCTAGGAAGTGCCCGCATAGCAGAATCACAAAAAGTGTCAAGATCAATGTTCTTAGTGTTGCGGAACCAGGTAGTAGCTCTTTTAGGTTGGCCGAGAGTTATAACGTGCGATAGGTGAAAACGGAAGGGAATGAAGAAGTGGTCAGACCAGTCTACATGGATGGGGGAGCAGTAGTCAGCAGGTCTGCTTTGGATATGACAAGGTCCAGAATTGAGCCCTTGGAATGTGTGGTTTCCGAGCAATGTTGGAAGAGATCATAGGCTGAGAGAAAGGTGGCAAGCTTCTTGGCAGCCGAGTCTTCCAAAGAGCCCCAGTGGAGATTAAAGTCACCCAGGAAGATCTGTCTGTCACTTTGAGAAAATTGGTCACTGATGAAGTCAGTCAGTTCCTCCACAAAGGAAGAGCAGTTACCGGGCGGGTGGTAGATGGCATGGAATCTAAAGGGTGAGCCGTGATGTATTTGAAGTTCTAGGGATAGGCATTCGAATGTATGGAAAAGGGTGGTAGGGAAGGCTTTCATTTGAAGGGAGTTCCTGACGATGATAACGACACCGCCCCCAATTTTGTCTGCCCTGTCATTTCTGAGGATAGAGTAGTCAGTGGGTACCAGAAGATCAAACAAAGTATGAGAGGAGTCATTAAACCAGGTCTCAGTGAGGAAGAACATGTCAAGATTCTGGTGGGTGATAGTGTCAGAGATTTCCAATTTGTGTTTGATTGCAGATCTGCAGTTGTGGAGCAAGCAGTGCAGCTCTGACGCAGATGTTTTGGTGATGGGGGTGTTAGGGTTGTTAAGGGATATAGGGATACGATTCTTGAATGAGGGTGCCCGGTAAGAGGGAGGCTGGTAAGTTCTGACAGAGGAGATGGTCTGAATAGGGAACTGCGTAGAATTATTAGGAGAGGAAGGTGGAGGGGGAGTGACGTTGGTGGTCTTGTAGCTGGCCAGTAAGTTGGTGATGTCTGCAGAGGACAGACTGTGGTTGGCTTTATTGGGGCGCGGGAGCAAGGAACTCCTCTGGAGGTTGTTAGGGAAGGGGGACATCTTGGCGCTTAAAAGTGAGATGGACGCTACAAGCTGGGAAATGGAATAGATGAGAGAATCAAGTTTATTTTCCAGGGTGAGGAGAGCTGAGCACAGAGTGTTGGGTGGCTCGATGGAAAAGGGAGGGAGTGCAGAGGGTGAGGGAGGACGGGGAGGGGTGGGGGAACGGGTTAAGGGAGGCGGTGCAGAGGGTGAGGGATGACGGGGAGGGATGGAGGAGCGGGATACGGGAGGGGGTGCAGAGAGTGAGGGAGGACGGGGCGGGGTGGGGGAACGGGATAAGGGAGGGAGTGCAGAGGGCGAGGGAGGGAGGGGAGGGGTATCATTATGAAGCGGAAGAAGCTAAGAAGAAGCCTCCGCATAGGCAGGCTCAACCCCACGATTAAAAACACAATGGATGCGACCGAATCGAGTAAGGCATATAAAAAAGAAGTATGGGAAGTGAAGGGAGCTCTGGAAGAAAAGGAGTGGCTAAAAATACACCGACTGCTTAAAGAAAGAAGTCTGGCTCGCTTCTGCAATTATGTGAACAAACTAAAATCCTCAAATTCAACGACGGAAAAGAGTTTCGGGAAGCGGATGGGTGAACCATGTGACAGGCTTATACTTCAGTCACCCTGCAGCATCAGGCTGCATGGACAAACGGGGGCCGCTGCCCACCTCCCACGGGACCAACAGAAGCTAACCTCACCAGATCAGGTCTGTAAACATATTAAGGCCATGAAAAACAACAGGGCTCCAGGTCCCAACGGCCTTCCCGCTGGAGTTTTTAAATGTTCTCCGGAGGACTGGACAATGGTCCTAACCCCGCTATTAAGCCACGCTTTTCTTTCGGCGCAAATTCCTGAGACCTAGAGAGGCTCTCACATAACACTGATATTTAAGAAAGGGGGTCCAACAAAGCCAGCTAATTACCGTTTTATAGCCCGGCTTTATCTGGGGGCCAAAGCATACACTCGACTCTACTAAGAAAGCTGGAGGCCTGGGCATCGCACAGCGGACTTCTTCCATTTTTCCAGACAGGTTTTCGCGGAGGAGCATCCACCATTGACAACATCACTGCACTCGCTGCCCTGAGCCACCAAGTAGCACAAAGCACTCAGCTACCACTTCTTTGCTGCTTTATCGATTTCAGTGCGGCATTTGATAAGGCGATCGGCCGACGCTGTGGCGGAAGCTGTCACTGGGGCATTCCCTCCAATCTTCTAAGGGCTGTAATCTCTCTCTACTCTGAAACATGGGTCCTCGTGAGAACCGGTCCTCACAATCACCCCCAAAATTACTATGCAAGGGGTTTGAAGCAAGGCTGTGTGCTGGCTCCCTCCTCTTCAATCTCTGCACAGCAGATCTGGGGAACGCACTGGCAAATAGTAGCCTTGCCCTTCCGCGATTAGGCCCCGAGTCTCTTCATACTCTACAATATGCTGATGCCATAGTAGTCATGGGGCATACAAAAGTGGGCTTCCAGCGAGCACTGACCAGCCTCCACACGAACAACGACAATTATTTTCTTCCGATTAACCGGGAAAAGACCAAAATTGTAATCTTTGGACGTTACAAGCACAAGAAATTGCTTTCATGTAGTATGAGGCCCAAAAACATCACCACAGGTGTGGTTCACTGAGTCCTCTCAAACCTTGGCCCACAAAGGTTTGTCAAAAAAGAAATCAACCGCCATTATCTATAGCTTAGCCAGCCTCAACAAGAACCTAAACAGGCCCTTTGCGGCATCAATAATGAAAGTTATTCAGGCCTTTCTTCTTCCAGCACTACAATACTGACAGGCATTTCCCGGTGCCTGCTCTGGCTGTTTAGGGAATGCAGACTGCTCCGGTTACATTTTCAACTACCAAGGCACCTCCATAGATCGAGAACTCGGTTGGAAATTGGCTTGTTAAATCAAACACTAACTTGCAAGTCTGATTTTCTCAAATATTACATACACATACTGAAAGCACCAGAGAATTCTCCTAAGGCCTGCCTCAGAGTTATATTTGAGAGCCCAGGGAGCCCATGGCACAGGCAATTGCAGAGGGCAATTTCATCTTTCAAATCGAAGCAACAGCGCTTACTCTTGACTCCATCACTTTTCTAACATGGAAAAAGGCAATTAACAGACAGCTACGGCTAACCTCATACCAGCAAGATTCTGCCTCTCTAAGGTCTTCAGAAAATGTATTCCCCTTAAATTCATCATATCTGGTTGGGAGATCTCAGCCATACCTTTCAGTCTCCATCAACAGCCGGGTGTGCAGTGATATTATGTATATGCGTTTGCTCGGCCTGCCAATAGTGGATTTCAATCCAGCATGAACCAACCCAAGAAAGGAGGCAGCCTGTAGACTATGCAGTTTTAAGCGGGAATCATGGTTACACCTTCTGTGCTGCTGCCCTGCCCTCGATGACGCAAGGAGAGCTCTATTAAAACCTTTTTCCTGATGCACGGTGCCCGTACTTGCGAGGAGGCATCCTCAATATGTTTTTCTCAATCTGATGCAATGTCCTTATCACGGTGCGGGACTTTCGTCAAGGTTCTCAGAGACTCCCTTTAACGCCGATCCCCTAACTCCCAACCCTCGGATCACGCTCAAAAACTCCTAACTGATTACTACTCTAAGACACCCGGAAACATCTAGCCGTGCAGCATGGCTATAGGGGCGTCTTCAAATGGAAAATCATTTAATATAACTGTATCTTAGTCCAGTACTTACCACTTACCACAACTGCACTTTCTCTTCTTGCTCTGAGTTTACCCTTGTTGGTTTCAGTCCCTTTTGTATTCTCTATGATTTACTCTCTGGGTGTCTGGGCTGCTCTCCAAATTGATTAGAAACAATTTTCTGCGTCAGAATGTACTCCGCCCCAAACTGAATTTCGATGGCCACACTCATAATTGCAACATGTGAAAAATTCTTACAGTTTTTATTAACAAATAACAAGGTGAAAGTGCATTAAGTGGACTTGTTTTGCTGAATCTGGCACTAGCACTTGATATTGTGAATCATTTGAACAACCAGGTCTGTTCATGCAGTGTTCTTACTTTTAGACAGTTCCTATTTTCTTATCTGATGACATTTGAATTGTAGAGGATTTCAGGCACTAGCACTTTAAATATGAATAATTAGGATTCTTATTGAAGTGATTTTAGTTCTAGAATGTTGTTATAGTTTTAACCGATTGCACATAAGTTAAACTGTACACTCTTATATCGAGTAATGATTTTTATTAACTAAATTATGATGAATAAACATTGCCATTGACACAACTCTAGTCTTTTTGCAGAGACTAGAATCTCACGCTAAAAACACATATTAAACAGATGTTGAAATCAGCCGGGCTGCACAGTTTGCATCAATATTAAAAACAATTTGACTTCTGTGATGTCATTTACAAGCCATTAATATCTCTAAGAGAGACTAGAAACGCCCTTCTTACCAGAGCACCCACAAACATGTCCGCTCCCACGACAGCGCCCCTGCACTCAGCTGCTGCACTGATGTCTGACTCCAGAACTCTCACCACTTCCTGCACCACAGAGGGATCTTAAAGGGCTTGTTCTGGAGTAGAGGAGCTGCCTGCCTCGCCCTCAGAAGCCCCAGACTTCAACCAGCTTCTGTCCGCCCTTCACTAAACCTACCAGAGACGCAGACATGCTCAGAAGCAAAAAGACTACGTGCCTCGAAACCAACAGATTCAAATCCCTCTCAGCAGCGTTTACATATTTTACTTGGGCTGCTCCATTTCTCTGGAACTCTCAGAAGGATCTGGTAAACAAGAACAACTTTGGATTATTGCCAAACCCCCCTCAAAACTATTTGGCCTTCACCTGAACATTTAACAACCACTCACTCTATGGAAGCACTTAAAGGACAATTTCTGCTTGTTTTTCCCAACTGTCCCTGCTCTATCCACTCCCCCCTCTCCACGTCTCTCTATGAGCATCCTCTCCCTTTTGTTTCACGCTCCTTCCCTCTCCCAGAGGCTACTGTCCCCTTCCAGTTGTTTTTGATTTTCTCAATTGTTATAAACTCCCTCATTGCTCTTGTCATGTTGCGGCTGGCAGCCCGTTACCATTTGCAGGTGGGCGTCCTTAGTCGCTCCACCATGGAGGAGTGTGGCACCAAGGAAGTGGGTTATGACCAGAAGTGGTGATGGAGTATGCGACTGAGGGCAGGGGGTGGAGCAGGACTCTTTAACAGTGGGCTAGCACCCGGTGGCCCCTTCTGTGTCCCCTTCTGTCCTGCAGGAGTTGGGTGCAGTGATTGTTCTACCACCTTGTTTCATGTGAAGTACATTTGATACGTCCTAACCCAAGAAGTTGAGTCTGATGTCTTTGTGGGAGAAGAGAGGACCACGCCGTTTGTAAGGGTGGTTGAGCCCATCACCATTGCATGAGGGAGCGCACTATATGTATTTCTCATGTTAAAGTTTTTATTGTTGACCACAGAGCACTCTGAGCCCACTCTGGCAGAGCAGTGCTATTTACAAATCTTATATTAATAAATGCCAACTTTCATGGTGCTGCATTTACCAACCTTGTAAGGGTTAATCTCTCTTGCTGGGATTGGAACTCATGACCTGCAGTTCATTGGACAGCAGAGGGCAAGCGTTCAACCCACTGAGCCATCCCGCCACTCTTTCGAAGGGGATATTAGTTCTTCTATAATCTGTGAGTTTAGATAACGTTTGGAAGGAGTGGTGTCTCCATTTGTAGGTCGTGCTTTCTGGGAGGCATTTTATGTAAATGTAGCTGTGATAGGTGGACTATGTGGGTAAGTCTGGTTAGAAAGTGCCTCCGAAATGTGCTTGTCATTAAGGTCACGCTGGTTAGGGGTGCGTCAGGGACCTATAAGTGTATTTTAATAACTAATTATGTGGCGTAGATGCCCTGTATCCTGTGTATAGGAGATGCCCTGCAGCCTCAGTACAGGAGATACCCTGCAGCCTGAGTACAGGAGATGCCCTGTAGCCTGAGTACAGGAGATGCCCTGCAGCCTGAGTACAGGGGATGCTCTATAGCCTGAGTACAGGAGATGCCCTGTAGCCTGAGTACAGGAGATGCCCTGTAGCCTGAGTACAGGAGATGCCCTGTAGCCTGAGTACAGGAGATGCCCTGCAGCCTGAGTACAGGGGATGCTCTATAGCCTGAGTACAGGAGATGCCTTGTAGCCTGAGTACAGGAGATGCCCTGTAGCCTGAGTACAGGAGATGCCCTGTAGCCTGAGTACAGGAGATGCCCTGTAGCCTGAGTACAGGAGTTGCCCTGTAGTCTGAGTACAGGAGATGCCCTGCAGCCTGAGTACAGGAGATGCTCTGTAGCCTGAGTACAGGATATACCCTGCAGCCTGAGTACAGGATATACCCTGCAGCCTGAGTACAGGAGACGCTCTGCAGCCTGAGTACAGGAGATGCTCTGTTGCCTGAGTACAGGACATGCCCTGCAGCCTGAGTACAGGAGATGCTCTGCAGCCTGAGTACAGGGGACGCTTTATAGCCTGAGTACAGGAGATGCTTTATAGCCTGAGTACAGGAGATGCCTTGTAGCCTGTGTACATGCTCTGTAGCCTGAGTACAGGAGATGCCCTGCAGCCTGAGTACAGGGGATGCTCTATAGCCTGAGTACAGGAGATGCCTTGTAGCCTGAGTACAGGAGATGCCCTGTAGCCTGAGTACAGGAGATGCCCTGTAGCCTGAGTACAGGAGATGCCCTGTAGCCTGAGTACAGGAGTTGCCCTGTAGTCTGAGTACAGGAGATGCCCTGCAGCCTGAGTACAGGAGATGCTCTGTAGCCTGAGTACAGGATATACCCTGCAGCCTGAGTACAGGAGACGCTCTGCAGCCTGAGTACAGGAGATGCTCTGTTGCCTGAGTACAGGACATGCCCTGCAGCCTGAGTACAGGAGATGCTCTGCAGCCTGAGTACAGGGGACGCTTTATAGCCTGAGTACAGGAGATGCTTTATAGCCTGAGTACAGGAGATGCCTTGTAGCCTGTGTACATGCTCTGTAGCCTGAGTACAGGAGATGCTCTGTTGCCTGAGTACAGGGGATGCTCTATAGCCTGAGTACAGGAGATGCCTTGTAGCCTGAGTACAGGAGATACCCTGCAGTCTGTGTACAGGAGGTGCCCTGTAGCCCGAGTACATGAGATGCCCTGTAGCCTGTGTACGGGAGATGCTCTGTAGCCTGTGTACAGGAGATGCTCTGTAGCCAGAGTACAGGAGATGCCCTGCAGCCTGAGTACAGGGGATGCTCTATAGCCTGAGTACAGGGGATGCCTTGTAGCCTGTGTATAGTTGATGCCCTGCAGTCTGAGTACAGGGGGTGCCCTGGAGCCAGAGTACGGGAGATGCTCTGTAGCCTGAGTACAGGAGATGGCCTAGAGCCAGAGTACAGGAGATGCCCTGTAGCCTGAGTACAGGAGATGCCCTGGAGCCTGAGTGCAGGAGATGCCCTGGAGCCTGAGTACAGGAGATGCCTGTAGCCTGAGTACAGGGGTTGCCCGTAGCCTGAGTACAGGAGATGCTCTGTAGCCTGAGTACAGGAGAAGCTCTGTAGCCTGAGTACAGGAGGTGACCTGTAGCCCGAGTACAGGAGATGCTCAGTAGCCTGTGTACAGGAGATGCCCTGCAACCAGAGTACAGGAGATGCCCATAGCCTGAGTTCAGGGGATGGCCGTAGCCTGAGTACAGGAGATGCCCTTTAGGTGGAGTACGGGAGATGCCCTGCAGCCAGAGTAAAGGAGGTGCCCTGTAGCCCGAGTAAAGGAGATGCTCTGTAGCCTGAGTACAGGAAATGCCAGTAGCCTGAGTACAGGAGATGCCCGTAGCCTGAGTACAGGGAATGCCCGTAGCCTGAGTACAGGGGATGCCCTTTAGGTGGAGTACAGGAGATGCCCCGTAGCCTGAGTACAGGAGATGCCCCATAGCCTGAGTACAGGAAATGCTCTGTAGCCTGTGTACAGCAGGTGCCCTGTAGCCTGAGTACAGGAGATGCCCTGCAGCCTGAGTACAGGAGATGCTCTGTAGCCTGAGTACAGGAGATGCTCTGTAGCCTGTGTACAGGAGATACTCTGTATCCTGTGTATAGGAGATGCTCTGTAGCCAGAGTACAGGAGATGCCCTGCAGCCTGGGTACAGGGGATGCTCTATAGCCTGGGTACAGGGGATGCCCTTTAGGTGGAGTACAGGAGGTGCCCTGAAGCCTGAGTACAGGAGATGCTCTGTATCCTGTGTACAGGAGATGCTCTATAGCCTGAGTACTGGAGATGCCCTGCAGCCTGAGTACAGGAGATGCCCTGCAGCCTGAGTACAGGAGATGCCCTGTAGCCTGAGTACAGGAGATGCCCTGTAGCCTGAGTACAGGAGATGCCCTGTAGCCTGAGTACAGGAGATGCCCTGTAGCCTGACTACAGGAGATGCCCTTTAGGTAGAGTACAGGAGATGCCCCGTAGCCTGAGTACAGGAGATGCCCCATATCTTGCGTGCAGCAGGTGCCCTTTAGGTGGAGTACAGGAGATGCCCTGTAGCCTGAGTACAGGAGATGCTCTGTAGCCTGAGTACAGGAGATGCCCCATATCTTGCGTGCAGCAGGTGCCCTTTAGGTGGAGTACAAGAGATGCCCTTTAGGTGGAGTACAAGAGATGCCCTTTAGGTGGAGTACAAGAGATGCCCTGTAGCCTGAGTACAGGAGATGCTCTGTAGCCTAAGTACAGGAGGTGCCCTGCAGCCTGAGTACAGGAGATGCCCTGCAATCTATGTTCAGGAGATGCCCCATAGCATGAGTACAGGGGATGCCCTTTGGGTGGAGTACAGGAGGTGCCCCGTAGCCTGAGTACAGGGGATGCCCTTCAGCCCGTGTACAGGGGATGCTCTGTAGCCTGAGTACAGGAGATGCCCTGCAGCCTGTGTACAGGGGATGCTCTGTAGCCTGAGTACAGGAGATGCCCTTTAGGTGAAGTACAGGAGATGCCCTTTAGTTGGAGTACAGGAGGTGCTCTGTAGCCCGAGTACAGCAGACGCCCTTTAGTTGGAGTACAGGAGGTGCTCTGTAGCCCGAATACAGCAGACGCCCTTTATTTGGAGTACAGGAGGTGATCTGTAGCCCGAGTACAGCAGACGCCCTTTAGTTGGAGTACAGGAGGTGATCTGTAGCCCGAGTACAGCAGATGCCCTTTAGTTGGAGTACAGGAGGTGATCTGTAGCCCGAGTACAGCAGATGCCCTTTAGTTGGAGTACAGGAGGTGATCTGTAGCCCGAGTACAGGGGATGCCCTTCAGCCCGTGTACAGGGGATGCTCTGTAGCCTGAGTACAGGAGATGCCCTGCAGCCTGTGTACAGGGGATGCTCTGTAGCCTGAGTACAGGAGATGCCCTTTAGGTGAAGTACAGGAGATGCCCTTTAGTTGGAGTACAGGAGGTGCTCTGTAGCCTGAGTACAGCAGACGCCCTTTAGTTGGAGTACAGGAGGTGCTCTGTAGCCCGAATACAGCAGACGCCCTTTATTTGGAGTACAGGAGGTGATCTGTAGCCTGAGTACAGCAGACGCCCTTTAGTTGGAGTACAGGAGGTGATCTGTAGCCCGAGTACAGCAGATGCCCTTTAGTTGGAGTACAGGAGGTGATCTGTAGCCCGAGTACAGCAGATGCCCTTTAGTTGGAGTACAGGAGGTGATCTGTAGCCCGAGTACAGCAGATGCCCTTTAGGTGGAGTACAGGAGGTGCTCTGTAGCCCGAGTACGGCAGATGCCCTTTAGGTAGAGTACAGGAGGTGCTCTGTAGCCCGAGTACGGCAGATGCCCTTTAGGTGGAGTACAGGAGGTGCTCTGTAGCCCGAGTACAGCAGATGCCCTTTAGGTGGAGTACAGGAGGTGCTCTGTAGCCCGAGTACAGCAGATGCCCTTTAGTTGGAATACAGGAGGTGATCTGTAGCCCGAGTACAGCAGATGCCCTTTAGTTGGAGTACAGGAGGTGATCTGTAGCCCGAGTACAGGCGATGCCCTTTAGTTGGAGTACAGGAGGTGATCTGTAGCCCGAGTACAGCAGATGCCCTTTAGTTGGAGTACAGGAGGTGCTCTGTAGCCCGAGTACAGCAGATGCCCTTTAGGTGGAGTACAGGAGGTGATCTGTAGCCCGATACAGGCGATGCCCTTTAGGTGGAGTACAGAAGGTGCTCTGTAGCCCGAGTACAGCAGATGCCCTTTAGTTGGAGTACAGGAGGTGATCTGTAGCCCGAGTACAGCAGATGCCCTTTAGTTGGAGTACAGGAGGTGCTCTGTAGCCCGAGTACAGCAGATGCCCTTTAGTTGGAGTACAGGAGGTGATCTGTAGCCCGAGTACAGCAGATGCCCTTTAGGTGGAGTACAGGAGGTGCTCTGTAGCCCGAGTACAGCAGATGCCCTTTAGGTGGAGTACAGGAGGTGCTCTGTAGCCCGAGTACAGCAGATGCCCTTTAGGTGGAGTACAGGAGGTGCTCTGTAGCCCGAGTACAGCAGATGCCCTTTAGGTGGAGTACAGGAGGTGCTCTGTAGTTGGAGTACAGGAGGTGCTCTGTAGCCCGAGTACAGCAGACGCCCTTTAGTTGGAGTACAGGAGGTGCTCTGTAGCCCGAGTACAGGCGATGCCCTTTAGGTGGAGTACAGGAGGTGCTCTGTAGTTGGAGTACAGGAGGTGATCTGTAGCCCGAGTACAGCAGATGCCCTTTAGTTGGAGTACAGGAGGTGCTCTGTAGCCCGAGTACAGGCGATTCCCTTTAGGTGGAGTACAGGAGGTGCTCTGTAGTTGGAGTTCAGGAGGTGATCTGTAGCCCGAGTACAGCAGACGCCCTTTAGGTGGAGTACAGGAGGTGCTCTGTAGCCCGAGTACAGCAGATGCCCTTTAGTTGGAGTACAGGAGGTGCTCTGTAGCCCGAGTACAGGCGATGCCCTTTAGGTGGAGTACAGGAGGTGCTCTGTAGTTGGAGTACAGGAGGTGATCTGTAGCCCGAGTACAGCAGATGCCCTTTAGTTGGAGTACAGGAGGTGCTCTGTAGCTCCGAGCACAGGCGATGCCCTTTAGGTGGAGTACAGGAGGTGCTCTGTAGTAGGAGTACAGGAGGTGATCTGTAGCCCGAGTACAGCAGACGCCCTTTAGGTGGAGTACAGGAGGTGCTCTGTAGCCCGAGTACAGCAGATGCCCTTTAGTTGGAGTACAGGAGGTGCTCTGTAGCCCGAGTACAGCAGATGCCCTTTAGTTGGAGTACAGGAGGTGCCTTGTAGCCCGAGTACAGGCGATGCCCTTTAGGTGGAGTACAGCAGATGCCCTTTAGTTGGAGTACAGGAGGTGCTCTGTAGCCCGAGTACAGGCGATGCCCTTTAGGTGGAGTACAGGAGGTGCTCTGTAGTTGGAGTACAGGAGGTGATCTGTAGCCCGAGTACAGCAGACGCCCTTTAGGTGGAGTACAGGAGGTGCTCTGTAGCCCGAGTACAGCAGATGCCCTTTAGTTGGAGTACAGGAGGTGATCTGTAGCCCGAGTACAAGCGATGCCCTTTAGGTGGAGTACAGGAGGTGCTCTGTAGTTGGAGTACAGGAGGTGATCTGTAGCCCGAGTACAGCAGATGCCCTTTAGTTGGAGTTCAGGAGGTGCTCTGTAGCCCGAGTACAGGCGATGCCCTTTAGGTGGAGTACAGGAGGTGCTCTGTAGTTGGAGTACAGGAGGTGATCTGTAGCCCGAGTACAGCAGACGCCCTTTAGGTGGAGTACAGGAGATGCTCTGTAGCCCGAGTACAGCAGATGCCCTTTAGTTGGAGTACAGGAGGTGCTCTGTAGCCCGAGTACAGCAGATGCCCTTTAGTTGGAGTACAGGAGGTGCTCTGTAGCCCGAGTACAGGCGATGCCCTTTAGGTGGAGTACAGCAGATGCCCTTTAGTTGGAGTACAGGAGGTGCTCTGTAGCCCGAGTACAGGCGATGCCCTTTAGGTGGAGTACAGGAGGTGCTCTGTAGCCCGAGTACAGGCGATGCCCTTTAGGTGGAGTACAGGAGGTGCTCTGTAGTTGGAGTACAGGAGGTGATCTGTAGCCCGAGTACAGCAGACGCCCTTTAGGTGGAGTACAGGAGGTGCTCTGTAGCCCGAGTACAGCAGATGCCCTTTAGTTGGAGTACAGGAGGTGCTCTGTAGCCCGAGTACAGCAGATGCCCTTTAGTTGGAGTACAGGAGGTGCTCTGTAGCCCGAGTACAGGCGATGCCCTTTAGGTGGAGTACAGCAGATGCCCTTTAGTTGGAGTACAGGAGGTGCTCTGTAGCCCGAGTACAGGCGATGCCCTTTAGGTGGAGTACAGCAGATGCCCTTTAGTTGGAGTACAGGAGGTGCTCTGTAGCCCGAGTACAGGCGATGCCCTTTAGGTGGAGTACAGGAGGTGCTCTGTAGTTGGAGTACAGGAGGTAATCTGTAGCCCGAGTACAGGCGATGCCCTTTAGGTGGAGTACAGGAGGTGCTCTGTAGCCCGAGTACAGGCGATTCCCTTTAGGTGGAGTACAGGAGATGCCCTGCAGCCTGTGTACATGCGATGCCCTTTAGGTGGAGTACAGGAGGTGCCCTGGAGGGTGCTTTGCTCAATTATTGTGCCTGGAAATGCATCGCATTGAAATTTTGTTTGTGTGTGTTGGAGGAGATTTTGACTGAGGTAAGGGCGCAAATATTAAGGGTTATGGACTTGCTTCTCTATAGCTTCTGGGTTTTTTTGCAGGCCCTATGACTTGGTAGTGGTCCCGAAGAGTCAAGTAAACCCCGAGCACTATGTCTTCTCCCCCTTTGGAGTTTTACATACCCACCCGGAGGAAGGGGCAGATACGATGACTCTGGGGGACTGGCACAGAGAGGCCATTCAGTGGAAACTGCTTCAGGACATTCCCTTCTTCAAGTTCTACCTCGTCAGGAAGGCTTTTACCTGGTAAGTGAGACTTCATCTGAGCTTAAACCCTTCACCAAAGACAGGCCACTTTCTTGACATGCTCCAAGATGGAGGTCAAATAACCTCACCATCCCGATCCTGACCAACACAGGTCCTGGTGGGCCGCAATCATGACAGGTTTTTACTGTAATCACTGACTTTGTGCATGATTTCCAAATTCACTCGTACGCTCATTGATTCTCATCTTGAAAATCCTTCCTAATCAATGGCCTTTATGTCAGAATTTATTCCTGCACTCTGTGTCCCTCATCCATTCCTAGACTGTGCCATTCTGCTAATGCTCCTCCACCGTTTGTCTAATTCTCAGCATCAATATCTATTTAAAAAAAAGCTTCTATTGTCAAAGAAATAATCAAAAGCAGAGTTGGAAACCAACTTTTGTTGATTTTTGCCATTTATAGCTCATGACTTTGATTACATAAATCAAGAAATCTACATCATAATACATTTGTGATTGTTGTGATTAACCAGCATTGTGCTTTGTCCACAGCTGGCTCAGGAATGTGAAACATCTGCATTTGTTGAAGAGACAGGAAGCTTTAGGATGCCAACTTCTCATTGCAGTGCCACACTTTGGTGCCAGCTTGCAGCATATCTCCAGGTCTGTATCTCTGTGTGTGGCATCTCTGCCATACCTGCCAATGGATCGCAATATTTGTATCTGTGTGATGGATACCCCAGGCTAGTGCTTGGAAGCAGCACCTTTGTACACCCACTGCATGTACCTTCTCTACCCCAATCTGTGGCTATCATCAAAATGCCCTCAGAACAAAGCCGGTCCTTAGAGTTTGAAAGGGGCGGCCATTTTACACAAAAAGGTAGATGCTTCATCAGTCAAACTCGTGGATTCCTGCCCCATTCAGGCATCAATTACAAGTAAAGCGGATTTATGTGCGCGTATGCCTCTGTAGTGTTCTCCTGGACACATGATGAGGCAGCCCTTCCCCACCCACCCATCACAGGTGTCACCGGTCAAGTGATGCTGCAAATAAAAGTGACCAGTCTCACGCTTCCAGAGCCGGTTATGCACCATCACAACTAGTGTCTGTGTCCGTTATTTTAGCAGCATATGGGCGTAGGACCCACGGCACAACAACCTCGAGGCCAGAAATAAAATTTCCGGTTGGTATCCCCGCACATAAATCCACCTATCGCACATTAATCTGCACAGAATGAGGAATAACTGCCTGGACCCATTTTTTCCTGGTGAAATTCCAACGCAGTTCCCAATTACTTGGGGATTAATGGTCTCCCTTACCACCTGCTCTGAGGAGTTGGAGCATGAGAGCACCTTACCACCTGCTCTGAGGAGGTGGAGCATGAGAGCACCTTACCACCTGCTCTGAGGAGGTGGAGCATGAGAGCACCTTACCACCTGCTCTGAGGAGGTGGAGCATGAGAGCACCTTACCACCTGCTCTGAGGAGGTGGGACATGAGAGCACCTTACCACCTGCTCTGAGGAGGTGGAACATGAGAGCACCTTACCACCTGCTCTGAGGAGGTGGAGCATGAGAGCACCTTACCACCTGCTCTGAGGAGGTGGAGCATGAGAGCACCTTACCACCTGCTCTGAGGAGGTGGAGCATGAGAGCACCTTACCACCTGCTCTGAGGAGGTGGGACATGAGAGCACCTTACCACCTGCTCTGAGGAGGTGGAGCATGAGAGCACCTTACCACCTGCTCTGAGGAGGTGGAGCATGAGAGCACCTTACCACCTGCTCTGAGGAGGTGGAGCATGAGAGCAGGGTGCTGGTTTGGGACTTAGGTAGGTTGTGGAGAGGGCGGTAGAGGAAAGGAGAAGATGTGACCTAACAGAGGGAGCATGATATGTTGCTCTCCCACTGTCTCAGAAGGGGTTTGGGCAAGGGTCCGTCATTGAGGCTACGCTGCACTTGCAACCCAATCCCACAGTGATCCAGCCGGTAAAACTGTGTTTTCTACCCCAAAAAACGGGCAGCAGAAACACCAGGCTAGTTATAATTGGACGGAGCCATATCCCATCCAGGAATAACACCCGGCTTAATTTATAGTCAGGGCCTTAGAGGTGTGGGAGCCACAGGCTTTCCGATAGCGGATCCTTAGCTGGCTCCACCATTCGTGTCCTCTGTTCACACGGCCCATCCATCACAGGGCTGTCGGGCCACAGTGACACTAAGGGAACGGCCATCTCTCTCTCTCAATCAATCAATCAAGTGGCTTGTAAAGCGCAACGACTCACCTGTAAGGGTCTCAAGGCTCTGGGGGGAGGGGGGAATGGCTGCAGATCTGTCGCAAGGTTCAGTCGAAGAGCCAGGTCTTGAGGTCCTTCCTGAATTGGGGCAGTGACGGTGATTGCCTATGGGGGAGAGGTCTTTGCTGTGAGGTAGGAGAAGGATCTTCCCCCAGCCGTGGTCTTGCGGATACGTGGGATGGCGGCCAGGGCCAGTTGAGCGAAGCGGAGGTCTCCGGTGGGTGCGTGGAATGAGAGGTGGTGGTGCAAGGTTGTTTTTTAGAGGGTGTTTAAAGCGCTGTAAATCCTGTACAGTCCAGATTTATTAACTATACTCTTTTAAACAAAATATGCAGGAAGTAAGGATTACATTTTGTATTTTACTGAATGAACTTTATCATGATGTCTATTGTTTCTTTCCCTCGAAGGTTGCTTCAGGAGCTCCGCACCATCCACTGGCTTCCTTTGGGCCGGTCTCACTGCTTCTCTTTCGCAGATCTTCAGGAAGCCTTAATTCATGAGAACCAGGAAGCGAAAGGGCAGCTCAGTAACTTTCTTGCACTTTGTACTACGATCTTGGAGCTGGTAAGGAATAGACTGTAAACATCAAAGTGACATGTGAAAATAAACCTTGGAGTGGTCCATCCTCTGGGGGCTTGTGGGATCTGCCTTATCTGAAAGGGGCAGTCTCTATTTACCTTTTATATTTACACCTACACTTTTGTACTGGCTTTAGTCTCAAACTCAGCCTTTTGTGCGCATTCAGCACTCCCTGCAGTCTGCAGTCTAAACATCACCTATCCTCGGCCTGGAGCCTTTCTCACAGCCCTCAGCTTTTACCTGCTCAATGTCAAGGTCTAAGTGTTCCAACTTTTTGGTACTTCTTGGTCTGAAACATCTGATCTTACCACATCTTAGGACACTATTTCTCTTGTACTTGAGATGTGACTGGTTATATTTATATATTCTCCGCCTTATTTGAACTTCAGAAATCATTGGCCCAACATGCTGAGATCTCAACCTTCTCAATAGGTTCCTTTCTCAAGCCCCAGCATTCTTACAAACAGAGGTCCACCAGGATGACTTATTTTACACACAGCTTTTTCAATACTCAGCCTCGCTTCATCACGTCTCATCCTTCTCACATCCTCAGGATTGTGACTCCTCACCTTGGCACAGCAACACCCCAAGAAAGAATGAGAAAGCTGAGGTGTCGGAAAACAGGTTAATTTGGGAAGGGGTTGCCCTACCAACTGAACACAACACTGTCTTATTGAGTCACAGGGACTGAGACATTCTACTCACCAGTGGTAGTTGTGCCTCATGCAGCAGGCTATTCCGCAGAGAAACACATGATGGGATCAAGCAGTCACCATACACTATTGACGTTAAGGACACCGTACAGTAAAATTCCCAAACCAGTTTTTTAAAATTTGTATTTACATTTTCAAGAACACTCAATAGTACAGCACTTCTAGGAGAGGAAGAGAGAAGTATACATCATATTATTTCCCAAGTGGTTCAGCATAATAAAGTGACACATCAATTGAAACATTTCTCTCCAGTCTCTTGCGGTACGAACTGACCACTCCCGTACACTCCACCCTTAGCAAGAAACAATGATCATGCATTATCCATACCTTCCACCCAACCAATCACTCATCTTCTGAGTCACTAACAATACCTATACCCTCAACCTCAGTATCCCTTTCCGGATCTAGGAACCCAGCACACGGACCACTCCACTCAACAATATCCTCCTCTGCCTTTTCATCCCTCATGCTAAGTCTTAGATGAGCCTCCTCTGCAACCTCCCATTCCATGACATCCCGCGCCAGCGATCAAAATCAGGGGCGCCTTGTCCCAACCAGTTGATGGCCACACGTCTTCTGGCCGACACCAGAGCCAACTGCAAAAATGTATAGGAAATCTTTTTACCCTTTGGCCGTACAATATTGCCCAATAGACAGGATGCCGGGGTGAAATCAAAGGCGATGTGTGCTGCCCTATGTATTTCCGGGATCACCTGTGCCCAGTTTCCCTGTATTCCTCCACAATGCCTCTGCCTCACCACCTCCGCGGTCCTGTTGATATTTTCTATTATCGGCCATGAGAGGGTGAGGTAGCTGCCCTGACACATTCCATGCAGGATTACATTTCTTTTTAAAGACTGCAAGAGCCAATGTAACAAATTTGTAAAATACTTTTGACCTTCTCAAAATATTTTTGTGTGTAGGTATTGCTGCATGCAAGTCGATGTCAGTAGTTTCCGCCCCTCAAGCACAGTACCTAAACTCCATTTGGATGTACCCTCTTCCATACAGGAACTCCTGCACTTATCTGGAGCACATGGATACACAATCACCATTTTATTTATAAAATAAACAGAAATCAAACTAACTGCAGAAACACTTTGGAAGAGACGCCAATTTAAAACCAGATAGAGGCTGCATAAATAAGAGAATTAAATTAATAAACAGCAATTACATTTGGAATTACAACTAACGGCAGTATTATTTAGATAGTCGGGAAATATCCAGACAATAGGGCACAATATCCAGAAATAGGGTAGTGATAAATCATTTTTTTCTGCATGGTCTCCCCTGTATTTTTGCATTTTATGGATTTTATTGTTACTAGCGTTATGACTGTGTGCACTGACCTATACTGTAAAGTCAGTTACATGCAACTGGATTGCACCAGTGCCATGGAAGTTAAATGTCGTATGTGAGCTGCAGTGCGTATTTACACCACCCATTAATATGACTGTAGTGTACGCCTCCAGAGGACACCGTTGTGCTCTGGCGGGACTGCCGTTTAAACCCACTGCAGTGATACATGTCATGGAAAACTTCTCTGCCATGTAGTGAAACCTATTTTTATGCATTAGTTAAGTAGCCCCTAAGTATGCCCCTTAAGGCCACAGGACTGACCACTTAATGTAAAAACTGGCAGATAGTAAATATTGAAGAAAAGTATATCCCCCACATTAAGCAGATGTCAAAAGCTTTTTGTCATTATTGAGGCAAAACACATTTTCCATGAACAGGTGTGTCAGTCAATAAAAATCAATTTTCACAAGTCAGCCTGGGAATATACTAGAAATTGATTCAAAGTTATTTATTGCTTGGTAAAAAAAATGTAACTCAGTGATGAACATAGATTGTTGATAAACGTAATGGAAAAGAAATTTTTAAAAGTGCATTTGATCCAAAGTGGATAAAGAGTGTTTGCCTTGGAGCCCCACTCCAGTGACTAGAATAAACATCCAAAAATATATGTGAGTGACTGGTCTCCCATCGCAGTTCACAGATTTTGTTACCGGTCTGCAGGAGTGCCATTAAACTAATCCTATTCAACCCCACAGAAATACCCTGGTTTCTAATTGTAACAGAAATCACAGCAGCCCTTACAGAGGGGAAAGAGGAAATGGAAGAGAGAGAAAACACTGACGCAAGGCTCGTCACAGTCTCTTCGGAAGCTGCTTATGGAAGTCTGCAATGACAAGAAATTTGCAACATTCCATTCATAAGCAATCCTTTGACCTAATTACCTGAAGTAACAAGTCCTCTAGCTGTTTCTCCTCTAAAACTTAATGCAGTTTTCTCACTGAAAATACAAGAAAAAAATGATTTGTTCTTCTTGCGGTGTAGTCTTTGCATATGACTCTTATGGACTTACTGGAAAGTTCAATGGATGTAAGTTCATGATGAGTTCCAGTAGAAAATGACCCTATATGCAGTGTCGACCATAAAACAAGAGGGAGACAAAATAAAAATGTAAAAAAAGTGACAGAAAATAGTGCGCACGCAAAATAGTTTCTAATATAGAAGGCCTTGGAAATGGTAATGAGCAGTAAAATAATGTAAGAAGTAGGAAGTCAAAAGTTCCAATTCGACACTCCTACCTCAAGACACTGGCTCCACAATGATCCTCCGATGACTGCCAAACACAAACTGTTTTGGGAAGCGATGAGACTCTGACTTCGTTCTCCTTTTATACAATCTCAATTCGAAATGGCCGCGGTATCTGAAATCCTGCTTCCTGCAAGCTTGAAGTTAGTTTCATTTTGTTTGCGGTGTTCGCCGCAGCACCCACCAGTGGTGAACACAGCACCCACCAGTGGTGAACACAGCACCCACCAGTGGTGAACACAGCACCCACCAGTGGTGAACACAGCGCCCACCAGTGGTGAACGCAGCACCCACCAGTGGTGAACACAGCACCCACCAGTGGTGAACACAGCACCCACCAGTGGTGAACGCAGCACCCACCAGTGGTGAACACAGCACACACCAGTGGTGAACACAGCGCCCACCAGTGGTGAACACAGCACCCATCAGTGGTGAACACAGCACACACCAGCTTTCCTCCAGGCCTGAATATCCTTTTAGCTAGCACACCAATTGCAGTATGCATTTAACTAACACAATTTGGACTTGTTATAACCTTAACTCTGCAATTAGTCACACCGCTAAACCGTGTAATCATGGGAGCAGGAAGGCTGCAGTGGAAATAGCCAGAACATAGCAAGGATGAGCCATTTGGGAGGGGACAGGAACAGCTGACATCAAAAGACCTGTCCCAACAGTTTTTTGTTAGAAGTAGCGATCCCAAATGGGGTCCCAGGTCAGAACCATTCCTTCCCAGAGCCCATTTTAAATATTCATCTTGTGCACATCAAGAGGGGAAACTGCTTCCAATTTTTGGGGATGGCAGGTTCCCTCATTTAATAAGGTATGTCAGACACTGAACACTAGAGGCCTCATTTATGGCATTTTGGCGTGGGGCAGCGCAGTAAGACACCTTGCTGCTCTGCCCTATGCCAAAGTGAAAGGGCAGGAGTGCACCTTATTTAAGCAATACGCTGCATTTCTATTCTTTCTGCCTGCGCTGGTGCCATTTCGGCAGCCTAGCGCCAACGTAGGCACCCTTGCATCATAGTGCAAGTGCCTACATTGCAGACAGGATCATTTTTGTGCAGGAAGGGGCACCTTCCTGCACAAAAACAATCCTAAGAGGTGTTTTCCTCTTTTTATGTGTGCTGCAGAATTCATCAAAGCGATACCAAAGGGGATGATGGACGGAGCGCTTGAGCAAATCAAACACTCACCCCCAGTCAACTGATCTGGGTTTAATCCATCATCATTCTTTAGCTCACTCCACCACCCCAGTTCAGACATGGCCATATGCAAATCAGTCTGACCCTGTGCCTCATGGGAATAGTCCAGCCCGACCTGCCAAGCCATGTCTTCCCTGGACCGGAAACAAGCATCCTGGGACCGGTTTCTGGCTAATCAGCCGTCATCAGCCAGGCTAGCTTGAATCCAGTGGCAAAGTGAGCAAGGGACCCACGTCTGGGCATACCCTGCCAACTTAGGGCGAACAAAGCGATACCAAAGGGGATGATGGATGGAGCGTTTGAGCAAATCAAACACTCACCCCCAGTCAACTGATCTGGGTTTAATCCATCATCATTCTTTAGCTCACTCCACCACCCCAGTTCAGACATGGCCATATGCAAATCAGTCTGACCCTGTGCTTCATGGGAACAGTCCAGCCCGAACTGCCAAGCCATGTCTTCCCTGGACATTCATCACACATTGAAAGAGGGATAAACGAGGAGAAATGAAGTTATTTCTTCTTGTTACCTTTCACCTGGGCAGGCGTACGGAATTGACACTTCCCCAGGATTACATGTTTTTGTAAATGTGGGTCAGGGTCAAATTCCATGGGTGTTGCGTGGCAAAACCCACCGCAACGTCCATGGAACGCCTCCTGGGCGCAGAGTAAGGCAACGCAGCGATTTGCGCTGCGTCACCTTACTCATGATTTATGAGGCCACCCAAAGCCATGCAGGGTGGCTTTGCGTGGCTTCATAAATCTTTCTGAGAGCCCAGCGTCTCGCATGGAGCACTTTACAAAAGTGATGCAGGGATCTCATAAATAAGCCCCTCGGTTCTTGCCAATGGATGAAGGCTAGTGCCATCTTGCATGAGGGACTTCAAGAAATCTTACAGTAAAGGGCAAAAGCAAGTGTAGTACAAGAGGTTGGTTTTCCATGGAAAGTTGCCAGAATTGACCAAAGGATGACTGAAGGTCTCTTGGCTGCTCCTTGCACCTAGGGATTGGAACTGCTTTCCATCGATCAATTGCTTGGCATTCTGTTGCTGCTACTTGGACACAAAAGGCAGATGGTCTTCCTGCTCTCAAGAATATCCAGCTGACCAGTTGCGACTCGTCCTATAGAGACCCCTGGCTGGAGAATTCAAAGCATTCTGTTGGGTCCACAAAGGATTACATCTTTTCTTCAGGACAAAAAGTCTGTAGATGGGCTTAGTTGTGATGTTGTCCAGCCACATGTAGCCCTACCTGGCTAATCCTGCATTACTCGATTAGAAGAATTCAAGAACCAGAAAAAGTGATAACATTCCAAGTGAATCATGGGACTGGAGCAAGGTGGCATGGGTACCCTAGCAGCAAAGCGACCCCAGCGACTAGGAATCCAGCTTTGTCTTGCTCTGACCTATTGCTGCCAAAACAGAAGCTTTCAGCTGGCGCTTGATGGCACCTGTCTGCTTGTGAGGGTCCCTTGCTGGCTTCCGACTCCTGCCTTGCCCTGCTGGGGGATTTTAAAAAACATAAAGTGACAAAGTCCTAAGGTAAAAACATTGACTTTAGCAACTCTGTAGGTGCAGCTCACCCCTGCTCAATTACCGTCACCATGAAATCACACCTAGGACCTGGTCTACAATGAATACTCAATATTCATTGTGCGTTCTTAAAGCTTTTTCCCTCAAAAACTTTAAACATCTCTATGAAAAGCACTTCTACGCCTCGTCAGGGGTAGTAAGCATTATATAAATACAGTTACAATTACAATCTTCGTCTTCCCTTCCTTCTCTGGGTTTAATTAATTTTGTCTTCTTCTTATTAACTTTTTCTTTTTTTACTAAAATTTTGGAATGTAATTGTGTTCTCGGCTTTAATGTTGTTTGCTGTTGCTTGAACCTAGCGCACTTTTCTGTGCGGAAGTTCCTGCTGCATATGTCCTAGCTAGCATAGATGCCAGGGATTAAGCTGAGATTCACAGTGATCTGATTAGATTGTGTTTGTTCAGCTAGCTTGGGAACCTCCTCTCAAATTAATAATCTGTTTCCTGACAGCTGCGATACGGTCGCTGATATAAGACAGTAACATTTCAATGAGCGGGTGCTGATTTCCTGATATTACAACACTTTTCTTGGCCCCTTAATATAAAATGTCACTGGTAACACATTTACAGTACTCATAGCGCTGAAGCGAAAAACTCCCTGGGTGCGGGCATCATTCGTTGTTTGTTTTCAATAACAAACTCCCACTTTGGGACTTTGTTTTTGAAAAATAAAACGTTTGTTAAAGTTTGGTGGATGGCCTTCAAAACCGTCAGCGGCTGTCCAACAAACATTTTGTATCTTGACAGGAACCACGATGATGGTGGTTCCTGTCAAGGTACGAGCTCTCCGCCGGGCCAATAGTGATCTCTAGATCTGGCGGATGGTGGACGTTATGTCCTCTGCCATCTTGATGGACAGAGTACGGTCCGCTAAAGTCTAGCTCTGGCCCCTTGTGAACTAAAATACTGCATTAAATGTTAGGGAGGAGAGTTGGTCCAGTGGTTAAATTGCTGATCTGGAACTTAGAGGTCTTTGTTGTAATCTTATCTTCCTCACTTGATGCAGTGCAATAGGTCTTGCATTACTGAAAGTTTGAGCTATTCATATTGCATTATTATTTGCAACTCCAATAGGTCAAACTTTCAGTAATGTGAGACCTATTGCATTGAAAACGCTTGTTTAATCTTGATCTTACCTCTGGGATCCCATGCCGTTCTTCAGCAGGCCAGTGGCCTGTAGAAAAGGGCCTTAATGTTTCCCCTTCCAGATAACGACATGGATGGATGCTGCATTTGCATGTGACGGGAGGGGAGGAGGGTGTGCCTCGTCAAGAGATGACCAGAACTGGCCAACCAAACGAATCAATTGGTGATGTCCACTGAGAGGGAACCAAGAACCCGAAAGGCGGGACAGATGCACAATATTAACCAAACAGAGAAAAGGAATTTTAAAAAGCTGCCCAACTAACCAACCAAAAGTGGTGGGCGTGTCCAAAGTCCCCGATAGCCCATATACTGAATATACTGAATACAGCATGCCTCGCAGAGCAGCGCAAGCGCTTTCCAGGCTCGACCTAAAAACTGTGCAACTCTGACTGATTCATTGTGTCCCTTGTGGTTCGCATTATAGCTAAAAGAACTGTACTTAACTAACCCTCCCTCTCTCTTTTTTGTTTCTGCAATTCACTCTCCACCTCATTCCATGCACAGCAGTATTTTATATACAGAACTTTACATTTGTGATGCCAGTGCTACAATAAAAATCTTCTCTGTATAGAGCTTTGCTTCTCCATTAAGCTAGGATAGTGCTGTGTTAAATTAATATTAGTAAATCGACTATAAAGTTAGAAGAAATAATATAATATTTGGAAAAAATAGACTCTGAAAATTTGTAAAGCAAGAAATCTCCTGATACATTTTGTTGTGGTGGAACTGAATGGTATTTGTAAAGATTGAATAATTCAAGTTTCTGGCTACTGATGCAGCGCGTACAATAAAAACTATTCTCCTCCCAGGTTACTTATAGGTCATCCAGGGGCAAACTATATTTCTCATATCCACATGACGATGGGGCCCATAAACATCGCCTACACACACACACACTCCTGGATTTCCTTTTACACCTTTATGAAATTCTGTACTCCTAGGAGAAGCATGAGAACTAAATGGAGAACACCATTTTATGTACCGCTGGAAGAGCCAGGATATCTATATTACCTTAATTTGTCACTTTCTTTTAGTTATTTCTTAAGATATTCCTGCTCATTGTTTTGTCGATGAGATCATTCATTTAAGAAATTAGTTTATAGTGATTAAGACCAGCTGAATCACAATCAACCAATTACTTATGTCACAATCATTTAGGAAAATAACCACTGAGTCATTTTGGGTTTAAAGAATCTTAAATTTTATATAATTTTAAAAGCATGAAAAGAATTGTAATACTTTATTCAATTATTCATTCTTAAATTCACAATTTTATTAAGCATAATCAATTTATTGCAGAAAGGAAATTTTGTCATGAAGCCAAAAACCCTAGTTACCTGCCTAGCTTCCTAATTTAGCCTAATGATTTCTAACCTAAGTTAGGGATTAGAAATAGCCTGATTCTCATACTCAACTGTAAAGTTAAGACAGCAACAGCAACTTCAGCTCGTCAGCATCAGCTACCTGCAACCCGTCTCCTCTAACAGCCTTTCAGCATCTCCCGCTCAGTAAGGGATCGATCAGGACCACCCAGCACTGGAAGCCACCAACACGACTCTTCTACTCCTCTCCTGACTGTGACTGCAACCACGACTGACATCAACTGCCCCCTCCCACTAAGAGTAGGCCCTCTTATACCCTAATTCTAACTTTGCTAACTAACTGTTGCAACATTAATATCACGCTTTTCTTTCATTGGTCCATGCATGTCAGCTTATTCATTCTTTTAATCAAGTTCTCTTGGATTCAAGGGTCCTTGGATCATTTCCTTTCCCATACGCTTAAACCTTTCCATCCGATTCGATCAGTCCATTTGTATCTTCTTTTGACACATTCAAGAACTCCGCAGTCATTGTCCTTTCTCTTGGGCTTCTTTCCCACGGACTCTCTGCTGATCATCATGGCACACTATCAGTTCAATTAGGTCACACCAGCCTTGACCATTTCTTGCATCCTAGCCTCTCAGAGACATCACGAGGTTCCGGATTTCTACAATTTCATCTCGTATCACGTGTTCCCTTGCGCCTGCGCACATCTTCCCACTGGCGGCCATTTTATATCGCCACTCGGTTATACTTTTAGAAGCACTAATTTGAGGCAAACAAAACATAATTAAAATAGAGAAATATATCCCTTTCGTTTCCCTCCCATCTACGTACCCCAATTAATTGTTACCTAGCAGAAAGCAACATTTAAGCCGTTCCTTACTTACCATCACTATTGTTTTTGCAACGACACATTTTATTTCTATGAAGCATAAACATGCATTTAATTTTATTTAGTACGCTTTTATTTTTACGTTATGATTAGACACACGGACATTCGTTAATAGATTATTTAGCACATACATTGGCATATTACCATTCCCACACATACAATGTTGATTAATACATTTAAACGAACATTTTAATTAATTAATTAATATAATTTGTTAGGGGTTAAATTTTTTATTTTCCCTGCTCCATCAACTCCCCCTTTGGTGATTTTTAAATCACCACATAAAACCCAAGTCATACTTCTTTTCAGGCAGCATGTCTTTCATCCTTTGCTTTCTGTTATTTATATCTCTGTTTCTTCTTCATCTTGCCTTTTAGTCTCTTTATACATGCTTTCTTTCATTTTCTCCAATTCAATTTCACCCATTTCTCTCTCTCTTTCTCTCATTATTCTGTTATTTCTTCTTATCTTATTCTGTCTTACTTTTCTCTTTATACATGTTATTACTATTTTCAATATCATGGCTAACAATATTACTATAGTTGCTACTATTATAACTTTCCCTATTACTAGTTTACTCATCCTAGTTAACCAATTTGCTACTGAGGAAAATCCTCTACCAAGTTTTCCCAAAACACTTTCAACCTCCAGTGGAACTAATTCTTTGTGCAAACTTGTAATATTTGTAATATACTTCTGTATATTTTCACTGTTATCAGGAATGTAAGTACAACAATGTTGGACTTTCAACATTCCACAGACTCCACCCTCTTTTGCCAAAAGAATATCAAGGGCAAGCCGATTTTGCATCACCATAGCTCTCATGGCAACCATTTCTGTATTTACCATTAAGAACCCTCCCGCAGTATCTGTAGACAAACGATCTACTACTGTGGATAACTTCCGAATTTTAAATGCATTCAAAGATATTCCCACTGCTGGTATTAATGCTCCAAAAATATCACCTACAATTTCTGAAAAACTTTCCCTTTTTCTACGTGTAAATCTATTAATCATCTTGTATGTTCCCTTTTCTTCTCTGTCCATGTGAAAATTTTTGGGAAAGACCAGGCCTACATAGCAAGTTCCATACCAATGGTCCGGTAACCTGTAATAAGCTCTATTCCCACAAATATAATAGATACCTGGAAATATTGGGTCCTTTCCACCTTTGAATCCCCAACCTCCCAGAATTTGATAATTGTCATGGCAGATACTGGAACCTACAAAGTAATTGTCATAGACTGTCTTATTTCTCCTAATGCACAACTTTCCTGTTTGTGGCCAGTCTAAAGTCATTGCTGCATTTATCTTTTTCCCTTCATGATTTCCTTCCTCAAACGTCCATAAACGTTTTCCTTCCTCTTTATTGCTTCTTTTTGAAATTTCATCCTTCTTTCTTCAACCATATCTAAAAATACTTTTTCTTCTTTCTTTAACTCACAGGTAAGGTTGTTACTAACTATTTCTTCTAACGTTAATTTTCTATGTTCTAAACAGAATTCTCCTAACACCTTTGCTGGTTTTACTTTGTTAAGTTCTGGTACTACTGGAATGTTTGCAAATATCTTATCTATATCAGTATAATAAGATTCTAATCTACCTGTTTTATAAAATAAACTTGCTATTACACTACATGTTATTCCATAAGTCAGAGGTAAGTGATGATAAGTCACACCTTCCGATACTGACGCAGGCAACTGCATACAAACATAACAATCTCTCACGTCCATTGTTTCTACGTACTCATACAATAATTTTGTAAAAACATTCTTTGAAAAATCTGTTACTGACTTATCCTTATGCAACTCTGCACTACTTCTTAAAATAACTGGTTCTTTAATACTAGTTTCTTTTTCTAGTTTAGTATCATTTTTTGCTTCTATCACAGCTACACTAATAGGAATTGTGATTGCTAAAACTATCCATATTGTCATTAATAACCCTGTACAAAAGCAGCACATTTTGCACCATCTCTTTATAAAATCACATTTATCTCTTCTATTCTCATTATTTTCCATTTTTCTTTTTCTATTTGTTAAGTTTTCAGAAAAGTGTGTCACTACACCTCAAAATGACTTAGATGCCACTCTGCTTTCAAAAAGTCTTTGCTTGGTACTTTCTTTAATTCTTTCCAGAATTCTTTCGTTGTCACATCCGGTGATTTGTCACATCCAGTAAAATTGTCACGTCCGGCAGAAGCACTTTAAGTCTTCACTTCAGTTTTGTTGCATCTCACCTTTTCCCATCCGACTTCTCAGTCTCTGGTTTCCGTGAGTGTTTTCTTCTTCTTCTTTGTAATCTGTTAGTGCAATATACAGCCACTCAGGTGACTTAAATTTTGAATTCACTTTCCTTGTCCTTTTGGACTTTTGTAATCTTTTTCCACTTGGTTTTTCTTGTCCCTTTTGACTTGTTACTTCATTTACTTGTTCAGCATCTTCGTCTTCTGCTCTTATTATTCTATATCTCAATTTTCTTACATAGCTGTTGGGCCAATTATCTCCTTTTCTTGGCCTTTTGACCTCACCCTCTCTTTCTTCTCTTTCCGATCTCCAATTTCTTTTTCTTGATTCAGTCTTTGCTTTTTCTTCTCCTCCACTTTCCTCTGTTTCTGTTTCAACTATTTCACTATTGTCTCTTATTTTGAAACTTATAATCTCGTCATCTCCTACTGGTGGATCTGTCTTCTCCTTTTTGTTTTCCCTTATTACTGTCCCTCCTCGGGGTTCTTCCGATTTGGTGTTTTTCTCCTTTTCTGTTTCTGAATTTCCCTGTTCTCCTGTTTCTCTATCTATCCCTATTGCTCCTCGAGGTTCTTCTCGATTTTCTAACTTTTTGTGTACTTCTTTCCCTACTTCATCTATTAATATTGTTTCTGAAGGAGTTCCACCATAACTTGTACTTGGTTGTTCATCTAACTCAATTTCTTGCTTAGTTTCTTCTCTAATTGGTTTATAACCCCAAGTTTTTCTTAGGAATTCTTTACGGTTTTCAATTGAATCATCAGAGTCTGAAGTTGTATCAGATATTTCCAGATGTCGACTTACAGGTCGATCTTCAAGTTCTGGAATTTCTGAACTTCTCTCTTCTTCTTCTTCTTCTCCTTCTTCTTCTTCTTCCTCTTCTCTAGAGGTACTTGCAGTTGGGGTTTCCAGATGTCGACTTTCAGGTCGATCTTCAAGTTCTGGCACCCTTTCTTTTATCTGGGTTGTCCCAGCCGTTAAGCTTTTATCCCACACTTCCAACCGCCGACTCACATGTCGATCTGTAGGTTCTGGAACTCTGATTGTGTGGCTGGCATGAACCCAGTTCTTCACTCCTGCACACTTGACAGCAGTCGTTGTCACTAGGATTACCTGTCTTGGCTCATCCCAACGCGGAACCAAACAGTTTCTTCTCCTGTGGACTTTTATGCGGACCCAGTCTCCTGGATTCAAGTCGTGGGCTGGTTTTCTTTCAAGAGTGGTCGCATCCGGTCCAACCTGATGAAACACAGAACGCACCACATCAGCCAGTCCTTTGCAATAATCCAGTATTAGATCATCAGTTATGGTTAATAACTTGTTGACTGGTACGTGGGCTTGTCTCATTGCTCGTCCCATGATCATCTCATGAGGACTGAGTCCCGTTTTCTTTTCAGGGATGCTTCTGATGGTCATCAGAACAAGAGGCAGTGCATCTGGCCATTTGAGTCCTGTAGCTTGACACATTTTTCCTAATCTGTTTTTAATTGTTCCATTTATCTGCTCTACTACCCCAGAAGCCTCGGGTCTGTAAGCACAATGTAGTTTTTGTTTAATACTCAATGCTTCACAAATCAATTGGATCAACTCATTTTGAAAATGTGTTCCTCTATCCGTCTCAACTGTGACTGGAAAACCATACCTCGGAATGAACTCTCGCAGCATAAGTTTTGCTACTGTTGTTCCATCATTCCTTCTTGTGGGGTATGCCTCCACCCAACGAGAGAACAAACAGACGACCACTAGAACATACCTTAATCTGTTACTAGGGGGCATCTCAATGAAATCCATCTGTATCCTTGTGAATGGACCTCCTTCTCGTCCTATTGTTCCTAGACTCACTACTGTTTTTCTTCCTGGGTTAAACTGTTGACAAATAAGACATCTTTGACAAAGACTTTCAGCAATGGCTCTGAATTTTGGGTTATACCAAGTTTGTCTAAAAGTCTAATCATTGCATCTCTCCCAATATGAGCTTGTCCATGGTACATCCGTGCCATGTCTGCAATCATGCTATCAGGCATAACTGGTCTTTCATCTCTGTATACCCACACTCCATTATCTTCCTGTCTTCTACATCCTGCTTTAATCCAGTAATCCTTTTCCTCATCTCTTGCTGTTTCTTGTAACTGCCTTACTTCATCCCATGTTTCGACTGTATTAGTGAAAAGCAAAGGACAAGAGACATGCTCCCTTTCTCTATTTTTGTTCATGGACGCCATGTTTTCCGCACAATATCTAGCGATCTCATCAGCATAGTTATTGCCGACCGCTATGTAGTCTTCGTTTTTCTTATGCGCCTTGCACTTCACTACAGCTATTTGTTTAGGCAACTGTATCGCCTCAAGCAGTCTTTTTAACATATTCTCCATTTCTGATAGGTGTTCCTGCAGATGTCAAAAATCCTCTTTGTGACCAAATCTGGCCAAAATCATGTACGATGCCGAAACCATATTGGCTATCGGTCACAATCGTGATTCGTACATTTTTCCCCAATTTACATGCTTGAATCAAAGCAATTAGTTCCGCAACTTGGGCAGACCTAACTCCTTTCAGACAAGACGCTTCCATCACAGTTGCCACTGTGCATACTGCATAAGCTGCGCTTAACACTCCTTCCTTTGTGCGTAAACATGAACCATCTACAAACATGACATAATCGGATTCCTTTAACGGTTCATCTTTTATGTCAGCTCTTGGTTTTGTGCAATATTCCAGCACATTCAGACAATCATGATCTACTTCATCTTGTTCAATTATACTCTCTTCATCTGGCAATGATGTAGAAGGATTTACATTTATGCATCTATCTATGGTCACATTTTCTGCACTCAAGATGACTTTTTCGTACTTAGTCAGCCGACTATGTGTCATGTACTGTGTCTTTGTTCTTGTCAAAAGAATTTCTACTGAATGGGGAACATATACTCTCAGTGGATACCCCATCACTATACCTTCACTTTGTTCCAGACTTACACAAGTAGCAGCAACTGCTTTCAAACATCCAGGCAATGCTTTTGCTATAGGATCTAAAACAGCTGAAAAGTAAGCTATCGGCCTCTTCATGGTCCCGTGTTTTTGTACCAGTACTGAAAATGCACATCCATCTCTTTCACTGCAGTACAACTCAAAATCTTTCTCATAATCTGGCATGCCTAAAGCAGGGGCCTCACACAGTTTCTTTTTCAATTCTTTGAAAGATTTCATTTCTTCTTTGTTTAACTCAAAAGGGTCTTTTACATCTTTCTTTGTCAGTTTTTGTAAGGGTTTTGCAATCAAAGAAAATCCACTTATCCATTGTCGACAATATCCAACCATTCCCAAAAACATTCTTACCTCTCTTTGAGTCATTGGTGCTCTCATTCCTTGAATCATTCTTACTCTTTCTGTCGCTATTTTCCGCACTCCTTTCTCAATTTTATGCCCTAAATACTGGACCTCTTTCTGACAAAACTGTAATTTTGAAGGGGACACCTTATGTCCTCTTTTCTCCAAATGGTTCAGTAAAGCAATTGTGTCACTTACACATGCCTCTTTGGTTTTCGATGCCACCAATAGGTCATCGATATACTGCACCATCACTGATTTTTCTGGCATTTTTAAATCTTCCAGAGATTTCTTTAGAATCTGATTAAAAATTGAGGGGCTTTCTGTATACCCCTGAGGAATTCGGCACCATGCCAAAATACGCTCTCCAAACCGGAACGCAAATAATGGCTGGCTATCTGGATGCAAAGGAATAGAGAAAATGCGTGACATAAATCTATCACAGTGTACCACTCAGCTTCATGCGGGATTTGATATAGAATTACTGCAGGATTTGGCACTATTGGACAACATGGTACCACTATTTTGTTGATCTTCCTCAAATCCTGTACTATTCTGTATGTTCCATTTGGCTTTTTCAGTCCCATAATAGGTGAATTACATGGACTGCTCATGATTTCTTTCAAAATTCCCTGTTCAATCATCTTATTTATCACAGGAGTTATTCCTTCAATTATTTCTGGAGTTAATTTGTATTGTGGCGTGTTTGGATAAATTATCCCTTCTTTCACTGTCACTTTTACGGGATCAACTTCTCTCATTAATCCAATGTCCTCTCCTGTAAAATCCCACACACTTTCTTTTACTGCACCTTTTAGCTCTTCTGGAAGTTTTTCTGCATCAAATGCAGGAAATAAACCATTCGTTTCAGGTTCTTGATTCATCAAAGTTACTTTATACAGAACGTCCTCATCTGAAGTCTGGAAACCTATTCCTTCTGGTGTACAATAAATTGTGCAATTCATTTTACACAAAAGGTCACGACCTAGAAGATTTACAGGACTACAATCGCACACTACAAATTTATGCATTTTACTAAAAGAACCAATTTTTACTTCCACCAATTCAGTAAGTGGGGTTTTAATCTGCTGATTTGCTACTCCTACCACTTGGATGTATTCACCTGAGAGAGGAAGGTTCGGAATTTCCACTGATCTAACAGTAGAACGGGTAGCTCCAGTATCGACAAGGAATGTTACGTTTGCACCATTCACTTCTCCATCCACAAAGGGACCAGACTGATCTACCTCTAGAGTTGCGCCAAGCACGCACTCTTTCCTCTCTCTTGCGCACCGTCAGAAACTTTCATCCGGGTCATCCTCACTCTGATGCAACCAATACTGAGAAATGTTAGCTGCTCGCGGCAACTGTGTTACCTGCTCTCCTCCGTAGAATCCTGTTTCTGTACTGTATCTTTGCTGGTTAACAGTGTTGGGAAGTGGTGGTTGTGGCACCTGACTTTGTTGAACAACTACCTCATTCTGCACCTGTGGAGTTAATGATTGATGTTCCGGATTAGGTTTAGGTGGGAACTTACACTCATTTCTCCAATGCCCTAATTTTCCGCAATTATGACATGGCCATTTCTTCTTTGCTTCTTCTAGACTCACTTGTCCTTTTCCTTTACCTATGTTTGGTCGCATCTTATTCTGTCCTGATTCGTTTCCATTATTATTGTCCAATTGGGCTTCTTGTTTTTCTGCCACTTTCACTTGTGCCCACATTGCCTTTTCTTTCAACTTACGCTGTTTACTCTCTATTTCATCACTACAATACTTAGCATACCTCAGCACCTCATCTACACTTGCATTCTGCCAGTTTATCATATGTTGCTTAATCATATCACTTATTTCTTGTTTCAGCCCAAATACAAATCGGTATACAAAATGACTCATATCCTTTTCACTTAATTCCTCATAACCACTATACTGTTTGAAAACCAACAACAATCGCTCATAATATGCATGTACACTCTCCTTACTTTCCTGTGTAGTTCTATCAATCTTAACCCAATCTGTCTCTTTGGGAGGAATCTTATTTTTCAAAAAGGTAATCACCTTGTCGTATTTCTTCATCACATCTGGTCCTGGAGCTCCTGTCTTAGGATCTCTTGGATATTCTGTAGTTGGCCAATCAACTGTAATCTTACATTCTGACCACAGATCCGTTGGTACCACTATGTCAAACAATCCGTCCAAATCTATCCACAACACCTTCGAGACCTTTACAAACCTTTCTACCTGTCGGTACCACTCAACTGGCTTCTCTCTTAACTTTGGAAAGTCATTTGTAAATGACAGGATGTCCTGCCTAGTCCAGGGAACATGCACGTAACTACCACCTGGAGTTTCTCTCATAGGGTATTCTTTAACAACATGTTCTTTTTCTGTTATCATAAAAGCCAATGAACCTTTATCTATACTTTTCTCATTCTTCTTTGTCCATCTAACCTTCCATCTGTCCACATCACCCCATTTTCTCAACAAAACAATCAACTCTTTTATCTGTGTCAGCCTTCCTGCTGTATTCAAATTTTCAATATCTTTTTCACAAAAATCTACTCTGTAGGGTTTCTGCAACGTTTTTACTTTTGCAAAATCTATTCCAATCTCACTGGCCACTTCTTCTAGTTTGTCATGTAAATTCTTTGCCCTCCATGTTATACTTTTGCACAGAAACATTATTTCATCATCCTGATAATTCTTTATCTTTTCTGTACCAATCGTTCCTAGAATTAATTCTTCCATGTCAATTTTCAATCTGATCACATCTAATGGTTTTTCTTCTGTTTCTTTTATTTTAAAAGCTTTTATCCACTCATTTAACTCATCAGGAGTCGGACCTATGGGAGTACTATTTATTTCTGTCCAATTTCCACTCTTTTCAGGTGTCACTGTTGCAGATTCAGTTACCATAGGTATTTTTCTACCGCTACACTCATTTACTGTCAAATTTTCAGGTGGACTTGGTCTGTAAGCACTAGTCAAATTGCTTGTACCTGGACTTGTTTCCATTCTTTCCTTCTCTCTCTGGAATTGCGAACTCAAAGGAATCACCAAAGATCGTTCATCAATTTTCTGATTCTCAAAAACTGGTATTACTGGACCTATTGTTACGGGCACGGTAACTGCTTCCATATTCTTTGTTAATTCTCTAATTTTCTCAGTTAGTTCTTTTGTTGTCCTTGCCAATTCACTTGCACTATCGTTTTCTATTCCCTCATTTTGAGAAGTTCTTATTTGTTCTTGTGACCTATTTACTTCTTGTCTTTTTTCTGGACTTTTATTTCGCATAGTTTCTATTGGTGGCGCATTTGGTGTCACCACTGTAGAACTCTGCTGATACGGAGGTGGATTTTTATTTAATATATCTTCCAGCAACTCGTCATCCGTTTCGCTCTCATGCATATACTTTTCTCTCTCTAAATGTTTCTTTTTCTCAGTCCGTTTTTCTTAGTCCCTTCCTCAACTGTAAAAGCTGGAAACAAACCTCCTGTCATGTTAGCACATCTCCATCGTTTTATTCTGTCCTCATGATTCATTCCCCACAATCTTCCGGGCACGAACTCATAACCTTTCATACCTCTGAATCTTTCTCGCTCGTACATCTCATCTTCCCATTCTGTTAAAGCCTCAAACTGTGTCGGTCTAGGTCTAGGTTCCAATTTAAACATCTTTTCTCTTAAATTCCGTAAAACCGCTACATTAAAAGAACCATTTTCAGGAAAAGCCAATGCTCCATCATTCTTGGTATATTTTACCCAATTGTCCAACCATATGCACGTATGATATCCATATTTCAGCATCATATGTGAAGCTGCTGATTTCGGCGGAGGAATTACTTGTCCCTCTCTGGTCACAACCTTTTTGTCTTTCTTAAAGAAATTCTTCAATTTCGTCGTCCATGACGTTCTCTCCCTTTCATACTCGTAATACGGCATGTTTTCTATTCTTTTTCTCTCTACTCTAACGCTGTTTCTGTGTACGGAACTTCGACCAATTACAGCGCGACTCACACTAACGTACCAATCAGAATAATTTCCACCAACCGCGAACCAACCAATCCTAGCGCGGCACTTTTCTACGTCACTCCTGCTCTGTGTTCATGTGACTAGCGCACTATCCAATCCTAGTGCGGCACTTTTCCACGTCACTTCTACTCTTTACCCCTCCTTTACAAAATTTATCGGCAATTTTCTTTTCGCTGTTTTCTCCGTTAGTTACAACAAATAAACAATTCCATAGTCTGATTCGCTAAACAAAGTGACAGCTTTGTCCTTTTACACAAGAATCCTGTTTTTCCAGTAGGCAGCGCTTACCTCTACCCTACCACAGAATTATTTTACTCTCGCCAGTAAAGTAGCACTTCCCTCTACCTTACCCTTCTTTCAAACAAACAATTTACTCGTTTCTCTGGGGATAAGACACATGTGGAGACTAGGCTCCTGAGAATTAAGGCCAAAGTTTCACAAGTAAACGTGATTTGCTATTTCATTTACACACTTTTCACACCGAAAACCCTAACATAACACAACCTGCGTTATAACCAAAATGAATTCAGACCATGTACCAAATTCCATGTGACTTCTCTTGCCACACGTGTTCCACTTCCTACATCCCAGAAGCGTGAAAACTTACATATAACATAACGTGACTCAACATATAGTGTTAGTCATAAAATAATCAATAATCAATCAACAATAATCACTAAACTAATCTATAGAAAACCATAACTCTGCTACCAAGAAATCTGATGCAGCGCGTACAATAAAAACTATTCTCCTCCCAGGTTACTTATAGGTCATCCAGGGGCAAACTATATTTCTCATATCCACATGACGATGGGGCCCATAAACATCGCCTAACACACACACACTCCTGGATTTCCTTTACACCTTTATGAAATTCTGTACTCCTAGGAGAAGCATGAGAACTAAATGGAGAACACCATTTTATGTACCGCTGGAAGAGCCAGGATATCTTATTACCTTAATTTGTCACTTTCTTTTAGTTATTTCTTAAGATATTCCTGCTCATTGTTTTGTCGATAGATCATTCATTTAAGAAATTAGTTTATAGTGATTAAGACCAGCTGAATCACAATCAACCAATTACTTATGTCACAATCATTTAGGAAAATAACCACTGAGTCATTTTGGGTTTAAAGAATCTTAAATTTTATATAATTTTAAAAGCATGAAAAGAATTTTAATACTTTATTCAATTATTCATTCTTAAATTCACAATTTTATTAAGCATAATCAATTTATTGCAGAAAGGAAATTTTGTCATGAAGCCAAAAACCCTAGTTACCTGCCTAGCTTCCTAATTTAGCCTAATGATTTCTAACCTAAGTTAGGGATTAGAAATAGCCTGATTCTCATACTCAACTGTAAAGTTAAGACAGCAACAGCAACTTCAGCTCGTCAGCATCAGCTACCTGCAACCCGTCTCATCTAACAGTCTTTCAGCATCTCCCGCTCAATAAGGGATCGATCAGGACCACCCAGCACTGGAAGCCACCAACACGACTCTTCTACTCCTCTCCTGACTGTGACTGCAACCACGACTGACATCAACTGCCCCCTCCCACTAAGAGTAGGCCCTCTTATACCCTAATTCTAACTTTTCTAACTAACTGTTGCAACATTAATATCACGCTTTTCTTTCATTGGTCCATGCATGTCATCTTATTCATTCTTTTAATCAAGTTCTCTTGGATTCAAGGGTCCTTGGATCATTTCCTTTCCCATACGCTTAAACCTTTCCATCCGATTCGATCAGTCCATTTGTATCTTCTTTTGACACATTCAAGAACTCCGCAGTCATTGTCCTTTCTCTTGGGCTTCTTTCCCACGGACTCTCTGCTGATCATCACGGCACACTATCAGTTCAATTAGGTCACACCAGCCTTGACCATTTCTTGCATCCTAGCCTCTCAGAGACATCACGAGGTTCCGGATTTCTACAATTTCATCTCGTATCACGTGTCCCCTTGCGCCTGCGCACATCTTCCCACTGGCGGCCATTTTATATCGCCACTCGGTTATACTTTTAGAAGCACTAATTTGAGGCAAACAAAACATAATTAAAATAGAGAAATATACCCCTTTCGTTTCCCTCCCGTCTACGTACCCCAATTAATTGTTACCTAGCAGAAAGCAACATTTAAGCAGTTCCTTACTTACCATCACTATTGTTTTTGCAACGACACATTTTATTTCTATGAAGCACAAACATGCATTTAATTTTATTTAGTACGCTTTTATTTTTACGTTATGATTAGACACACGGACATTCGTTAATAGATTATTTAGCACATACATCGGCATATTACCATTCCCACACATACAATGTTGATTAATACATTTAAACGAACATTCTAATTAATTAATTATATAATTTGTTAGGGGTTACATTTTTTATTTTCCCTGCTCCATCACTACTCATTGCGCTATTATACTATCCTTTACCAAGATTATGTAGCTTATAACATCACACCACCCTCAAAAGGCACTTTGTGCATCCTCACAAAACTTGATTATGTCACTTCTTAAGACTGAAACCATCTATCTATCTGTCTGGCGGTCTGTCTGTCTATCTATCTAATGTCACTGACGATCTGTCTCTCCATCTATGTATTCATCGGTTTATCTGTCTAGCCTTCTGTCAGTCTATCTGCATATTTGTGTATCTGTATATCCTTTTATCTGTCTCTGTCTATCCTTCTATCCGTCTGCTCTCTGTCTATCTTTCAACCCATCTATTTGTCTCCCAGTGTATCTTTCGATCCTTCTATCTATCTATCTATCTATCTATCTATCTATCTATCTATCTATCTATCTATCTATCCTAGTATCTGTCTGTCTCTGTTTGTAAGTGCTCAGTTGCTCTTGAGTATTACGGTACAGTGCACGTAATGGGTGGAATCTCTGCTGCAAAGAGTCTTTAAATATGCTTGGTTTGCAGGTTCGAAGGGACAGTTTCAAGATGGTGGAGATCCTGCAGAAGCAGTTGGAAAATTCTAAACCTGCTGTTTTGAAGGATTCTGTTTATTTGCAAAAAACACAGCAGACAGCTTTGGAAAGGAGGCTGCACCAGGCTGAGTCCTGGCTGAACAGACTGGGGAACCTTGCGTTCCTGGTGGACCACATGGTTGAACAAAACCTGCTCACAATTGTTCAGGAGGAGATCACAACATTTGTCCACAACATCCTGCAGGTGAGCATAGGGGTCAAATATGTAACTGGTGAAGACTGGACTGCTTGTTCTTGTGGACTCTCTCTCTCTCTCTCTGCCTCTCTCTCTTTCTGCCTCTGTCTCTCTCTCACCCCCCTTCCTCCCTCCCTGTCCCTCTGTCTCTCTAGTTAAGTCTGTGTGCTATTTACCACTTGAAAGCTGCAGATGGTTGTGGAATGGCAATGATGTCTTGGTACCTCTCTGTAGGGACCAAGTGTCATAGTTTCATAGCACTGATAAAAGTTATGGGGTGAGGCTTCTTTCATTGGGTGAGACGAAACATGCTGGTGTCTCCACTGAATCTGAATCTCTTGACTGCATTCCTGGTTGGTGTAATCCGAGATTGTAGCTATTTCCTGAAAACCCCCTTCTTTTGACCTCTAACTCCTCCTGAGTATTCACTTGAGTATTCATATGAGGTGCAGCGGCATTTTAAGAGTTTATGTGGTTCTCTGCATCAACTGTCTCCAGGATGTGCACCACTGAGCATGCTTTGTGAGTGTGAGGATTGATGGTTTTGGCTGTTGGTGCAGGAGGGTGTCCCCATGTGCAAGCATTGTGTGATCTAGTGCATTCTTTGTGTTTTTAAATTTGTTGTTTATGTTGGAAGGTATTTCAGCACAGGAGGAAATGCAGGTATATCCAGGAACATCAGAACAGTACAAAGAGATCAGCAGGACAGAGTGTCAGTAAAGGGCTAGGATATGGGATGTCTATGCAAGCTTTGTCACGGGATAAGAGAAAAATCGTCTGCCCAGAGGAACCTGGCAAAGGAATGGCACACTGAACAAGGCTAAAGAGGCAGACCTCAGAACATGAAGGGGTCTGTCTGTAGCAGGGAAAACAGGAGTGCAAATAGAGCAGGCCCTTCAATTGTGTGCATCATGACATATGCAGAGACTTTTGAACCACATTATTCTATTCTTCTGGGAGACAGTAGAGGTCATGGAGATGGTGAGGTGCAGAGATGCACAAGATAAATTAGGAATAGGTCTAGCAGCAATGTTCTGAGTAGCTTGGAGCTGGATAGCACTACACCTGGCAGGTCCAGTTACAAGGAGTGTTGATAGTTCAATCTAGAAGTAATCACTTCCTGGTCAACTGTTGTTTGAAAGTCAGAAGAGAAAAGAGGAAAATGTCCATGAGTTTTAAGGCAGAGGAAGCAAGTAGAGGAAACCTTGCTTATCTGGGGCTGAAAAGGGTGCCTTGTCATCAGGATGCAGATATTTCAAAAAACAGTGTGTGTAATAGAAGTGCACCTGTAGAAGCTCATCACCAGCTGTCAGACCAGAGGGAAGGACTAGCATCCATCAGAAGTAATTTCATCTTATTGCTGTTCATCTACGGTAACTCAGGTAAGCAGCAGCTTTAAGACAGTTCTGAAACTGAATCTAGCGACGAGGAAAGATCCTGTCCGACCAATAACTGTGCATCATCCAGTAGCAAACAATGGAAAAGTTAAAAGAGTGGATGAGGGACTCAAGTCGCAGAGCATCTGTGTTATTATGGTAGCATTTACAATATCGCTTAGAGGACTTTTCAAGGTAGTGCCTTGAAGGAAGATTGGAAAGCACGGGTGGAAACCACATGATAAGGTCATTCAGGAACAAGGTCAGTCAAAATAGGGCACTTCATCTACCATCCATCCACCTCAACCAAGTATTGTTTCAAAATTTGGTGAGGGACTTTGTCGAAGGTGGGAGAAAAATCTAACTGAATAAGAGCAGCCACCCTTATCAAGAATCACCTGGAGGTCGTCTGCCGCAGCAACTAGACAGACTTCAGTCTCGGGTAGAGGTGGTACCTGGCTTGGGCCTTGTCAAGCATTGTTTTAGATTCTAGATCTCAGGTAAGCTCAGACTTAATTACACTTACCAAAATTTTAGAAGAAAAGGGAAGAGGAGAGGTAGAGCGTCCTTCATAGAGAAGAGCGAGACCAGTCTTCAGAAGTGGAAACAATACCGCTTGTTTCTAGGAGGATGAAACGAATGCAGCAAAAATAGAGGAGTTGTGTAGTATGTCAGCGAGAACAGGAGCTCTGGTGGAGAGGGCAAGTCTCAGTGATTAGACTGCACACAGATCTGTCTAAACCGGATAAAATTAAAGTTTGGCCGAAGTGATAGCCTCTAGCAGAGTGGGAGGAGAATGAGGAGCAGGATGGGAAAATGAAGTGAGGAAGAATTCAGAACTGATTTTCTTAACTTTGGGGATGCAGTCTGATCATTCTTGAGAGATGGTGAATTGGGTACTGATAATTAGATGTAGATGGGTATAGAGAGCTCTTGCTATAGTAAACACTTCTGGCATTGTGTTGGTGGCAGTCGGTACTGAGGATCTGTAATGGTCAATACAGGCTGATGTAATAGCACATTTATAGGTTTTGGTGCTCTGTTCCATTTGATTGTGGCAGCCTCAAAGCAGTCCTTTGGCCAGAGACGTTCAGTCCTTTTGTAGGCTTCATGAGGGAGCGTACATTTGCTTAGATTCTTGAGGGTTAAGCCCTCTAGAAGAGGAAGAATTAGCAGGGGCAAAGTGGTCAAGAAGAGAAGTAATCCATGAATTATAGAGCTGGAAATAGATCTAGGCATTGAGTTGCACATCTGTAGCTATCAAAGGCAAATCATTTCCTGGAGAGGGCCACAGTAAAATCCTCATTAGTGCCATTGGATATTATAGGTATTCCCAGTTAAAGATGTGGTCACTCGTCGATTTGTGCCTTGCTTTTTCCGTATGTATATCTGCAACACATTTTATTTCTCTGTTTTAACTTTGCCCAGAATAAAGCATCTTTTTCTCTCTTTTTTATGACAAGTGGGTATTTGTGGTCAGTGGGTGTGTACAACATGTTTTTGTACGTTTTAGGATTTGCAGCGCTCTGTCTGTGTGCGGTTATGCTATTCAGGTATAAATGCTTGTGAGGATAGGTTCTTGTTTGCTCTGTTTGTTTTTGGCCAGGCATGGTCAGGTAATTTTGACTTAGGGCTTGATTTATTTTTGGTTGGACAGGCTACTCCATCACAATGGTGACAGATATCCCGTCGAACGAAATATAAATCTAATGGAATTTATATTTCTGCAGATAGGATATCCATCCCCTTTGTGACGGAGTAACCCATTCGCCGAAATATAAATCAGGCCCTTAGTCTCCCATTGGTTCTGATGAAAGTTTTTATCTCTCGTTCTGTTTGCAAATAAGATATATTCTGTGGCTGTTTTTTGACATTTGAAGCTACATATTTTCTATATTTCATAATTTATCTTGTGCTCCAATGGGCTGTTAGTGTGCAGCAATTCAGAGTGCTGTACAGAAGTTTCACTGCCAGTCATCTAGGGCTCTATTACTACCAGCAATAGAGTATCTATGAAAGGGCCAGGAACAGATCTGTTGACCGTAGTGGAGTCTACGCACAGCCAGAGAGGTCTCCGCTAACTTTTTATCTCCGCTACTTACGGCAGCACTAAATACCGGGGTTGGAGCCCAGTTTGGAATTTCTCAGCCTTTTGGCAGAATCTCCATTGCCACTTTCATCAAAATCATATTGATTGTCTTGTATCGATTAGATGTTTTGTCCTGGTATTTGTAACACGGTTTTCCTGTGGAACAGGTATTTACTGTCTAAGCATTTCCTGTTGAAATATATTTATAATTCCGTGTGTCACTTGGTTAGGTGGTTTGATGTTTCCATCTTGTTGGATGTGTTTTGCTTTGATGGTGGGTTGTATTCTCCATCTGGGCATTCTGGATACTGTGCAGCTCTTTTCTTTATCAAGTAGAAATGTTATTTTGTCATTCTCTGGCGCGTTCTCTACCATGTATCAGTCTTGCTCCTTGGTGAGAGGAATTGTTTGTTCCAAAGTTTCCTTTGTGACATTATCTCTATATGATAGTACCAGTAACTCAGTGGGGGCGATGACAACACACGTAAAGACCTCTACCAGACCATATAAGGCTATGAAAGTGCTGAAGTGCACTTCCCCATACCAGTGTGACCAAGGATCAGACTACAGTCAAATATCTGTCTGACCTGCAAGCAGGTTGTGGATGGGAAGAAACCTATCCGCCATCAGTAACAGCTTGGCTAATTGTTACTTGGGCACCCACACTCCCACTGTCCCCTCAACTAGCAACCCTCTTTCTTCTTTGTCATTGCTTTGGAGGGGTGCAGTTTGCTCCAGAGAGCAATAGCTATTGCTTGTCATCATGGACGACTCTCAGTTTGGCTGAAAGTCATCTCTCTTTCTGCGCACCTAGGTCTAATAAGGCCTTCTGTGACAGTGCAAGCTCCTTCCGTCTTTTCACAGTGTCATTTCTGATATCTGGAACTATGAGGATCTTAGCGTCACAAAACAGGTCCCACCACTCTTTTCTTCGTCCTACCTAAGAGGTGAGCCTGGCTGACTGACTCTCCAGTTGTAGGACAATTGTAGGAGCACTCTGCGATTCTTGTGCAGACACCACCCTAGACTTGACGCAATGACAGTTCACTCACTATATTACATTGAGAGGCATCCCTTGCCACACACTATTGCTCCTCCAGCTAGATTTACATACACTTAATTAGATCAGTGCCTTCAACGCCTGATGGGAACCTAATGGCCCACAACTGTACCACTTTCTTGTGGTTCGACACCTGCCCTGCCCAATTTGGCATCGGTCTATGTTCTGTCACCAGTCCATAGTACACCTCTGAGACCAGACTCGGAACACCCAATCCTCTACTGTCCAGGAGCTCCCATAAACACTATTCACTCTTATTGCCAGTTCCACCAAAGCTTCACTCTTCATAGCTGCTTTTCCATCAGTTCCAGGAGTAGTCTTTTCTCTTTGTTGTAGCCATTCCAACAACACCTGTGTTGAGGGTGGCGAGAGGGCAGGGAATTCTGTGCTTAGTGAGTTTTTCGCATGATGCCCCCTTCTTGGGAAGAAAAAAGCTCCACTTTTCTTGCCTCCGTGATGTTTCTTTGGCCCAGGTGCAATGTGTAGACTCAGATGTGTCCAAAACAACCACATAGATCAAAACTAAAGCAATGACTTACTACAGGACAACAGACTCCCAGCATCAGCGTCAAAAGGTAACTCCTGTTCGCAAATCAAACTTCCAAAAGGGGTATCCCTTTCCCACAAAGTAAGACAACGTGCCACTACTTTCATTCCTCACTGTAGTACTCCTCCCAGTCTGGCATGATCTGACTATGGCTCACCCGATTGGTGCTCGTCCACTTTTGGTAGCCTTCAGGAGCTTGAGAAGTGCATTGGACATGAACCCCTGCTCACAATGTTGGCTTCTTTCAGCCTAGCAGGAATCGGTGGAATCCAGGCCTTGTGAAGATTGTGTAGTGTCTGCTCAGGTTGCCAGCCTTGCTTGCTCTTCCACTACCTTCTTTGTTCATAGGGTGTTTATGTTTAGCAGTAGGCAGTATTCCTGCCTCCTGATGCCACCAATGTCCATTCTTACCCTCTTGGCAACCATTTACTCATTCAGCAGAATCTCTGCCTTACACATGTCGCTGTATGGATTGCTGGGCCTTCTCTGATTACCCTCCTTTTTTGGTGTACCTGCACACAGCATCCTGCTGCTCCTGTGGCTAGGCTGGGGCTGTGCAGCTACCTAAATGTTTTAGTCTTTATTACAATTATAATTTTTGCGTCTGAGCCTCTTACATACCTCACTCATCACACTACGAGGCTCTGTGTCCCATAACTCAATAACTGCAACTTGGTGGTCAAACAGCGCCATACACTAAAACACTTACCACACAAGCTCAAACAAAAACAACACCCTTCCAACAACACACCCTACATGGTGTACCTCGCTATCCGTGTAGGTAAGCGCTTCAATGCCTCACATAGGGGTAGTAAGCACTGTTCAAATGCTACAAGACAATACAAAAAGCGCTGGCCATCTGGCTCCAATGAGGTTCAGCTCTTATACCGGGCAACCCTCATTGTCCTTTGCTGGTCGTCATGCACCGGTGCTAGTGCACTACCAGCCTGTTGCTGAACCGTGTGGCCTACGCCAGGCCTCACCCCGTCAACAGGACCCAACAGCAAGGCAGCAACATGTAGCACCGGTTGGCCTGCTCAATAACCCCGGTAAAGGGAGTAGGGGCTGAAGAACAGTTGCACTCAGTGGGGACCAGGTGATAATCTGAAGCTCACACTTTTCTCTTTGGTCCTGACTGTCGCCCAGCCTCTTGCTCACACTGCAGAAGCTGCAGTCACGACCTGAACACTTCTCCATGAGCAGTGCGCTTTCCCGACGCCATGTCTCAGCAGATCCATCTTCGTTTTACAGCACAGGTAGAGAGGCTTAGAATGGTTCAGTGGGAGGAAAGAGTAACTGGGTAGGGTACTGCAGTGAAAGAGATAGGAAAAGAGAGAAAAATGTTAAAATCAATATAATGATAATTTCATTTATTCATTGCCCTGTAGATTAATTCATAGTATCTGATAATATACTTCCCAACTCCTTCTTTGGAATGAAAAATGAACTGACAGTAAAAACACAAAATAAATAGAATTACAAATGCTGCCACAATAATATGTTATAATAGAAGGTTGTTTGGGCATGCGTTGAAAGTTATTGTATTCTACAAACCACTTTGACCACTAAAGTGGTTGGGTGTATTTATTTCACCTTTTTATTTTTCATTCAATTGTTCAATCCATTGACCATTTAAGTCATATCATACAGAAAGACAATACATTTTTAGTGACATTCAACATTGTATCAAACAATAATCACAGCACATATGTTATTCAGCACATAAATAACAAAAAAGTAAACACATTACAAATACTAACAAACAACAAGATTGACCGATCCTATACTTAAGAAAGGAATAATGGCGGCGCGGGTTATTTGCATATTCACTGTCTAGCAGCCTGCCATACACAGCTAGCTGGTACAACAAATACAGCAGGCAGATTGCCTTGTTTGTACACTGCGTTAATCAGTAGGGTGATGGAGATTGCAGCTAGCTGGGGGGGTCGACGCGTTTCTGAACCCTGCTTTATTTCCGGGTTCTCCTCAGGACCAGGACAGGTCGGACACTGAAATATTACAAAATGAGAGATTTACATCAGCTAGAAGTCCCTGTATTCCAGTGACCCAGAACCCTACGGTTATAAAGGTGTTCTATTCTTACCATTGAGGGGTATTGATCCCGGGTGCTGTATTTGACCATGTATAATGTACGGGGTCGGTTGATGTGGAGAGATTCTAAAAATTAGAGAAAAGTTGGAGCGTTTAACCAAACTAACAACCAACTGTCTCTTTTATAGGTGCACTGCATTAAAACATCACTGATGATAAAGTGCTCGTGGCTGCAATGAGCGCCACATTTATTGTTTGACTTGCCTTTTATATAACTGGAGAATTGCCAAATGACGGTTCCGATACCAATTTTATGTTAATTGTTGTATGGAGTTGCGCATTCAGGGCCGCCTATAAGACATAAACAGTTCACATACGCTGTGATTAAACTGTGGAAATCAGAGGTCCACTGTGTGCAGTGTTTTAATAATAGTAGGGACATACCTCACTGGGAACGGTTTGAGCGTGGGCGGAGCCCTCATCTATTCTTCAGGTTCCTCCTAAAAATGTGAAATGTACAAGACACTGTGAGTGCGTCTGTACATCGCCGGCCGCACAGACATAAACATTTAAACCATAAATAACGGGCAACACAATAACTCACTGTGTTCTTTGTGCCCGTGTTGAGGACGCGATCATAAAAGTAGTTCTAAAACACCAAGCGGTGAAAATGCATGTAAGTGACTCAATTCTGGAGTGGATTCAATAAGAATGCTTGTTGCTGACCACGAATAAGGGAACTTGCCTAATTTTTGAACGTTGCTCCTGGTGAGCGTCTCTCTCCTATCGGCGGCGATTCAGTAAAGCGGAAGTGGAAACCGCTCCCGGGGTGACCTATTTAATCATGTGGTGTCGCGCAAAGGCACTAGGGGTGCTGGTACTTGAAGTTTGCCTGGTGAAATCATGCACAGGAGTAAACTATTATGACGATTCTCATAATATCACACAGTGTGCTTGTGTTTGAATGTATTACTGGCTATGTACTTCGGACCTCTTACTTTAAGTACATAACAGTTCAGTGGTGGATATCGCTCACAGAGTGACCTGCTTAGTTTTTCTGTGGCGCTTGCGTGCCAGGAATGATGGAACTTGTGATTAAGTGCCAAGGGGCACAACATTTTGGCAATTCTCAATGGGATACTTAAAAAGCCTGATAGCAAAGTGTTGCAGGCTGTAATTTTCTACAGTCTATTAATTTCGGACATCTCATTCAGTCCTGAGCAAGCTGTATTAAAACGCATGATTAGATAAGCTTCTCGTTGGAGGAGTGTCCGTTCCGTGTCACCACCTCTGTGGTTAGGTTTGATCACACTCAGTACTGTCCATTTAAGATCTTTTTCCGTGTGCCGCAGTTCTTGGAAGTGGGCGACAAGAGGTGCATTGGGTACATTCTTTTTAATCCTTGATCGGTGTTGTGTTATTCGCTGCCTGATCTCTTGTGTGGTTTTCCCGATGTAAATTAACGGGCAGGGACACACGACGGCGTAGACCACATTCTTGGTCTTGCAATTTGAGAATTCAGTATGTTTCCACCTGACTGTTCCATTCACAAATTCCTCCCCTTCAATCGTTGAGTTACATGCTTGGCATGTACCCCATTTATGGTGTCCAACTACTGGCTGTAAGTTCAAGAAGGGGCGTAGTGTCCCTGATTTCTTTGGAGGTTCGTCCGCTGCCCGTATGATTCGTTGTCCGATGCTCGTGTTCTTTTTCAGAGCGAACAAAGGGACTTGAAGGTTTGTGTCCATGTCCTTTACCAGATGCCAGTTCTGGCGAATGATTTTCTTAAATGAATTGGTGTATGGGTCAAACGTGGAGACGCATACTAGGCGTGTCATTAGTTTTTTGGGTTGTTTTTCCAAAAGTACTTCACGTGGCGTGAACCACGCTCTTTTGCACGAATGTTTCAGTAGTTTCGTTGGGTACCCCTTCTCCTTTAGTTTCTCTGTCAACACTTTTGAATGGATCTCATAGTCTTCTTTGTGGTACAATTGCGCCGTACGCGCAAGTACTGGCCATACGGCAGATTATCCTTAAGACTTTTCGGATGATGGCTTTGAAAGTGTAGTGCTGTGTTCTTATCCGTGGCTTTCGTATATAGGGTTGTAATCAATCCATCAACAGTAGGTCTTACCTCCACATCCAAAAATGTGATGCTGGTTGTACTATGAGTCAAACTGAATTGGATGTCTGGATTTCGGTCGTTCAACCACACATGGAAGTTAAGGAGTTGTTCTTCCGTTCCGGTCCAGATACACCACACATCGTCGATGTATCGGTACCATTGGGCCACGTATGCGCCATAGGGGTTGTTGTTATAAACGTGCCGTTCTTCGTATCTCGCCATGTAGAGCACCGCCATCTCCGGCGCGAAGGGACAGCCCATGGCGGTCCCTTTCACCTGGAGAAAGAAGTCGTTTTCAAACTTGAAGTAATTGCGCTTCAGTGCTAGAGCTGCAAGGCCAACAATAAATTGTGTTGGAATCTGGTGAGGGCGTTCCCTACTTTCCAAATACGACTCCAGGACATCCAACGCCTCTTCCTGTGGGATTTGCGTGTACAAGGACACGACATCCAAGGTGACTAGTATCTGGCTATTTGGGCCAAAACGGAAGCCTTCAATTTTATTAATAAAATCTGTTGTATCTCTCAGATACGATTTGACATCTTTTAGGAATTCTTTGAAAAAAAAATCTACGTACTTGGAGATAGGTTCAAGTACGGAATCACATCCCGATACAATAATATGTAACATCACAACAATAATAAACTTGTGTTTTCTTAATACTCACACAAAAGACGAACATATCATGAACTATGTCTGTTTTCAGGAAAGCACAATTAACAAAAATAGAAAGCTTCTTCAGTGTTCCATTGTGAAATATACATGACAGTTTATGCTCTATTATGCTCCAAAACCAACGATTATTATGGAATGCTGGCCTAGAGGCCGCCTTATTCAAGATCATTTATATGATGAACTATATCATATCCTTGAAGAGCACCAAGCAACTCAAGTCCCTAAAATTTCCAGATATTTAAAACAGTCAAGAAAGTTAAACTGAAATGCTTTATAAAGGTTCAAAGGTTGCAAATAAAATAAAATAATTTTCTTCCTTTCCCCTTGAAAGCCAATCACATTCCTATCAAATTTAAGGTTAAATCTGAAAGCTGAGCTCGAATAAACTTCTCAGTGACACTTAATAACAGTGCTTTCCCCGCATCAAATCTCACTGAGTTTTTTGTCCCATTGGTTCCTTGCATTGCAACTACAAAATCAATAGGAAGCAAAGGGCGGAGTCAGTCTTTTATAGTCTAACACACCAGGACGTCCATTGTAGGGCGTTCGGAGTGGACAGGAGTCAGGACCTCGCTACACCCCCAGCACTAGTAGTTTAGCCCTCAGTGTCGTAAGGCACAATATAAATAAAAGACACACAACTGCATGGGACAGTGCATTTATGGACCCGCTTTGTGTGTGTCTTAGTTCTTTCCATTGGGTCTATGAAGACCGGACCCGATACAACTACAAGGCAACAAGGAGGTAGAATTCTCTGACTGACGCTGCCTCCCACTACTAGCACGCGTCGGTGTTCCGCTACCCGTTGGTCTACTCAACTGCTTCTGTTCAGCGCATTTGCTGCTTTCATGAAATTGTGTTGTCATTGGAGGCTGATGCGTTAGCTCCCCCTGGCAATCAGTGAAGACTCTGTGGTCCCGCTGGAGTTTTTAAGTGGCATATGTGCACAAGGCCTGGTGCCTGGGAGTGACAACACGGTGTTGGTGGTGAAGCTGCTTGCAAGCAACTGCATCTGGGGTGTAAGAGTGACTCCAATGAATTGAAGGTGCATGTGAGCCCACTGTTGACTAGCTCTGGGGGCATTAATATTGTGAACTGTGATCAGCTGCCTGTGAGAAGGCCCAGCTGTGTGATCCTAATGACAAAATCTGGCCCCAGGGCAACCTTAGATCCACCCCTATGGCACTGAAGTGAGCTCATATGCCCAGTAATCATTTGACCATGGACAATTATAACTCCAGCACGACAAGATGTGCCTCGCTTGTTGGTCCTGTGGTGCCTCCAGCTACTGTGATAGCTGTGTCCAAGCCCCGTTGACACTTACCATGCTGCACGGCTCAGCAAATGCCATCCAGCCTTTTGATTGTTATCTGCTTCATGACCAGTGGCCTCCAGGTGGAAAATATGGGCCACCAGGTTTCAGAACTATTTATATATGACAAAATAGACTGACCCTGCAGCAAAGAGGTCCAGCATACTTATTTGGATGGTGAGAAGGTTCACAAAATGTTCTCCACTCTCCCAGAAATTGGCGACAAAAATGACTTAGCTGCAGCGTTGACCACTCGGAATCTACAGTTCAGCACACAGTCTAACCCAGACTACAAGTGTTTCTTTCCGAGAATGACGAAACAGGGAATTACTGAGTCAATAGATGCATTCTATGCTTGTCTATGTGGGCTAGCAAGCACGTGTAAATATGTTAATGTAGATGAAGAACTACACACCCAAATTATTTAAGGACGTCACTCATCAGATCTCTGAGATCTCTGAGATCCTTCTAAGGATAGCAAAAATGCCACTGAACACCTTGCTTGCCCATGGTAGAGCCCATGAATTTGCAAATGCCCGAGCCGCACACATTGAGTCCTCCCTAAAGGCTAAAGCCACCAAACAGAGCCGAACGAATCAATTGGAGAGGCCCATGCCATTTTGAAGAAACCTCTATGTAGGAAGCAAGATAAGCCTTGCAAATACTATGGCAATCTGCAAAACCAAGGACCCAGTGCCCGGAAAAGGGCATGACCTGTGCTGCTTGTGGCAAAGCGAACCATTTTCCAAAAGTATGGACATTAGTGAATTTTATCACAATCGATGACTGAAAAGATGCCAGGAAAACCCAAGTCAATAGTAAAATACCTGAGCACGACCAGCAGTGGTGCACAGCCACCTAAAGACTCCGATGAAACCATATTGTACGACCTAGAGCAGGTTAATTTGATCTCCACCATTGACATCCCCTCCCTCCATCAGGAAAAGTCATAACTGAGATCTGAGCTATATATTCATGGACAGCCAGTGACACAGTGGCCACAGTCTGTGTGTGATGTCAATAATAGACTATAAAACGTTATACCCTCCAACAGTCTTGCCTTCCCTGCAAGTAATGTCTGTAACCCGTCTCCCAGGAGGGAAGGTGTCAAGAAGTGGACTGCTGCTGACAGGGGTGAGCCTCAGTGGTTCTTAGCGGGTGGCCCTTCACTCAGTGGTGTTGAAACATTGTTATGCGCAGGGCAAAGGCATAGAATTTTACAGTCTTTGTATTCCCCCCCATTGTTCTACTTAGATGGTAGTTGGGCACATTAGCCGTTTCCTTAAGTTTATGTCCAGTGTTGTACGTTTACTTTGCATCGTTCAAGCAGTCACCACCTCTGCATGTTCCGTCACTCCCCCACTGTGCAACATCAGGCACCCAGAGAGGGGCCAGAGTCTTCCGGTGAGGAGTCTCTGGCTCTCACCATTGTTCTATCCTCTCCAATCGTAATCCATTGGGGCTGCTGGGTGTGGCCACCAATGCGTCTGCCAGGTCTCCATCTCTGCCTGCGCACCACGCTCCATGAAGATTCTGAAGTCTGTGAGGTTGGTGGCCTCTGCCGACCGGTTCCTTCCCTTTCCCGTCTCTCTATCCATGCCCACGCGTACTCTGGGATTTCAAATAAGTAACTCTTCCTGTTTAGTAGTGCTTTCAAGTTGGGTAGGAAAAAGTAACATGTAGTGTAGACCCATAGCATGGTGTTTCTGTTTCACCTCCATATACGACCTCCTCTGACCTTGGACCTTCTGGGTATAGTCTGGGTAAACTGTAATCATCTGGTCTTCAAATTACTTCTTTGTGGCCGACCGGAGCTCCCTAAGAATACTGTTCCTGTCTTTATAGTTCAGGATGCGGGCGATCAAGGCCCTCGGCGGGGCACTGGGTGGCGGCCGTGGTGCCAGCGCTCTGTGTGCTCTCTCCAGGGCCGATAAGTCTAGTGGATTGAGCTCCCATTTAATCCAGTCCTCCAGGAAAAATTCAACATTATTCCCCTCCGCTTGTTCCGTGAACGATTTTCTGAACCCTCTGCACAGTCCTCCAACGCCTTCATGAGGCATTTGATCTAACCCTTTAGAGTCTTCACCTTAGATTGGTGCACTGTTACTGTGGCCTCAATGGTCTGGACCCGGTCCACCACTTTCAGCAGATCCGCACACAGCAAGTTGACATCTATTGATACTGTTTCAGTTTTCACCTCCAGGGCTGTGCGGCTGCCCTGGATGGCAAAAAGGAGGAGTTCCGCCAGGGTGGACTCCTCCGGCTGGTGATTGGGCTGTTGCTCCTTCTGCTATTCTGTTTGTCGTGTAGTTCTTTTTGGGAGCACCTGAGATGTGGTGTATTGTGTGATAGTGTTCCCTTGCGCATCCCTAGACGCTTTGTCCTTCACCACGGCAGCGGGCACCCTCCTGTCTTTTCTAACAATGGCTTTCAGGCTCACCTGCCCGTCTGCAAGGGGGGCCAGTTGTACCTTAAATCCTCCTGTGTCACACATGGTAAGTAGCGCCACAGTCTCATTAAGTAGGTGGTCATCTCCGGGGGCGTCCGGTGTTGCCGGCAGGCAATTTCCTCACACCAAAATCAAGCCTCAGAAGCACTCCTTAGGGGGCTGCCAGGGGCTTGGCAGATCTCACAGAGCACCCCACTCTGTGGGCCTAGTCATCAGTACCAGCTTTACAAAATAGGTCCTGGGGCCGCCCTCTCTCAATCTTTGGGCTCATGCGTCCAATGCAGCAGTCCAGCCGGCCCCCTCAGCACTCACCCAGTCTGTGCCTATTTCAGTGTTAGTTGTCTCCCATGCAAGCAGACGCACGCCACACATCTCACCGGGACAGGTCCTGCGATGCCACTCTTCTTTCGCCCGCATAGGCCCCGCTGCTTCCCCGGGGCATGATCCTGTGTCCTCTCATCCCCAGCCGCCCAGGCGTCTACCAAACCATCCATACCTGGATCTCGAGCACAGCGATGGGGGGCTGTCAGCAGCGCCTCTAGATTAGATAGTGTGGTCTTCTTGGTTCCCCCACAGGTGCCTTCGTTGAAGGCCAAGCTGCGGGTAAGGCCGATTTTGATGCCCTCTCTTCCACACCCAGGCAGTCACCCACCATGATGTACAGTTAGGCAGGGGCCGCAGCAGCCTTCTGCGTAGCCCCCGCCATATTTCCCTCAGCAGCCGCAGCCTTTAAGCACTCTGGATCACTGGAGTAGCTGTGGAGGGCCACTTCACGACCCGCAGCCCGTCCAGAGTCCGGGAACCGCAAGGCAGGTTTTCTTGTCTCGTCTCAGCCTGCTTCCAGCTCCGTTAGGCTCGCAAGGTTCCTCAATCAGCAGCGCCACCACCAGTCTAGGCTTTCCCAGCTCTGTGGCCCTGGATCCAGTTGTTGTCGTGCCTGTCTGTTGCTGCCACAAGATGGCTGCTGCTCTGTTGAACAGAGCCCAGTGCGTTCATCGCCTGCTCCCTGCCTTAAACACACTGTCAGTAGCTTGCCAGGAGAGTCACCCGCGTTGTTGTGCGTTTAGTACTGCCACAAATCATCAGTGTGGGGCTTATACCCAGCAGGATGCCAATGGATTTGGTTTGGGGACGTTGGAGCTTACACGCTCTAGGACCGATCAGCCATCTTGCCACGCCAGGCCCCCATCTATGTTGACATGTGGATGCCAAATAAAGCTATAAAGAGGGGATGCCAACTCACACTCATGTTTGCTGATGCTGTTACCGAAGTAAATGGAACGAAAGGGTTCTTCAAAATTGACTTAAAATCAGGATACCTTCAAATCTGTTTAAACAAAAACACAAGATATATAATGACTTTTTTTACACATGAACGATTATGTCAAAACCATCAGCTGGACTTCAGCATTTCTAGTGCACGGAAGTCTTTCTGAAGTGTATCTTCTGTGGAGGTTTATACAGAACTTGACGGCTCTGATTAAAGAAACCCTTGAGATACCTGCTCAAAACAAGTACACGTCAACATAGCAGGAAAGTCAACAACAAGCATTCAACAGCACCAAAGCAGCCCTGTTGGCAGACACTACTATGAAGTACTTGTGATTGGTAAAAGCAAACTGAACTGATTGTTGATATTAGCACCACAGGACTTGGGGCAGTGTTGATGCAAAAACAATGCAAAGACCTTTGGATGCCAGCTGCAAATGTGAGCTGAGCTCTAACAGAAACGGAGCAGAGGTACTCCCAAACAGAGAGGGAGGCAATTGCGATGTTCTGGGGCTGTCGGCATTTCCACCTCTACCTCTACAGAAGCACCTTTTGACTGTGCACCAATCACAAACCTCTGATACTCCTATTTCAGGGGTCAAAATCCAAGACACCACCTCTGATTGAGAAGGGGGTGTTGCAACTTCATGAGTACTTTTTTGAAGTTGTATACCTTCCAGGACAAGATAACCCTGGGGGGTATTTGTCTTGTCATTACAGAGTGGCAACTAAAGTTGAACAAGAACAAGCCAAAGAGACAGAATACGTCCGGTTGGAAATTGACAGCTCCCGTCCTAAGGCAGTCAAGCTGGAAGAAACAAGCCAGGCCTTCCTTGCAGATGAATGATCCCAACATGTGAGAAGAGACCTTGAAATAAATGGTGGCCCATATGGAAAGAGCAGACTAATCGATCCCCTGGTGCTCGCATTCAAATTCAGGCAATGTATAATGTCTGACAATAATTGTCAATAGCTGAAGAGCCTACTCCTCCAAGGCAACTGACCTATGATTCTGTGCTGCTTGGTACCTCGACTCATGCAGGCTGCACATCAGGGCCAGCAGGGGAAGTGAAAACAAAGATGAGGCTGGCCTGGATGCTCAGGTGGCAAGAACTGTTGCAGGATGCCTGTCATGTCAGGTGGTAGGACAGCCAGATATGCCTCGGCTCCTGCCATGTCTGAAGATGCTCCTACGAGGCCGTGGACCAGAATCAATGCAGATTTCAAAACCCTGTCTGGTTTGCTGGTGGTGGGTGATGATTTTGGCAAGTATTCTGAAGTAGAACTGGTGTCTACTACGTTGGCTGAAGATTTAATGTCGAAGTTCAAGATAATACAACACATGGTTTTTCACAAGAAGTTCGAACTGACAATGAGTCCCCCTTCCAAGGCCATGAACTGTAGACGTACTCCAGCTCATTGAATATTAAACACAGAAAAAGATCACAGAGGTAGCACCAAGTGAATGGAAAGCGCGAGAGATTTTTGATGACGCACAATAAAGTAATTAGAATTGTAGAATTGGACAATGACTATGTCGAGTGGACCATGTACAAGTTTCGCAGAGATTATCAAAACATACCACACGCTTGTAGTAAAACATCTCCAGTCGCTTACGTAGGTGGAAGATGAACAAATCAAGTTGTTTCAAATCACCCATCATAGGTTCACTCTCTTGCTGACAACAATGCTATCCAAGACCGCAGGACAAAAAACAATGATGCAGTTCCAGGGAGTCTTCCAGGGAGTTTGGTGTGCACTTTTCTTTCTCTGACTTTAGTGTGAGAGGATTTATGTGAGTCATGCTGGTTACTGTGGGTCTGCTTGAAAAAGGCTGTACATTGTTATTTTTTTTTCTAGCACACATCAAAATTTAAATGTATGTAAATGAACTGTGCAGATATTTAAGAATATATCAGAATTGGAAAAAGCACAAATGAAGCACATTTTTGGGTAATTCAGAAGTGTGGTAGAAACTAATATTTTAATACGATAAAAACAAATCAATACACTAGGTGATGACTTTTTCACACATTATCATTTGTGCGCTGTATACTTTTATCAGTAAAACTGTGCAAATGTAATGGTAATTTCAATTGTAGATGTGTTGTCTATAAAGGCAGTACACTGCCACACCATGCATGCTTCACTTTACCCCACTCCAGTTTACTTTGCACCACTCCACACCCCTGCAGTCTACTCTGCACCACTCCACAATACGCCACTTCACGCCACTCCACATTGCGTCACTTCACTCTATTCTGCACCACTCCGCTTTACATCACTTCATTCTTTGCCTCTCTACTTTACACCACTTTACTCTATGTGAATGCGCTCTACCCCACACTACTCTGCTATGTACCAATGCGCTCTTCGCCACTGCATTCTCAACACTTCACTCTGCAACACTCTACTCTATGCCACTGCACTCTATGCCACTGCACTCTACACCACTGCAATCTATTCTGCAACACTCTACTCTACGCTACTGCACTCTACATCACACTACGTCGCACCACTCTATGACAATGCACTTTACACCACTCTACTCATAACCAATGCACTCTATGCCACTACACTCTAAGCCAATCTACTCTGCACCACTGCACTTTACTCCACTTCACTCTAGGCCACTCTACTCCACTCTACAACACTCCACTCTATGATACTCTACGGCGCCCTACTCCATCAAACTCTGTTCCACTCTACTCCACTCTATGCCACTCTACAAAACTACTCCACTCTACGACTCTCTACACTACTCCCTCTATGCCACTCCATGTCACTTTACTCCACTTTACTCCACTCTATTCTATGACACACTAGTCCACTCTACTCCACTCTACTACTCCACTCTGCTCTGTGCCACTCCATTCTATGCCACTCCCCCCTACTCTACGCCACTCAACTCTACAACACTCTACTCCACCCTATGCCATTACACTCTCCTACACTACGCCACTCTATGCCACTCCACTCTATGACATTCTACTCCGTTTTACGCCACTCTACTCTACAACACTCTGTTCCACTCTACACAACACCCTTTACGCCACTCTACGACACTCTATGCCACTCCACTCAACGCCACTCAACTCTACTCTACACCACTCTATGCAGCTCCATAACACGCCACTCTAATCCACTTTACTGGGTTGACCATTTTCTCTTACGCAGATGATACTCAGATCATTTTCTCTCTTTGATCTGCTCAGCATCAGGACCTTTCCTTGCTCCAGCTCGGACTGTGTAATATCTCTTTGTGGATGTCCAGTAATGCTTTAGAGCTGAACAGCTCTAATTCATTCTGGGAAACAATCCTGAACTCTGGGGAGCTAGTCATTGGCCTGACTCGCTGGGGCCTCTACCTGCTCCGGTCCCGACGGTTAAGAACTTGGGTTTTACCATTGATAATAATCTTTCTCTTAGAGCCCAAGTGTCTGGAGTCACCGCAACTTGCTTTGCGGTTCTCAAGTGGCTAAAAAAAATCCTTTGGTTAATTCCACCTGCAGCCCAAAGAACCGTATTGCAGGCATTGGTGATCTCCAGACTCGACTATGGCAATGTATTGTACTTGGGCGCAGATATAGCCTCCGTTCGCCGCTTACAGCTCATTCAAAACGCGGTTGCTTGCCTGCTTTTTCAGTTGCCTCGACAAGCCACCATCTCCCCTCTGCTCCATCAACTTCATTGGCTTAAGGTAAACAAATGCATCTAGTTCAAGATTCTGTGTTACATGTTTCGAGCTAAGAACGGCTTGACACCCTCGTACCTACAAAGCCTGGTCAAATCTTACCTACCTACCTGCCAGTTGAGATTGGCCAACCTCTTTCTTTTCTCTGTTCCCAGAGTGCGGTTGACCCGTATGAGAGGCCGCTCGTTCTCCTACCTTGGACCTAAACTGTGGAATTCCCTTCCTTTGGAACTTAGGACCTGTCAGTCTCTTTTAGCCTTCCGTAAAAAGCTAAAAACCTTTATAACCAAGTTTAATCTCTCTGTCTCAACTATCTGCAATCTCGCTTGCCCTGCTTAGCGCCTGGAAACCCTGTTGGGTAGCTGTGCGCTTTATAAATCTTTTAAATAAATAAATAAATACGACACTCCACTCCACGCCACTCTCCTTTACCTCACTAACTTTTAAGATGCTGAACAGCAGCCACGCTGGTGTATAACATGGCTAAAACATATTGGTAAAGCCAATGGCTCTGGCACAGACAAGACCTATTGGCTTTGCCAATGCTTGTTTCCTGTGTTGTCCCAGCACAGAGCAACAGTCAACAACTGTGGAAGTGGGGCTCAAGGGGGCTCAGGACAAATGGAGCGGGGCCACAGGCCCCATCTGCGCCCACCCCCAAGAGACACCTGTGCTCCTCCAGATGACGACTGTCTTGCTCCAGCTCCCGGCCACCCCTTCTTAAGTGCTCTTCAGGTCCTTTGTGTGGCTGCTGTTTTCTGGCTTAGCTTACCAAGTAGCATTTTCAGGTTGTTGGCTTCTGTTTTCAGATTATTCATGTTTCCAATTATTTTGTTTCTTAATTGTTTAAGTTAGTTGAGCCTTCTTTTGATTGGGTGAACTTAGGGCCTGATTTAGAGTCCACCCCCTCCCACCCACTCAGCGCTTTGAGACCCTTACAGGTGAGTAGTCGTGCCTTATAAAAAAAATGGATTGATTTAGAGTGCGGCGGTCAGAGTAATTTCATCAGCATGGTGAAGTACTGTATGACCGCATGCTGGGGGTACAACATCTGCCGTTTTTAGAGATGTCCACCGGCCCGTGTACATCTCTTACATTGAAAGTGTGCCGTGCGGGTGTGCCAAAATGAAGGAGCGGTACAGCAAACTCTTTTTCTTTTTTCCTTTTGAAAAAGAAATTCCCAAAGCAAGCTTTTCTGAATGAAAATAAAAAAAGAAATAACTCCCTTGCCATGGGATTTTTCTCGATGGCATGAGGAGCCATTAAAATGATTTTAGTTTCACTTACCGGAACGTTTTGGATGGCAGTGAGTGAAAGAAAAGACATGCTATTTGTTTGCCCTCTCTAAATAGGGCGGTCAGACAAATGGCAACACCTCAGGTGGCCCGATGGAGTAAAGGCCTCTGGAGGTGTTCGTCAGCAGTGGAGACTGAGTAGTCTCCGTCGCTGAAATACTGAAGGTCCTCCCAACTCTAAATGAGGCATGCGAACCTTCAGTATGGTGGAAAGGATATAAATGAGGCAGACGGATCTTCAGTGCGATGGAAAGGATATAAATGAGGTAGACGGATCTTCAGTGCGATGGAAAGGATATAAATGAGTCGGCCGGACCTTCAGTGCGGTGGAAAAGATATAAATGAGGCAGGCGGACCTTCAGTGTGGTGGAAAAAATATAAATGAGGCGACCAGACCTTCAGTGCAGTGTAAAGGACATAAATGAGGCAGGCGGACCTTCAGTGCGGTGGGAAGAATATAAATGAGGCAGGCGGACCTTCAGTACGGTGGAAAGGATATAAATGAGGCAGATGGATCTTCAGTGCAATGGAAAGGATATAAATGAGGCAGACGGATCTTCAGTGCGATGGAAAGGATATAAATGAGGCGGCCGGACCTTCAGTGCGGTGGAAAAGATATAAATGAGGCAGGCGGACCTTCAGTGTGGTGGAAAAAATGTGGCGGCCAGACCTTCAGTGCAGTGTAAAGGACATAAGTGAGGCAGGCAAACCTTCAGTGCAGTGTAAAGGACATAAATGAGGCGGGCGGACCTTCAGTGCGGTGGGAAGAATATAAATGAGGCAGGCGGACCTTCAGTACGGTGGAAAGGATATAAATGAGGCAGATGGATCTTCAGTGCAATGGAAAGGATATAAATGAGGCGGCCGGACCTTCAGTGCGGTGGAAAAGATATAAATGAGGCAGGCGGACCTTCAGTGTGGTGGAAAAAATGTGGCGGCCAGACCTTCAGTGCAGTGTAAAGGACATAAGTGAGGCAGGCAAACCTTCAGTGCAGTGTAAAGGACATAAATGAGGCGGGCGGACCTTCAATGCGGTGTAAAGGTTATAAATGAGGCAAGTGCACCTTCAGTGCGATGGAAAGGATATAATCGAGGCATGCGGACCTTCAGTGCGGTGGAAAGGATATAAATGAGGCGGCCAGACCTTCAGTGCGGTGGAAAGGATATAAATGAGGTGGTGGGACCTTCAGTGCGGTGGAAAGGATATAAATGAGGCGGCCGTACCTTCAGTGCAGTGGAAAGGATTTAAATGAAGCAGACGGACCTACAGTGCGGTGGAAAGGATATAAATGAGGCGGGCGGAGCTTCAGTACTGTGGAAAGGATATAAATGAGGGGGGCGGAGCTTCAGTACGGTGGAAAGGATATAAATGAGGCGGCCGGACCTTCAGTGCAGTGGAAAGGATATAAATGAGGCGGCCAGACCTTCAGTGCGGTGGAAAGGATATAAATGAGGCGGCCGGACCTTCAGTGCTGTGGAAAGTATATAAATGAGGCGGCCGGACCTTCAGTGCGGTGGAAAGGATATAAATGAGGCGACCGGACCTTCAGTGTGGTGGAAAGGATATAAATGAGGCGACCAGACCTTCAGTGCTGTGGAAAGGATATAAATTAAGCAGGCGGACCTTCAGTGCGGTGGAAAGGATATAAATGAGGCGGCCGGACCTTCAGTGCGGTGGAAAGGATATAAATGAGGCAGGCGGATCTTCAGTGCAGTGGAAAACATATAAATGAGGCGTGCGGACCTTCAATGCGGTGGAAAGGATATAAATGAGGCATGTCAACCTTCAGTGCAGTGTAAAGGATATAATCGAGGCATGTGCACCTTCAGTGCGGTGGAAAGGATATAATCGAGGCATGCGGATCTTCAGTGCGGTGGAAAGGATATAAATGAGGCGGCCGGACCTTCAGTGCGGTGGGACGGATATAAATGAGGCGGCCGGACCTTCAGTGCTGTGGAAAGGATATAAATACAGCAGGCGGACCTTCAGTGCGGTGGAAAGGATATAAATGAGGTGGTGGGACCTTCAGTGCGGTGAAAAGGATATGAATGAAGCAGACGGACCTTCAGTGCGGGGGAAAGCATATAAATGAGGCGTGCGGATCTTCAATGCGATGGAAAGGATATAAATGAGGCATGTCGACCTTCAGTGCGGTGTAAAGTATATAATTGAGGCATGCGGACCTTCAGTACGGTGGAAAGAATATAATCGAGGTATGCGGACCTTCAGTGCGTTGGAAAGGATATAAATGAGGCGGCCGGACCTTCAGTGCAGTAGAAAGGATATAAATGAGGCAGGCGGACCTTCAGTGCGGTGGAAAGCATATAAATGAGGCGTGTGGACCTTCAATGCGGTGGAAAGGATATAAATGAGGCAGGCGGACCTTCAGTGCGGTGGAAAGCATATAAATGAGGCGTGCGGACCTTCAATGCGGTGGAAAGGATATAAATGAGGCATGTTGACCTTCAGTGCGGTGTAAAGGATATAATCGAGGTATGCGGACCATCAGTGCGGTGGAAGGGATATAAATGAGGTGGTGGGACCTTCAGTGCGGAGGAAAGGATATCAATTAAGCAGACGGACTTTCAGTGTGGTGGAAAATATATAAATGAGGTGGTGGGACCTTCACTGCGGTGGAAAGGATATAAATGAGGTGGTGGGACCTTCAGTGCGGTGGAAAGCATATAAATGAGGCGGCCGGACCTTCAGTGCGGTGGAAAGGATATAAATGAAGCAAACGGACCTTCAGTGCGGTTGAAAGCATATAGATGAGGCGGGCGGACCTTCAGTGCGGTGAAAAGCACATAAATGAGGCGGGCAGACCTTCAGGGCGGTGGAAAGCATATAAATGAGGCGGGCAGACCTTCAGTGCGGTGGAAAGCATATAAATGAGGCGGGCAGACCTTCAGTACGGTGGAAAGGATATAAATGAAGCATGCAGACCTTCAGTGTAGTGGAAAGGATATAAATAAGGTGGGCGGACCTTCAGTGCGTTGGAAAGGATATAAATGAAGCAAACGGACCTTCAGTACGGTGGAAAGCATATAAATGAGGCGGGCGGACCTTCAGTGCGGTGGAAAGGATATAAATGAGCCGGCCGGACCTTCAGTGCTGTGGAAAGGATATAAATGAAGCAGATTGACCTTCAGTGCGGTGGAAAGCATATAAATGAGGCGGGGGACCTTCAGTGTGGTGGAAAGCATATAAATGAGGCGGGCGGACCAGTGCGGTGGAAAGTATAAAAATGAAGCAGACGGACCTTCAGTGCGGTGGAAAGCGTATAAATGAGGCAGGCGGACCTTCAGTGCGGTGGAAAGCATATAAATGAGGCGGGCGGACCTTCAGTACGGTGGAAAGGATATAAATGAGGCTGGCGGACCTTCAGTGCGGTGGAAAGGATATAAATGAAGCAGACAGGCGTTCAGTGCGGTGGAAAGCATATAAGTGAGGCAGGCGGACCTTCAGTGCGGTGGAAAGCATATAAATGAGGCGTGCAGATCTTCTGTATGGTGGAAAGGATATAAATGAGGTGGGCGGACCTTCAGTGCGGTGGAAAGGATATAAATGAAGCAGATGGACCTTCAGTGCGGTGGAAAGCATATAAATGAGGCGGGTGGACCTTCAGTGCGGTGGGGAAAGCATATAAATGAGGCGGGCAGACCTTCAGTACGGTGGAAAGGATATAAATGAAGCAGACGGACCTTCATTGCAGTGGAAAGCATATAAATGAGGCGGGCGGACCTTCAGTGCAGTGGAAAGCATCTAAATGAGGCGGGCGGACCTTCAGTACGGTGGAAAGGATATAAATGAGGCAGGGGGACCTTCAGTGGGGTGGAAAGGATATAAATGAAGCAAACGGACCTTCAGTGCGGTGGAAAGGATATAAATGAGGTGGCCGGACCTTCAGTGCGGTGGAAAGCATATAAATGAGGCGGTCGGACATTCAGTTCAGTGGAAAGCACATAAATGAGTCGGGCGGACCTTCAGTGCAGTGGAAAGCATATAAATGAGGCGGGCGGACCTTCAGTACGATGGAAAGGATATAAATGAGGCGGGCAGACCTTCAGTGTGGTGGAAAGGATATAAATGAAGCAGACGGACCTTCAGTGCGGTGGAAAGCATATAAATGAGGCGGGCAGACCTTCAGTGCGGTGGAAAGCATATAAATGAGGCGAGCGGACCTTCAGTGCAGTGGAAAGCATATAAATGAGGCGGGCGGGCCTTCAGTGGGATGGATAGGATATAAATGAAGCAGACGGACCTTCTGTGCGGTGGAAAGGATATAAATGAGGTGGCCGGACCTTCAGTGCGGTGGAAAGCATATAAATGAGGCGGGCAGACCTTCAGTGCGGTGGAAAGCATATAAATGAGGCGGGCAGACCTTCAGTGCGGTGGAAAGCATATAAATGAGGCGGGCGGACCTTCAGTACGGTGGAAAGGATATAAATGAGGCATGCAGACCTTCAGTGGGATGGAAAGGATATAAATGAAGCAGAATGACCTTCTGTGCGGTGGAAAGGATATAAATGAGGTGGTCGGACCTTCAGTGCGGTGGAAAGCATATAAATGAGGCGGGTGGACCTTCAGTGCCGTGAAAAGCACATAAATGAGGCGGGCGGACCTTCAGTGCGGTGGAAAGCACATAAATGAGGCAGGCAGACCTTCAGTGCGGTAGAAAGCATATAAGTGAGGCGGGCGGACCTTCAGTGCGGTGGAAAGCATATAAATTAGGCGGGTGGACCCTTCAGTACTGTGGAAAGGATATAAATGAGGCAGGCAGACCTTCAGTGCGGTGGAAAGGATATAAATGAAGCAGGCAGACCTTCAGTGCGGTGGGAAGGATATAATCTAGGCAGGCGGACCTTCAGTGCGGTGGAAAGGATATAAATGAGGCAGGCGTACCTTCAGTGCGAAGGAAAGCATATAAATGAGGCGGGCGGACCTCCATTACGGTGGAAAGGATATAAATGAGGCATGCAGACCATCAGTGTGGTGGAAAGGATATAAATTAGGCGGGCAGACCTTCAGTACGGTGGAAAGGATATAAATGAGGCAGGGGGACCTTCAGTGCAGTGGAATGAATATAAATGAGGCATGCAGACGTTCAGTGCGGTGGAAACTATATAAATGAGGCATGCGGACCTTCAGTGCGGTGGAAATGATATAAATGAGGCGGGCGGACCTTCAGTACAGTGGAAAGGATATAAATGAGGCGGCCATACCTTCAGTACGGTGGAATTGATATAAATGAGGCGGGTGGACCTTCAGTGCGGTGGAAAGGATATAAATGAGGCGGCCGTACCTTCAGTATGGTGGAATGGACATAATTGAGGCGGGCGGACCTTCAGTGTGGTGGAAAGCATATAAAGAGGAGGGCGGACCTTCAGTGCAGTGGAAAGCATATAAATGAGGCGGGCGGACCTTCAGTACAGTGGAAAGGATATAAATGAGGCGGGCAGACCTTCAGTACGGTGGAAAGGACTTAAATGAGGCAGGCGGACCTTCAGTGTGGTGGAAAGAATATAAATGAGGCAGGCGGACCTTCAGTGCGGTGGAAAGTATATAAATAAGGCTGGCGGACCTTCAGTGCGCTGGAAAGGATATAAATTAGTCGGCCGGACCTTCAGTGCAGTGGAAAGGATAAAAATAAGGCGGGCGGACCTTCAGTGCGGTGGAAAGGATATAAATGAAGCAAACTGACTTTCAGTGCGTTGGAAAGCATATAAATGAGGCGGGCGGACCTTCAGTGCGGTGGAAAGCATATAAATGAGGCGGGCGGACCTTCAGTACGGTGGAAAGGATATAAATGAGGCGGGGACGTTCTGCGCGGTGGAAACGATATAAATTAGTCGGCCGGACCTTCAGTGCGGTGGAAAGGATATAAATGAAGCAAACGGACCTTCAGTGAAGTGGAAAGGATATAAATGAGGCGGGCGGACCTTCAGTGCGGTGGAAAGGATATAAATGAAGCAAACTGACTTTCAGTGCGGTGGAAAGCATATAAATGAGGCGGGCGTACCTTCAGTACGGTGGAAAGGATATAAATGAGGCGGGCGGACCTTCAGTGCGGTGGAAAGGATATAAATGAAGCAGGCGGACCTTTAGTACAGTGGAAAGGATATAAATGAGTACGGGCGGACCCTCTGTGCGGTGGAAAGCATATAAATCAAGCAGGTGGACCTTCAGTGCGGTGGAAAGGATATAAATGAGTATGGGCGGACCCTCTGTGCGGTGGAAAGCATATAAATCAAGCAGGTGGACCTTCAGTGAGGTGGAAAGGATATAAATGAGTATGGGCGGACCCTCTGTGCGGTGGAAAGCATATAAATCAAGCAGGTGGACCTTCAGTGAGGTGGAAAGGATATAATCGAGGCATGCGGACCTTCAGTGCGGTGGACAGGATATAATCGAGGCATGCGGACCTTCAGTATGGTGGAAAGCATATAAATGCGGCAGACCGATCTTCAGTGCAATGGAAAGGATATAAATGAGGCGGGCGGACCTTCAGTGCGGTGGAAAGGATATAAATGAGGCGGCCAGACCTTCAGTGTGGTGGAAAGGATATAAATAAGGTGGGCGGGACCTTCAGTGCGGTGGAAAGGATATACATGAGGCAAGTGCACCTTCAGTGCGGTAGAAAGGATATAAATAAGGTGGGCAAGACCTTCAGTGCGGTGGAAAGGATATAAATAAAGTGGGCGGGACCTTCAGTTTGGTGGAAAGGATATAAATGAGGCAGGCGGACCTTCAGTGCGGTGGAAAGAATATAAATGAGGCGGGCGGACCTTCTGTGTGGTGGAAAGGATATAAATAAGTTGGGCAGACCTTCAGTACGGTGGACAGGATATAAATAAGGTGGGCGGGACCTTCAGTGCGGTGGAAAGGATATAAATGAGGCAAGTGCACCTTCAGTGCGGTAGAAAGGATATAAATAAGGTGGGCGAGACCTTCAGTGCGGTGGAAAGATTATAAATAAAGTGGGCGGGACCTGGTGGAAAGGATATAAATGAGGCAGGCGGACCTTCAGTGCGGTGGAAAGAATATAAATGAGGCGGGCGGACCTTCTGTGTGGTGGAAAGGATATAAATAAGGTGGGCAGACCTTCAGTACGGTGGACAGGATAAATGAGGCGGGTGGACCTTCAGTGCGGTGGAAAGGATATAAATTAGGTGGGCGGGACCATCAGTGCGGTGGAAAGGTTATAATTGAGATGGGCGGGACCTTCAGTGCTGTGGAAAGGATATAAATGAGGCAGGGGGACCTTCAGTACGGTGGAATGGATATAATCGAGGCAGGCGGGCCTTCAGTGCGGTGGAAAGGATACCTTTCCCGCCGTACTCTAAATCAGGTCCGTAGTCTCCAGTCTCCCGAGACATTCTGCTAATAAACTTTATGTTGTTGGGGTCTTGAAGGCACATCAGGTGCCTAGTCACTAGGTGATCTGTTTATTAATAATACTACTAATAATATGAATTGTTATTATATCAGTAGTATTCTCTTCATTATTAGTACTATATTATTGTTATTGTGACTGTGTGATCTGTTTCTCTGTGGTCGTTATGTTACTTTAGTTACTGCGGTCATTATTATTGTTAGCCTTGTTATTACTGTATTGTTATTAATATTTGTACTATTGTTATTGTTGCTATCATTGTTCTAATTATCTTCTATCCTCTTGTCTTTGATTTCCTCCATGATCTACGTGAGCTGTGGGAATCAGTTCTCCTGTTTGTAAACTGTTTCTGAGTGCCTGGATTGATACTGTGTATCATAGATTCACTGTGAATAATAATGTCTGCCCTCTTTCTGCCTTGTTCTCTGTTTCCAAATTTCAGTGCCTGTCTGTCTCTGACTCCCTCTCCCGATACCTCTCCCAATTAAGTTCAGTAATGCTTTATTGACATGATATATTGACATTGCACACTCTTGCTCTCTTTCTAACTCTCTCTCTTTCTCTCTCTCTCTACCCTGTGTCTCTTTCCCTTTCTGTTTTTCTCTCCCTCTTTTCGTGACTTTCTCTAGCCTGACCAACTTTGCTTTTTGCCTCTCTTTTTTTATTGTTCTCATTCTCACTTACTTTTCTTTACTCTGTTTGTCTTTCTCCCTTTTTCTCTTTAACCCTTCTCTATCATGGTGTCTCTTTCGGTGTCTTCCTCTCACTCTGCTCCCTCTCATTCTCACTTTCTGACTTTTCTCCTACTTGCTCTCTCCCTCTCCTCGTTCTCACTTTCTCTTTCCCTTTGTCTTCTTCCTCCTCTGTCTGCCTTTCGCTAGTTCCGCTGTTCTCTCTCTCTTTTTCTCCTCTCTTTCCGTTCTCTCTCATCTCAACTTCTTTTTACCTGTTTCTCTCTTCTTATATATCTCTCTCTCACTCTCTCCCATCTATCACTCTGTTTTCGGCTTGTCTCTCTTTCTCTCCCTTCTCTTGTTTTACTCTCTCACACACCCTCTCTCCTGTGCCTCTTTCTTTGTGTCTCTGTTCCATTGTCCTTGTGCTTCCGGTCAGGTTCCAATACCCTTGTCGTCTCTTTCCGTTTGTGCAGACAGCAGGCCCTGGGCGCCATGCCTTCCTTCAAGTGAGTATGCGCTTTGATACTCAGAGTCAGCTCATCATGATTCCCTCACCGCTGGAGCTGGAAGAGCTGTTCTCCAAGGCTTTGGACACCGTGGTGACCTCTGTTGTCCAGGTAACGGACGCCATCTTTGTACAGTACTTCGTACTCCTGAAGTCTGCAGGTAGAACTGTCACAAGGCTCTCTCTCTCACAGAGAGGAGGGATGTGCTTTTTAATAGAAGAATATTTCATGTAACAGGGCCTCTACTATTCTGATATTGTTCTTAGTTTCTAGATTACTAAATAAGGACAGCTTCCTTCAGCTGGGATTGTCTGATTCGGCCAATATTTCTGCAAAATCTGTATTTATGTATATAGATATCAATGTAATCTTTCATTTGAATTAGTGGCACAGAAGACAAGCCTCTTCACATACCCCAGCCCTTTTTTGAATCAAGAAAAATTACCAAAGTGGTTGTTCGATATAAAAATAATAATAAAAAAAAATTATGAACGGTAGCCCTCTTGTCTCATAAAGCTCGCTAAGTACTGATGTCATTCACTCTTGTTTGCAGCTATGGCAGAGAAAACTCAAAAGTCCTCTTTGGCTGTCTACTGTTCAGAAGCCGTAGTCATGCTGACAGCATCATTTTGTGAACCTTCAGTGACCAGTGACTAGAGGCTTTCGAATCAGTAGCCATTACCTTCTAATGCTTTGTTCTTGCCCACAGTCTTACTGTATGATATTGCCAGCTCACCTAACTCCAAACCCATTTCAAGTTTCCCTTTTGGGGCAGCACTCCTTGTCCCCTACGTGCCTCCACTACGATGTGGATGACCATACAGGAGGTCTTTGCCCCTCACCATACCTCTTTTATCTATATCTCACAAGGCAGCTTCCTAGACCCTAACAAGGCCAGGGTCAGAATAAGAGACTTCCCCTTTAGGAGGACTCTGGACGAGCCCAGCTGAGTTTGCCGTTTGTGTCATGAATTGAAGCCAGTAGGTCACCGCTTAATGCTGCACCAGCGACACTGCTACAGTCCCTTGTGAACACTATGGAGGAAGGCATCCTAGGGCAGATGCATGGACCCTGTTCAGTGGTTCAAGTGCTTGTTGTCTCTCTGAACACTAACATCTTGGGTGTGAACACTGTGAGGACACACCTTCTGAGCAGGGTTTTCCATCCTGTAATTACTTTTCCCTAAATCCAGCCATCATCGCTCGATTGGCAGAAAATTCAGGTGCATGATGTTAATTCTCTTTGCTAATGAGTTATGGAGACTTGAGCTGGCCAAAGCTTTTTGACACAGTGGAGATAAACAGGTTATTACAAGAAGCTAATCCAGAAGTTATCAAAGCACTGACCGCTACACTACAGGGCATGAGTGTATTTAGCTGGTGCATATGAAATAAATGACTTTGTGGGCATCACTAATATGGGAGTGTAGAAATAAAGCATTACCCATCTGTCGCTTGTTGGTCTAGTTTAGTCTTCTTCATTTTGGAAGCAGGTTGTAACTCTACTGTCCTAGCACGCCCTTACTAAGGATGAGACCTGTCACATTCATTATATTGACGCTAAAGTGTATAACCCCCGCACTGCGCCCACTCCAGAATACATGCACATTTCCCATCTCCTTATTCCTTAGAATGAACAGCCAACAAGCGTTTGTGTTTGTAGTGGTCATTGTTGGCCGCAGTTTTATTAGGAATACATGCATATACTTTGTCATCACTTGCATGACCTTGGTCATAAATCATCGTTGGTACACTGTCATACTTGGACCATAAATCATATGCTTTGTTTGTCATACACCTTATCAGCCATAAATCATATGTACATTACGAATTAGCGAATTGGACTGACAGTTTGTTGGTTAGTTCTTTTGCAGGCTTATCTCCTTTCTTGTCTCTTCTGGGTCATATCATTGTTCGGTTGGATTTGCACTCTCTTTGTATGGGGGTAGCTTCTTCCCAGAGTTAGGCCCCAACTCGCTACCTTGTTAGACTCTTTTGTGCCCTGCCGTCCGGCAGGGGCTGGGCTGCGAGTGCCGTCTCCGTTTGCTACCCCCTTTTTGGTAGGCCAACTCACTCTGCCGTGAGGCATCCCAAAGTGAGTGGCCCTACTCCTACACAACGCCCTGTCGGTGTGTCTCCATAACCAACCATTGTACCCTTACTTTTCCGCCACGCCGCCAGGGAGGCTAATGTCTTCCTGCGGCTCCCCCCTTTGCACCTTCCTCTCTTTTTTTTTTTTTTTTTTGCAACCTGCTAGAGTCATGGCGCTCCACAGGTTATCCCAGAAGACTCGCATTCTGTCTTCAGACAGATGGACACCGTCCCGCCCATAGAGTTCTGGGCGGCCTGGGTGGATGAGCCCATGCCTGATACTTTCCAGCCTGTTGGTTTTGCAGAATTTGCTCACCGCGATGTTCAGTTTTCTCCTCGAGTTTTCAACTGCCTTGTGTGACTCAGCTCCACGCCATTCCCTCCTGCTGATCAGCTCTGATCAGCTCTGACCTCGCCGCATCCGTGAGGTCTGTCTGGATGTCGTGGAGGAGTGCCTTCCTCCCCCTCTTTGCCAGGTCGTTGCCTCCTAGATGGATTATCAAGAAATCCGGGTGCCATGCTGCATCCGCCTGCAGGTCCCTAAGGGTTGCTGGCAGCTGATCCCATCTCATCCCTGGTTGTCCCAGCCATCGGATGCACATGTCGACCGGTCTTCCTGTCTGCTTGTGGCCCCCTCGCTGCCACCACGACTGCATCCTGGATACGAAGGAATGGCCCACCACCCACTCAAGGCACGGTCTCCTTACTGCTGAAGCAATGATCACAACTGTCAGCCTGCCTCATGTCGCTGGGGAGGCGCCCCTACCCCCATACTACAGTCATTGCGTCCAATTCGCGGGTGGTTCTACAATAATTGCGGTCTTACGTATGTCCTGTATGCCCGGGACCGCCATCTGCCTACTGCTTGTATCCCAGCCTCGGTCATCCCGTGTTGTGCTGCTGATGTTGCTGCCCCGATCCTGAATGAATGTGACCCAAATGCCGCTGAAGGTAGCCCTGCTTTGCTGAGGGCCTGGCGCATCACCGCCGTGAATTGGAATTTGCTTAGGTGACTCCCGTCCCCGAGTTTGAATAGGGGACCCAGTCCGGCTGGCCGCGCCGCCATGTATGCAAGCAGGCAGCATACTGCGCAGTACTTCTGCTCTTTCATGCATTGTAAACGCACTACCACCCCTTTGCCGGACTGATCTGTCTTTGACCGCCTCAGGAGTAGGTCCACCTCCGCTGTTTTGGGTTTGACATCGGCTGCCTGCAAGCAACGCCCGGCTGGCCCAGTCCTCCTGTGCGCTACTAGTTCGCTGAGGCGGAATGCCCCAAAGAAAGCGGTTGAGAATGCAGCCCTAAAAAGGTGAAGCTCAAAAGCATCCCTTGTTATATCCCCCAGTGTGTCTAGCAGCTGACCCAATTTCGTGAAGTCTATTGGTCGCCTGCTGTCCGTCTTTACGCCCGCTGCGTGCTTCCACCCTTTCATTGCTGCTTTGATGTAATGGGAGGCCGCGGGGTCCTGTCCTGTCTCGAGCTTTGTATAGTGGGCCACAGCCGACAGATGGGCTTGTGCCCACGACCTGGATTTTTTGCAGGTGAATGCCCACTGGATGAAACTCTCGACTGCCCTGTTTGTCTCGCCCAAGTTTGCCAGTGTCTGGATTCCCCCTATTTGCATCACTGTCCCTGCATACCTCCTGTAGTGCCTGGCCGCTTCTGGGGCAAGGGATTGGTTAACTAAGGCCGACAAGTCTGTCCCGCCAGGCCCCACAGCTGGACCAGGAAGGGGGTCATGACCAGCTCCGCTCCCGGGGCCAGTTCCCTGAATCTGCTCATCCGTGCTCGTGACAGGGCGTCCGCCACCTCGTTCTCCACCCCTGGTACGTGGCGTGCTTTCAGGTCTGTGTTTCCCTCCAACTGCAATTTAACCAGTTGACGCATTAATCTCAGTGTGTCGGGGCACCTGGCCGAGCCTTTATTAATTGCCTGCACCACCCCCTTGTTGTCTGACCATAGTGTCAGCTTCATGTTCCCCAATTCCTGCTTCCAGACTGTCAGGGCTACCACGATGGGAAATAGCTCAAGAAATGTAATGTTGTTGGTGATGCCTTGCCTGTGCCATCCGCTGGGCCATTGGCCAGCGCACCATTTGCTGCCCAGGATTGCCCCAAAACCTGTGCTGCCCGCTGCATCCGTGAACAGGGCTACCTGTCTGCTTGTCACCCAGCCTTCTCTCCAGATTAAGACCCCGTTGAAATCTGCCAGGAAAGTGTCCCACATTAGCAGGTCAAGCTGTTAGCTGTGTTAACCGCCTGGCAAAAACCTTGCCAGCGGGTATGACCCTAGCCGCAAAATTGAGTTTGCCGATCAACCTCTGGAGCTCCCTGAGCGTTGCTTTCTCACGGCCACAGAGGCCCCTAATCTCCTCCCTGCACTCCTTCACCTTTTCTTCGGGGAGCCGGGACGTCCCTGCGACGGAGTCTAGCTCTATTCCCAGGAATGTGATTTTTGTGGCCGGGCCCACCGTTTTTTCTGCTGCCAGGGGGATCCCAAGATCTTTTGCTAAACCCTGAAATGCTGCCAGGGTGTCGCCGCACTCTGCAGACGCGGCTGGGCCTGTGAAGAGGAAGTCGTCCAGATAGTGGAGCTTACCACCTGCGGGGTGCCTATCATGTAGGGCCCATTCCAAAAAGGTGCTGAATTGTTCGAAGTACGCGCAGGATACTGCGCACCCCATGGGCATGGCTTTGTCAATATACAAGTCCCCTTCCCACTGGAACCCCAGGAGGTGGAAGCTCGAGGGATGGACCGGAAGCAGGCGGAAAGCAGATTCTATGTCTGCCTTTGCCATGAGGGCCCCGTGGCCTGAGGACCTAACTAGGTCGTGCCGATTTCAGATTCTTTGCGCCGCCTAGGGGAAGGGGGCCCTCAAACGGTATAATAAACCCTTCCTCAAAACCTCGCACCAATACTGCAGCATCTGTCTTGTTGTGATATTTATTTGCTAGCTTGCGGAGGTGGGGAGTGTTGATGGGGGACCTGGCTAGCCTATAGTTGTGTATTCCCTTTGGCCCCCCCTCGCAGTCCTTGACTGCCTCACTGCCTCTTCTTCTTCTCTTTCTTGTCCCCCCGTGCTCTTTCTTGCATCTCCATCCCGCTGCCGGGTGCCCTCCGCCACACGTGGAGCATATGTTTTTAAATTTGCATGACGCCTCCCAGGTGCATTCGTTGGACTCGTACTTCCAGCATATTGCTGCTGGCCCGCTGGGGGGTTTGGATTTCCATGTGTTGAATGCTTTGGGTTTGTGGAATGTCCTATCCTTCCCTTTTTGAAAGGAACCCTGAAAGGGCTGCTCGCTCCTCCCTGCCCATGCCTTTGCCTCTTTAGCCACCATCATTTTGTGTATGAACCCAGACACATCTTCCTCGTTCCATTCCATCTCTGGGTGGGTTTGCATCTTTAACCGGAAACCTTTGTCGTATTCTAGCCATGCATCCCCAGGGAATTGCCTTTGTGCATTGTGTATGTTGGCCTCATAGAGCCATAGGTCGGCTGCGCAGCGCGGGAACGTTTCTGCAATTGTGCATGCCATTATTCCAAATGCATCCAGCGAATTATCGAAATTTCTTTCCTTTCTCCTTTTCCTTCTATCCTCATCCTTCTTGTCGCAGACCGTCAGGTCCAGACTGTCTAATTGTATCTCTAAAAGTGTGAAAATGTCGATAAATTCCTTCCTCCATATCCTTTCCTTGACTGTTAGTGGTATTAGGCTTGCTAGCCCTGTGGCCCTTGTGGTCATAGATGCCGGGCCGGGTGAGGGCTTAGCGTAAGCTTCTGGTGCCGGGGTAGCTCTGACCGGGTCGCTTGACGTGCTTGCGCTGCCCCATGCTGCTACAGGGGACCCTATCTCCCCTCGCGTTTCCTGTGTGCCCTGTCCCATCAAGCGCTCCTGGCGCGCACAACCTGGGTCTATTAAATGCCAAGGCAAACCAGATTCCTCCCCTTGTGTTTGGGACCCTACGGTCCCCAACCCCTGTGCGCCTAACCCTTTAAGCAACAGTTGTGCCATTGTTTTGAAGCATTCCTGCACTATGGAACTAAAATGCTCACCCCTTGTTGCTGCATTGCTGGTCCCACTGCTTGTTCCTGCCGTCACCGAGTTGGCTACAGGCGTCAGGTTCTAGCTCTGACACCCCCTCTTAGGCGCCTCTGTTCCTGGTGGTTTGGTTACCGCATTCCGTCTCCTCTTGGGTGCTGGCCTGCCGGCGTTATCCGGCTGCTGGTTGCTTGGCCCTTCTTAGGCGTTGTGTGCTAAGTGGGGCTGCAGCCATCCATTTCCATGCACCTCAGATGCCACCCGGATTCGCCTCAGCAACTCTCCCAAGTCCTCCGGCTGCCCTTCGTTGCCTTGTTCCTCCATTGCGTGAGCGGGGTGCTGCCGCTTCCCTTATGCACCAAGCCTACCAAAGCTGCGCCTGGCTGCGACTGCGAGTCCTCTTACCCTTATAAACTGTAGCGGGGTGCTGCCGCTGTATCCTTATGCACCAAGGGTTTGTATTGCCTGAGCTTGTGCTTGCGGGGTGCTGCCGCTGCCTTGTTGGTCTCAGTCAATGATGTCCGTGTATCACGCAATAAACCTTTATCTTTTTTTTTTTTTTTTGGAGAGCCCTCTGCTGTGAGCTCAAGTTGCCTCTGGTGCTCACTGCCTACTAGCCTGTTCACCGCTCGTTGTAGGTGTCACCCTCGAGGCACTGCACGCGCCGTCCGGTTCCCCCGCCTTCCTCGGGGACTCTAAACTTTCTACCGAGCAATCCGCTCCCCTCGGGGCGCTGCGTGCGCCGTCCGGTTAAATAATCAACGGTGCTCCTTTTATCAACCTCCGAAAGCTGAGAGGGTGAGTCTGCTGTAGAGTGAGGTATATAGCGCCTTAAACCTCTGAGCTATGGTCGATGGGCTCTGTAAACACTGCCTCGAGCAGTGACTTGCCCTTTAATTCCTGGCAGGGCGCTCCGGCCGCCCGCTTAGATTGGCGCCTCCGAGAGCCCCCCGCCGGCTGCCTGATGCCGTGGGCCACCGACCGTGCGTCCACCGGGCTTACCGCCTTAGCCTGCGGCCGGGTGATGCAGTCGATCCTTCGCGCTGGCAAGAGGGAGGGGCGAGCCGCGGCACTTCCGACTCTGTTCCCGGGCTCCTCGTCGGCCAGCTCCACCAGCTCTCCCACGCAGCCCAGCACTGGACCGAGCAGGAGGAAAAATTCAAGCAGGTTCCCGCTGCCGGATGGGACGGAGCAGGTTCACCTGGAGCCGCTCCTTAGGTCTCCCGCTGGCGAAGATCGGAGGACAAAATTCGTGCAGGTTCCCGCTACCGGATGGGACGGAGCAGGTTCACCTGGAGCCGCTCCCTGGGTCTCCCGCTGGTGAAGATCGAAAGAGGGTTCACGAGCGGAGCTTCGCCTTCCGCTTCAGGATCTCCTACTCAGCTTCTGCCAGGGGACAAAACGTCTTCCTGCGCCGCTCCCCCGCTCCACGAAGATAGGAGCTACCTGGTGGAGTGGCAGCTTATATTCCCCCTCCCATAGCTTTCCCGCCCTGCTGGCGGAGTCTCCCCATTGGGGGGTTTGTACCCCGCTCGGCCCCCCATTGGACGGGGGTGCCCTGGCGCCTCTCTGGCGCATGCAGCGGGGGGCGCGGGGCGATCATCCTGCTTCGAGGCGCTCTAGGGCGCTCAGAACCAGATCATTCCGGGGCTCGGCGTAGGTTATGGCGCCGGCCCACGAGGCCCACTTTGGGGGCGGCCTCTGCGAAACCAGCTTGTATACAAAACCCCAGTGAGAAACCTTGACCATGCACTGATGTCGGAAGAGTATCCGGCAACATAGAATGCACTATTGTGACTAAAGCAAAATCAGCATCCTAAGAGAAGGAACACCTTTAGGCAAACTTGAAGAGCACTTTAGAGTGACTCGAAATCACGTAAGAGTGAGACAAACATGTGGGAAGAGAACAAATGCAAAAAATAACAAATAATATAAATGAAACATTCACGATGAGTGGTTACTTCTGCAAATAACATTAAATTGACGGGAGAATGTAAGCTTTAGTGACCATTGCTGAGGCATCATTTGATCTTTAGCCGTGAAGTTATTCCTCTCGTTGTCTCTCGGTGTAAACCAATTGTTGGATATACATTTACTTTGCTCCCATTGTATTGTATGATTTGTTTTGTTATACTCCAAAGCCTTGTGTTTCAAACCAAGATTATTGTTTGTTGCTATAATATTTTTACACATGCTGGATTTAAAAAAAAAAACTGTTTCCTTATTACCTCATGTTACTGTAGGCATTTTGTTTATGTATGCTGACCATCATTTGTTGCGCTGTCGCTAAACCATGAAAGGAAATGTCATCAGAGAAGGGAAGTCTATACAAACATTGCACCATCAACAATTTTTAAGTTAAAAGCTCTTTTTTTCATTTTAATAGAAAATAAAAGAAAATTCCACTTTGTACTTGCACTTAGCAGCTGTATTTGTTTGCAGTATTAATCTGCACATCAGACTTCCGGTGCTCCTCTGACGTCACTTTCTGCTGAAGGCAGGAAGTGCCTTCAGACCTGAAGCCTAAAGCCAGCTCACTAGGGGGCACATTCCAGGTAAATAAAATGAATACAAATAGTTGATTTTTGATTGCTGGACTTAGCAGAAGTTAGCACATCGATAGCAAGGAGCAACAGTTTTTATTATTGAAGAAGGTTTAACTGCACTGATGAATGTATATACTAAAGTAATATGGAACACAGATTTATAAAAATACTGTTATTGGTTTTATGAAGATTTCTCATCTGCTTTGAAAAAATAGTTGCTTCTGTTCTTTGCTTCGACATATTGCTGTCTTTATAAAATCAGTTATTCTGTAGACCCCTACTCAGATCAGCCTTTGATTTAAAATCAGGTGGTGCAGTTTTGGGATGAGAAGCCCAAAGAAGGATCCGAAGAACAGACCAGGGCTGGCACACCTGCACAGCTCCAGGACCCAATACAGAAGTCTCAGGACCCAGCACAGAAGTCTCAGGACCCAGCACAGAAGTCCCAGGACCCAACACAGAAGTCCCAGGACCCAGCACAGAAGTCCCAGGACCCAACACAGAAGCCCCAGGACCCAACACAGAAGTCCCAGGACCCGGTGGCTGCCGGTATGTAGAGAAGATATTTCATTGCTGCTGTGAACTCCTCCGGCCTACAAGCGCTTCTCCATGGGTACCTCCATGCTAGTGCTGTATGTATGAAGCTTAAGATTCTGACTCATGAGTGTAAGAACAACAGCAGTTTCAGAAGGTGTGCCTCTTTGACCTGCTGTGTGTATGTTTCCATGTTTATTATTCCAAGCATCATGCTTGTGAAGGTTTGTACATAACAGGACATAAAAGGACATCTGACAATATGCAAGCCGTATTACTAGAGTCAATAGTAATTTATGTGCACATGTGTAGTGAACAGACAAGTAAGTAGGATGTAAGTAATAGATCGCAGTATTACTGTTACAGTGATATTGCTTCCGGGTTTTGAAAGTGTTTTGTTGTAGTTTTTGGCTCTTATGGTGATATGGGGCACTGGGCAGTGTTAGAGTTCAATAACAGATACCAAATCCAATTCAGAATTAGAGTTCACATTCAGATAGGTCAGCCGATAATGTTGGGTATCCCCAGTGCCTACTAGAGAGCGAGGAAAGTAGCAACACATGCATGCTACCTGTTGGCCAACAACAGTCACATTCTTTTAGATAGGAGCCTTCATAACTATTTCACTCCCCCTGGCAATGTTACCATTTTTCTTCAGCTTTTAAAAAAAAAAAAAAGAATTGTTATGCTCCAAGGTGTCAACAAAAATTCATTCTAGTCTGTTTTTGATACCCAATTTCTAGTAACATGTATCTCAGGATACTTGTCACTGGACACAAGACATGTGGAGGCAGATAAGTCGCAGTGCAAGGATCAACCCTCTGAGATGTCCTCCTGCTTACTCATCCTTAGTTACTGTAGAACTCTATAAACCCTGCGTTTGGCCAAGAGACACATCCGCTCAGTGATTGCCTCCACCCCAGGCACGCCAATGCGCCCAATGATTGAAAGTACTCCTCTTGCCTGTCAAAGGCCTTAGCAGTCTAAGACTGCAGGAGACACTTTGCTTGCCAGGTGTAAATGTGAACTACATATGAGCTCTGAGGACAAAGACCTCTATTGGCCATCCTCTTTGCCTCTCTATTCTTCAAGACAAGCCACGAGGCAGCATGTAGCTCTGAAGTAAATCATCTCAGAACACTATGATATTTTGCTAAATCTGGCTAGTATTATGTCCAAGAAACAATGTTTTGCTTTTAAATTCCTATTAGCGGTTTGCTGTTACAAATATTGCAAACATTTATTCAGTAGACAACAGAGATAGCCATTTTGTTATCAACATTCCCTTTCACCGTAGCAGAGGTTTCCTTCATTGACTCATCTGCTGTACTCTCTAAATCTTTCTCCTTACAGTGAAAAAGTCTTTTTTAAACATTTTTCATTGGTTTTTAATATCTTTATATGTACATAGAGCAAATATATATCACTCAAAAACCATGTTGCCATTTCCTGAGTACGCCGGTCTAATAGCACAGGGATTAAATGTTCTCATCGAGGCAATGTTATTGGATGAGGCTCAGTTACAACCTTAAAACATATATTAGCATTCGTGAAGTCAGTCACATCATTTCTATCTGTAGAAATGTTCTAGTAATGCTAGCCATGCACCGAAGAGTCACACACGCACCGCCCTTTCATTTAAAAGTGATCTTACTCGTATTCCAGGGTCTTTCTCAATGCTTTCCAAATTTTCGCTCATTTCGTTGTCTGATACATGGCCCCCTCTGCTTGCATACACTAGTCCTATTCTGGACCCAATATCTCTCCAGGGGTATCCTAGTGCTCCCCCAGAGTTTAACAATCTCTCTTCTGGCTATCATCAGTGTGACATTCCAAAACAGCAGCGTATAGTTTTGCAGCGTGAATCTTTCTGGATTCACTATGCTGTGCATTATTCCGCCATCTCGTGGTTGGGTCCGGATTCGTAGTCTTTTCTTTGTTTTTGTGTTTTTTTGTTTTTTTTTGTTGTTGGCCCAGGTGGGCGGCGACGCCCCACCATTTGGTGTCTTCGGTGACGTCGTCGCGCTTCCGGCGGAAGCTCCCACCTTTGGTAGCCATCTTCAGATTCTTTTTTCCGCCGTGGGGTCTGGATCGTTGCCGAGAAGTTCCAGAAAATTTTGGACGAAGAATCTCGAAAAGTCGAAATATCATCACAGAGGATGGATTCCTGAGACACCGGACGACGACACAAGTACCGGAGACAACAAGAAGGACGACGAGGTAGAAGGTCCACGACCGAAATCTCGACGCCTACGGAGAATGCGCTCGCAGGGGGCTCCCTGAGCGCGGTTATGGACAAGACTCCGTTCAAGTTTTGCAAAAACTGCCACCACAAGTACGCCCAAAAAGACCAGCACCCAGTCTGCAACCTCTGCTTGCCGCTCGACCACATCAGCGAAGACTGCAACGCGTGCTCGGCGTTCACCCCGGAGACCCTCCGGGTGAGAGGCAGACAGAGAAGGGCGAACTACAACATGCAGGGCCAGGGACCAGCACCATCGCTCCGAGACCTGGGCCTCTCGAGCGGAGAGGAAGACAACATCGCTGAGGGACCAGAGGACTGCGCTGTCGTCGAGGTCCATAAGAAAACGTCGAAGGAGGTAAGGGAGTCGTCGACCCCAAAACACCAAAGCGACGCTCGAAAGAGTGAAGCCAGAACACCTAGCGACACTACTAGAAGTGTAGCAAAGTCCTCGAAGGGAGCGTTGCCGCCGAAACCCTCGACGAAAGCAACAGTGTCCAAGGACAAGCAGTCGAGCGGATCCTTTGACAAGGACTCACAATTGGCGAAAGCTTCCGAAAAAACAAAGGCGTCGAAGGTCACCTCCGAAAGGGAAGCCTCGGCACCGAGAAAGGAAGGCCCGGCGTCTGTTTCGACGACCGCGACCGCGAACAGAAGCACTGCACCACTCGACGCCGAAAAGGCCCACGAGATGGCGAAAAAGAAAAGGAGGCTCGAGGCAGAGATGGCGAGCATCCTGCAACGGAAAAAAGACTTCGACGACAAGATGAAGCAATACGCTATCCCATCGAGGCCAGCCCACGAGGCGCTCGAGGAGTTCGAAGCCGAATACATCGAGCCCCCGACAACACCTGAACCACTCGAAGACCAGGACGAAGAAGACTACTACTTCGAAGGCGAAGAAGAGATGCAGTCTTACCGGGACTCGGCGTCCTCGGAGGTACAAGACATAGACTGGCAAGACCTCGACGCAGAGTCACCAGAAGAAGGGGTAGACTCTTACCCCTCGAGGCCTTCGCCGCCAGACGACATCGGAGTCTACAATGAGGTCGTCCAGAAAGCTGCAAAGACATATGGGGTCGAAATGCAGGAAGAAAAAACAAAGGCAGGTTTCCTCTTCGAAACCCTGCTCCCTCAACAGACAAGGAGCCAATTCCTACCCATGTTGCCTGGCGTCCTCGACCAGGGAAGGGAGGCCTTCAGGGAACCGGCAGTCTGCAAGGCGGTTACACCTAGAAGCGAGAAGAAATATAAACATTCTACAAAAGACCCGGCGTACATCCAAGGGTCAGTACCAGCAGACTCCATTATCGCTGCAACGGCCAGAAAAAGGGCCGGTGTGCCCACCAACACAGGCCCACCTCCAGACAAGGAGAGCAAGCGAATAGACCTCACAGGACGAAAAGTGGAGAGGAACGCAGCCATACACTGGCGCATCGCCAACGCCAACGCCCTCATCAGCAGGCATGCGTACCAGCATTGGGCAGAAATGAGTCAGCTCATTAAACACCTGCCAGAAGAACACCAACAAAGGGCAAATTACCTAGCGGAGGAAGGCAAGGCCATCGCTAACACTTGCTTAAAGTCAGCTTTGGACGCAGCAGAGAACTCCAGCAGGCAAATGATGATAGGAGTAACTGAGAGGAGACACGCATGGCTCAGGATCTCCGGCTTCAAGCCAGAAGTACAGAGCAACATCATCAATACACCTTTCGACGGTGAGAAACTGTTTGGGGCAACAGTCGACAACAAGTTGACTCAACTGAAAACGGACAACGAAACTGCAAGGTCCATGGGAGCGCTGCAGTTCAGGGGGATGAGAAGAGGAAACCCCTCAAGGCGACCCAGTGGTAGAGGGGGCAATGCACCCACCACTTCACACCAATCACCCCAGCAAGGATATCAGGGGAACAACCAGGGCCAAAACCTGCAGGGACAACAGCAGCAAAATTGGCAGTACCAACCAAGAGGACGGTCCTTTCGAGGGCGCGGGTACGGACGGGGACAGGCCCGAAGAGGGGGCCAGCAGCCCACCTCAAAGTGACTCCAGACACAAACCACACCCTCCCCAGTTAACACCAAGGGAGAGGAGAAGTCCACAAAGGAACAAAATGAGGAACACACACATACAACAAATAACCACCGAGCATACAACACCGGTGGGAGGAAGATTAGGAAAATTCCTCACACAATGGAGGGAAATTACCACGGACAAGTGGATACTAAACACCATACAGCACGGGTACTGCATAGACCTCCTAAAACACCCGCCGGGGAAAAACCAAGACATCGGACAATACCCGCAAGGGAACTCACCCTCCTCCGTCTAGAAGCAGAGGAGCTGCTACAAAAAGAGCAATAGAACTAGTCCCAAAAAACCAAAGAAACAAGGGAGTATACTCAACATACTTCCTTGTGCCAAAGGTAGACGAAACACTAAGACCAATACTGGACCTCAGATTCCTGAACAAGTTCATAAAAACTCAAAAATTCAAAATGACTTCACTTCAGGAAGTAATACCACAAATCCAAGAAGGGGATTACATGGCGACCTTAGACTTGAAAGATGCATATCTGCACATACCCGTCAACCACAAACACAAACGTCTATTAAGATTCGTGATAGGCCACGAACACTACCAGTTCACAGTGCTGGCCTTCGGACTAAAGTCCGCACCAAGGGTGTTCACAAAATGCCTAGCAGCAGCTGCTGCGCACCTTCGGAGAAAGAGCATACATGTATACCCCTACCTCGACGACTGGCTTGTGAAAGCAGGATCATACAAACTCTGCAAAGACCACATCGAACAAGTCATACAAACACTGTCCACACTAGGTTTCTCAATACACTGGGAGAAATCGTCAACAGAACCTCAGCAGATCAAAATATTCTTAGGGGCACTAATAGACAGCACACAGTCCAAGGTGTTTCCCATCGACAAGAGAACTATAGCGCTCCTGAGGGAAACACGTCATTACCGCAAGGGGCAAGTTCTGACAGTGAGGACGGTGAGCAGACTAATGGGAATGATGGCATCATGCATTCACCTTGTCCCATATATCAGACTGCACATGAGACCGTTCCAAGAATGGATACAGCAGCAGTGGTCACAAGCGACAGGGAGTTGGGAAGATCTAGTGGTTGTCACACACGCAGTGCAGCAAGAAATAGCGTGGTGGAAGGAAAAGAACATATTACAAGGGAAGCCATTCACACAGCCAACTCCAACAGTGACCATCACAACGGACGCCTCACAGCAGGGCTGGGGCGCACACATGGACAGACTCCGCGTCAGGGGGCTGTGGTCACAACAAGATGCAGTGAAACACATCAACTTCCTAGAACTAAAAACGGTGTTCCTAGCCTTAAAAGCCTTTCAAAAGCAGCTTTACGGGAAGCGAGTGCTGATACAAACAGACAACACAACAACGATGTTCTACATCAACAAACAGGGTGGAACACAGTCAACACCGCTATCAAGCCTGGCACAAGAGATCTGGAGATGGGCCATCCCTCTAAGGATAGACCTGCTAGCAATACACCTTCCAGGAATAGACAATGTGGAAGCAGACCGACTCAGCAGGCAGACGTCTGCATCCCACGAATGGGAACTCAACCAGCAGGAGGTGCAGCGGCTGTTCCAAAAGTGGGGAACACCACGGATAGACCTGTTTGCAACACTCCACAATGCAAAATGCCAACATTACGCATCCAGACAACCGGACCAAAGGTCCCAAGGGAATGCGCTATGGATAAGTTGGTCGAACGAATTTGCATACGCTTTTCCCCCGATACCACTGTTACACAAGGTACTCAGCAAATGCAGGAGCAGCAGCATGACACTGATATTGGTGGCACCTCAGTGGGCCAGACAATCATGGTTCTCACAGATAATGGAAATGGCGCAGGAACCAGCACACAGGTTCAGCAGAAGGAAAGACCTCCTCACAATGCAAGACGGAAAAGTGCTCCACCCAGAACCAGACAGCCTCAGCCTAGCAGCATGGCTCCTGAGGACCTAGAATTCGCACACCTCAAACTACCTCCAAGCACCATGGCAGTACTCAGAGAAGCAAGGAGACCCACTACAAGAAAATGCTACACTGCAAAGTGGAAAAGGTTCTCACAATGGTGCATTACAGAGGGACTGCAACGAAAAGTCACAAAAGAATCAACAGTACTGCGATACTTAACACACCTACTACAAAGCGGGCTGAGCTACTCGTCACTAAGGGTTCACCTAGCAGCCATAGTGGCCTACACCAGGGGAGAAGCGGTGAAAAGCTTCTTCACCTCCCAAGTGGTCAAAAGATTCCTGGAAGGGGCTAAAAGAATAGCCCCCCTAAAAGGATGCCAGCCCCAAGCTGGAACCTCAACACTGTACTGACACAGTTGATGAAATCACCATTTGAACCCATACACAAGATCACACTGCACATGCTCACACTAAAAACGGCTTTCTTAGTGGCTATCACGTCACTGCGAAGAGTCAGTGAACTACAGGCTCTCACACTACAAGAGCCCTACTTGCAAATACACAAGGACAGAATTGTCATGAGGACGGACCCACACTTCCTGCCAAAGGTGGTGTCGCGGTTCCATATCAATCAAACAATACAGATACCAAGTTTCTTCCAGAAACCTTCAACACCCTCAGAAAAGGCGCTACACACGCTGGACGCCAGAAGGGCAGTGATGCACTACATAGAAAGGACGAAGGAATGCAGGAAAACAAAACAACTCTTCGTTTCCTTCGCAAGCAGTTTCCTGGGACGACCAGTAACAAAAAATACCATTGCACGGTGGATTGCACAAGCAATACAACTCTGCCACAAGCAGGCAGGACAAGAATTACAAGGAGCCGCCCAGGCTCACTCAACAAGGAAAAAGGGAGCAACGGTTGCGTTCCTAGCGAACACACCTATACAAGACATTTGCCAAGCGGCAACATGGTCTTCCGTGCACACGTTCACCAAACACTACTGTGTTGATATCCAAATGAACAAAGAGGCACAAGTAGGACAGAAGGTCTTACAGCACATTTTCAGCAACCAATGCTCATCTTCCACCCAACCACCGCAATAACAAAACCGCTACTAAGTCTATGCACAGCATAGTGAATCCAGAAAGATTCACGCTGCAAAACGAATAGTTTCTTACCTGTCGGTGTAGTTTTGCAGCTTGAAGACTTTCTGGATTCACTAGCGATCCCACCCGCCTCCGCCAGGAAGATAACATAGGAGGTTAAGGGTACAACTAGACTACATACAAGGTTTAGAGGGATCAAAGAATAATTGAAGGATTAAAGGTTAAAAACATAGACAACAAAAAATTGTAAGAGGAAAAGAAAAAAGAATCCGAAGATGGATACCAAAGGTGGGAGCTTCCGCCGGAAGCGCGACGACGTCACCGAAGACACCAAATGGTGGGGCGTCGCCGCCCACCTGGGCCAACAACAAAAAAAAAAACACAAAAACAAAGAAAAGACTACGAATCCGGACCCAACCACGAGATGGCGGAATAATGCACAGCATAGTGAATCCAGAAAGTCTTCAAGCTGCAAAACTACACCGACAGGTAAGAAACTATTCGTTAGGCAACATCTGGCCCCCTATACTCCCAAACATGCCACCCACATGTCCAGATCTATCTCTCTCCAAATGGTGTTTGTGAGTAAACGGCCCATGTCTGTCCAAAACCATTTGAACTTTGGCAGGTCCATAATATTGTATGTAGCAATGTACCCACCTGATGGCATGCCCTCAGACAACTGTCATGATATGTCTTGAAGAACCTGGTTCTAGTGTAGTATGCTCAGGGCAGTATTTTGAGCCTTATCAGCCAGAAGCCTTCTCTAATTGCAACCTCCCTTAGGTATTTACATGCCTCCCCACAGTCTGCTTCCTCCAGAATACCCACTCTTGCTCCCATCTGTGCTTGAGTTTACCCATAGGCTTTTGGCAGTTATTTAATGATGTTTTGTACATCTGTGAGATTGCTTATTTGTAATATGTTGCCGTTGGTATCCTGTACTCCAATGGCGACTCTACCACGATCTTTAGCAAGCTTCTGTCTGAACTGCATCTATTTATAGTACTGGGGATCAGCAAGCTCAAATTGTTGCTGAAGTTCAGGCGTTGTGAACCCCCCGCTTTAGCAGCTACAGCGGGGGTGGGGTTCTTGATGGGCCTCATCTGTATGCAACTCTGCAGATAAAGGTTCATAATGAACATGAAAGGGTAGGTGAGCCGGTGTGTGTGTGTGTGAAAGGATCTATGTAAGGATGGATGAGTGAGTGAAATGGATGGATGGTTGCATGTGTGAAAATGTGGGTGGATAGATGAATGATGGATGGACGGATCAATGGATGAGTGAAAGGATGGATGAATGAGTGAAAGGATGGATAGAAGAGTGAATGAAAAGATAAGTGGATGAATGAGTGAAAGGATGGCTGGGTGGAAGGGTGTATGGATGGATGAGTGAAAGGATGGTTGGATGAGTAAAAGGATGGATGGCTGAGTGAAAAGATGGATAGAAGAGTGATTGAAAAGATGGGTGGATGGATGAGTGAAAGGATGGATGGATGAGTGAAAGGGAGGATGATGGATGAGTGAAAGGGAGGGTGGATGAATGGATGGATGAAAGGGTGGATGGATTATGAATGAAAGGGTGAATGGATGGACAGGTGAGTGAAATGATGGATGTGTGAAAGGGTGGATGGATGAATGGATGCATGGATGAGTGAAAGGATGGATGGATGGGTGAAAGGGAGGATGGATGGGTGAAAGGGACGATGGATGGTGGGACAGAATAGTGAAAGACTGAAACATGGATGATAGAATGTAAATGTGAAATGGTGAATATCAGCGGGTGCATTAAAGGATGAAAGGATGAATGGATAGATGCTTGGATGGAAGAGACAAGAGAGCTCTTCTGGGGAGGGTTGTGATGACTTGGGGAGGGTTGTGATGACTTGCTTGGTTGCCATAGGACCTTTAATTCAAAGTGGTAGGTATTTTAATTTTCTGGCTACTCCCTTGCTTGTGCACCCCATACGTTAACAGTCTTGGATATGCCAAGGAGGTCCCATACAGTCTTCATTCCCTCACATTGATTCTCTCCACTCGTTCACCTTTTATATTGTAAACTCTATTCCAAACTTGTAAGCTTTTCATTTCAAACAAATGGAGTTTCTCTCTCGCTCGGCACCCCACCCATCTGCCGTATACCTCTCTAGAGCTCCCCCTCTAACTTGCCCTGTTCAGTGCTACAGAGCTTAAGACACTTTTGTATTTTAGTTCTAGGCCTGTCACTCATAAAATGCATCATAAATTGGTGTTCTCTGTCCTACTCAGCTTTGGCATCCCAGTTTCCTGTATTTTTCCACTCTGATATTCTTAATCTTATCTTTAGTCCCATCACAGCAAGTGTACACAAAAGGGTAGCTCTTGTATACACAGCTTCTGGAGGATCCTGTCTGATGTTTTGATAATGTTTTTAAATCATGCAATGTTAGACTCAGTGGTAAAAGGGCTCTCCAATGGTAAGAACCTGTTTTAGCTTTTCAGGGAAGGAAAGGATTGTGGGCCAAAACCCCGGCCACTTGAAGGTAAGCCATTATGTGCCTGAGAGACTCTCTCAACACTTAGAGAATGCTCCAACCCCTAAAAACAAAGCACCCTCACAGCCACTATCCTCTCAAGCTCACTCCATTTAGTCTCATTCACATCAGCAAAGATGGCACAGTCCTCTCTCTACTTCATAAACCCTCATTCTGTACAAAAACACTCCACTTACATTTGTAAAGGCATCACTCATCATGACCTTCATTCCCTCTTCATCACCTGCTCCACAGAATACATCTTCCCCCATCTTCGATTACCTAATCCCAGTAGCTTCAACATATGCACCAACCCAAATCACAAGAAACTTGTGATGGCCTCAACATTATATTTTCTTTTAGTCACTGTTCCCACTCTGCCAACATCCTCAGTCCAACGCCTCTCAGAAGACATCTCACTCTTACCCACCTCATCATATTTTTCATTGATGACTTCTCCACCCTCACCTCCTCAACAACCATCTCCAGTGCTGACAACGCTTGTCCTTTTACTGTAAACTTCCCTGTCTCTCACAACAATAAACCCATAAGAAACACATTGCTGCACATTTTTCATCTCAGACAACTTTGTTTCTTATTCTCTTACTCTTTCTCTCGCCTTCTCTCTCACTCTCTGTTTCTCAGCCTGTCTTCTTCTTCTCTCTCTCTCTCTATCTCTCTCTCTCTCTCTCTCTCTCTCTCTCTGTCTCCTGCTCTCTCGCTCTTTGCCTACACATCATCAGTGCATCATTCACACTGGAAGGTTCCCATGCACCTTGAAAACTAGCCAGATCTTCGTGCTGCTCACAAATCTCCACTGAGGCTCCAACAATCTTCATTTGAAAGTACAGCAGACTTGCTTCTCCAAGACCACGTCGGTTACAGCCTTCTACAGGCCTACCTATCTGGTTTCCAGCCTGGTTATAGCAGGGAATCTGCCACAGTTCAGGTGGTTGACGGCACCCTGAAAATCATGGGGCAGGATAATTTGTGACCTTGGTCCTCCTTGATCTCTTGGTGACCTTTGACACCTTGATCATCAAGTCCTACTTGACACATTTTCCACCAGTATTGGCATCTCTAGAACCTCAGTCGCTTTATTTCATTTGTTGCTGGCAGACAACAATACACGCAAATGGACTTATTCATATCATCTCTACTGCCTGTCAGATAAATCCCATGCTGTTCCATCTTTCCCCCAATTAATTTCCATCTGTATGTGGAGCTTTTGGAGGTTCGACTAGCTAAATATGGAATCACAGATCCCAGGATCCGATGACACACATATGTTTTTCAGTGCAATCAACCATTAACGTTCATTGCCTTAGACACTGCATAGACATTATTCATTTAAAATATATTCCATGCACTGGGCACTTACTTAAAGATGCAGAGCGATGACATGGAATGCAGCTCCCAGAGTCAGATATTGGAAAAGGGAGATTGACTTTTGGGCAGATCTGGAAAGCACAATATTGCACATACTGTGCTGAAAAGGGTAAATAGAAAGAGATAGTTCTAGCCTGGGATGAAATGGTACAGATACCCAGGGACAAGAACAGGGATGACACGCCTCCTGGATGTAGTTTAAATTGGCATTCACAAATGCGGAACTTAAGGCTATCTGTATTGCATTGACTATATACATCCAGCAATAGTTGGAAAAGTTGTTTACTATAGTCTCACTCAGCACCGGTATTTATTAACATGTTTTGTAAAAGGTGTCAAACAAACAATTTATATATGGAATGAACATATTAAGTCACACCCATACAGGTTTCAAGATTTGCTTTTTTTATTGTTTGAAATGTTATATTTATGCGATTTTGCCTCTTAAAATCTCATCTAAAATAATGAGTTCTCGGAGAAACAGTTTACTAATCGCAAAAGTATATCATTCCATTTATATAACTTGGATATTCATTGCATATGTATATGTACTATCACTTAAAGGAAAAACAATACAAATTGTTTTAAAAAATAACATCTGAGCAGGTATGAAAATATGTACCTTGATTCTTAAGGGTGATGTGTTATATGAACATTAAACAGCAAAAGGAATAGATGAAAACCTTTCAAAACCTATACAACATTGTTCCAATATACGACCCTCTATTGCTTTCTTATTTACGAGAAAGGATGACAAGCATGTCTTTGCTACCTCTGACCCCACCACCACTATCTCCGGTTGTTCTGAGAGCATAGAGTGGTCAAAGTACCAAAGGCTGAAGCAAGATAAAGCAGAATTGGACAATGATGAAACTAGTTTCCAAAGTAGATATCCAAAATGGAGTGTCAGTGCTCAAGAATCTTGTCAAGAAAACTTGTTTCTCTGCTCCACACCTGTCACAGCTGGGAATCAGTTAGTGTTCAAGCTTAAGGAAGTAACTTATTTAAGAAGCTTATTACAGGGCTAGTGCTTTGGTCCTGAATCATTTTATGAATAGTTAAAATACAAAAAAAATGACTCCCCTGCACCCATGTCACTGTAGAATATCTCTTCCCTCCTAGCACTAAACCATTGCACCTTTGTTACCATGTCTGTGGAATAAATGGGCTTTACTTCATATGACATGATACATCACCATGAGTATATCAAGTGTAAATAGAACCTGTTGATTAAAAGCACATAGACTGTCTTTTTCCGGAGCAGGTTTAGTAGCTGTAAACTGAATGTTTGTGTATCCACAGTTCCCACACATCAGGATGAACTTGCTGATGTCTTGGATCCGCAGTTCTACACTGGGTATCAGACTGAGCTTTTTGGCAAGGTGCTTCTTGGACCACAGCCACGCCTTATCCACAAGTTTGATTTCTCCCGGATCTGTGGCCTGACTGTTGTAGGTCACAGGATGAAGAGTCATTACTTGTCGCATTCATTGCAAGACCTGAAGCAACATCTACATTCCGATACAAAAATCCAGCAAGCTTTTTCTACTCTGAGCACTTTTCTTGCGGTGAGAGCCCTTCCACCATTGGATTATTGTAAACTCCGTGATGTAACTGTCTAATGCTAAGGCCTCCCCAAGATTGTTTATTTTTTTCACAATCCTTGATTAAGTTGTGTCATGAGAGACTGGGAATAAGCAAGGAAGGATAAACTGTCTCACAAATGGAAAAGAAGGCTTTTTGGCACTAGGAGGCTGTATAAGCACTGATAAGGAGGCGATGTGGTATTCAAGGTGGGTGAGGAGGTTATGAAATGTACAATGTGAGATCAGTGTTCGAACCTAAGCCATAGTGAATGGGCAGCTGCGACACAGGGCACTTTTTCCATAGACGTTAAAAACCCATGATCGTGCCATATTAATGAAGTAATCGCTATAACAGATGTACAGCCATGATAAACAGGTAGCTGTCCTTGTGTGCGAGGCCATAGTTAAAGAACAGAGTTTAGTGTTAGGTACTGATGAAATGGTGATTTAGAGTATGGGAGGCCATGGGGAATTCACCTTGGCATGGCCTGACTATTCTGGTTCATTTGAAAGGCATAGATGCTTTGAAGTTTACCAATGAATTTATAATGAAACTGCCCACCTTTTAAGATTCTAGACACAACTGTTTATGATCTGTTTACTCTGCATCCACCCATCTTGGCTCAGTGGTTCATATCTTCACAGTTAAGTGTGGAATGCATCTGTCTTAATGTTCTCCTTCACCCTAAGTTGTTTCTTCCTCCAGGACTCGCTCAGAGATATCCAGGAGTTTTGCTTGAACCATGCCTGGCTCACTGAGATCCACATCTTTGCTCACTCGTGGAGTCGTGCACAGAAAGAAGCCATGCACGGCTGGGCATCGAGGAAGTATGAGGAACGCATAAACCAACTACTGCTCTGGATAAGAAGAGTGAAGAATGTGAGGACTTCCTTCCTCACACAGAACAGAATGCTGTCAGTGATATGCAGCTGTATCAATGATGACATTGGTATGTTACTGAGATATAAAAATGCGCCCACACACGCACACCCACACAGACACAGACATACACGTAAGCATGCCTCTACACAAAGAAGGAGCAGGAGAGAGCAGGAGGGGAACAGAGAAAGTCAGAAGAGTAGGAAAGGGAAGAAGAGACAGTCATTTAGACAAGGATAATCGCAATAGGCAGGGGCACACACAGTAAAATACAAAGAAACGGAGCTGTGACTGGGGGTGAGTGTCTGAAAAGTTTCAGCGCTCTGTCCATCATCTCCTTGTGTTTGCTTTGTTCGCCCTAAGTTGGGAGGGTATGCCCAGACGTGGGTCCCTTGCTCACTTTGCCACTGGATTCAAGCTAGCCTGGCTGATGAGGGCTGTTAGCCCGAAACCGGTCCCAGGATGCTTGTTTCCGGTCCAGGGAAGACATGGCTTGGCAGTTCGGGCTGGACTGTTCCCATGAGGCACAGGGTCAAGACTGATCAGCATGTAGCTATGTCTGAACTGGGGTGGCGGAGTGAGCTAAAGAACGATGATGGATTCAACCCAGATCTGTGACTGGGGGTGAGTGTCTGAAAAGTTTCAGCGCTCCGTCCATCATCTCCTTGTGTTTTCAAAATAATGTAGCCAACCCTTCATACCTGCTGTGAAATTCCTAGGGCTACTTCATAACAAAATATAAAACCATAATTGTATAAATGATGATAGTGACACTGAAATTAGGAAATTACAAAAAGTTTTTTTTAATAGAAAAATACTTCATTAAAATGCAGAGGCCTAGAATGCGTTTTTGCTAGATACATAATTTACATGGCCTGCATGAAGAAATCAATCACTTTCACATATTTTATCTTTTCTTCTTTTTCCTGATATCCATATGACAAAGTATAAATCAAATTAATTAAAAAACTGGGTGGTTTCCAAGATGTCGCAACGCGCGTTTCGGCAGTAAAACTGCCTTCTTCAGGAGAGCCACCTCCAATTACAATTTCTGAAAAAAACACAAAAGCTCTAAAATAAGGTAATTGTGTCACTAAAGTATATATACAAACAAAACCTATTTAAATATGTACAGACCAGTTTAGACAGTACATAGTCCACATTTCGAATTATTAAATAAAATGAATTTAGAAATGAGCCAAAACAATACAAATGATAGAAACACTACAAAAATGCCATTAAACCAAAAACATGAATAGAACTATATGTTTTGAGGAACATATAAATCTAAGAATGACAGACCTTCAGAAAAACTTTCAGTCATAATAATGTAACAGAGTAGATGTTTATACAGGGAATGATGATTCCTGTATATGACTTAAAAAAATCCAAATGGAGAAAAAGAATAGAAAAGATATAAAAGTGAGTACCAATAACCAGTGATAATAGGCATATGTCAAAAAAGTATAGTCAAAAACAAGCACTGAAGTGGGAGAAGATAAAATGAAAATATTAAAAAACTATAGTCAGGAAACACCCATCAAACCTCCAAGAAGAAGAGATGTGTCTCATGCAAGAGTGGTGAAAATGAAAAAAATATATATAGCGACTATCTTACCATCGTGAGAAATGCGAAAGCCTGATAGCAGGTTTACAAGGGATCTCCAACTCTTGGATTAGCGTGTCCCAAACAATGGTTAAAATAACCTGCAGGAGAAAGAATCTATTGAAGATTCAAAGATAAAGACACAGGGGTTGTCTATAAATAATATCCGGAAAAAATGCTCAAAATACCATAAGTTTCAGTCCCAGCAGAGTTAATACTAATATGAGGATCCAATGATGGTCACATGAGGATTTCCCTATGTGTACCTAGAAAAGCAATAACATAGTTGCTGTCATCAAATCATCCACTAGCTATAGACAGCAGAATAAATAGATGGAATAATGGAAGAGATACCTTAAGTAATGTTGAAGTACAGGAATTAGACGGGCTGAAATTCTTAGGATATCAAATATGAAGGTTCTATAGAGATAAAACATAAAAATTATAAAGAAAGATGGCACTGACTAAAATTGGTCTGGTGCCGAAAAAATAATAGAACCCAAAACGGCCTGACTTGCAGCATACATGGAGATGTATATCAATATAGATGAAATGATGCATCGCTTAGCCATGTCTTTAACAATAGTGTTGTGCCGATACTAGAAAATGTTCCATCATGTATGAAAGTTATAAAAAAAGCATACAGCAATATGTTCATATGTCAGATAAATACAAACACTACCTTAAACTTGTCGTGGAAAAAGTGCCGGGCGGACTGTAATTCCCTCGATATACCAGTACAAATTCTGTAAAGATAGACAAAAGTCGAACACTAAAAAACCATGGTCCAGTCTGAAGTCTGCCTGATAACACAGAGTTTAGAAAGTAAATAAAACTCGCAGCACGGATAAGTTGAAAGTAAAAGGAATTACAAGGTGAAACTAGAAGCAATGAATTGCTAGTACGCTACGCAAATGCTGAAAACAGCATTAACGATAAGAGACGATAACGACAGAGACATAGTGTCTCGAGCATTTTGAGCAGGGTATTAATTACCTTCACGGCGATGAAACTATGCAGACAGCCCAAACGATGTCTTGCCGTAACGAGATGGTCAGGAAAATAGACGGAACAGAAACGGTGTCAGAGCTGATGCTTTTGAATACGGTAACTCCCATCACGTGAAAATCACGTGACCATACGAGCGTCAATAAATGAAGAACTGACCGCGGCCATATTTAAATGTGCAATTACATGTATGGCCAACTCGGTTAAATGTTGAATATCATGCCAGTAAACAACATAATAAGCAGCCAACCCTTCATACCCACAGGCACTTTTTTATGAGTAGCATTCCATAGTTCTTCATTTCTTCTGTGATGTTACAGAAGAGGATCAGTCAAATGTAAATCTAGCTTCTCCATAAAAGGGTCAGTCCCTGCTGCAAATGTATCTATCAGTACATCTAGAGCTACTACTTTGTCAACATTTACAATGTCAGCAACACGTGGTCATTCCACTACATGTGACATCATACTTTAATCCAAAGGCACAGCAAACCCTGGTCCTATCAGAGGAGTCCTTGGTGAGCAGACAATAATTTTATGCTCAGACATGATATGCTGCTGAGAAGTAACGCTCTTGGGTGCTGTACCAGACCATTAAGTATGGCACTATATCCCATCAGACATGCCCTTAAACCTATGGCTTATTAACCAATGTGTTTGGAAATTGTGCTATTAAATGAATTGTTTTCTCTTTTTGTTTTTTTAAATGTGTCTTGGAGAGTTGGAGAGGAACTTTCGCTCAAATCCTTTTGGAGAGGGATGGGTCTTTCAATCTCAGTGTAATATGGACCTGGTGTTAGTGTTTTCAAGACTAGCCCTTGGCTATAATTCCAACCCTAGTGAGAGCCCACATGCAGGTATACCCTTCAACCTAGTGAGATGCACTAAAATGAGGAGAAAGTGATGGATGAATGAAAATGCTTGAGCGAATAATTCCTAACCAGTGCCAGTTCCTCTGGTTAACATTCCATTCCATTGTTCTAGCCTGTTTGTGAATGGTCTAACCACTAATGGAAGTATTCTTTAGGGTTTCTGAGGTTTTCTGATTGTGTATTTTCTGTCTCTTTTCTCATAGTGCCTCTTTTGGTTTCCATAACAGAGGATATTCTATCGCTCCTGTCTTCGGAGTGTCGCCACAGGACGACACTCATACTGGAAGAGCTTGGGAAAGTGGTGAAGGTTCTGGAGACCATTAACACTGACATCCCTACAGTGTCTCAGTGTGCCAGGAAGGTAAGTGAGCAGCACTACTTTACCACCTCCTCAGGAGTTCATTTTACTCAGCAGGAGTTTGAGCTTCATTGGTCAAATAATGCAAGTAGCATTATTGAACTATTGTAGGAGTCAATTTGCATACAATTAATGGGACATGCAAATCCAAGGTTTGTAATATTCAAAGACTAAATGTTATATGAATAGTTAGTTGTAGATCTTTTAATGTTAACATATTTCCAAAGGTACCATTAAAAAAGGAGCAACAATGTTCTTTCCCTACATTTTCAGTTTTATGGTCTTTACAAGTAATCCCCTCTAGTGGTTAACAGCGAACTGCATTTTCCTAACTCATTGTTTTCTTAACTTTTTCATATACCTCGTTTCTTTTGACCAAATCCACTTAGAATACTGAAGAATGTAGAGATAAGTTTAGTGTTGGCGCACTGCTTCACACTCCGTAGCTTCTCACTTGAAGTCACCTCTAAAGCCGATTCATTCCTTCTTATCCGACAAGCCCTGTAAATTTGAAACTCTGGAATATGATAGGTGCAGTCAGTCTCAAGGATCCCTCAATCACTGAAATCTCTTATTCCAGAAGATGACTCCTGTGCATCAGGCATATTACTTAACAACCTGGGTAGAATGTAAAAGCAAAGAATCCATGGTTTGGTTGCTCTCAAGGGGTCAGCATCCTGTCTAATTATCCAGTGGCACACCTCTGCCTCTTGTTGCAATATTACACATAATGCTAAGCATGTAAACTGATTGTTTACGTCCTTGTCTAGTCTATTTATGTTTTGTGTGACATGTTTTGCTTGCTGCTGTTACAACGTGTGCAATGCAATTGCAACGTGTGCCTCGTGTTAATGTGCTCCACCTCCATATACTGTGGTCAATATAAAACGTATTAACGTATTTTACCCTGCTTTACAGATGATTTTTTCTCATCCCTAAATTAAGTATACCTTGTCTGTTCTGGCATTGGAGCTAGAATAATTGCCCTAAGAATTGCTGCAGTAATAAAACACTCCTAGCTAGCACGTAATATGCTACACAGCTCGGTACCTGGTCCGTATCATATGAATACTACAAATATTAAGTCAATGGTTATACTTAAAGTCGATATTTGATTATAATTTCAGATATGAAATGTAATGGCATGTTGCTATTTTGTGAAAGCTCAGTTTAATCCTTCATTGATATAAAGATGACAAATTATGCAGTACGATTAATAGACTATTGGTGTCATAGAGATGTTCTTTTCATAACATATTAAGAATGGCAATCTTCTAGGATGGTTTCACTAAGCCCTTCTTGTAAAACTGGACTTCATCCTCTAAGATGCTGTTGCGTTTTTAAGTATTTTATACCATCACGCTTCAGTCATATACTGTACATGTACTTGACAGAAAGTACTGCAACAACATTGGGCAACCTGATATTCCAAGGAAACTGGGTGCTCATACAATTATAAACAATAATGCTTCCCTCAGATTCATTAAACATGGAATTTATTAACTTCAAGATGAGAGGCAAGTTGTGCTTCTGATTGACAATATGCCACTGGTTTTGAGCTTTTTTAGTACTCAAAATTGTGCTGCTTCTGACTGACACAACGATGCAAGTCTGTGGTGTCCTGTCAGTCTGAAACAGTGCAGCTTTGATCCCTATGAAGAATTTAACTATAAATAATTTAATTTTGCAACTCTGAAGCCGCACTTAAATGGAAGGGATTCGTTAATGGAAACCAACCATGAATGTTTACTGCTACACTTTGCTGTGCCAAGTTACTTGTTAACATCTTTAGAGGATGTTGCCAACTATTTGTCCTGATGAAGCCCCTATAGGTAATTAATAGTTGGGAGTTGAAACATCAACATTGTTTTGGCTGAAAATAGATGGGGCTATTCACAAAGGTAACTTACACTTGTGAGTAATTTGCACATGTAGTTCACTCTTACTCTTTTGAGTAACATTACTACTTTTGGCTACTCACAAAATCCTATTGTATCCTATCTTACTTTATTATAAAATTTAATAAACCTTTTTAATTTTCCCTACACTTTATCATAGGGAGATCTACATCACAACTGTGGAGTCTTCCTATAGTAAACTATATTTAAAAGTAAGAAATGTATTTAACAAAAAAACAGTTAGTGCAAATATGTTAATGTTAAATATTAAATTGAATTAATTTGACATATTTATTTTAAATGCAGAACACAATAAAAGAGCTTCAGCACTATTAACTTAATTTTGAATTAAATCTTTTATTAATTTAAATATAAATAAAAAGTGTTTGCCTGAAGTTTAAATTAAAAAATAGATTTCCACCTCAGTTAAATAAATACATTTTTATTATGCATTAATAATGATTAAAAGTAAGGTATAGTGTTTATAGTCTTAATTAAAAGTAATTCCAATAGAGTTTAATAAAGCATAACGTTACACTAATTTATAAATTCAGAAAATGGTGTTAAAATATTTTATAATTAATTAAATGTTTTATTTTGAGATATTGTTAACATTAAATTATATTTATTTATATGTTTAACTATTTTAAATAATTTAATTGTATTTCATTTCTTATGGAGTTTTATTTTAAGTCCCTATCTCCATTATTTCCTATGGTGTGGGCTGTTGCAGTACCTGTGGTTTGCCATGTCTGGTGTTGGACTTACTTCAGATCTAATCAGGAGTAATTTACTACTGCTTTGGGTCCCTTTGTGGATGTAGTAACTTTAGAAGTGCAGTTTGTGAGTAGCAATGGGTGGACACTTGTCCCTCCCAAGACCATTCCCTAACCCTCACTAAACCCCACCTTACTTCTTCTTAAACACCTCCCATGTAGCAATAAGTATGCCCCTTTTTCCAGCCACGCCTCCTGGGCGCTCCCACATTTACTATTAGGCAGTACATGTGTGAGGATCTCCCCATAGAAAAGATAGGAGAGGTGGAAGTGGAGATGCACACTTACATCTTTGCCATTTCCATTTTGTAGTACTTCAGTAGTCCTATTATCAGTGGCAGCTCCTTCGCTAAGGCGGAGGAGCGTCGCCCCTCTGAACAAAAGGAAAAAGATAATGATAATAACTGTTGTTATTATCATTTTATTTTTCTTATATACTTCAGTGGCTCTCGGGCGGGGCGGGGCTGGCGGAGTAGGGAGAGGAGTGGTTTTCACTCCTGAAGTGCGCACAAATGCTTGGCTGGTCCTCTTGGGCCGGCCAAGCAGTCATGCGCACTTTGCATCTCCTCCACCAGGCCTGGTGAGGAACATGCAAACCCTCCCAGTCCCCGTCTTAGTACCGATCCACAGAGCTCAGATCAATCACAACGCTGCATTGCAACGCTGTGATTGGCTATGGGGATGCAGGGAGGTCTCGTGCTTCCTGCTGCCAGCCGGGAGTGCAGGAAGATGTCGGAGGGACGGAGGACGAAGGAGAGGCGGCGGCTGTTTCAGGTAAGGGTTTTTTTTTGTTTTTTGTTTTATTTTCGTCTCCCCCGCCCCACCAACCGGGTTCGGTAGCAGTCGCTAGTGCCTATTGTAGTACTAAAGTACTACAAAATGCACTTTGTGCTCTTTAGGACTTGTTATACACACCCAAAGGATTGTTTGCCTTCCTACATTGTCTTTCTGTACACATACACACTTTTCTTCATTAGTCACTTGCACTGCGCTGTCCCATGGAGCACCTAGATGTTGATTACTGTTTGCCTGATTTGATGTATACTCAATTAACAGTATTCAATGTATGCTTTACTGGCTCAAACATTAATTGTTCTGTACTTTTTGGGTTAGCACAATTTGGCTCCCCTCTTGAAGATTTTTAATTTTATATTTCGTGAATCTGGGGGAATTGTTGTTTATCATAAAGTGAACGTACTTCTGAGCTTTCTGTGCTGAAGGTGCAGAACACGGAACAGTCCAGCCCATCCTGACTAACCCCATTTCTCTTTCCATCCTCTTTTTGACGTGGGCATTCTCCATCCATCCTCCTTTTTCAGCAGGACTTGAAGGTGATGTTGTTTTATGGGGCTGTGTAGGTTATTCTTGTAGAATGGGAAAGGAAATACTATTGCTATGTTTGTGGCCTAGTTTGCCCCTTCCTTGAGAAACGGGCTGGATTTGTGCTTTTGGTGTGATGGATGCATTCATTACAGCTATTAAAGATCTGTTTATGAAAGGGTTCTCTTCCTTACAGTGGGACTTATCCTTCCTAATGCAGAGTACTCCTTTTTGATGTTAGGGCTCAGTGTGTAGTCATATTTTTAGCATGTGCTATGTGCTCTTCCATTATATTGACTACACTTATATTGTATGTATAAACCAAAATCATTAAATATGGCGTAATTGTAGAGGCTATGGTAACATACATAGAATTTACTGAAAATAAAATAATTTTTGTAGACAAAATTTTTCTTATGATAAAAATGTACCACAATGTTCTGCTACTTGATATTGTGTCATACAACCACCTTGTTTGTACTTGTAGACCACACTGATTTTGGCACCTCTTTGGGCCTGACACAGAATCAGTAAACATTCCAGTTGATCCATTCAGAGTGAAAGCTTTACCTCTGGACCGTTCTCTACACCTCCATTGTGAGAATGTTTACATGCTGCAGTCTCTTAAACTCTAAAAGTCCTTGTTAAAATAAGATTTGTAGTTGTAATATTGTGTTAATGTCGTTCAGGCCTAGAGGCCGGTTCTGTTCATGCTCCAGCCTGTGCCACACATATCATAGTAACTAGCTCAAAAGTCAGAACCGTCTGCAGAACAGTCAGAATTTCCTCCTAGTTGGATATTTAACTTAAGGACACAGAGACCTTTGCCATCACAGTTGCCTCTTCCAGTGTAGGCCGAGGTGTCCTTGTAACCAACCTTTCTGGTCTGAGTTGACATCAAGCTTCAGATCAGGATTTTAGTGCTAGATACACTCTCTCAAACCATTAAAACCTTTTCTATCCAAAGCTAATTGTTAGTAGTACTGACACATTGCACTGTCCTGTGTTAGATCAACAAGTAGGAAGAATCAAGAAGGAGTGAAATATTGCCTGCTGCTCAGGGAAGCCATGCTTCTACTGAATGGGAGTGAGGTCTGCAGAATGAGATTAACCCCTCTCCTAAGCGTCCAACAGTGATAGTCGCTTTCCATCTCCCCCTCCCCTTTACACCCCTCACCTGTCCATTTTGGCAGCTTATTACCTGTTCATTTTCATCTCTTCACCTGTCCTTGTCCCAGCAACTGATAGCTCCTGATGTGCCCACGTCTCCTCTTTCACTCCAGCCCTTCCTTATTTGTTCATCTGTCGCCCTTCTCTCCCACCTCTCTCTTTGTCCTCACATATCACATATCCCATGTCCCACCTCCCAATATTTCTCCAGACATTCACTCCTTCATCATGAACATTAGATATCTTCTCACCTTTCCTTGTCGGATTTAATTCCCATTCTTTCCCACCCCTTTGGTTGTCCTCACCTATTCATGTCCCATCCTCTTCCATCTTTCCTTACGTATCTCATGTGCCATTCCTCTTTAGTCACCTATATCCTTCCATATCTCATATGGCCCCTTTCTTCATCCTTCCTGTTCAGGTACCTCCCTCTCTACATCGCCTCGTTCTCTCCTCTCTTTTTATATCTCATCACCGATGCCCCTTCTTGTCTTTAAATATTCTACATATCTTAACCTGTCCATGTCTGCTCATTCTCCTCTTCTGTCTATTTCTCCTCACCTGCCCTCTTATGTTTTATCATCACTAGCCCTTCTCTCCACCCCTCTATTTTGCATAAAATGTCAGTGTCCTTACCTTCTCTCCCCCATTACATCCATATCCTCTCCCATTCTCAACCTTCTCTCCTTACTCTTCATACCTCCTTATCTCTCCTTGCTCCCTTTCTCCTCTCTCACCCATCTAGACGTCCTCAACTAGTCATCTGTCTTTCTCACCCAGTATTCTATGTATTCCCCTTTTACTTCAAAGTAGCTCTCCTCACTCTCTCCTTGTCTGCCAACCGTTTATAAATGTCTTTGTATATGCCCATCCTTCTCTTGGCACCTCCTATTTCTCTTCACCACCTATCCGTATCCCTCACTTCATAACCTTGGTTTAGCCCTTAATTCATGTCCAGTCCTCGCCCATAAATGTATATTTAAGTATGGCTGGGGTTCTGAAGATCAACAGTTTTTTGTGCCTTTCGGTCCATGAGTTCGGCTCCGAGTGTGATTCTCTTATGCAGTTTAAATGTAAACAAACACAGGTTCTCTTTACCCTTCTGGTTAGATCTGCAACATGTAGGTAACTCCAACATGTCAAGTTCAAAACACTTGTGAAAAACACACGCATTCACAAATCCGATAATGCACATTTGGCAGCACATCCCACGTACATCCAACACAGCACCAATGTGCCTCATAGTGTACTGTCACATTGCTCCTAACAGCAGTCCCCACCAAGATACACCACACAAAAGCATCCAACAGGGCACAGAGCACGTCACATACACCAGCACAGCTGAAAGATGCCACTTAGCCATAAACACCAGGCTCAGACTATCTTCTTGTCTTCAAAGTACCCCAGGGATCGTCCCTCAGCCCAACACTGTTCAACATCTACATGGCCCCGCTCGCACGCATCGCCAGACAACACGACCTCAACATTATCTCCTACGCCGACGACACTCAACTGATCCTCTCCCTCACCAAGGACCCCCTCGCCGCCAAAGCCAAACTCCATGAAGGAATGAAGGCCGTCGCCGATTGGATGAAGATCAGCCGACTAAAGCTGAACACGGACAAAACGGAGGTCCTCATCCTCGGCTCCAACACCTCTGCCTGGGACGACTCCTGGTGGCCAACGACGCTGGGAGCAGCCCCGACACCCACCGACCACGCACGCAACCTGGGAGTCATCCTCGACTCAACGCTCTCCATGACCAAGCAAGTCAACGCAGTCTCCTCCTCCTGCTTCAACACCCTCCGCATGCTTCGCAAGATCTACAGGTGGATCCCGACAGACACAAGAAGAACAGTCACCCAGGCCCTCGTCAGTAGCAGACTGGACTATGGGAACGCCCTCTACGCGGGAGCCCCGGCCAAGCTCATCAAGCGACTGCAACGCATACAAAACGCCTCCGCACGACTGATCCTCGACGTACCACGCCACAGCCACATCACCCCCACTTGAGGAACCTGCACTGGCTCCCCGTCGACAGGAGGATCACCTTCAAACTCCTCACCCACGCACACAAGGCACTCCACAAAACTGGCCCAGCCTACCTCAACAGACGGCTCTTCTTCTACGTCCCCAACCGCCAGCTCCGCTCCGCCGACCTCTCCTCGCCACCGTCCCCGCATTCGAAGAACAACCACCGGCGGCAGATCCTTCTCACACCTCGCCGCCAAGACCTGGAACACCCTTCCACTAAGCCTACGAAAGACCCAAGACCTGCTGACCTTCAGGAGGCTACTCAAGACCTGGCTGTTCGACCAGTAGCAGCATCCCCCCCTTCCCTCTCCCCAGCGCCTTGAGACCCTCGCGGGTAAGTAGTGCGCTCTACAAATTCTGTGATTGATTGATTGATTGAAAGTACATATTACCACCAACAACATTCACTCACTCACAGCTCATTCATTATGACACTGCCACCCAACCCATAGCAGATTCTCATATGATGGCTCTTGAGTCCAGTCTGCGAGTGAAGTCTCCAGAATTGCATGTTGAGGCACTCCCAGACCGGTGACGACACTACCGTACCTTACTGTGCGCTAGACAAAGACCAGTAACGTAACTTATGTCCTCATGTGCCACATCGCTTGTCTCTTCCACCCTCTGTACCTCTTCCCCTGCCCATATTCCCTCTTTCTAACCCAATGCTCAATCTTTCAGCAGATAATCTTCTTTGGATTCTAATACTAGATCTGATGCCATGCTTGTATGTGAGAATATCATGAGCAAAATATCAGTAAGCAAAAATAGTGTAGCCTACATATCTAGAACCAAAACATCCAGGTACCTTACAATATATATAATAGTGAAAGTACATATATGTGGAGGTAATTTTACTACACCTCCACTTATCCATATATAAATACCTATCATCCTTATATTTTAATAGCCAATATTTAGGCTGTAATATGTTTGTATATCAGTATTCTGCCCATGATATTCTGGTAGTACACCAAAGCTGGGTTTGGCCAAGCAGTTCTGCAGAACCTCTTGCAAGCCTTTCCTTTTCATACATCTTCAAGGCTTTGGTTTACTAAGACAGTGAAACCAGAATTGATGGCTCGACTGGGATCAATCCATTCGATTAGGTTTGCTCAAATTATTATCCCTAATATCTGCAGGCCCGTCAGTTGTCAAATTGCTCTTGGGCCAGTTCTGGTTTTTAGTGGAATAGACAGTAGTACAGATTAACATGATATAGGTTTGGAAATAGTTATTTACAAGAAAAATATTGCAGCTGTTGACATGCATTTCTCACCTGGCAATATACATGTTCTTACTGGGAACAATAAGGATTCATGTGTGCTGTGTGAGATTGGGATTTATTTGAAGGATAGATAAAACTATTTGTATGGTTTAAATATTTCACAGTGAAACCCTATGTTGTGGTATATTGACATTGAAATCTTTGTTTAAAATGATGTCCAGAGGGGCGTGGCTAACCAACATGGCCGATCGGACGTGATCTCGATCGGCTCCGTCCCAGGCCCTACCGAAAGTGAGGCATGAAGGCATCGCACCGGCTTGACGAACACTGCTCCTGGATGCCGTAGCAGCGCAGACCGTCGCGACCCAGACTACGGGGTTTGGGAGACCTGGTGAGAGCCCAGTCGAGTCCCGAGGAGCGTCAAACGGCGCAGCAGCGCCAAAAGCAAATGGCTGAGGTCCGGGCTCAAAAGGCCGGCGCACAGAGCTGAAGGAAGCCCGCAGCGCACAGCAGTAGATGCCCCCGGGTAAGCCCTGTCATCGGCGCCCGCAGGAGAGCGCAGACGCATCTCTTGACCCCGCGGTCATTCCCGGTGATATGCGAGACCGCCTTGGGCCTGACGCGGAGCTTCCTGAGATGGCGGACAGCCGCGATGAGCAGCGCGCGGGCGGCCGCCCTCGGAGGCTCGGCGGAGAGGGTTCACCGCGAGCATGAATGCGCTGTCCTACCTCAATTAATAGGGACACACTGAACGGTGCTGGAGACGACGGGACCGACCCACCAGAGGGGTGCTGACGAGGTCCCAGGGGTCCCTATGGCAGAGCTGCGACCCCCCTCCTTCAGGATGAATCCACGGCGAAGGTAGACATAGGAGGGGGTCCTTTGATCCGCGCAGAGACTACCTGGAAGAGGAGCGCCTGACCCTAACATGGCTGCCAGGAGGCCCTACCTTGCGGATATATGCTCAATGCGAGAGGGCTGGAGGCGAGGGTAGAAAGCGAATAGAGGGTGCTAAGGAGGCGAGTGGGTGACATCCTCTAATGAACCTGCTGACTCTTGAGGGCTACCTGGAGAAGAGGAGTAGAGTGAAGTCGTGAACAGAGAAGTGGTCGAGGAGTCCCTGAGTGTGGCCATCTGAGCGGCGCAGATTCCAAATACGCGAGGGGCGGCCGACGGCTGGCCGGGCGGAGGGCCCCTATGCCACCCAAGCGGAACCTCAACAATAGGGTCTCCAACTACTTCACGACGGCTGGTAAGGGGACTACGGAGGAGGGAGTGACCATGGCACTGACTCGAGAAGACCTCTTGTCTTCCCTGCGAGATTTCAAACAAGAGCTCCGCACAGAGCTGCGGGCGGACATTAAGGCGGACATGGAAGCCTCCTTCGAAACCTTCCGCGTGGAGGTTCGCGAGAAACTAGTGTCGGTCCAGGCAGATGTAGACTCCGTGGGAGCACGTACACTCGATTTGGAAGCGCAGCAACAGGAGACAGCGGGCAAGGTTAAAGCTCTGGAAGAAAGCACGGCCGACCTACATAGGCAACTACGCGACTCACTACTCAAATGCGAAGACTTGGAAAATCGCTCACGCCGTGAAAACATAAGAGTCCGAGGCCTGGAGGAAGACTGCGAGGGGCCAGACTTGGAGGCGTTCATGGTGGGTCTTTTTCCTCTGCTCTTGGAGAAGAGGGCCCGGAGGTCCGACTGGAGAGAGTGCATAGAGTGGGTCCGCGCCTACCAGGGGAGAATCGTCGGCCACGAGATGTCCTGGCGAAGTTCAGCTCATTTAAAATAAAAGAACTAGTCCTGCAAAAAGCTAGGGCCACCGATTCACTTACCTTTCAAAACAACACGTGCACCCTATATCAAGATGTGGCCCAGGCCACTCTCATACGCCGTCAGCAGTTCCGACCAGTTACCGAACATCTACGAGAGAAAAACGTCAGGTACCGGTGGACATACCCCTTTGGGATCGCCTTCCTATGGCAAAACAAACAGCACCATTGCGTGGAGCTAGCTGAGGCGGCGACCTTGCTGGGCTTGGAACTCTCCAAAGCCTCTTCGGACCAGGAGGGGGAAAGCCGTACGGATCGGCGACATGGAGGACAATGGCGCAGAATGGGCAGGAAAAATACCAAACCTCCAGTCTGAGGGCACAGCTTTAAGGGAGAAGGGAGATCTCCACCCACTGGTACGGAGGGAGTGACGACGGTCTCCACTCACCCCCCTCTTGCGCCCAGGAGTGGGTCAGGTGGGAGTCCTGGAGATTTGGATGGAGCGGAGGACTTGCATCTTCCACGTTTTACTGCGGATTGGCTGCCCCGATGTCTAGAGCGCAGTTACTCCCGGTGCCCACCACAGTCGACACGTGAGCTAACTGTCATTGAGAGCTCAGGCTGGGGGGACTTCCAAATACACGGAGGGGGAGACCTCAGGGGTTGGGCTGTGCAAGACGGAACCTGTCCGGCAAAACATGCAGGAGATGTATACTCGGGACAATGTTGAGGCTACTCACTGACCAGTTTAAAGGTCTCTATTAACGGCTTCTAGATTTTGGGGGAGCAGTTTCCTCATGCAATGAAAGCCTTCTTTTTTTTTTTCTTCTGCTAAGGCAAGGGCTGGGAGACGGGAAATAGTAATGTTCCTAGAGTGTTTCTTAGTTATGGACTTCCCCTCTAGGAGGGGGATTCCACACACTCATCCCATATGTTTGTTGTGGTTTTTTATTTTAGTTCGATGTCATGGTGCTATTATTTTTATTGGTTTCGGGAGGGGTAAGGGGGAAGGAGATCCAGAGGGGCGAGTAGAAGGGGTCCCCCATCACTACGGCAACATCCTTTCCTATGTACTCATGGCAGTTAGGGTGGTATCTTGGAATGCACGGGGGTTGAATTCCCCAATAAGCGCCAGCGATTCTGGAAGTACATGCTTGACCACAATGCTCACATAATAGCTCTTCAGGAAACACATCTTAAAAAACCAGATGCTCAGAGACTGCGTCACAAGGCTTATCCCCACATATTTAGATCCTCACATTCCGCGAAACAAAATGGGGTGGCACTGATGTTTCATGCAGGGGTCCCTTTCCAAGCTCAGGACACTAAAACGGACAGAAACGGGAGGTTCCTCATGGTCAGGGGGATCTTAGGGGTCGACCATGCACATTTGCGGTGCTCTATGCACCTAACACGGGTCAACAGGATTTCATCCTCTCCTTCCTTATGACTCTGGAAACGTTTGCCCGGGGGGATATAGTGCTTTTAGGGGACTTCAATCTAGTCCGGGATTTGGACAGAGACACATCACATTCACAAAGGGCTTCAGGGGGCGTTTGGCAAGGCGCTGCGCTCACAAATGCAGCGCTTGGGATTGGTGGATGTATGGAGGGATGCCAATCCCACAGTAAGAGACTACTCGTTCTTCTCGCATTCCCACAGAACGTACTCCCGTATCGATTACATTTTTCTGAGCCAAGCCCTATTACCGTCTGTTTTACAATCTCAGTTTCACCCAATCTGCTTATTGGACCATGCCCCCGTAGAAATGACGATTACTTGGCCAAACCCGCGCCCTAAACATGCCCGATGGTACTTTCCACACTTCCTATGCAGGGATCATCTCCTTAGAGACGACCTTCGGAAGACTATAAAAGGGTATCTCGAGACAAATGCTCCTGAGGACACCTCTTACTCCACAACTTGGGATGCCCTTAAGGCTGTGATCCGGGGCAAATGCATTGAACTAGCCACTACGCTACGTTCCCAGCAAGGTGCGGAGCGTCTCCAATTAGAAAATGACCTTAAATCCGCGGAACAGACGCATAAGTCCCAACCTTCAGTTCTGACCCTTAGGAAGGTCACAGCCCTTAAAGGGAAACTACAGGCCATTTACACTAACAGAGCTGAAAATTCTATTTTACGACTCCACTCCAAGGGCTACGAGAGTGGGAATAAAGTTGGCACTTTACTGGCGCGCCAACTAAGGGCTAAACAGGAGCGGGAGTACATCAAGCACATAGTGGACGAAAAAGGTATTTCCCATAGAGAGGAAGAGGGCAAAGCTAGAGCCTTTGAGGATTTCTATAGAGCACTTTATACCTCGGAGTCCTCAGGGTCGATCGACCCCTCGGGCTACTTGGACTCACTGGACCTCCCTCGGGTAGGGGCGCACACCAATGACGAACTATCACAACCCATTTCAGCAGTAGAAGTGCAAAAGGCGATTGACTCCCTTAAACTCCAGAAAGCTCCCGGCCCAGATGGATTCTCAGCACACTTCTATCGTACTTTCGCACCGGAGCTGGTCCCCTTCTTGACTACACTATTTAATGTCATCGCTTCCTCAAATAAGGTCACTCCCTCGATGGGAGAAGCAATAGTGGCAGTAATCCCCAAACCTGGCAAGGACCCAGCCCAATGCTCTTCCTATCGCCCGATCGCTCTTCTAAACCTGGATGCCAAACTCTATTCCAAAATCCTAGCTACACGTCTCGAGAATATTCTACCCGCTCTCATAGATCCGGACCAATCTGGGTTCATTAAGGGGAGACAAACACACGATAACCTGAGGCGCATCATTCATATTATTGAAAAGGCCCGCAAGAAGAACATTCCCACAGCGCTTCTCTCGCTAGACGCGGAGAAAGCCTTTGATCGCGTGGAATGGTCCTTTTTATTTAAAGTGCTCCAACGATTTGGCTTCAGCGAAGCCTTCATTGGAATGATTCGCGCTAACTATCACTCTCCAAGCTCCCGGGTCCTTGTGAACGGAGTGGCGTCCTCCCCTTTACCCTAACGCGAGGGACGAGACAGGGCTGTCCCTTATCCCCCATTCTCTTCGCTTTGAGTATCGAACCTCTGGCGCACAGGATCAGGGGCAACGAGGCGATTAGGGGTATGAGTTTTGGCACAGATGTTCATAAGATCTCGTTGTTCGCAGACGACGTGCTCCTTCCGGTGACGGAGCCCCAGGTTTCTCTCCCGGCCATTCAATCGGAACTGGAGGCGTTTGGGAAGGTGGCGGGTTTTAAGGTCAACCTGACAAAATCCTTTCTCTTGAATCTGACAATACCCGCAGGTGAATGGAGGGTGATCGAAGGGTTGACGCCTTTCCAGTGCACCGCCTCGGAAATTACCTACTTGGGGGTTAAGCTTACCCCACGAGTGCAGGACTTATATCAGGCCAACTTCTCTCCCTCCTGCGTCAACTAAAGATCGATATGGGCAACTGGAGTGCAGCTTACATCACATGGCTGGGCAGGATTAATGCCGTTAAAATGAATGTTCTCCCTCGTTTACTTTATCTTTTCCAGGGGCTTCCTATTCCAGTGGAGAGAGGACTATTTAGAGAACTGCGAAGCATGCTGACTAAATTCATTTGGCAGGGAAAGAGGGCCAGACTTCCATACAAACTACTCATTAGACCACGCAAGGAGGGGGACTGGCGCTACCGGACTTTCAATCTTATTATAAAGCAGCTCAGGTACGAGTAATCACGGAGTGGTCACTGAGGGTCTCGGAGAAGCATTGGCTACACATAGATAGACAGATAACAGGGCGCACTATCTGGGACCTCCTCTGGAAACCAAAGCGTGACAGACCACTTAATGCTTATATTAGCACCCCCACCTCCACCACACTCAAGGTCTGGGACACTCTCACCTCTAAGCTCCAGCTTACGACTTTTCCATCCCCCTACACGCCTATACACTTTAATGCTGCGTTTCCCCTGCCTTGCAGGAAGGGCCCTTTGAGGCCTGGAGGGAGGGGGCTGCCTCATGATATCGCATTTGTTTGATAAGGGAGAACTCCTCACTTTCCAGAAATGCAAGACACAGTTTGCATTATCTGACAAAGAAGAATACCACTACCTGCAGCTGAAACACTGGGTGCAACAGCCCCTGGTGCGGCAGGCCGCTATCAGGGAATTGCTTCCCTCGAAATGTTTGCGGGGTCGGGGTCCTCTTCCAAGGGCTGCATCTCCTTTTTATATGCTCTTATTCAAGAATCGAGCCCCAGGGTGACGCCGCGCTTTAAGCACTTTTGGACTAATTTGTTGGAGGCCCCTTTAGAAGACAAACAATGGGAACATTTGAGTAGGGACATAGGGAAATTCAATCGTTCCATGTATCTGAGGGAGGCACATTACAAAATAATGTACGATTGGTATTTGTACCCTCAGAAGCTGCAAACGATTTTCCCGGGAACCTCCGACAGGTGCTGGAGGGGTTGTGGGCTCTTAGGTGATTTCAGACATATTTGGTGGGACTGCCCTGTCATCAAGCCTTTCTGGAAGGAGATCCTGTCCCAAATAAAACTTATCTTAGGCTACCCCATTCCCAACTCTATGGAACAGGTGTTGCTGGGGGTGCGAGATCCACTCCTGAAGAGACAGACACAGAGTGACCAATCGGTGATGTGGCTTTGCTTGGGGGCCGCCAAAATGTCAGTAGCCGCGGCATGGAAGAAACAAGAGGCCCCATCCCTAACCCAGTGGCATGCACGATTGTGGCGGGCTTTGGCACTGGAACGAATGACTGATATTGTTGAGGACACCAGGAGAGGTTTCGATTACATTTGGTCACCATTGGTCAGTTATCTATCAGAGGGGCTCCCTTGACAGCTTGCAATCCAAGGCTTAGGGCCCTCCACTTGTTCCTGATCTAAGCCCCCATTGTCGTAGGGAGGGACTAGTACGGCACTGCCCATCGGAAGGAGGACCTCGATGACCCAAACCTCATACCCATTTTTCTGCGCTTTTTATTTGCACCATGACATCTTAGTTAGATTTATTCCCTTTTTTTAGGGATAATTAAGTTTTCTTTTTATGTTACTCTCTTGGGAGGGTAGTGGGTTATTAGCTCACATTATTGGAAAGCAACATGTCTAGTTGAAACTGTGTCATATATTCAAAACTCATCCGCTTGAACATGGGGGTAAGATGTAGTTCTTAGGAACTTGTTGTATTCCTGGGCGGATGTTATCATTGAGAAAGGTTGCATATATACTGCTTTTGCTGCACTCTCTGAGAAAAATTTCAATACAAATATTTTGAAATAAAATGATGTCCATTTAGGTCACATATATCTACCACGTAAAACTAGTGTCTTTCTCATGTATTACTAATAGGTGGAAAAATACAAGACGTTGATCCCGGATCTCCAGCAGAAAATTGATTACATCCGTTCTCTAAGCGAAGTGATCAGAATGCATTATCGGCAGCTGACCACAGAAGAGGAGAGCCTTGAAAACACAGTGAGAACTCTGGGATGGGATGTTAATGAAGGGCCAGATTGCAGGAAGTGATGGTTTTTGTTAATTGGATCATTCTTACGTTACCCACGGCGCCAGTGTTGTTTTAAATAGATCCATACTATTAGACGTGCAGTGACTCCTCTCCTGTTAACCGAACTGGTATTAGGAAAATGTAGTACTGTTAAATGACGGGTTCTTAGGGGTTCTTAGTTACCAGATTTAATACCTTTTATAATTTAGGGAGGCGTTTTCACTCAGCACTCCGCCGTGGTGCCTTTTAAGGGGTTTTTTGCTGTTGGAGTTGATGTCCTTTGTAATCTGTGATATTTGCCCTCGTGAAATAAAATGCTTGGGGGACAGTGAGGAGTGGGCCTTCACTGCTTGAGAAGATATGTTGTATACACTGAGCACATGTCCTCCTCCAGCACAGTGAGCACAGCTTCTGTTGATAATTATATATATAAAGTTTGATGGTGATGGATTTTTTTTCTGAAAACCCAGTTTAAGTCTTTCCACTAAGACCCTCTAGAAAAACTATACATCATAGTGGAAAGTGTCCCTTTACTCACAGGGTGTTGTGGTGCCCACAAGTATTTTATCCCTTCCTACTTTACTCCTGTGCTTTTGTGGAGAGAAAACTTTCTAACTCCAACAGTTGACACAAATTACATTTAAATATTTTTATGCTGAAAGCGATGAACTAGAGAGAGTCAAAGTCATCCTCCTGGATTCAACCAAGTACCCAAACACAGTATTTGAGCATTATGTGTCTAGAGATGTGTAGGGAGGTCATGTCCTTTGTAACCTAGGCTGATAGTATGGACCTTCAATGCTTGAGCAGGTTTCATATCTTGACACCCCAGTTGGCGTTGTACATCCATGTACTGTTGAAAGTGCTGCCCCCTAAATCTAAGTCAGTGGCTAACTCCCTGAATCCAGGCTTGGCATTTAATACCCAGTGAGACTTAAACTGCTGCTGTATCTGCAGGGCACATCTATCTCCAAACACCTGCATTTTAGACATGGTGAAGCTAAAAGTGAGCAGTTTCTGGCAGCAATGGCTTGTGCTGTGGTAATGTTGTGGCTATTTCTTTCGCAGATGTTGGACACCTGGGAGACGTTTCAGCGCCTATTGAAGGAGGCCTCAGAGTTCATCAGCAGCAAGCTGCCCATCATTGAAAGTAACCTCAAGCAGTCCTTCCTTGCGTTCCAAAGCGAGATGTTGCGCCTCATTGTCACCGCCACCACTGGACATTTTCTGGATCCATCACAAAGTGCCCCAGCGGTTCTGAATGAACTGGGTGATTTACAGAAGAAGCTCCAGTCCCTTAAATCAGCCCTTCATAGCTTGAGCTACTCCAGGCAAACCCTGAAAGGTATTCAGCAATAACCACCTGCTTCCTACTCTGCACTTTTAAATAGTGCTTAACTCCTCAGGTAGCATCCAGAATACATCCACAGCACTGCGCTGTTCTAACAAATGCATCATCCTGTACAACGACCATCTGTCCTAACACTATGGCAAGTAACTAAGGTCACCCGCTGCATCCTAGGCAGTGACCTTTACACTTACACTTACACTGTAAAGGGTAGCTCCCACAAGTTTAGAAGAGTCTGCTATGAGCAAGAATGACGTGTGGGGTAGTGGTTTGCCACAGTATTGGAGGAGCCTACTGTTACTTAGGCTGATGTACATGGAAGCAGTATGAGTGTTAGAATAGTATGTTATTTCCTAAGACTCTGTATGTGGTAGTAGTATGTGTGTCACATTGTAGGAGGAGACTACTGTAATCTAGGATGATGTATGTGATAGAAGGATGTTTACTGGACAAAGGTTGTTTATTGGCCAGTGGTTTACTGTCTCTCAATTAGTTTGAGAGATTTGACATTGAAAGGCTGAGGCTTTTGGCACCAAGATATAGTGTTGCAAGCATCTTAGTACAGCAAGAACTTCCTTTCCGATATCTACGCGTTGGAGCTCAGGGTAGCCTTCTCTCTAGAATGCAGCTAGCAGAGGAACACAGATAGGAGCTGCTGTTCAGAGGTGCCACATTTCCTTTTCAGCAAGTAGAGTTCTCAACCTATAGCTATTTTGGCACCAAAGAAAAAATGCCCTTTCCTCAGAGGTAGACTTCACACAGTAGGTGTTTGGGAAATTCGTTTTCAATTACTTGTTCCAAGGGATTATTGAATGTCTTTTCTCCTATTCCACTGAATTACCCAACACTGCACAAGTTCAAGTGAAACAACTTTTCCACCAAAATGAGACTGCCAACCTAATAAGGCTTTTTGCAAAGACATTCCCGCAATGCGAACAAGCACTTTGTTATCTTTATGTGAAAAGTACTTGCTTATTATCAAGATAGGACCAAAGATTTGAGAGTTTCTAGACAGCTTCTAGTTTCAGGCAGTCCCAGAAACATGAGATAACCATTGTCTATGGATGCGATAGGATGGATTGATTGTTGTCCTGTTAAACTGACAGTCAAAGTAAAGTTGACTGAGCTGCCCGGGAGCCCATCTAATCAGCGGAAAAGCAGTCATGGCAGCATTGGTGATGAATGTCCCCTTGCTGGAAACCTGCTGAGCAGTGAACTAGAAACCCTTTGTGTTTTTTCTCTCCATTGTTCGGGACTGATGCCAAGTGGGCAATCACTCCTTAAAAACCTTTTTACTTAGTTTGCCTCCTTTGCCTACTTTTCTGGAAATGACAGCTTTGAAGTTTGTTCTTTAGCTCCTTGCTGTTGTAGGGAAAGTGATTTACTCATAGTTGTGGTTCTCCCTTTTTTGTCATGGTCTGTGGTAACCACTCCAAACACTAAATTAAAGACGCTTATAGTTGTGGAGAGCATTGTGCGACTATGAATACAAGTTCTGCAGCTCTTGGTTAATTCAGAATGCTTGAAACTCAAAAAATATAAAGTTTGAAAGTGTTCTAAAAATAAAACAAATGAAAGATTGTTCATATCAAGCCCAGCAGTGAGGATTCTACTGGATCTTATGAATCTGAACCCTTGCTGCAGAACAGTTAAGTAACTTCCTCATGCTATCCTCTTCCATTTGACTCCCTAGACTGTTGCACTAAACAATCTACTCCAGAGCTCTGGAGTCTCCCATTCCAGCCTAGGACAGACTTAGACGTGTCACGTGTGACATGACTCTTGAATGTCCTAGTGCAGATTCTAAGGGCCTGATTCACAAAGGGCCACCGTACTCGTGGAGGAGGCCGCGCAGTCGTGGAGGAGTCTCCAAACTCAAGGCTGAACCCCCGCAATGAGATCTCTGATTGCGGATAAACCGCCCGAGTGCAGAGACTCCCCCAGAACTGCGGTTCCTCCACCGTGAGTGTGGACTCCCTTTGTGAATCAGTCCCTTAGTGATTACAACCAGCATGTGATTCCATGATTTATGTCAGAGACACAGTTGGGACCCAATATATCCACCCTAAATGATCTCTTCGTTTTTAAGATCTGTACCCTTAAACATGTCAACTGATAGTTTGTGCATTCTGCAGCCCAGTATTATTCTTATGTAGCCCTTGTCCAGAGGGGCATTCATTTCTCCTTCATCTACCTTTCTCTTTCGTGTGTTACCAGATTAACCTTTGACCTGTCATTCAGTTCTCCTTCATCCTCCTTTCTCTTTCATGTGTTACCAGGTAAACCCTTTGACCTGTCATTCATTTCTCCTGGTGAGAAACGAGTCACTTTCCGGCAGGAGATCTGGAAGCTCCTTCAGGGGGTGACTGAACAGCTCAACACATGGAAGAGTCTGCCCTTTGCCAAGGTATGTATGTCAGTCATGGCTATACTATCTGTCTGTTTGGAGGCAATGTAAATCTGTTTCATAACGCAACATCCTCTTAATATGGACTTTAGACTGTAACCAGATGGCTGGTATCAACTATTTATTGCAAACACAAGATGATGGACTGAGTGCTGAAACCTTTCAACCACTCACCCCCAGTCAAGAGATCTGAGTTAAATCCATTGTTCTTTTGCTCACCATGCCACCCCAGTTTGGACCGAGCCATATGCATATCAGTCTTGACCCTGCTCCTTATCGGAACCGTCCAACCCGAACTACCAGGCCAGGTCCTCCCTGGACAGAAACAAGCATCCTGGGACCGGTTTCAGGGTATCACCCCTCATCAGCCAAGCTAGCTTGAATCCAGTGGTACAGCCAACAAGGGACCGACATCTTGGCCACTTAGGAGGAACATAGCAAACACACCAAGATGATGGACGAAGTGCTGAAACTTTTGAACCACTCACCCCCAGTCAAGAGATCTGGGTTGAATCCATTGTTCTTTTGCTTACTAAGCCACCCCAGTTTGGACCCAGCCATATGAAAATCAGTCTTGACCCTGCTTCCCATGGGAACAGTCCAGCCTGAACTCCCAGGCCAGGCCCTCCCTGGACAGGAAACAAGTCTCCTGGGAACGATTTTGGGGTATCACCCATCATCGGCCAGAATAGCTTGAATCCAGTGGCACAGCGAACAAGTGTATGCCCAGACTTGGGCTCCAGGGATTTCAACCAGATCTCTTGCCTGGGGTTGAGTGGAAAGTTTCAGCACTCCGTCCATCATCTTGTTGTATTTGCTGTTTTTGCCCTAAGTGGCCATGGGTATGCCCAGACATGTGTCCCTTGCACGCTGTGCCACTAGATTCAAGCTAGCCTGGCTGATGAGGGGTGATACCCAAAAACCGGTCCCAAGACGTTTGTTTCCGATCAAGGGAAGACCTGGCCTGGCAGTTCGGGCTGGACTGTAATTAGGCCTGGGTGGTGAACTCTGCTCCGTTCGCGGAGTTTTCAGCACTCCGCGGAGCACAAGGAGTTCCAAGAGTTTTTCCCTCGCTAGCGCTCGCCAACGTTAAGTGGACGAGCACGAATGAGGAAAATCCAACACTAGACCACCTCCCAGCGAGATTTCTCAACCTGGGCAGTCACAGATGGTCGCGACCGCTTGCTTTGAGAAACCTTCTGTTCGCGTTGAGGAAGCTGCCGCTCGAATAGAACATTTACTCGAGCGGCAGAAGGAAGCAGCGCCCTCTTGCGCTGCGCATGGTGCCGTTCTCACTGATTTTCCAGCGTGGGACAAACACCCAGCACTAAAAATCAGAGTTAACTGCATGACCTAATGCACTCCGCCGCTTACAGAACTCTGCATAGCGCAGCAGAGTTTTTTTTGGTCACTATGCAGAAGCCCAAGCCTAACTGTAACCATGAGGAGCAGGGTCAAGACTGATTTGCATGTGACTGGGTCAAAACTGGGGTGGCATGGTGAGCAAAAGAACAATGGATTCACCCCAGATCTCTTGACTGGGGTGAGTGTTTGAAATGTTTTAGCACTCCATCCATCATCTTGTTGTGTTTGCTATCAACTGTTTATTGAAATTAGGCACTCAAGCAATCTAATGTGAGTTTGCTTATTTATTCACCATGGGAATCTTCCCTAAGTCAATGAACATTTAATGGCTCTTCATGGAGAATAATGGAATGCTCCTCAGAAGAAAATGTGCCCTTTTTAGATCTGGCTAGAGACAGCTGTAGCTGTTGTGTTTCGGAGGTCATGTAATAACAAAAAAGCTATGAAAACCACTGCAGAGAAAGGGACTTTGACTCCATTCCTATATAGACGATCTTCACAGCAGCTCATCTTTTCATTGGTCAGCATTTATGTAACTCTGTGTAGAGGGAATGTGGACTGTCTCTTGTCATCCTTTGCTTTGGGGACATTTGGGGCAGCCCCTACAGATATTGCCTTGCTGGAGTATTATTCACATTTTACATCATCATCCCATAGGACAAAGTGGGTCTTTGTTTAAAATGGAGAAGAAATAACAGGGGTACGGGGCATGGCTTCACAAGATGGCTACGTAGATGTGTTCCCGATCTGCTCTGACGGTGCCTAATAGAAATCCCCATGCACACAGAAATCCAAGCCATTGATTTAAAAAGGAAAAGGCCCTGTCGGGAAGAAGTCAAGAACTACCCAGCTCGAGCTCTAAATTTGCTCCAGGACTGGTGGGATCGAGCAAGGGTGTCATGCTTGTTTGCGGCCTGATTGCTCCGAGCACTGAGAAAAGGGCGGCACCTGTGCCCTGATCGGAAACCACACAGCCCAGCTTGTGAGGAGTGGAGGTGCTAAATCCTTACTATGCAGGCAGCCAGGCTAAGAGAAAAGAGAATTAGCAGCTTCAACCCCAATGTGGACCAGGGTGACATCCGCCAAACGACGTGGTACTCGAGCCGTGAACCATCAGAGGTGCCTTAGAAACTGCTGTTGGTGGGCTTTAGTGGGGAAGCTGCTGCATGGCGCTGTTAACATGAGCCCCTTAAACCAACGCCAGGTGAGAGCAAACAGAAGGCCGGTGAGCGCAGGAGGGAATCGAGAGCTGGGCCCACCTTCTGGGGAGCAGGAGCAGTACTATGGGAGGGGATGAGAACTGGAGGCGGCCTTGGCCCTCAGAACGTGATGGAGAGATAGGGCTACGAGGTGCTTCTGGACTGACCCTCCACATAGTGGGAGCATTGAGTACCTAGATGCCAACGATCACATACCTTGGCTCTTCTCAGGGCACCTAATCTTAATATGGGAACTGTTTACTTGAACCACTCACAGAAGAGCAAGACATTAGTGGACAACAATAGATAAAGACAATAACCTCTATATGAATTGAATGAGAGGCTGCATTGTGATCTCCTGTAAAAACACCTGTTTAGCTTCTCCCTAACATTGCTTCTCCCTAACATTGCTTCTCCCTAACATTGCTTCTCCCTAACATTGCTTCTCCCTAACATTGCTTCTCCCTAACATTGCTTCTCCCTAACATTGCTTCTCCCCAACATTGCTTCTCCATTTAGAATCCTCAAACAACAGACCCTCTTTTCACATGCCACCTAATAAATCAAATAAACAAAAGAAGGTCATAAGCGTTTCCTCTGTGGCCGTCTGAACAGTAGAAGACCTGGCACAGACCCCTCCTCGGAGTCCTTGATGCAACCCACTCAGCCAGATGCAATGTCATTAACCAAAAATGATTTTCTTACCAGTCTGCAAACATTCAAACTGAACTGAGGGAAGAAATCAATGCAAATATGCTGAAGAGCCTTGCAGACCTTAAGGCAGAAGTGAGTTCAGACTTTTAGAAACTGAAGCAAAAATCAAAAAGTTAGAAAGTGCCAACTCTGATTTGAAACGAGGAATTAACTGCCTAAAATCTCAAGTGGAAGATATAGTCCTCAAAAGTGAAGATCTGGAAAAAACAGCAGGGCGCAATAATAAATGCATCCTAGATCTCGCCAGTGGGGCAGAAGGACTTGACTTAGATGACTTTCTGACAGCTTTATTTTATTTGCATCGCTCCTAAGGGAGGAACAACCTGCCACGTGTATTGAAACAGCTCATAGAGTTGACACCAGACATGGTGGTGAGATGACGAGACACAGAAATATTGTCGTCAAGCTTCATAGTTTGAAAAGTAAAGAGAAAATATTTGTAGCAGCCCGAACCAAGGACACCATAAACTTTCAGGAACATACATGCAGGCTTTTCCAAAACATTGTGCCAGCAATACTTCAGAAGCGCCAACAATTTCATCCTGTTACTGAAAAAATCTGGTGCATCTGTCGAGGTCTGGAGCTGAGCCACACTACCATTGAAATAGTGCAGTCACATGAAGATACACCTGTGCTGTAGATGATTCAGACTGGAGCACCACTGAAACTTAGCATTCAGAGAAAGCAGAACACAGGCCTAGATGCCTGTACTCCATGCAAGGGAAGAGAGACGGATTTGGAAGAAGAGCTTCCAATATACTTGAACCGATATCAGATGGCACCTGACAGAGATGGAATGACAGCGCTAGTAAGAGCGCCCATCAATGACGGTCTCCTCTGTGCATTGCTGCATGACTATATGGCAATGGAGGAAGAGAAACAGTTGGGCGAGTGGTGAGGCGTGAATCCAAAAACGCCATTGCTGTGCATCCCGTGCCCTGAGGTTTAAAGCAGACTCATGGTAAGTGGAGCAACAACTAAAGAAGTGAGAGCCAGCAAGGGAAGGACACTAAGAGGCTGATGTAGAACCCACAGAGTACTCTAAACCATGCTATTGAGATTATCGATTCAAGACTGACATCAGCATTATTGCCACAGCAGCAACCTCGCTAATCAGTACCTTACCATGCAAGCACTGCCCTAATTGGGTTAAATATCCTGTTGCACTGCATAAGAGTCTTTATAGCCTGATCTCTAGGATATATTGTCTGTAGTGGTATTGATAACTGATGGCTGCTCTGCAATTGTTGTTCTTGTACGCTATGACCAGCATCCCACAGTACCCCTTTAATATTGCAGTGGTGCTGATCAGCACACACCACACAACTGTGTTCCAACATTATTACTGTCTTTCAAACCTTACTACCATATTCACCCAGGTCCAAATAGTTTTGCATTTGTTATTGACGTGCTGGGGAATCCCATGGCATCTCAGAAAAGACTCACTTTGATCTTCCCTCCGCTGCTGTTAAGGGTATGTCGACCACACAGCCTGCCCGACAACTGGCTTTTACTGAGACACTCATAGGAGTAAAGAGCACACATCGACTGGAAGCCACAGCAATGGCAGAAAATAATTTAGATGTGATCTTGAAACAAATGACAAACATCAGCCAGTCCAAAGTAAAACTGCACACCGTTGTTTTAGAACTTTCCACTGACCTAAAATCGATCCAGTCAGACGTGTTCTCATTCAGTGCCATGATGGATAGAGTGTAAAAAGAATATCTGAGGTGGAAGAGTGCTTAGACACTAGAAAAGACGGAGTCCCTGATGTCTGGTTTCTGACGACGAAAGTTACAGACCTTAAAAACAGAGTAAGAAGGGACAATGTCAGATTCCATCGAATTCCAGAAAAATTTGAGAAAGATGATGTTGTAGAATTGATCACTCTCATTCCTCATCTGACCTTTCCGGAACCATTGGAAATTCAGAGGGCACACAGACTCCGGACCCGGCAATGGAGAGAAAATGACAAGCCATGTCCAATTATTGTCTGTTTCCTTCGTCATCAACAAGAAAACTTTGGCTGCTGCTAAACAGAAATAGTGGCACTTCAACATAGATGGTCATACGATACATATGTCAGTGAATTATTCAGTGGAGATCAACATGAAAATATGAAGTTTCCTTGTGCGAATCCCTCGCCTGAGAAAAATGGATTGAAAATTTGACTTATTAGAACCTGTGACAATGTTGATAACGGACGAGGGCAAAACATTGCAGTACAAGGAACCAGCAGACTTGGAATCCTTCTTAGACTTCTGGAACGACCTCCCCCTCCAGCTCCGTACAGCCCCCTCACTGGCAGACTTCAGAAAGAGACTCAAGACCTGGCTCTTCGACGGAGATACAGCGCCCAGATACCCCTAGGGGTGACAGTGTTGCGCTTTACAAATGCTGTTTGATAGATTGATTGAAAATCAGAAGACATGGAGACAACTACAACACCTTCTGCAGTTGTGGACTACGATAAGCAAAGCATGCCACAAGGCCATCATAAGGCAGATAAATCACATCGTTAAAAAGTACATGAACATATGAACTTCCAATCAGACTGGGAAAGCTTGAATAAAATCATGTAGAAATTGCATAAAGACAGGGACAAGTGGAGATCCCCACTAAAAGACAACAACTGGGGGAAGCAGACTGAGAACAGTGGTCGCATCACAAGTTGTTTGTGATGCATGCTGAGCCAGGAAACCACACAAATAATTGCTTGATGTCGCACTATTATGGAGTTACATTCATGTTTTGATTTGATTTATGATATTATTCTATACAATGTTAACATTTTCAGTCAATAGTTGCCCACTCGTAGTGCAAATACTTTACTCCCTGCATTGTTGGGGGAAAAAGGGGGGCACAATAAGTTAATTTTGCTAGAAGACAACACCTAGTGTTTCTGGAACACTTATGTATCTAAATTTGTACTTAATAGACATAACCAACATTACTTGACACTGTCATACTTGCTTCTACATACAGGTTGTTGACACCTATCAGATTGTATATTATGTTGTGTGCCTCATACATCACACCTCTCCTGCCCTAGGTATGGGAGACTGCCCCTCTACTCCCTTCCATATTACCAGAGAGACAGAAATCATAAGCACACCTCCCACACCAGTATCAAATTAGATATGTAGCCATGGACAATTTACATATTTCTGTGACATACTGCATGGGTCAAGACCCGAAGAATCCAAGAATAGCTCCTGGACTACAGTTTTAGTTATAGGGGCAAGTTTATCGTTTTAAAAAGGAACATATATCTGTTTTCGTGTCTGTGTACACTCTCTTGCTTAGACCCTTGTACCACATAGATAAACCTACTATAACTTTACATGAGTGTTCTGTATTATGGTAGTATATAGACCTCCAAACCCATCTTTCCACGTCCACTAAGAAAGGAAACATGGGATTAGCTGGACTACACTTTGGGAATAAGCATGGCCACCTAACTGTTCCACCTCAGCTTGTATCTTTGAATATAAAGGAGCTCTCTCATTTTATTAAAAGGAAAAAATACTGCACTACATACGCTCTAAAGAGGCTGTTATCGCATTGATCCAGAAAACACACCTAGCAACAACCGAATCCTTTAAGCTGAAGCGTAATTGGTTGGATTTGATAATTAGTAGTAGTGAAAAACCGGACTGCCTAGGGCGCATGTGAGCAGATCTGATCTGCATGCTCTAAGACATTTGGTGGAGCAGCCCTCATCAAACATACGCTACCTCACAAGATGTTGAAATTCTGGGTCAATGATGAGGACAGGTATGTATCTCACAGGAAATAGTTTTTAGTGCATGTATCCAAGCTTCTGCATGAATTTGGCGGCTCTAGAATGACATAGGGTGGAGACTGGAATCTGATGCAAGACCCCCTACTTTATAAGACAGGCCCACTGGATAGGACAGATGGAGATGATAGAGTAGTGGTCCTTGCCATTATGTCAGATTACAATCTGCTGGATGTATGGCATTTAACACTCCCAAGAGATAAGTGCTGCACCTGTTTATCAAAGAATCATAACACAACATCCAGAACGGACTTATTATTACTACAGGATTCAGTGTTAGTGGACATACAAAGCTGCAACATACTGGAGGGTGGGATCACAGATCATGCCCCAGTCTAATTGGTGCTAGGTATCAAGCTGATAAAACTGTCCCCAGCACTGTGGTCTATGAGGACCACTCATTAAAGGACCCTGAGGAGAAAAAAAGCACTTAGAAACCACGTCAAAGAATATGTAGATGATAACACTGACGCCATCACTTCCGCACACATGCTGTGGGCAGCCGGAAAGGTGGCCTGGATCGGCAAACAAATGAGGGACTCCGCATTAGCCAGGAAATTAGTCCAAGAGAAACAGATCCACTTCTAACACGAGATACTTAACCTAACAACATAATTCAGATTAACTCCAATCCAGACAAATGGGTGCAAACTTCAGGTAGCTAAGATGTACGCAGAATAGTGAGCATAAGTCAGAGTAAAACAAAGGCACTATGAAAGAGGCAGGAGTAACTTGTTTCTGGAAGAAGACGCATTGCGATGATCGAGAAGGAGAAGTTTCAGTGTACATTCTCTTGGCCTCAGAATGAGAGTGAAACACTCTGGCACTCTCTGAAGCTTTGGGGTTGGATCAAAACAGCTGAAAATAAATGCATAGAGTAGACTTTACTGGCTGACCCCGGGAGTTCAAGAGAGCACAGATGGTGAGAATTAAATGCACTTAGCAGATAGGATGCCTCTTGCGAGAAATAAATAAGGAAAGAAAAAAAAAGAGGAAGTATAAAGGCTATTTAAGGGGTTCTCAAATCCCTCTTCGATTTGCCACAGGGTCTGTCCTAAACCTGCTGTTTTTGTGACATTTTATACAGACACCCCAAGAGCTTGTACATGCAGCAGCCTGCTAAATCCAGAGATTAACTTAATCAGCAAGGCAGGTTCTCTGAATGCAGAGAAACAGTAAATTAGTGGGACTAGCAGACTGTATAATTCACACAGGGACAGGGGAGCTCATGGTATCAGCACTGTCTCCCCCCAAAACAACTGCAGCCTCCTGCCATCTCAATGCCGGCAGGCAGTATGACCCCCAGTGGAGGTGTGGGAATGTAGTGCATCATGCCACCCACCACCAAAGCGTTGAAGTCCTTTCCAGGCCTCAAGCCCGGCAGGCAGTATGCCCTCTAACAGGGCAGCAAAGCACATGGCATCATTCTTGTTGGCACCTGAAGCCTGCAAGCTAGTATGGCACCTACTAGAGTGGGAGAGCATATGGCTTTATTCCTCTGTATCCCTGAAAAATGATGCTGCTGGGCTCCTGACCCCAACGGCACCTAGGCAGGTTAGCCAGGTCAGGGCAGGGAATTAAAAGCAGTCTGCCGGGATTGTATAGCCATCAAACAATTTGATAGCAGGTTCCCTTGGCAGGCGTCTTCCAGTAATGCTGTAGAGGTGATTATTGATGTCCTTTCTCCATTGTTCTTTCAGTTTCACCCTGAAGGAGCTCGGCAAAAGCTAGAGGGCTGGCAGAAGGCACTGGTTTCAATGCAAGAGTTCCTTCCTGCCGAGGATCCTGTGTTCCACGCATGCCAGCAACTTGTGCTTGACTTCGGACAGTACCTACCTGTGCTGGAGATGCTGGCCAGCCCTTTGCTAAAGCAGAAGCACTGGAAAGATATCTATGCAGGCAAGTGGTACTGATGGACTGTGACAAACATATGCTGAAAGTGACAGCAGAGAAGGAACACTAGCAGGGCTCAGTGCTGCCTCCTACTGTGGAGATCCTCCTTAGTCTTCAGTTTCACTCTAGCTGTCAGTGAGTGTTGCTGCCCTTTGTGAGCTGTGGCTTTTTGAAGTTTAGTTACGTGCTGCCACTTTTACATATAAGTATTGAACCGTGACGCCAAGACCAAGACACTCATTACAAGTGGCACAGAGTAATACCATTATTTCCCACAGTTACCATTACTAAGGGTCCCTGTAAATCAGGGGCCAGGAAATAACAGGGTTTCACGTTTTTTTGAATTAACAGGAGACAATGGTTTACAAAACGTAGTGGATAAAGACAAATGTGTGGGTAGAAGATGCATAAACTGTAGACCTAAAGTGGAAAGGAAAGGAAGGAAAGGGAGAGGTGTTGTCCACCAGTGGAGGTTGGAGATCAGCTGAGATCTATGGAGAAGAGTTGAGTTATTAGGTCTTTCCTGAACAACAAAAGTATGGGGTTAGTTTGAGGTTAAGTGTCAGTTTGTTACAGAAGTTGGGGGCATATTAGGAGGACTGTGTTCTCTTTTTTCTTGTTTTAATCTTTTATTCAGTCGTGTGTTCCCTGTATGGCAGCGGTGGCTAAAGAGGAGAGTTCTCCATGCTGAGATCCTTAACATATGCTGACAGTTAGAATGATTTGATTCTAACATAAATTACAGCGGCAATGAGACAGTCTCCTTTCAAGACCCCAGCCCTGCAGATCCCACAAATCTTGCTCAAGCTACAATCCACAGTTCTAATTTTCTGCTGAGCCAGAAGGGATCCGTTGAGAAGTGTCCTTAATTCCTGAAGGAGATCCAGGACAGATGTATTTGTGCCTGATGTTAAAAATGCTTATGGTCTGTAGTTTCAAGTCACTTGACATCATATACCTCCAAACACAAGTTACAATTAGTTTTATTTACACCATTTACAAAAGGGTGTGGTCATCTTGTCGGAAAATAAGGCAATGGAAAACATTTATATTTGACCTTATATTTGATTGAAAGAAAAGCTTCAGCTGGAGACCTGATACCTAAGCTAGATCTGAAATATGTCAAAACATTTATCAAAAAGGAGAATTTCAACAGATGTTCCCCTTCATCCCGAAAGGCAATTATGGCTGTACAATAGATTTGCAGGATGCCAGTTTCCACGTTGTAAAACTGGTGTGTCACGAGACGTTTCTGAGATGTCAAGTAGAGTCTCTGGGCCTGATTTGGAGTTTGTAGCTGAAGGTACTCCATCGCAAACGCAAACAAAAATGTTAACATTTTGGTGGACTGCCGTCAAAACCAACAGCGACCGTCCACCAAACATTTTGTACCTTGATGGGAATCACATACAGAGATGACTGTTGGGCCGGTGGTCATCTCTAAATCTGGCAGATGGTAGTCCGTCAAGGTGGCAGAGCTAATGTCCTCTGCCACCTTGATGGATGAAGTACCGTCTGCTAAAGTCTAAAACAGGCTCTCCACCTTATCAGCGCAGAGTTGCGCCACTCAGGGTAAAATCAGCTCTGAATGGGTTCTCCAAGTGTAAAGCTTCGGTTTCCAGGCATCACAGAAGACAAGGATTTTATGTCACATGTGATTTGGACAACTATCTAAAAGCTTTTCCCTTAGTGGTGCAATCCTTGGAGGCCATGTCATCCCTGCTGCAAATCCCAGATCTTTAAGTGACTTGAGAGAACGTGTCTTCCATTCCATCAACAAAAGTATCATATCTAAAGCAAAGAGCACATTCGGACACTAACGACAGCACAATTACTGTGAGAGACCAGGGCTTCCTGTAGTTATCTAGGTCCAACTAACAGGTTGCTTGTAAGTCCTCTCCAAGAGTGTGTCAGCTGTCAATAGCTGCATGTTTAAGGAGACTGGAGGTTTAATTTGTCATCACAGAAAAGGTAGTTCTCTCAGAGCTTGTGGGTCACAAGAACACATCATAAAAGGCATGACCTTCTTCAGAGAACATACACAGTATCAATCTTTACAGATGCTTCACCTCAAGGTTGAGGAGCCAATCTGTGCGAAGATACAGTCGAGGCTCATTGCCAGCAAAGATATTTCATATAAACGTTTGAGATCTTGCTTGGAAAATGCATTCCTACCTATGGTTTAGCACAAGACGATTGTGCTTCAGATGCTTAACAAGATGACAATGTACTATAACAAGAGGCAGAGGAACAAGATCACGTCCCATGACTAGAGAATCTCCATCTTTGTGGCATGAGCCCCTGAAGAAGGAACCGTTTGTAATAGAAGTTTATCTTCATGGAGAACACAACACACAAGCGGTCTCTCTGCAGGGTGTTCTGGCACAAGCACACATCGTTTCTGAAATGTTGGTGCTGCTTTTGTGTCGTGTAGTACTTCAGAAGTCAATTTATTTGCCGCATCAGAAAACAACAGCTCCCCGTGCTTCACAATCAGCCAAATAAACCATACCACAGTACACCAGCAGAAATATCACTCTGCGTATTCACACTTAGAGCCTGTTTCGCAAAGGCACCTTACACTTTTGAGTAAGTTTACTACTTTTTGGCTATTCACAAAATCTGAGTGTAAACGTGCTCCAAAAGTGTAACTTACATGTCTCCACCAAATTCAAGGGCCTGGCAGCAGTTCACAAACTTACACTTTTAAGTAATTTACACTTAGATTTTGTGAATAGCCAAAAGTTGTAAATGTACTATAAAGTGTAAGAGTAACTTACACATGCAGATTTACTCACAAGTGTAATTTACCTTTGTGAATAGCCCCAGCAGTTTGTGAACTGCCCCAAGGCCCTTCAGTTTAGTGGAGACATGCATTATTTAAATTTCCTCTCTGCCTGTCTTCCTTGTAGAGAGCACAATGATATGACCTCTTTCAGTCTAACACCACACGTCGAACATTAAGTTAGAGTCTAACATGCGTATTTAGTGAGAGTTTACATTGTGGTATATGAAATGTGAATGGACTGCAGCGCTACAATATACATCAAAAGTGCATCACTACAAACATAATTGGCACTTCCAATACAAGGTATACAAACTATATAGCATACGTCAAATTTACTGCATAAAAATTATTTTAAAACAAATTTATCGAAAAATCATTCAAGTTGTAAAATATTTTTGATGAATGAAAAAACACAAACAAAATCAGTGTAGTGTATGGCACAATTAAAAGAAGCTTGTTAGAAGGTCGGAAACAATAAATCCATGTAGGAGCGTGCATATGGGGTCTTCCCACTCACATCCCACAATGGGAAGGAGGTCTGTTATTTAAGGAAGTACAGTATTTAAAAACACCACAACAATTGTTTACATCATCAGTACAGCACATGACAAAAATAAGTAAAGTAAACATTTTGTTATGTGGGAAACAATGTTAATGCAGGGGTCCCAGGCGGGCACCCCCATGTATTTATAAACATTTTTTGTAGAAGCAATGTTTTGGAAAATGTTGGTTTAATTTGGCTCCAATTACGAGTGCCCCGGTTAATTGTGATAAATGTGGTAACTCCTCTTTGGTGGCACATATTTCACTCCACAGTTTTACTCAGATAGATGGGCACGATTGACTTAGGCATGGAAAAACAGCAACTGTCGGCCTGCATCAGATAGGATGGGATGACTGCTACTGTGGCCAAGCAGCCCAGTGGTGGACAGACCACTGAGCCAGTGGTTTCCATAGGCAGCCAAGCTGAGGTTGCACCATTGGAAATCCCCAGGTGACTGTGGGGAATCTAAATGACGTGGGGGAACCACATGTTGGGCTGGAAGAGGACACCACTGATATATTGCGGTGGTGCCATCCTGCAGAACTCTTAATAAGGGCTCAGCTCTCCCAGCTGGAATTATTCTATGTTCAAATCTATCAGCCTGGTGTCCTCTCCATTTCAACCTAACCGAGAAACAATCTTTGTGGTGTAACTTATGCTAATAATGGCAAAAAATAGCAATAACTGAATAAGGATGACATAGGCTACAATATAGTTACTCTACTAAGGACTTTAGTATACTGTTTCTGTTAAATGTTTCCGATCTTCTTGTTCTGTTACTGTTAATTTCTCTTTTTATTTTCAATTGGAGCTTAATTAGAAGCCTCTGTAAGTAAGTCTGGCATCATTGTTTGATTTTGTTTCCCCCTTCCCTATATATTGTGTTGTCATTCTCATTAAAAGTCTCTCTTGATGACTGTAAGAATGACCCCTGTGCACTCTTGCATGGCAGCATCATGGACATGCCACCTCCAGTCCTAAACTACTATTGGAATTACGAAGTGGCGTCTAAACCCAGCAGATGTGCAAACCACCATGATGCCGTCCCACCTACTGACACCGGTATGCTTGGCACTCAACAAAGTCTTAGAATTCTTGTTGTCGGTGGAGTTGGAGGTGAATGATAGGAATGTCTATCTGCTACTCCTGGCCACGGTTTCCATTCAGAGGGGAGGTGAGCTGATCTGCCCCTTAAGTCAGAGAGTCAAGACTGATCTGCACATGGTTGCTCTGTTTTGTATGTAACAGTTGAGCTAAAAACAGTACGATGATATACTCCAAAAGTAATTACTAGTGGTTCAGGGTGATCAGCAGTTGATATAAATTATTCCCTTTTTTGTAGTGATGGGTGAAGAGGACCCAGGGGACCTGCAGTCAACTCTCTCGGATCTACTTGTTTTGCCTTTGCTGTCATACAGTGATGCTATTGCTAAGGTCAGTGCTTCCTTGTTTTATCTCCTAATCTCCAGGGAATTAGTGGAGACTTGAGGGTGGGTTTAAGAATACCTGCATGTGACCTTTTCACATAATCCAGCGGCCTGCTGGCACCTGAATGCCACTTCAGTACAAAATTGCTCAACAGAAAATTGCTCCTTTTTTATTTATTTATTTTAAGCGTTTTATATAGCGCTGGACAGACCCGGAGGTATCGGAGCGCTTTACAACCTTTTGTCATGTAGCAATCATAAACAAAGTGAGACAATATAAACATAGTAGTAACCACAGTGATTCGTGACAAGTTCTGTTCAGGGAGGGGGGACAAAGGTATCAATCGCATAACAGTGTAAAACAATAGTAAACAGATTAATTTGTGACGCGAGTCCAGAGGTAGGTGATGTCAAAGTCTTCTTGTCAACATGACTGTATACTCCACTGGGCAGGTTTGGGTGGCAGCTATCCCTTCGGAAGAGATTGGCAGAGGTAGAGGTCATTGAGCTGGCTTTTGAATTTTATGAAGGAGGGGTTTGTCCTGATATGGTCTGGGATGTCGTTCCAGATTTTGGGTGCATTACTGGAGAAGGAGCGTGATAAAGTTTTTTGTTTTCGAGTTCTTGGAGGGATGAGGAGTAGGGTGTTCGTACTCCTACGGTTCCTTGTCTGACCAGCCTTGTTGAGTTTGGATGCCAGGTAGGCAGGTTTACCCGTGTGCAGAGCTTTGTGTGTGAGACACGCAGTTCTGAAGCTTGCACGCATTTCGATTGAGAGCCATTTTAGCTCCCTGAGAGCGGGAGAGATGTGTTCATATTTCTTTACTCCCGTGACCATCCTGGCTGCTGCATTTAGAGTTGATCGGAGGGGAGCTAAGTGAGATTTTGCCGTGCCTGTGAGGGTTGCATTCCCGTAATCCAATCTGGACAGAACCAGGGATTGTGTGGCTTGTTTGAGGTCATTGGGAGGGATGAAGGGTTTTATTTTGTTGAGTAGTTTTAGGTTGGGGAACGCTCTCTTTGCGGTGTTCTTGATATGTTTGACCATGTCTAAGTTTGGGTCCAGAGTGATTTCCAGAGATTTTACGGAGTCGGCAGGGATGATATTGCAGTTGAGAGCATCAATGGTTTTTAGCCATTCTGTGATTTTGGGGGTCTGCTCTTTGTTGGATATGAGAAGGATTTCCGTCTTGTCTTGGTTGAGTTTCAGGTGGTTGAGGGATAGCCAGTGTTGGACTTCTTTTAGGGTGTCGTTTAGTCTCTGAATGTCATCAATGGAGGAGGTTTCCAGGTAGATCTGTGTATCGTCTGCATAGAGGTGGAAGGGGAAGTTAGCTTTTTTGAGTATGGTGGTGAGGGGCTCCATGTAGATGTTGAACAGTGATGGGGAGAGGACTGATCCTTGGGGGACACCCCTGCTTATGGGGAGTAGGTCAGACGTGAAGTTTTTAATTTTTACTCTTTGAGAGCGGTTCCGCAGAAAGGAGGTAAACCACTGTAGTACCACTTCTTCCGCTCCAACCCTTTCTCGGAGTACATTAATGAGCAATTCGTGGTCTACCGTGTCGAAGGCTGCCGATAGGTCCAGGAGTATGAGCATACAGCATCGGTCCGTGACCGAGTAATTTGTGGACATCATCCATGACATTCAGGATCGCTGTCTCCGTGCTGCAACCTTTTCTGAAACCCGATTGGTGAGGGTCTAGTAGGGTGTTGCTGTCTATGTGCTGGGTAAGTTGAAGGAGAACACATCTTTCTATGATTTTGGCTAAGAATGGAAGATTGGATACAGGCCTGAAGTTATTGCGATCATTTGGGTCAGAGCCCGTTTTTTTTAGTAGTGACGTGACTTGGCCGATTTTGAGACAGTCTGGCATGATTCCGGTTGTCAGGGAGCTGTTTATAATCTTGGTCCAGTGCGGGGCTAGTGTTTGTTTGAGCTTTCTAGCCAGTTGGGCAGGGATAGGGTCCGCAATGTGAGACGAGGGATTGGAATTGGTAATCATTTAGATGATTTCTGCTTCAGAGATGTGGTTGAACGACTTCCAGTTGGTAGAGGGGTGTCTGGGTGGGATGATTTCTTCTTTGCCATGGGGCGGGTTTTCGCTGGGTGGGCCGCGGTGGACGTCCAGGGAGAGTCAATCTTGATGATTTTATCGTTAAAGAAGTTGGCAAAGTTGTCACATCGGACTTTGGAAGCCTGCACTGAGGTTGAGGGGGCTTGGAAGTTTGTTGTCTAATGAGATTGAAGAGTTCTTTGGGACGGTTTTTGGCATTGTCTAGTGCACCACAGAAGAAGGAGGATTTTTCATTCTTGATGTGCTTTTTATATTTCCTGCGTTCTGTTTTGAGTTGATCAAGATGGATTGTGGACGGGTTTTTCTACCAGAGTCTTTCTGCAGCTCTAAGTTGTCTTCTTTCCAAGTTTAGGTCTGTGTTGAACCAGGATCTTGATGGAATGTTCCTGACTCTTTTTTTGTTTCATGGGGGCCATTTGGTCAAGTATGGAGGTTATAGTTGCGTTGTAGTGTGAAGTAAGTTCTGTTGTAGGCAGGTCGCATGTGGTGGTGGGAAGGATTGAGCTTATCCTTTCTTCCAGGGCAGCAAGGGGAATCTCTTAGATTTCTCGCCCATCGGGGGGAAACCTGTGTGCGAGGTAGGCAATGGATCTTTTGGTTGATGTGAAATAGAATGATGTGGTGGTCTGACCAGTCAACAGGAAGGATGTGGTCAATAGTGATTGTATCTTCGTGAGCTATGATGGCATCCAGGATGGAGCCTCTATTATGGGTTTGCTCTGAGCAGTGTTGGATAAGATTGTTGTTGCGTAGAAGTTCGTTGAAGGATTGGATCAGAGAGTTATTATCATCATCCCAATGTAGGTTGTGGTCGCCTAGTATTATGTTGTTAGAGCCCAAGAGCGAGCAGTGTGTTATCAGGTCGGACAGGTGTTCTCCAAATGAGGGGGTGTTGCCTGGCGGATGGTAAAGAAGATGGCAGTATAGTGCTTTGTTGTCAGTCGTCTTAATGGTGGCAGTAAGATATTCAAATGTGTTATATTTGAATGAGTCTGTTTCAGTTACGGAGATGTTGCTCTTGTGGATGATTGCAATCCCCCCACCTCAATGGTCCTTTCTGTCTTTATTGATGATTGAGAACCCCGGGGGCACCAGCATGTCAATGATAGGGGAAGAGGATTCGTTCAGCCAGGTTTCTGTGTTGGTCTATGTCATGGGTGAGGATGGTTTCTGCCAGTTCTGTTGCGTGTTTGGTAGCAGATCTGCAGTTTATGAGCATGCAGTTGATCAACCCCTTATTGTTGCTTTCCTTCGTTAGGGGAGCCATGGGGATATTAGTGAAGAGGGCTGGAGGCCTCGATATTCTCGGTGCGTTGAGGTCTCTTCCAAATCCAGTGATAACCTGGATCTCGGAGCTGAGGTTAATAGCTGAAGTTGAGTCATATGATTTGGCAAGGTCAATCGCCTCATTCATGGGCATTGCGGCGCTTGTTCTTTTGGGTCTCTGCGGCTGGTTCATGAAGGGGGTCGTGTTCCAGCTGTGTCGTTGGACCTTGGGAGGACTTGTGTGTTTATTATTGGTAACTATGGGTGTAGGGTGTGGTTGTTGGGTAGACTCCAGAGGTGTTGTGAGGTTCACTAAGATTTTATAGATTCCCTGTATTACGCTCTCTAGCTGGTCTTCCAGCAGATCGAGTCTCTCAGTCATATTCAAAGAGGAAGGGGTGGGGGAGTTTAGGTTCAGGGTGTCATGAGTGGGGCAGTCAGGGGAAGGAGAGAGCTTGTCTGTGGTGGTGTGGCTCACTGTGTTAGTGTTGCCTCTGTTGTCCCTGGCTATAGCTGAGGGCAAGTTGTGTGGGGAGTCACGTCGTGAATCAGGCGGCGGCCTCAGGAGTGCCGGTGAGAGGAGAGAGATTGGAGCTATTGCTTGCGGGTCGGTCGTTGCGCTTGTTGCGCTCGTTGCTTGAAGGTGATAGTTTCGTGTAGAGGGGGGGGGAGCGGTGGCGGTCGGTAAGTGATTGTAGAGTCCCGGCAGAGACGTACCCCAGGTTTGTTATGGATAAGAAGTGTGTATTGTGCGAGTCAGGGGAAATGGCGGAGGAAGAGCTCCTTGAAAGTTAAGCCATAACTAAGGGCTATCTAACCCTGCTCAGATAGTGCCCAAATTAAAAATGCTTTCAGGTGAGGTACAAGCAATGGTATAAAAACACTCATTTCCTCCATTGTCATAGATTACCTAACAGTGGAGTGTGAGCCTTTCGTATACGTTGCTCAGCTAAACCATCTTTCTCTGCTGCCCTCATGTTCATCAACCAACCACCCCTACACAACACCGCTTTCTCAGACACTCTCTTTGATTCTATTTTAGATATCACCATTGATACCCGAAATCTATGTAACTCCCCTTTAAATTCCTATTTCTGCTGACCACACAAATTCACTTACCAGTTCATAGACGATCCTAAACCTTGACCCCTTTTGGTCTGGGCTATTTGCTACTCTGCCACTTGACCTTCTAATGACTGTCAATCAGACGAGTATCTACTGGATCTTGGTATAATAATTAGTGATTATATACTCAAATGCTTAAAAAACCACTTTAAATGGTTGTGGTATGAATTGCCACACTCAAATCATTCCAGGTCAACGGTGCCCAACTCCCTGGGTTAACTGTTCCAAAACCCTTGATATATAAGACAATTCACACAAAAATGTGAGAGAGGCACAGCGTAAAGTGTAATTATCATTCAGTCAGTCCAAGTCAAAGTTTATCTACAAAATTATTCCACGTCTGTCCAAAAGACCCACAACTTCAGTCCAAATATGCGAAGATAATTAATAGATGAGATAATTGTCTTTGGCCATGATGACACTGTGATGTCTATCGTATGTAACTCATGCAAGGACTACAGATTGGACGCAAGGCAACATGTTCTATGGATTGAAAGACAATAGAACTTATCTAGAACCTCAAATGAGAAATAATCTTTAAAATATTGAATAGATGTGCACCTATTAAGAGAGAATGCGAGTAGATCAATAGTCTTTGCCCTGAAGAAGTTCCGCTGTTTTTGGGATGGAACGCGTTGGCTGTATTCTTCTTTATATTACAAGAATGAAATAAAGACTATCCTCTCATCTATGAATTGTCTTTGCATATTTGGACTGCAGTTGTGTATCTTTTGGATGTGTGGAATAATATTGTAAATATACTGTGACTTGGACAGGTTGAATGATAATTACACTTTACGGGTTGCCTCTCTCACCTTGTATTCCATGTCTCATATACTCAAACACTATCTGTACATATATATTGAGATGATGATGATGATGGAAGCCTTAGCATAAAGGGGCCTGTCCACTAATTCAGCAAAGACTGACATTGAACAAACGGTCATGTGTTCTAGAAGACCCAAAGTTGCACAATTTCTGGAACCAATGGTATTAGTGCTCAGTTTATTTGATTTTGTGTGCCATGCAAAAGATAATGACCCAATTTTGAGGCAGGTGAAGCTATCATATGGCCAGATTCAAAAAAGGGATCAAATATAGTAATATTGTTTAGGTATTTATTTATTTGAGAAGTTTTATGTAGCACTAACATGACCCATCAGGGTGTCAGAGCGTTGTACAAATAGCAGTCAAGTCAACATACAGGGAAAAAAAGAGCAATAACAGTCAAGAAGGAATACGCAAAGATCAAAACAAATACAAAATATCGTTCAACTTGGCAGAACCACGATCTGGGGGTGTCCACCAGAAAATAGACAAGTTGAGAGACTTCAGGACTACTAGTGAAGGATCTATTCATCAGAAGCTTTTTTGCTTCTTTTTTGAAGGAGGTAGTTGAGGGGTTTGTCCTGGTTTCAGGAGGTAGAGCATTTTATATTCTTTGGGATAGCTGGAGAAGGCGCGGTTGTAAATTTTCTTTTGTTAAACTTTTGTGGTTTCAACAGTAGGGAGTTGGTTAAGTACTCAATTCTGAGATCTGTATGTGATCTACAGTTCCCAGGTTCAAAAACTGCTATGTGGAACTCTGTCACTTAAATATCTCAGAAGTATGAAAGGTTACCTCATAAGAAGAGAGCAGTATCCGCACACAAAATGTCCCAGTTAAATTTCTTTGGATAAAAGCTTTAAAATAACATTTTTATTATTATATAATTAGAATCTCTAAACTGTGAAGGGTATTGCTACCTCGGTCTTCAGGGAAGCACCCACTGGCAATACTATATTCCAACACTTTTTGGGGGAATGTTTAATTTTACACAAGATATATTCCAGCTTTTTCCTTTTGGGATGGCCCAATACCAGATTAAGTAATGGGATGTGCCTAGGATCACAAGTTTAAAGTGATGAAGCTTCTGCCTGGTTTTCCTTGAAGGACTGCACCTGATTGAATACATGAAAGAATTTTGAACTGTCTCTTTAGTTAAATAGACCCCTTGTCTTGTATATGAAATATGCACACTTCTGTGATCTTGTGTAAAATAATAGCAACTAGGGTTCAAATTCTGATTACTGGATGGTTTACAGAGGCCAGGCAAAAAACATCAGGAGTAAACGTAGGCACTGTAGACGCTGCTTCACATCACAGATTAAACAAGGAGTCATGAAGATGATCTTGCAGTTGCATTTTTGAATGCCAAAAAAGACTTTGGCTTTATATGAAATACTTGTTGCAGACAACATTGTTCCTCACTAATGGCATTGACCCATGACAGGACTGTCAGATTGAAACACCACTGACCTTGGGAGCCGTCCATCGGGGATGATGTGAGAAGTGAGTTCTACTATTCCCTTCTACGTTGCCACCCAAAGAGTGTTTACATTCACTTCTTTGTGAGGGTACGCACCGGGGAAAAGGGGAATGGATAAAATAATAAAGGCTGCGGAGTGTCACTGGAATGCGCTGGTCTAGAACCCCTCTTGAAGAAGCAAGCCTCTAGGGTCTCAGGGAACCATTGACCATACGGGAAAGGTCCTGTGTGAAAGAGAGGAAACAGAAATGTAGAAGGCATACAAAAATAGGTACTATTCTCAAATTAGCACACCACCTTGTTCCTTCGTACTTACATCCAATACTCACACAGCACACCTTGAATGTTTTGTCCCAGGGGACGTCGTCCACCAAAATGCTGGGGTGCAAAGGCAACAGGTACTCAAGTGCGGGGAAGTCAGGGTTAAGTAACATGCACTCTCCTCCAGGAGTTACTGATAAATCAAAAACGCCAAAAACAACAGTACCAATTACCAGCGATATGGAAAAAATAAGGAAAACGATCAGAAATGCATGCTTAGACCTCTTATCTGATTCCTTGTCTCTGGGCGATGCTCGCTGTTATGTCACAGGAGCAAGAGGAAATTCAGAGGTAGTAGGTGTACGAGGAATGCTTGCCTCAGAGTCCCCGTAATATCTCCCGTAAATGTCTGGCAGCGAGAAACTGAGTGATGTGGCCGATAATGAGTATCCAGCAACTGCATGTCGCCGGGAGGATTCTGAAGAATAACAAAGAGGCTTGCAGTCGCGGTCCCAACCGCCGAGCCCAAGCAGCGGATACGTGGCAAGGTAGACAGCTGCAAAGGAAACTAAGACGCTGAAAGAAACTTCGCGCGGAACAAGCTCCAAGGAGAGCGTTGCAGACTCTGCAAGGATAATCCAAAGTTGCAGAAATTCAGAAGGCACCAGGCAACAGGGATCCCAGCGCGACGGAACACAGAGAGGAACTATGATTGTCAAGCACTGGCCCAGTGCAGAGGTGGGGCTTATATCCAGCCCTGCAGGAAACACCTTTCTGCGGGCCCTTCCTACCTGACACCACCATGACAACCCAGATGTTGTATCATAAAATTATGACACATTTTAGAACGGGGATGATCATTTCAGTATCCTAAGCGATGCAGAGGGGAACAGGGAAGGGCGCCCATTGTCCCCACTGCCTTTTGCTGTAACGGTGCAAACCCTTTCCTGCAACCTAAGGCATGCAGTGGCTAGGAATAGAAAAACATTAGTGAATGATTACTATCTGCTGTCGGCTTGACGGTGTATGTGAAAACTCCAGTTATACTCACACCAATCCTTCTGGAAATGGTGAAAACTTTGGTATTCTATGTTCGTTTACGATAAGGCATGCCACTCTCATTGGAAATAACAGATAAGGCCGCTGGGGTAAATTTACCGTCCCTGTCACCAAGGTGGGAGTCCCCCATGTTTAGATAGTTAGGCTTCACTATAGGTTCTAGTCTATTCTGTACCACATGAATTCTCGCCATTGATCCAGTAGCTTTGAGTAGAAATAAAATAGAGCCCGGCTGCTATGTTTGTTCCAGCCTTCCCTGCATACAGAGAAGAATTTCTTCCAGAAACTGGACTCACTGTCGAAACCTTGGAATAGGGCAACTTAAATGCAAGATGCCATAGGAGTAAGGGGGCTTAGGCTTACCACATGTGTAGCTGTAGTATGCAGCAGCATTAACTCCATTATACTGTCCAGTGATGGCACGGAGAGGACACAGAGGAGTCTGCTCAAAAGCTGTAGAGATTCTCTTTAAATGGGTAAGCAGGAAGACCGGGGCTTTAAATGGGTAAAGTGGAAGACCGGATCCTTTAACTGGGTAATGAGGAAGACCGGGCCCTTTAAATAGGTAACGAGGAAGACCGGGCTCTTTAAATAGGTAACGAGGAAGACCGGGCTCTTTAAATGGGTAAAGAGGAAGACCGGGCCCTTTAAATGGGTAAAGAGGAAGACCGGGCTCTTTAAATAGGTAACGAGGAAGACCGGGCTCTTTAAGTGGGTAAAGAGGAAGACCGGGCCCATTAAATGGGTAAAGAGGAAGACCGGGCCCTTTAAATGGATAAAGAGGAAGACCAGGCTCTTTAAATAGGTAACGAGGAAGACCGGGCTCTTTAAATGGGTAAAGAGGAAAATCGGATCCTTTAACTGGGTAATGAGGAAGACCGGGCTCTTTAAATGGGTAAAGAGGAAGATTGGGCCCTTTAAATGGGTAAAGAGGAAGATTGGGCCCTTTAAATGGGTAAAGAGGAAGATTGGGCCCTTTAAATGGGTAAAGAGGAAGACCAGGCTCTTTAAATGGGTAAAGAGGAAGACCGGGCCTTTAAATGGGTAAAGAGGAAGACCGGGCCTTTAAATGGGTAAAGAGGAAGACCGGATCCTTTAACTGGGTAATGAGGAAGACCGGGCCCTTTAAATGGATAAAGAGGAAGACCGGGCCCTTTAAATGGGTAAAGAGGAAGACCGGGCCTTTAAATGGGTAAAGAGGAAGTCCGGGCCTTTAAATGGGTAAAGAGGAAGACCGGGCCTTTAAATAGGTAACGAGGAAGACCGGGCTCTTTAAATGGGTAAAGAGGAAAATCGGATCCTTTAACTGGGTAATGAGGAAGACCGGGCTCTTTAAATGGGTAAAGAGGAATATTGGGCCCTTTAAATGGGTAAAGAGGAAGATTGGGCCCTTTAAATGGGTAAAGAGGAAGACAGGGCCTTTAAATGGGTAAAGAGGAAGACCGGATCCTTTAACTGGGTAATGAGGAAGACCGGGCCCTTTAAATGGATAAAGACGAAGATTAGGCTCTTTAAATAGGTAACGAGGAAGACCGGGCTCTTTAAATGGGTAAAGAGGAAAATCGGATCCTTTAACTGGGTAATGAGGAAGACCGGGCTCTTTAAATGGGTAAAGAGGAATATTGGGCCCTTTAAATGGGTAAAGAGGAAGATTGGGCCCTTTAAATGGGTAAAGAGGAAGACCGGGCCTTTAAATGGGTAAAGAGGAAGACCGGATCCTTTAACTGGGTAAAGAGGAAGACCGGATCCTTTAAATGGGTAAAGAGGAAGACCAGGCTCTTTAAATGGGTAAAGAGGAAGAGCGGGCCTTTAAATGGGTAAAGAGGAAGACCGGGCCCTTTAAATGGATAAAGAGGAAGACCAGGCTCTTTAAATAGGTAACGAGGAAGACCGGGCTCTTTAAATGGGTAAAGAGGAACATCGGATCCTTTAACTGGGTAATGAGGAAGACCGGGCTCTTTAAATGGGTAAAGAGGAAGATTGGGCCCTTTAAATGGGTAAAGAGGAAGATTGGGCCCTTTAAATGGGTAAAGAGGAAGATTGGGACCTTTAAATGGGTAAAGAGGAAGACCAGGCTCTTTAAATGGGTAAAGAGGAAGACCGGGCCTTTAAATGGGTAAAGAGGAAGACCGGGCCTTTAAATGGGTAAAGAGGAAAATCGGATCCTTTAACTGGGTAATGAGGAAGACCGGGCTCTTTAAATGGGTAAAGAGGAAGATTGGGCCCTTTAAATGGGTAAAGAGGAAGATTGGGCCCTTTAAATGGGTAAAGAGGAAGACCAGGCTCTTTAAATGGGTAAAGAGGAAGACCGGGCCTTTAAATGGGTAAAGAGGAAGACCGGGCCTTTAAATGGGTAAAGAGGAAAATCGGATCCTTTAACTGGGTAATGAGGAAGACCGGGCTCTTTAAATGGGTAAAGAGGAAGATTGGGCCCTTTAAATGGGTAAAGAGGAAGACCGGGCCTTTAAATGGGTAAAGAGGAAGACCGGGCCTTTAAATAGGTAACGAGGAAGACCGGGCTCTTTAAATGGGTAAAGAGGAAAATCGGATCCTTTAACTGGGTAATGAGGAAGACCGGGCTCTTTAAATGGGTAAAGAGGAATATTGGGCCCTTTAAATGGGTAAAGAGGAAGATTGGGCCCTTTAAATGGGTAAAGAGGAAGACCGGGCCTTTAAATGGGTAAAGCGGAAGACCGGATCCTTTAACTGGGTAATGAGGAAGACCGGGCCCTTTAAATGGATAAAGAGGAAGACCAGGCTCTTTAAATAGGTAACGAGGAAGACCGGGCTCTTTAAATGGGTAAAGAGGAAAATCGGATCCTTTAACTGGGTAATGAGGAAGACCGGGCTCTTTAAATGGGTAAAGAGGAATATTGGGCCCTTTAAATGGGTAAAGAGGAAGATTGGGCCCTTTAAATGGGTAAAGAGGAAGACCGGGCCTTTAAATGGGTAAAGAGGAAGACCGGATCCTTTAACTGGGTAAAGAGGAAGACCGGATCCTTTAAGTGGGTAAAGAGGAAGACCAGGCTCTTTAAATGGGTAAAGAGGAAGACCGGGCCTTTAAATGGGTAAAGAGGAAGACCGGATCCTTTAACTGGGTAAAGAGGAAGACCGGGCCCTTTAAATGGATAAAGAGGAAGACCAGGCTCTTTAAATAGGTAACGAGGAAGACCGGGCTCTTTAAATGGGTAAAGAGGAAAATCGGATCCTTTAACTGGGTAATGAGGAAGACCGGGCTCTTTAAATGGGTAAAGAGGAAGATTGGGCCCTTTAAATGGGTAAAGAGGAAGATTGGGCCCTTTAAATGGGTAAAGAGGAAGATTGGGCCCTTTAAATGGGTAAAGAGGAAGATTGGGCCCTTTAAATGGGTAAAGAGGAAGACCAGGCTCTTTAAATGGGTAAAGAGGAAGACCGGGCCTTTAAATGGGTAAAGAGGAAGACCGGGCCTTTAAATGGGTAAAGAGGAAGACCGGGCCTTTAAATGGGTAAAGAGGAAGACCGGATCCTTTAACTGGGTAATGAGGAAGACCGGGCCCTTTAAATGGATAAAGAGGAAGACCGGGCCCTTTAAATGGGTAAAGAGGAAGACCGGGCCTTTAAATGGGTAAAGAGGAAGACCGTATCCTTTAACTGGGTAAAGAGGAAGACCGGATCCTTTAAGTGGGTAAAGAGGAAAACCAGGCTCTTTAAATGGGTAAAGAGGAAGACCGGTCCCTGTAAATAGATAAAGAGGAAGACGGGGCTCTTTGAATGGCACAGAGGAAGACCGGGCCTTTAAATAGGTAAAGAGGAAGACCGGGCCCTTTAAATGGGTAAAGAGGAAGACCGGGCCTTTAAATGGGTAAAGAGGAAGACCGGATCCTTTAAATGGGAAAAGAGGAAGACCGGGCCTTTAAATGGGTAAAGAGGAAAACCAGGCTCTTTAAATGGGTAAAGAGGAAGACCGGTCCCTTTAAATAGATAAAGAGGAAGACCGGGCTCTTTAAATGGGTAAAGAGGAAGACCGGGGTCTTTAAATGGGTAAAGAGGAAGACCGGCGTCTTTTAATGGGTAATCAGGAAGACCGGGCCATTTAAATGGGTAAAGAGTAAGACCGGGGTCTTTAAATGGGTAAAGAGGAAGACCGGGGTCTTTAAATGGGAAAAGAGGAAAACTGGGCCTTTTTATTTTATACTCTTTTTATTAAATGTGCTCAGCAAACAACCTGTCAGGTACATAGTTTTGATTCGGATCCGCAAGTCATACAGTTAACCTCTTTTGAGCTTTACAGGAGGCAACTAAGAAGAGGCTTCGTCAATTGACCCCTTCACCCCTGCCTTCCTCTCCCTCCCCTTACAGACCCCGAAAAGTTTGCCAGACCGGACCTTTTAAGTGGGTAAAGAGGAAGACCGGGCTCTTTGAATGGCACAGAGGAAGACCGGGCCCTTTAAGTGGGTAATGAGGAAGACCGGGCCCTTTAAGTGGGTAATGAGGAAGACCGGGCCCATTAAATGGGTAAAGAGGAAGACCGGGCCCATTAAATGGGTAAAGAGGAAGACCGGGCCCATTAAATGGGTAAAGAGGAAGACCGGGCCCATTAAATGGGTAAAGAGGAAGACCGGGCCCTTTAAGTGGGTAATGAGGAAGACCGGGCTCTTTAAATGGGTAAAGAGGAAGACCGGGCCCATTAAATGGGTAAAGAGGAAGACCGGGCCCATTAAATGGGTAAAGAGGAAGACCGGGCTCTTTGAATGGCACAGAGGAAGACCGGGCCCTTTAAGTGGGTAATGAGGAAGACCGGGCCCTTTAAGTGGGTAATGAGGAAGACCGGGCCCATTAAATGGGTAAAGAGGAAGACCGGGCCCATTAAATGGGTAAAGAGGAAGACCGGGCCCATTAAATGGGTAAAGAGGAAGACCGGGCCCATTAAATGGATAAAGAGGAAGACCGGGCCCATTAAATGGGTAAAGAGGAAGACCGGGCCCTTTAAGTGGGTAATGAGGAAGACCGGGCTCTTTAAATGGGTAAAGAGGAAGACCGGGCCCATTAAATGGGTAAAGAGGAAGACCGGGCCCATTAAATGGGTAAAGAGGAAGACCGGGCCCATTAAATGGGTAAAGAGGAAGACCGGGCTCTTTGAATGGCACAGAGGAAGACCGGGCCCTTTAAGTGGGTAATGAGGAAGACCGGGCCCTTTAAGTGGGTAATGAGGAAGACCGGGCCCATTAAATGGGTAAAGAGGAAGACCGGGCCCATTAAATGGGTAAAGAGGAAGACCGGGCCCATTAAATGGAAGACCGGGCCCATTAAATGGGTAAAGAGGAAGACCGGGCTTCCAAGATTCATCAAAGTAGCCCGAAGGCTAGGGAAGGGGTACGCTTCTACTATGGATGTAACATGCCCTACGGCACTGAGGGTCCCCATGGGAAGTTCAGGAGTCTGCCACGTCACCAAGAGACATTCAGCTAGGAGGCTGGAAAGTAAAAGTGTAGAACACCTCTGAAGACTTATTGGGAGGAGCGAAGTTCAGACTTTGGAACAGGGTCAGCACAGCCCAGGTCCTCTCCGATCCATGCAGTTTTCCAAGATAATGACAACGAATGGGTTCTTTTCCTTCCTCTGAGTTACCATTACCAGGGGTCCTAATGATTTCAGAGTTGGGGTAATAATGGGTACTATAAATTGTTGAGGAATAACATGGGGAAATCAGAATTACTATCCAAACGTCTGCACGTTTCCTCCAGTGTTCTACCTGACACTTCGCCTGCTTGCAGTGACCACCACTCACCCGCGGCTTTACCTCTAAACTCGTACTTCTGATGGATGATGTTCCCGGTCCCATTAATATGATCGGGTCTGTGTAATGAGGACCTCCACATGCACTTTTATGCTGGTTTATTGCACCTACAGCAGTGTTCTCTCTCCACTTCATAAAAATCCGCTTTTAGCTGCCACTGCACTGCTCTCTGGGGCAGGAAGAGTGACCATAAAGTTTCCAGTGTTTGAGAGGTTAGGTGCCTACTCTTCAAATTAATTAAATTAAAACATTTTCAGTGGTGTAGCTTCTTAGAACATTCAATTGGCTATGTTGTAAATTACAGTAAGAATATGTGCCTTTAGATAGTCAGTTTATAGAAGGAATGTTCTCTCTTGATAAAGCATTTCGAGATCCCAATCCCACATGTGTGTGAAGACATTCAGTGTTTAGATGTGCAGTGAAGAGGCCAAGGATGGAGAACTTAGATCTTAAGTATGTAGGTTTTCAGTACAGGGGAGTAACTTTTGTTTCCTACCTGAATGCATGATTTTCATAGAGTATAATATGTTTTTTCATTTCCAAATATCACTGTGTCCCATGAAAGAAACAAAAATCGCCCTAGTAGTTTTAGTGGGTGAAATATTTCCATACAGAACATATACTTAGTTCCAAAAGTTCAGCACTTATACAAATAACACAATTATCTGTCAAATCAGGTGAACTCGACTGAATATGCAAAAAAGGCAATTTCCGAGGGATGACCAACCGAGTGTAGGTTGAGGGGAAACCACTGTTTCCTAAGGTGACTACATTCAAATTTTAATTTCGAAAAACATCTAAAAAATTGATGATACTAATACATTTGTAATGTAAAGAAAAAAATCAGTTGGAATTCACTGAAACTGAAGACACCTGGGGATCTCAATAGGTTTTCAAAATCCCTGAGGACAAGAGCAAAGAAAGAAATACCTTCCAATGTTTCATGTCAGCTCAACAATCTCATTTGTGACATTTCCAGTTCAGATGTCACAGGTGTTGCACCTAGGGCCTCTGGTTCTTCTGTTCTGCAGGAGTCTTTTACACCAAATAAGGCAGTGTGGATATGCGCCAATGATGAAGCACGCCACTTTTTAGTGAGTGAGGCGTCTACTCCAAAATCTTTGGATTCTCCCCAAACCTCACCCTAACAAACCAGCCTAGTTGCCCCTATGTGTATGTAGTCCTTATCCGACCCATGTTTTCTTGATCATAATATGAGTGTCATGGCTTGTGGACCATCATACCTTTTTCAGAATAGAGATCTGCCCATGTACCTTGAACCAGTGAAGATTCCAGTCATTCAGGGCCTAGGACAGCCTGCAGTGAGATCTTTTTATTGTAGAGCATTCACAGGACACAATGTCTGACATCTCATACATTGTTCTTTTCTCTTGCTAAACCCTTTGCTCTCCTGGATGACAGATCTGGTGTGGTGCGATGGCAGAGATGTCCTGTCTGCAGACGCTGCAAAAGCTGAAGGCCACCTGGGAGGAGCAACACTTTCGACTAGCTAAGTTTCTCCTCAACATCCGCCGACGGGATCCTTCTCCTGACCCCTCTCGAAGACCCTCCAGTGGACGGTTCCGCGAGCCAGAGGAGGGTCTATTCTCAAAGGACACTGGGACCTTTATCTTGATAGGTGAGTGTTTGCAGTAGTTTGGATGACTGGTGGAGATTGTCTACATCCGTCACTTGCAGTACTCCTATACGTTTTCATGAGTTTCACAGCTTAGTTTCAGTTTTCAGTTATAACTCCATTCCTCTTTTTTTTTTTTTAAATCATTTTTTTAAATTGTATTTTATTTCAATTAAAAAAATAGAAACAGAACACTGCCACAGTAAAAGACTCATCAATTCACATAATTCAGTATAAATTATGATCACCACATGAGTTTTCCCCACCATACCCACTTGCCAAATGTAATTCAAGAACACTGATCCCACCATACAATACCATATTTAATTATATTTGTGCAGACAGCCAAGGGTTTTTTTAAACATTTTTTGGGCTGCAGCACAAAGGGTTAGGCGAACACTATTTGGTTGCTCACCGCTTTATATATCTTTGACCAATAGTGAGTGAGTACTTGGCAAGCCCATACCATGTGAAAGAATTCCACCCTATCTGCATGACAAAGCGGGCAGCCATGTTTCCTTCTTCACCCCATGTGCCAGAGTTTAGTTGAGTCTTAGTTGTTTTTATGAAAACTGTATGAGCTTCAGTTTTGCCAAAATGGGCAGGTGTCTCGCAGCCATTTTGGCCTTGACCATTGTCGTCCTCAAGGCACCTACGTCTTCTTGCCATGTGGCCCTCAGGCGTATCAGGGAGTCTGGGAAGTTTACCACTAGGGATCAGTATATGGGTGATATGCCCTTTTTAGCTAGCAGTTCAATCACAATCTTAGGTTCCATTGGATTAAATTCTGTGACTGCCGTCAATAAGTGATTGTGTTGTAGGACTGATTTGCAGAGTTGCAGGTTAGGGTAAAATTGGGACTTATGAAGAGTGAAATCCTCTGATAGATGCACAAACAGTTTAATGTGGCCGCCCACTCGTATATCCCACACTTTTGAGATGCCAATAAGGTCCCTAACCCCGAAGCCACCCAGGTCGGAGACATGAGGATTCCAGGTGCCCTGGCATGGGGGGTTTCCCACATAACCACTGAGTGTGCCTCAAGGCACTGTGCCAACAAACCAGAGATCCTAGTCTGCTCAGACAGGCCTCTGTGGGTTGGAGGAGCCGTACATCACTGCCTCAAGAATTCATGTCTGGGCTAGGTCCCATTCCAGCCTTAATGCAAAATCTTAGTGGTCTCCAAAGATCCAGTCATTATTGACCACAAGCTGGCACCCCCAGCCCACCATCATATGGAGCCTGTATGCATTTGACAAGTGCACCCGCCCAAAGAAATCTGCCTACTTTGGAGTTGGTGTCTGTGAACAGGGTCGTAGGCAATGTGTGTGGGTAATTCTGAAGCATATAAAGAAATCGCAGCAGTGCCACCTTCTTAAAAAGTGCTCCTCGGCCCATGATTGATAGGGGCAGCTTACCCCAGGCAGCCACTTGCTTCCTCCTTTGCGTCAGCAGTGGGGCAATTTTGAGGTCCAAGCATTGCTTTGAGTACCTAGCTATGACAATTCCTAGATATTTAGTGTTCACTGGACTGACCCAACTCCACTCTGGCAATAAAATGTGGGTGATGCCCAACAATCGGAACGTATTTTGATTTGGACCAATTAACCCTAAGGCCCTAAGTGTATCCGTAGATGTGTAATATAGATCCAACAGCCTGGAAGTGGAGCATTTCAGGTGCTGCAAGTATACGACTAGGGCATTGGTATTAAGTGAAACCCAGTCTTCCTGGCCTAAGCGCCGCTTAATCCCCCACAATTGAGCATCTCGCTGGATCTACCTCACCAGTGGCTCCACAGCCAGCGTGAAGAGGAGTGTGGAGGATGGCCATCCTTACTTTGCCTCTTCTAATTGGAAAAAGGGAGGATAGGCCACCATTGACTCGAACCTGTGTACAGGGATCATTATACAGAGTCTAAGCTCATTTCAGGAACCAGGAACTGAATTTCATTCTTTGCAAGATTTGAAACATGAAAGGCCAATGAGCCGAATCAAAGGCTTTTTCAAAGTCGATGAGAATTATAAGTGGCGTCTTTATTTAGCTCAGCTGCTTTTACCATGACCATCTGCAAGCAGTGGATGCAGTGATGAGTACTGCAGTTCAGCATGAAGCTCTTCTGATCAGCTTGGACAAGGGTTTGTATTGCCTAAGTTAGTCTACAGCCATGATTTTGGTCTGTGTTGATCAAAGAAGAGGCAGTATGAGGAGCCTATACTAGGGTTCTTTCCAGATTGGGGAAAACCACAATTGTGGTGCCATGGGGATCATGTGGCAGTCGCCCAGATATCCATGCCTCCTCATAAAGCACCAAGATGTGCGGAGCCAATATTGAGTATTTCTTGGAAAATTCCACAGAAAACTTGTTGGAGTCTAGGATCTTCCCTTTGTTCATAGAGGCAATTGTCTCTTGAACTTTCTCTAATGTCAGTGGTGCATCCAGTTCCCACTTTTGAACTGAATTGAGAGTGTTTGTTATCAGATCTACAGATACAGGGAGGGACCTTTCTATGTCCATGGGGGTTTATGCCGCATATAGGTTGGCAAAAGCCTCCCCTATGGAGATGGTGTTTCTTATCATGTCCCCGTTTCTCCTGAAGTATTTGAAGGGCTATTGTGACTTCCTGCTCATGCGTTGCCAGCCAGAACATCAATGTGCTCGTTTTGTCCCCCGTTCATTCATATATTTTGTGCTGAGAGGCAAGCCAAGAGAGCCTGCCTGAGTTCAGCTGATACTTCCAGATCTCCTTCGTTGGTGGCGCAAGCAGCCTTAGAGGGTGGACCTGAATGTTGTCCTACCACTAAATGTGTCCATTACCGAGTTCATTACTGTGTTAAAATCTCCACCCAGTATTATAGTACCTGCAGGAGCCTCTGCCAGCAGATTGGCCAGGGCAGTCAGGGAGGACTCCATCAACGCTGGGGAAATGTCTATGCTATTAATAGACCAGGTTTGTCTCTCTAGCAAACCAGTAATCATTATAAAGCGACTTAATGTGTCAGCGTGGACCACAGATGGAAGCAGTGAGAATGGCCTCCAGAGAAGGACAGCAACTCCACTTGCTCCTTTGGCATATCCAGCGTGATAGATTCAACTGTATCCATTCTGGCCCGTAAAGTTACAATTATTGCTCAGTAGTTGAGTCGCCTGTTTCAGGAGAGTGTCAGGGGCCAGCTTTTTATCGTAACTGAAAACCGCCGCCCTCTTGAACTTGTTGTTAAGCCCATTAATGATCCATGAGAGGATGTGCTATTGTCTGTCTATGCCAGCATGCGTCATGGTGGCTGAGTATATGTAAGTAAATGCCTCATTTTGCATGGTCAATCCCAAAAGTTTGCACAATCCTGCTGGTTTTTCGACTCAGATTGCACTGAGGCCTGCTAACCAGACCTCAGTGATAGTGCCCTGACCCTCAAAAGTATATGTTTGATTGGTGTATACCCAATTGGCATAATTTAACTTACTTATAAGTCCCTAGTATATGGTACCAGGGGTACCCAGGGCTTGTAAGTTAAAGTGTCCCGCAGGGGCTGCAGTACTTATTGTGCCACCCTGAGTGTGACAATGTAAAACACTTCTCCCAGCCTACCACTGCAGGCTGGTAGACCAGTTTTAAACTGCTAACTTGATTTTGCCATTTAAACCAATGACAAAGTCCAGACCTTCCTTTTTAATATATACAAGTCACCTAAGTTAGGTCTGTCGAGCCCTAAGGCAGGGGGCTGTATATTAAAAGTCAGGACATGTGTTTTTATATGTCCTAACAATAAATACCCCAACTTACTGTGGAAAGACTAGTGGCCCCATTGGCAAGCACAGGGCTACACTCTGGCCACTCGGCTGTGCTAACTCCTAAACGGGACTGCTAAAGTTGATACTTCAAGGTATCAAAATAATCGTTGCATTAAACCCGATTTGAAGCCCAAGTTGAATTTGTTGTAACTCTTGAGTAAAAGGCAACTTTAGAAAGGTGCAACTCTGTTGCCCATGTTTTCCAGTGGCCAGTTCCAGTTTCTGGCCACGAGACAGCCTTCTGCCCTCCCAGGGGGCTGTGCAAACCTCTCCATTGCAAAAAGCCACACAGGATATGAGTCCAAAAGGTCAGCTTGAAAGGGGAATCTGCCTATAAAGGGCAAATGCTGGACACACGAGAGGGGCTGCTATTTGTTCTGATAGACAGGTTGGCATCGGGACAGAGAGGGGAAAACAGTTGCCCAACCGGTTTTCTCACAGGCGTATAGCCCTCAGATAGCCACAACTCTAGGGTGTGCTATCAAGCTCCATACACCGAGAAAAGGGTCCTGCCATCTTGGGAGTGGCAGTATATTGCATTCTGAGATTGCTAGATGCCACATATTGAAGGAAGTCTTCATAAAGCGGAGGGGACCTGATGGCCCATTGGCTAGTAGTCACTGTATCTCATGAGGGCAAGTTGTGGGCATAAAAGTGCCAACCCTGACACCCAGACCTCAGATCATGTCTGCACTGGAGAGAGGACTGAAGAAGGACTCCTGTGCTGTTCCCGGGACCTGGTAAAGAGAGGCTGCATTCCCTGCTTGAGGAAAAGTCATTCCAGAGCCCCAGGCAGAAGAGGTGAACTCCAAGAGTTAGTTGGCTGACTTCCTGTTCCTGCACGAAGGCCACAAAAGCTGAAAAAGCCACCTTGGCAGGGTGGTAGCCACAGCTGCGTGTATGCTGCAAACCGCCAAAGGGCAGCCCGGGAGACCGAATCCTAACACTCAAAAGTAGCACCCAAGTCCGCTGGGCCTGGGAATGTTGTCAAAGTGCACTTTGGTCAGCCAAGGTAGACACTAGCCGCAGTTAAACGGAACCGCGTTGTGGCTGGAGACCAGTAGACCATTGACAATTGGTTTTTGACTGGACTTACACCTGGACTTCAATTGACATCTACCTCTGTGGCCAAAGTCACCTCACTGCATTTGTGAACCAAGGGGTGACCCCAGGAAGACCCCTGTCAACTAGATCAGCATCTTCAGCATCCTGTATCCTTTGCATCAGGATCACTCCAATGAAGTCTATGGGAGTTTGCCCATAGAGTATGGAACTGGACTGGAGACTGCTTTGCCTGCAAGGTAACCGTCCTGCTAAGACTTACTGCCCCCCTTAACTTTCTTCTTCTGTAGTTGGTTGCCCAAATTGGCCAGATTACCAGAACCCAACTTCTAAAAAGCTTTTAAAAGATTTCCAGGTAACTGCTAACCGTGGTAGTTGCCAATGCTTGTTTGCAATTTTAGTGAAAAGCTGTGATTTACCATTAACTTAAAAATTCATATCTCTGTAACCCTCCGGTGGATTTTGCTTGTTTTGGTTTCTAAAAAAGTATAAAAATGCAATCTATTACTGTTGGGTTTCTTTTGTCTTTTGTTCCTTTCTTATTCAATTATTTTGGTACTTCTAAATGCTTTGCTCTAGTTCCTTCGTTAAAGACTGACTGCTCGAAGCCACAGCTACCCAGGGTTGAGTTAAGGTTTTACAAACGAGTCTGGACTGGACTCAAGACAGGTTTGTGAGTTTATTACACAGTGAGGCCACAAAGACATGCCATATAATAAACTGTGCTTCATCACAGTGTATATTGCAACAAAGTGGGGAACGCGCTGCTAAGCAGTGTAAACAAAACCTAAAATACACCTGATTTCGGGTGCAACTGGCGACACTGACCCAGCATTACCCTACTCTACACATCCGGGCCCGAAAGTATCTGTCGCCTTGTAACTTAACACCCATCAACTAATAACTAACAATTGTAGAAGCATGAGTTGCTCTATTGGTCACAAAAAGGGGAATTGGGAGCAGTCCATTTAGGGAAAGTGCCAACTACGCTCCACACATGGCATGGAACCCCTCCACACACGTTTCTCTTCTAGTCCCAACTGATGCATCATTAAGCTGCGGAACGTCAAGGAGCATAATTAGAACATTGCCAATAAGCAAGAAAGAGTCATGTCCGGAAGAGGCCCCATGTCTCCCAACCTGGCTACGCTAAGCAGTGGGGGCATGAGCTGTACCAGTGCCTTCAGCAGCCACTAGAGCTGGTCCGTTAGTGGGGCAGCCTTGACTCTCGATGAATTATCATCCTGGGTCCGGGCCAGACCCCGGGTTTCCATCTTTCCACCTTCTGAAGCTAAGTCTCCTTCACTATCTATTCCCACTCTCCCAGATACAGGTTTCACCTTGCCTCAGCGTCTCCTGTGTCTCATCTTGGGAGGGGGCCCTGCCCTCCACAAATTTGACTCTAGGGCCGGCTGCTCCCCTTGAGGCTCCACAACCAGGGTTCACTCCTCTACTCAGCTCCAGGCCTCCTTGGTGTTGTCAAAAAAAGTATGTTTTCCTTTGGTGACAGTCTTGAGCCTCACCGGGTAGTGGAGCATGTATTTAAGTTGCATTGCCTTGAGTTTGACCTTAACATCAACAAATGTTTTCCTCTGTTGTTGGGCAAGTCTGGAAATATCATAATCTTGGCAGAGTCTAACATGATTGTTTGCCTGGTGCGAGCAGACTTAAGAATAGCCTCCGTGTCAAGATAGTTAAGCAGTCTTAGAATAATGGATCATGGAGGATTGCCCCGTGAGGGTTTCTTGGTGAGGACCCACTGAACACTTTCAATCACAAAACAGGATGACAGATCTTGTTTCAAAACCCACTATTTGAAACATTTAGAGAATAAGTGTTCCGGCTGCAGCCCTTCGACACCTTCAGGGACCCCCACCAGGTGCAAATTGTTTCACCCAGGTCTCTACTTCTGTCATGTGGTCTGCCGCATTACATAGGCCCTGGCACAGAAGGGAGACTTCTATGTGCACCCCATCAATCCTTCCATCCAGAGCCTCATGGGAGTCAGAAATGGCCTGCAAAATTGCCGTTAATAGTGCCAACCCAACTTTTTGGAGATGCGGACCCATGCCAGGTCCTCCAGAGTTGATTGCTTGTGCACCCACCCGTCCCTGGCTTGGTGAAACAGTAAATCTTTTCCCTGGGTGGAGGCTATTGTCCCACTGGTGTCCACCATTTTGTCTGTGTGGAGGCGCTCATCCTGTGTGGTCTACTCCAGAGCCGCATATCTCTTTGCTGCAGTCTGAGTATGCAGCCGGCCGACCCTTCTCATCAAGGGCACAACTCCCCTCATCGCACAGGCACAGACCTAACAAGCACACCCAGGTTTGCCACTCCACCTTCACCCCTGTCCATTAAGTGCTTACCTTCGTCAACCTGGCGGTCTTCTCCACAATTACAGTCGGTAGAAGTGGTTCCACCAGTGAAAGGGATGTCCAAGTGAGAAGACGGCAAAGTGATGCCCAGTTCTCTGCTCTCCTTTGGTGGCACTCCACTATTGGGGTCAGCCTCGCCCCCGCCGTGTGAACAAAACTGGGCCACCAAAGAGGTCACTCCTGCACCCTGAAGTAACACTCCGGGTACTAGTAGACCTTAGTCAATCTTATTGCCACTTCTTGGCCTACCCCTAGCTGAGCCCGCCCTTAATCACTGTATTCTCACCCCCAGGCAACACCATCTGCCCGCACCTCAAGTCCAGGTGGGCGGAGGGGAAAGACCAGAGGCTGGAGCACAGCCAAGGGCAAGGCAGTAAAAAGAATCCGGCATCCAGAAGTCTTTCTGCATGGTTTGCCTTAGGCCCCACGCTTCAGGTCAGGAGCTGCATCCTTTGTTGCCGAGTGGCTACCACCTCTCTCGGGCCCCTTCTGTTCTCCACCTCCTCTTCCTCAACAGCCCCACCGGACTCAATTTCGGGACTGCTACTCTCGCCACAGTACCACGGCTCCTCCCTTAACAGCCCTTCTTCTAGGACTGACTGGGCCGGGAACAGTAGATAGAGGGGCATGAGCAGCCGTAGCTAGGGGCCTGCCCCTCAGGCGCGATTCTTGGACCGACATTGTCCATTTATGGCAGCTGCTTGCAGGCCCTCCTGCACTGATGCCCCCACAGCCGCTGAGCTTCACGCTGCTCACTAGGAGTCTAGGCCACAGCGCAATTCATCGTTGCAGGAGGTGAGCCGCCAGCCAGGATTTTACGGGCACCTCTCTCTTAGCCCTGCAGACTCAGAAGGCCAGGTACAGTGGGCAAGTGGCAGGATATCCATAGGATTAAGACGGGATCGATGGGGTTCGGAGGGTGCCTCACTGGAACACGACTGCCACCTTGGGCTGCTAGGCCACGCCCCTCAACTCTATTACTCCTATATGCAAATGTGTGCCAGAATGTTGCTAAATGTATCTTCAGTAACATAGAACTCTGTTTCTGATCTGTCAGTTTGTTTACGTCTTTCTTTTTTTTATTTCATCTGGGAGCACTTTTATTGGCTTTTTGATGTTGTTTTGGGATTATCCCGACCCCTTAACTGGCTGACGTCTTTTTTCTGTCAACGACTTTGCTGGTGGTGTCTATTAACATCAATTCAAAGTCTTTCAGTGTCTCTGGAGTTGGAGATTCCTTTTATTTCGTTACATGATGATCATCTTTCAAAGGCTTGGCCATTTTGAAGCTTCTGGTTCACACCCTCAAAAGGTCAGGCACTCTTACCCCACCTTCTCAATCCTGTCTGAGCCAACAGCCGCCACTGCACATGTTCATGCATGTAAAGCATGTAGGGTTTTGTGTGGGAAAAACTGGGGGCCACTGCAAAATGTGTGCACTGCTTCGAATTGGAAACTGGAACACCATTCCCACCAGACTTACCGCAGGACCTGGAATAAGCTCCTATTATCTGGTGCTCCCGGTGCTGCAAGAGTGTGAAGAACAATTCCATAATCCCAGCCTAGCAGTGGGGTACATTTAGGAAACAAAGACTTGTTCAGCAGAAGAAATGGTTCTTCGAGTGAAGACTTTCTTGATACTAACGTTTTGAACCATTTTAAGTCAGCCTCTATCTTCCTCTGTTTCTGGTGTTACGTGTTGGACCATGGATAACATGAGTAAGGTGTATATGAGCTGTACATTGATAGAGGGCATTATATAGCGGTGTCAACGTAGGAATTTGATTAAGAAGACAAGCATACTTAAAGTATTCTTCCATGGCTTAATGATTGATTATAAAGAATGCACATTTGTAGAGTATACATATCTTCTTCATTGCTTATTTCGCACTCTTTCTTTAAATTTGTTGTTAATTTTAGGCATGGGCAGAGTGTGCGGAATTCCATGGAACTCCGCTGCGCTACGCCGAGTTCCACAAGCGGTGGAGTGCGTTCCGTCATTCTCGCTGATTTTTAGCGCCGTGTGTTTGTCCTGCGATGTAAAATCAGTGCGGACAACACCACTCGCATCGCAAGAGGGCGCTGCTTCTTTCTGCGCCTCGAGTAGATGTTCTACTCGAGTGGCAGCTTCCTCAAAGCGAACGGAAGGTTTCTCAACGCGAGCAGTAGCGACCATCCGCAACCTCCTGCTTTGAGAAATCTCGCCAGGAGGTGGTCTGGAGTATGATTTTCCTTGCTAATGTTGGCAAAAAAACTCCACTCTGCAGGGTTTTTTCGAACTCCGTGCACTGCGCGGAGTGGGAAAAACTCTGCAAACTCCACAAACAGAGTGGGATTTCAAGCCCAGGCCTAGTTGATTTGGTTCCTTGATTCGTCGTCCTCATCTCTTCTCCTACATGAACTCATGATGTCCTCTGTTTTGTCTTTGCTTCCTACCTTGCCATGCTGGTTTTGGATTTATCCATTATCCCTCTTTCTACCTTTATAGACATCGAAAAGCTGAAGCTCCTCCTGGAAGATAGCCTTATGACCCTGCAGATGCTGCATTACTCGCCCAACGCTGCTGGTCTCTGGCCGGAGGTGGAGGTCTGGACGGCCACTCTCCAGGACATCGGTGAGACTCAAGAGAGGCTTTGGGGATGAGTAGTACCTGGACAGTGTACCTATCACTTCTTCCCTCTTGTGCCTGCTTCACTTCTGAGCCTAGACTCATAAGCAGCCAGATGTGTTTTGGGGTTGATCTGTGTGTGAGAGCTGAAGGTCAAATGTTTAAACTCTAGCGTGAAAATTCAACCTTTTACCCTTCCAAGGTTGGTGAATTAGTATCATTGCGGACGCAAATAGGCTTTCAAAGAACTGTCACTAACTTTGCCAATTATATGCTTGATAGGGGCCTAAAAGTAAACATCAGCAAGACATATACAATGAGCTGTGGAAAAAAAACAAGAAAAATATGTGATATTTTTATTGACAATAAAAAATTGAAAGTACTGATAAGTTCTCCTATTTGGGAATTAACTTCGATCGGACAGGGTCCTGGAATGCGGCCACGCAGGCAAGAAAGCTAATGTTTTCAAGAGCAATAGGTGCGGTTATTAATTTCTCAAGGAAATTGGGCTGCAGACCTGTCCCTGAGCTATTGGCCATTTACAAATCAAAATGTATTTCTACAGCGATATATGGGGCAGGTATCTGGGGATCTGCAGATGTGCAACATATTCAACGTTGTGAAAATGCCTTCACTCGTTATCTGCTGGCAGTCCCTAGTTCCACAGCTACTTTTAATTGCCATACGGAACTTGGTCTGCCATTTATCTCTGATATTATTAGTCTTAACCCGCTTCTACTCTGGCATAAGGTGTGGGCTTCACCTGAGACTGGTTTTAATCGTGATGTAATTATGGACTGTTTAACTTTGGACAGGGTGGCTAATATACCATGGTTTAAGTTCATCAAAAATATGTCGAACGAAATTGGCCATCCTGAATATTTTGAAACTCCGGAGATTATGGTAACAATCCCTAGAAAAACCTTAAAATCAGAATGTCTGACCCACTTAGAAAATAAGCGATGGTTCATTGAGAGAGAGAAAAGATCGGTCATGAACAACCTTTTGATTACAACATGCTCAGGTATTCAACCCTATTTAGTGCAGGAACAGGGAAGCTTTGGGCGTATGCTTCTAACTCGTTTTCGTTTTGGAATTTTTCATAGAATGATTACCTTCCCTGAAATCAATGACTGGTCGAGAAACTTATTACCATGCCCCTGTGATGACATTTCGACTCAAACTACGTTGCATTGCATTTTATTTTGTAAATTTTATACCTCTCCCAGGAAAAGGTTTTTATTACCTATTCTGAGGAGTATGGGCTTAAGACAATGTAGAATAGCTCTTTTGAAATTACAATCCTTAGAAAATCAAATGATCTTAATGGCTATTATCTCTTTTTTAAAGTCTGTTATTAGATTCAGGAGCACGATGTAAAACATTTTTTTAAGTATGTGACTCTGATTGCTTTTTACTGTGTATTATAATTGAAATGTCTCTTTTAATTGTGCTTTTATGATTTTTACTGTAAGAAAAAATCGAATAAAGCTGAATTTGAATAGTATCATTGCGTTATAATACTAAAAACATCTGTTACTTAACAGTAGCATGATGTGAGATAACCAGTCTGGGTACTAACTTGAAAGAAGGTGAGTCATATTATAAGCTGGTCCCCTACGAAATTTAGAGGTATCATTTTCAATGCAACAACAATCATTCAATTCCAGAAAATGTAAATATATGCAGACCCATTCACCAACCACCAAGGCATTTCTTTGCACTAAATGAATAACTTCCTAAAATTAAATTAATGTTTTAATTTCAGCAATCCAGACATCAAATTTAAATATTAAATTTAAACATCTGGGGCCTTATTATACATACGGCGCATTTTCCTTGATTGCGCCGGGTGCACCTATTAAAATAGCACCTGGCGCAATCAAGGAAAATGCACCCCCTTATTGCAGCCCTCTGGCGGGGGGAAAGGGGGTCCCATGTACCCCCAGACATCCCCTTGCAGGCGGGTGCGGTCACTCACTGCATCCGCTTGCGAGGGGATCTCTAATCCCCTTTAAAAGCGAAGGCGGGTTGCCGCCTGCACTGTGAAAAACACGGAGCGGCTTCAAAGCAGCCGCTCCGGTTTCACAGGAATGCGATGCCCCCAGGTCAGCACGAGTTCGCAGCTGCCCTGGGGGCAGTGCATTCATCATAATGCAGCGCATTTTCATTGTTTGCGCTGGGCACACCTTTTAAAAGGTGAGCCCAGCGCAAACAATGAAAATGCGCCATGTGCATAATAAGGGCCTAGGTGTCAGTGCGCCTCCTGAGAGCTTCTTTGCCTCTGAGCCTGCGTCTGTAATACCGCGCTGGCGCAGAGGCAAAGGGATTCCCTCATTTGCATAGGTCACACCCTCATGCAAATGAGGGAACACCCTCTGAAGATAGCGCTGTCGCTTTATGGGTGCAGGTGCTATCAGTATTACAGAAGGGGCCGCACAAGCATTTGCGGACCGTTCTGTAATACCAAGGTGCCCCGGGGGCGTGCAAAGCGGGCGTAAATGCCCGTTGCGCCCCCAGGGCACTTCTATAATACGGCCACATTAGTCATTAAAATTCTAGCTTATTCAGCCCTACAAGTAGGCAGGCGCCATCAAGCGCTGATTATTGGAATGTTTGCTTGCCCTTTTCAGCAGGTGCAGCACCTCCAGCATGGGCACTGCTTCTTCCCATCTCAAGCACTGAACTCAACAGAGGGGAAGTTTCTTTCCTGCTGCTGAGTGCCACTGAGGGTCGTAGGTTCAGGGCTTGGTAAGATGGATCTCTTGGGCTCTCGTTTAGGCTGTTGTGCTAAATCAGACAATTCTCCAGTGCAGTAATTCAGAATCAGCCGTTTACTCCGGATGGAACCTTTTCCACTTATCATTGGCAAATAACTTGTCGTGATCAGATCTTACTGCAGGGTTTTCACATTTTCCTTACAGAGGAATGGGGGTGACGGTCATGATTCTCCCGTGATTTAATGCAGTATGACTAAAATTCAGTAATACAGTAAAACTGTATTATTCTAAAATAGTGGATTATGTCAAATGGCTGCAATCGGATTACCATGCAATTAACAAAGGTATAGTTTGTGGTGGGAGAGGAGGAGGGGATTAAGTCCTGCAGTACCTGCAGCCCTTTTTATGATCACCCCTATATTCAGATCACACACTTCCTCGGTCTTGTCATATTTCAACAGGGCTGTTCTTAGAACTGTGGAACACCTTCCAACAGAAGTGGATTTTCTTGAATAAAGTGCTACATGAGATGGACGTTCCTTTCCCACGTTCAGAAATGGTAAGTTGGGTCTACTTATCTCCCTCTCTGCTCATGTTATGTGGGAGCCTTTTTTCTTGTTATCCTCTTCAACAATGGTGTGACTCTGTTGAACCCAAACTCCCTTTTGTGCAACAATGAGTTGTTTCCAGAGGCCTCTAATTGTTCTCAAATTCCCTCTCTTGCTTCATCAGCATTTACTATCTTTAAGCACACATAGGGCCTCATTTAAAGTATGGAGGGTGCAGGTTTGGACTAGGACAGAAAATAGGCCTTGCCACCATAATAAAAATGGCACTCATTAGCGAATCAGATAGCTTAAAAAGTGGCCTGCATTTGCAAATCAGCAGTTTTGAATGTGTAACGTCATGATGTATACGTTTTTTGCAAGGTATGAGAGGGACTATCCATTAGTGCTTGTTGCTGGTGATGTTTGTGGTTGTATCAAGGGATATCAACAGTAAAAAAGACCATAAAAAGGACCACAAACCAGGCCCACACACCATCCTGTCAGACCACCCCATGGGCATTGCCAGATTGCCCTACTTATCACAGTAAGATTTGGCTGTCCACATCTGTGTTTTCAGTCCTGTGGAAGACCCGCTGTGACGCGTGTTGAACTGCGCCTACCTCTGTGTCGAAACGTCGAGGCTCTTTCTGCTCATGTCCACCAGTTTTCTCACCCCAAGGCCATACAAATATGATAGGGTTGGAAAAACCTGGGATATAAAGTTATGAAAGGACAGACCCACATTGATTTGTAGGATTTATTTGTGTTATTTGTATGTCTCTGTATAGATTTCACTCATGATATCATTTTATCACCTTATTGCACTTGACGCATGAAAGCCACTTGGTCTATTTGTTGATGAAAAAATTGTTTATGTAACAGCCATATATTTCCTTTAAATACTGTTTCTGAACTAATGACTTGGTACTTTTGGTGTGTTTCTTCGGTTGTTCTAAAATATTAGTATTTTGAATTTGACGTTGACAAAACTTTCCTGGTTGTGTATTGATTACTAAATGCTAAGCGATTGGGTTACCCGACAGAACCAACTGTAGATTATATTATCAACACCCAGGTTCTGAGGGACACAGGGTTACCCCATTATCATTAATAAATTACCCTATAGGGCACCGTCAAGGCGGTGGTTGTCATTCCTTCTGTCACCCTGGCCAGACTACCGGCTGTCATACTTTGAGATCTCCGCCAGTGCTACCGTGATTTCTGTCGCTTGGGAGGAGCCAGCACCACAGCAACTCAGTTGAAGGCATTAAAAGTTTGATGAGCGGCCCCATGTTTTAGGCAGCCACTCAGCAGATTCTTCTGTTTTTCAAAAACAAACTTCCAAAGTAGGAGTTTGTTTTTGAAAACGAATGACTCTGACAAACTGGGAGTTTTCTTCACGGGTGTGGGGGTCCTTTTAAATATTTTTCCAGGGTTTCCATGGTGGTCCCAAACTGAATATCAAAGTACATCAGCCCATCCGCTCTAAATAGGGCCGATGGTCTGATGCACCTTCAGTGTAGTATTTCTGTCGGCAGAGTCAGCGGGCACCACTGTTGAAAGCATGATAGTCTGTGCAACTCAAAATAGAGGAGCCAGACTGTCAGGTGGTGGACATGGTACTCCACCATGTTTGTGGCAGAGTATCCTGTCTGCCAAACTAAATCAGGCCTTAGTGTTGACAAGCCTAGAGTCTGGGCCCTTGATCTCAAGATGACTGGAGTCTGCAGTGGAGGAGTGAGACACATGAGGATGCTTGTGGGGAGGTAGAGACGGAATGCCGGATAGAGGGATTCACTGTTTTGTGCAAACAAAATCATCTGCAAGCGTAAGTCCACAGATCCAGATTCATATAGTCAAGCCGCACAGAGGTTTATGCCCAAAGATGGAACTTTTGACAAATCATACTCTGACTTGGGAATGTAAAAGAGGAGTTTCATTGGCTGGGTGTTGGTTATGTAAATTGATTGGCACACCTACAAATACATGAATCTGTTTGCAGTCATAAGCATTTTGCCACTCTCACCCCTAAATGGTACTCCTGAAAAGGCTGAAATATGGTTCCGGGAAGTAGTAGAAGGTGTTTCTCTACAGGGAGCAGTATAACCATGAAGGAAAAAGGAATAAAATGGTACATGTCCCAATGGACAAATCCACCATGTTTATTCATGCACATTGACCTATATGTAAACTTCCATGACTATGCTTTGGAATTTTTGGGAATTGTTAAAAAGTGGAAAAGCTACTCAAATTTTATGAGTAAATCTATGAGGAGTAGATTTTTGACTTTCTCAACACATTTGTGTCTGGTACATGTTAGACCTGGTACCATTGGCGTGAGTCTCCCTTCCATTTTTTTACTGATTGCCTCCTCTGTTTTTGATATGTTTTGCTGGTTTAGATGCTTAGGGCACTGTGCCACTGCTATTCAGTGCCACAGTGCAAGTGCTCCCTATGGTAAATTGATGTATTGATTAGTGACTCCATGATTGGATCATTTGATTTACTTGTCAGACCCTAGTATACTGCACCCGGTGTGCCCAGGGCCTGTAAATCAAATGCTGCTGGTGGGCTTGCAGCACTGGTTGTGCCACCCACAGAAGCAGCTTGTAAAGTGTGTCTCAGGCCTGCCATTGCAGAGCCTGTGTGCAGTCTGTGACTGCCATGTCGACTTGGTAAGTGCACCCACTTGCCAGTCCCTAAACCTTCCCTTTTCTGCATATCAGTCACCCCTAAGGTAGGCGCAAGGGCAGGGTGCATTGTATGTGAAAGGTAGGACATGCCCTGGTGTGTGTGGCATGTCCTAATAGTGAATTACAGGCAATTTCGTTTTTCACTATTGCAAGGCTACCTGTCCCCATAGGCCAGAATGGGCAGTTTGATTATAACATCTTATAATCCTAACTGACCCAGGGAACATGGTAGAAAAACGAATTTAGTATGCCTGAACTCAGAATGATAAAATACATCTTTTAGTGAAGTTGGTTTTAACATTCTGTGTTTCAAAATACCACTTTTAGAAAGTAGGTATTTTCTTGCCTAACCATCCATGCCTCTGCTAGCTTGTGTATTGTATGTCTGGTTTTGTGAGTGAGAGGGGCTGGGGGGCTCCAGGAGACAGGGTGAGTCAGCACAGGGCTGAATAGACCTATCTGCATGTAGAGTGGTGGGAGGAGTAGCACCTGGGCCTGAATAGGGCTGTGCCTGCCTTCCAGAATGCTGGCTCCACCTCCTGTGGTGTGTCTGATGTCCCTGGCCCACACTGACAAAGGAAGAGGGTGTGCACTGGCAGGATGCACCCAAAACTGGTTTGGACTAAGTACAGGACCCTCTGCCTTCAGAGGACAAAGGATTTGCTGGTATAAATATTGGGGCCCTGACCCCAGAACGTTAGATCATTTCTGGAAACAACAAGACAAACCTTTGCCAAGGAGAAGAACCAAGGAAGCTGCAGGAGTTTGGACTGCCCCTCTGCCAGTGTGCTGTTTGCTGGGTTGGCCTGCAGTGGTCTTCATTGCCAAGGAAAGGAGAAGGAACTTTTAAAGAACTTTCATCATCTTGCAGAATATTCTCCAAGGGCTTGAACTAGAGCTTGCCTCCTGCTGAAGTCTCAGGGCTACAAGACTTCACCACCAGCTCCCTCCTGAATTCCCTTGCTGGGGATTCTGTCTGCAGAAGCCTGCGTGTCGCTGGGAGCTGGAAGCGCGATGCAACGAGAAGAAGCGTGTCGCTGTCGCAGCTGCTGCCGTCGCATCGCCGGAGAAGCGTGTCGCCACCGCAGAGGCCGCCGCCGCATCACCAGAGAAGCGTGCCTTCGTCGCAGCTGCCTGCCATCGCATCACCGGAGAAGCGTGTCGCTGTCGCAACTGCCTGCCGCTGCATCACCAGGGAAGCGTGTCGCTACCGCAAAGGTCGCCGTCGCATCCCCCGAGAAGCGTGTCGCCGTCGCAGCTGCCTGCCGTCGCATCACCGGAGAAGCGTGTCGCAGGGCCTGTCGCGGCTCCAAAGATACAGAGTTCGCCGCACGGCCGTCGGGCGGGCACGCATCGTCTTCACATCATCGCATCGCATGAAGGGCGCACTTTCATCGCATCGCACCGGATCGTCGCACCGCATCGAGGCGCCTGCTCGCCGCATCGTCCTCCCTGCGGACCCTTTGTTTGTTTTGCGTTACGCATCCCAGGTACTTTTGAGAGAAACATGTCACATTTATCATCAACTTGAACTAAGTTACTTCTACCATCTTTAAGTCTACTTTGAGTACAGTATTGTGGATTTTTGTCGTTTGTGGTCTTGTGTTAAGTCTATATAAAGAATACTTATTTTTATAAAACCTGTGTAGTGTCCATCTGTAGTGTTTTCACTGTATTACTGTATGTGTTCACAAATGGTTAACACACTGCCTCTGAGATAAGCGTGTCTGCTCGTGCCAAGCTACCAAGGGGGTGAGCAGGGGTTATTTTAGTAGTGTATCGCCCCCTTACCCTGACTAGAAGCAAGGGTCCCTATTTGGTCAAAGGTGTATACCATTGCCAACTAGAGACCCCCAGTTCTAACAGTACATTTCAATTTATTTACAACTTCTATATTATTGAGGTTTTGTTTTTTTGCAAATCACAAAAATACACATCTTCCTCCTTGTACATAATAACATATTTTGCATTCTAGGCGTGCATTCATCGCAGTTTCTGATGTTATTAAACATGCATGCTAATGAGACATGGAATAGTCTCACATGTACATACATGTCAGGTTTTTAAAACATGTATGCAAACGCTGGACTTTCATTGAGTGTGCGCAGTAGTGAGCCACGAGTCGTAGTGCTCCAATCCAAGGGAGGATTGATTGGAAGCAGCTTGTTGGTTGGTATCCTGTTTATGAATTAGCTGAAAGAGTCCAAGAGTAGATAAAATCCCCTTGGTTGTCAGAGTCATCATTGACAGGTGGGCCTACCCCTTCTAGTCTGAGCCCTCCTCCTTTTCTTTGTCTGCCACCTACCAGGCCATAACATTCCAGTACTAAGCCATGCCCAAATGCATCACTTGCATACAAGTCTGGCCACACTTCTTCTGGATTAACTCCCACTTAAAAATGTGCTCTGCTCTAGGTCGTGTCAACACCATTTAGATAAAGGATTAAATTATACAAACAGGTGACTAATTGTCTCAATGTATACGGATGACGTTACGCTGCATGTCAAAGACCCTACTTCTAATACCTCGCCAATCCATAGAGAGCTTATGCAATTTGGCTGCCTCACGAGAATAATCATTAACTAGTCCAAGTCAGTTCTCCTTCCCCTTACTGCTATAACAAGCAAATTCATTCTTGAGTTCACCAGCGTTCACATGTCTGAGCAGATGGATTGGCAGGGATCTAGAGGAGATCTACTATGAGAATTACTGCAGGGCACTCACTTGGCTTGAAGACCATGTCCCAGTGTGGTCTAAATTTCCTCTGTTACTGGCTGGCAGAATTACTATTGCCAAAATGCTGTAGTAATGCAGGGCAGCAGCATAGTAGATGTACCAATGATTCTGCCCTATAATTACACAGCCTGCAACTGACTATATTGTTCAACGATTTCCATGCCGGGTTCAGTTCTTTTATTGGCAGGGGGACTAGGCGCGCCCATTGAATTTCCTTCAAACACTTCCTTCCATGAGGATTGTTCATGTATGGCTGGATTTTATGCAACTCGTATGCTTTCATTGGGCCGGCCAGACCTCTGTTTACCTTCAGTCTTGCTATGTCTTCGTTCCTTGATATCTGGGCGGTGTGCTTATTTAGCACCCTCTTTATTGCAAGGTAGTTTAGTTCTTCTTGGGACCAGATAAGTCCAACTCTGCCACTGTCTCCAGGCAGTATTTCTGCCATGGGTTCGACGACCCCTCAAATATGGTTCTCAGTGCCTCCTTAAGGGATCCTTTCTGAGCTTTTGTCCTCTTGAACCAAAATTTGACCAGTGTACTCCTGCATTCGTATTTTTGTTGTACAAGGCCGAACTCAAGCCGAATCAAGGCGTTTCTTGTGTACTTGGGGAGCCTAAAAAGCCTTTTATAACACTGGCACTGGGCTTTTTCCATCATCTTTTCCATCTTACCTGGGAATGCCTGTGATGCATACCCAGCAACCGCAAGGAGTTTGGATTTTGTGACTCTCATGATGGGTTTCATGGTAGGGCTGTGTAGTTTGCCTTGGAGTTTGCAGAGGGCGTAAATGGTGGCTTGTATTTTGGCTTGCGTCTTGGCCTGGTGCAGGGTTGCCTTGCCTTTGTCGTTCAGCCATGCCCCTAGATATTGATACGCTCTTTCTGTGGCTATGCTGTTGTTGCCCAGTCTCCACTTTAAACCTGTTTTCTTCAGGTGTTTACCAAACACCACAACTTTTGTTTTACTGGGGTTGGCCACAAGTTCGTTTTCTAGGTTGTAGTTGTTTAATGCATTCAACCCTCTTTGTAAACCTACTCTGGTATGGTCAAGAATCACCAGATCGTCAGCATACTGGAGTATATTTAATCGTTGCTGTCCGATTTTTGGGATTACCAAACTTGCTCCTTGTATAGCTTTCCCCAGGTCTGACTGTCTATTTGCGGATAAGATTCCTACACTTAGAAACCCAGTGTTGACACTTAAGGTAGACTGAACAGTCTGCCTTCAAATGAGCCACCTCCGACTGACCTCCCTAGGCGATCTGTACCCAGGAAGAACATTTATCATGCAATAGTCCCTTAGGGAATGCTCCCACTGCACGCCCTTAGACTTAGTCAAGTTTCTCTGACTCCGAACTACCTGCAAAGCACTTCACAGCACATTCACCATCGCTCCTGCACCCATGCATGCACTAGAGAAACTTCTTGACTGTACACTACCATGGAAGACAAAGCACTTGCCTGCACCCCCAAAGCAGGAACTCCATGGCTGAGGGCTCTGTGTCCCTCTCCTACAGAGAAACAATGGCAGTACTATTGCACTTAGACCGGCGTGCTCTCACTCAACTTTAGATTGCAACTAGTACACATCAAATTCCTCCACAGGGTGTACCGCACTCTTGAGCTACTATGTAAAATTGGCCTTATCTGGCTCAGTAGGGTCCTGGCGTCTTCTTCTTACAAGAGGCCCATTTAATGAGTGCAGACTACTATTGAATGCGCCATCGTTGCTTTCCCCACCAATACTGAGCATCCCCAACCATTAAAATGGCAGGGATCTAAATATTCTGCAAATCACACATAGGAAACGACCCTACCTCGGTGACGCAAGACCCAGGGGGGAGATTCCGAAAGATTATCTCCCACAAAGGCGCTAAAACAATTACAATGCTTAACATATATGCCTCCAACATGTCTCAAGACTCGTTTCTACGCAACACAACAACAGCTACGAGGAGCCACAGGGGGCATAATAGTGGGGGGAGATCTCAATCTAGCATAGGATGCTAACTTCTACCAGGAGACAGGGGTGATGTCAGCCGTATTAAAAAAGGAAATCACCGAACCTCCACCCACAATCTACCTCTACCCCAACACTAGAGTCTTCACTTTCTGTTCACACGTCCACACATTTTAATCTTGCATTGACTACATATTCATAAACCACTCTCTTCTCACTACAGTTGCCTCGGCTATCATATCTGATATATCTATCTCAGATCATGCCCATGTGGAACTCACTTGGCATAGAGACCCACGTCTTCCCTGACATCCCGCGCTGTGGAGTCTTAACCCTCAAATACAGAGAGACCCGGTGAACAGGGTTGCTATCTTGGAGGCCATAAACGACTACTTCACACACAACTCATCCCCAGAGGTCCTGGTACATACACGCTGGGAAGCTTTCAAAGCCACAATCCGGGGCACAATCATACGCATTTAGAAGCGTAGGGCCAGAGAGGCAAGACTCGTGGAAAATTCTCTGACAGCAGTGATACAAGACTTGGAGGCCCTTGACAAACGAAAGCCCACCAAGCTCCTTAAACGGAAACTGGCTATAACTAGGGTTCAACTAAAACTCCACAGAACCAACTGCATGGAACACATCCTGCTAACAATAGGGCAGCGCTTCTATGACGAGACAACAAAGTGGGCTCCCTCCTTGCCCAGAAATTAAAAGCCCAGCAGGCCAGGACCATATCTCCTGGGTACAACTAGTTGTGGGAATCTGGGTGGTAAAGGAGAGGGATAAGTAAGAGGCCTTCTGTGAATTCTATCAGACTCTGTATATGCAGGACACTGTGGATCCTGCCCACACACAACTTTTTCTAGGTATATGTGACTGGGACCCATTGTAAGTCAATGAATGGACTCCTTGGAAGCCCTCATAGACTCTGAAGAGCTGTGTCAGGCGATCCGAGCCATGCCAACCAACAAGTAAAACACCATGGCCAGCTGCCTACCATTAGAATTTTACAAAGTGTTTTTATCTAATCTTCTAGAACATCTGCTCCTACTCCACAACTCAGACACCAGCCTGACCACCACTATGTGGGAAGCAGAGATATCGCTAGTCCCCAAGCCAGGTAAAGTTCTGACAGAATGTGCATCATACCAGCCCATTGCTCTATTAAACGCAAATGCCAAAATCAGTACTAAAATACTAGCTAAGCGCTTAGACCCCCTGCTCCCAGGCCTCATATCCGGACCAGGTAGGATTTATTCGTAACCATCAAGGAGCTGACAACATCCGTCGTCTGGCTCTTCTAAATGAAAAACCCAAAAAGCACGAGATCCCAGCTTTACTCCTTTCTCTCAATGCAGAGAAAGCATTCGACTGCATGAGCTGGGCTTTCATGATGGAAGTCCTACACAAACTTCTGAAGAGACTGGGATTTAGAGGAAAAATCTTGGCGGCCTATACTAACCCCATCGCAGTGATCAGAGTAAATGGACAACGCATGGCACCCATCACCCTGAGACACGAATGAGACAGGGATTTTCCCAGTTCTCCCTCCTCTTTGCTCTGGCAGTCGAACCTCTAGCCACCAGAGTTCGACAGTAGCACGCAATCCCATTTGGCGGCCAATCACACAAGATAAGCCTGTTTGCAAATGATTTCCTCCACACTACCCAACCCGGCAGACTCTCTTGCAGCTTTAACCCCATCTTGGAGGACTTTGAAAGAGTCTCAGGCTTCAGGGTCAACTTGGCCTAATCTCACCAACTCAGTATCACAATCCCACCAGCTGACCTCCTGATCCTCAAAGAATTGACCCCCGTTCTGTAGGCCCAGCAGTCGATCAAATATTTGGGACTAAACATCACACCTCACCTAGAGGATGGTTGAGAACTAACTGGAGGCAACTCCGTAAAAATATTCTTAAAGACTTTCGGCGATGGCGCCTACTCTACCTGTCTTAGTTGGGGTGTATAAACATTGTTAAAATAAATATCCTCCCCAGAGTCCTATATCTATTTTAAACGCTACCGACTTCTATACTAACCCAGGACATAATCCAGCTCCAGAATAATATACACACATTTATTTGGGCGGGGAAAACTCCACGAATCTCCAACAAAATCTTAAGGCTCCTAAGAGATGGGGGTCTGGCATGCCCCAACCTCTAGGAATATTACTGGGCGGCCCACCTCCGACATGTTTCGGAGTTGACAGTCTGTGAAAGCGACAAACATTGGCTGCACATGGATTGGGTGGTGATCTGCCGCCTGCTCTGGGACTTAGCATGGCTACAGAGGCTTGCACACCCCCACAAAGACGGTTCTAGATATCTGGCATCACGCACATGTGATAGGTGTCAGAAAGAGACTCACGGTCTTCCCATCTCCCTTTGCTAGAAACTTGGAATTCATGCCAACCCTACAGCCCGCCACCTTCCCAAAGTGGGAGAGGGGTGACTGCAGAATTATGGGCAACCTCTTTCGGGGCAACAACATTAAATCATTTGAACAATGCAAATAAGATTTGAATATCACAGAGAAGTCTCAACTCCAGTACTACCAGCTCAGACACTTGGTATCCACCATCCAAGACTCTAAACCCTGTTCCCTCCACAACTACCAATTGAGAAGGGCGGCAGACTTGGGAAAGGACATACCCACTAATGACTAGTAACTCCTATGGGCAGCCATACCGAAATCCCTCCACAGCATTTCCCAGCGGGAACTGGCATATAAAGTGATGATCAATACTATCTCACCCCCAGCAGGCTCCTCATATGTACTCCATGACCTCCAACCTCTGCTGGCGCTGTAACCAAGAGATTGGCATGTTCAAACGTGTGGTGGGCCTGTGCACCAATTCAGGCGTTCTGGAAAGACATTGTGGGTCACATCAAAGCTATTCTGGGATACCCTATCCCAGCGAGCCCGGCTTTGGCTCCTGGTGATACGACCAACAGAGATGACTGGGTTAACGGGCTCGGACTGGACACTTACACACCACGTGATGGGAGGGGGCAAACAACTGATTGTCCTCTGTTGAAAGCCACCACCCCATCCCTATGGTTCCACAAGATGTGACATACCACTCGCCGCTTAGCAAACAGATTAGAAATTCACTTGTCTTTGGCAGCCTCTCATAGGTTACATGTCCAAGCTCGGATTTAGTAGCTTCACACCACAAAGGCTCAGGGCCCTGCAACTTTTTGATTGGTTCGAGAATCAAGACCTTGTACTCGACATTTTTTTTGTTGTTGCAGATTTATATAGCGTGAACTCGACCCGAAGGTATTGGAGCGCTTTAAATGAGCACCAGTTACGTTACACAAGGACACATTCATTTTTTGGCACGGGGAAATTAAGTGATTTGCCCAGAATCACAGGATGTTGAGCCGACGCCAAGGCTCAAACCTGGTTCCTCAGCTCCCACGTCGGCAGCTCTGGCCATAAGGCCGCACCCTCTCCCCTATTGGGACGGTGAGTATTATCACGGCTCCCCAGCTCTACCTCCCTCCTTTCCTTCGACTCCTCCTCCCTTCCACAGACACCCTACCTTTTCACGGGTTAGCATTGACACCTTTCCTTACCAAATGCTGTCTCCCTAGAGGGATTTTTAGGCAGACTGCTGGCACTGATGGGTGGTAGGAGGGCAGGAGGCTTTGTCGCTTGTTGTACTCCTTAAATAGCTTATGCCAAGCAATTGTGTCTGCGCTTTTTTGTAGTGGAAAATTAATTAAAGATCTGTTTTAAAAATGGCCCTTATCGACCACTCCCACTGGACACGCTGTAGTGCCATAGACCCTGGCTTCTTGCATTTATCATGGGACTACTCTCGTGTTGCTGGGTATTGGGCATCCATGTCCAACATTATCTGCAACATTATTTACTTTAGACCTCAGAGTACTCCACTAGTGGCCCTCCTAGGTTATGTTGAGGATGTACCGGCCAGGATTAGCCGCCTTGCTGCCCTATTCCAAAAACTAGCTATGTGCAGGGTAGTAATACACTGGGTCCGTGGGATGCCACCCCGGACGCAGGATTGTCTATAGGACATAGTGTACTGCTACGAACAGCTTGAACAATACTGGGAACTCATGCCTGGTAAATCCCGCCCTAGAGCTATTTGGGGTCCGGTCGTCATCTATTTGATTGATCCCACAGCACTCGCTGAGGTCCATGAAGAACGGGCCACTGCCTAAGTACCCTTTGGTTGAGTAAAAGTGCTTCAGACACTGGTTTTTGTGGTGTGTTGTGGCCCTAGTGCAGGTCACAGTGCCGCGTGTAAGTCGCAGTAATGGGGACGGCACGCTTCCGGGCAGGTTTGCATGTTAAATAACGGCACGGCAGCAGATCCTCTAGTTATCAACTACTGTGGCATCACTTTGACAATATTGTACTGTATTGCATGCCACAATCATTCATGTAACAACAAATGCCAGTGTGTGCCCTTGTGATCCGAAGCATATTCAGATACGCCACCTCCAGGGAATTGCTTTTGCAGGATGTTAATGACTGTTTAATAAACATTATATAAATCAAAAAAATATATATGCGCAGCTCCTGACCTCGCCTACTACAGATTTAGGCCAGTCCCCCAACGGCCCCATTTTGAGCTCGACACATCTCTCTTCAACTATTTGCTTTGGGGTCCAACCACAGTCTGTGGAAGACATTTTGAAGATATCCGCCCTGCTACAAAGGTTCCATTCTGTGTGGAGCACACACCCTGATGACATGATAGGCAGGCCTCTCCCCCACAGCAGTGCCTGTAGAGTGAAACATTATTGTTTAGGGATGGATGTATTACCCTTGATCTTTGTGTAGTCTTGCTGACCTGCTGCATAGAGGTCAGTCCAGTCTGATGGCCAAGGGTGTTGACCTAGGCTTGGAGCCCTCTTCTCTGACATTACCTGTTGGAAAGCTGCAGCACGTTGGTTCTCACCACCTCCCTTCACCGCATCCCACTCCACTTACTCCAGAAGATCTCATGTCCCTACATGTGGTCAGACAGGCCCAGTACGTCTCTCCCTGGGAAGTTATAATGTTCCACATTTTGAAGCGATTCAATTTGTGAGGTGTCTTTGAACCTCCTTGGGAATGCTTTACAATGTTAGCAGGGTACGAACAACTTTAATATGGTCATTGCACCCCTTAAATACAAAACATGCAGCAGGGTGAAGATTCCGATCCTACAAGACCCAGACAATACTCTTGTTTTCAAGGATGTACCACAGCTTGGGACAGCAAGCCGCACGCTTTCAAGTAGGCGACAACTACAGCCATGCTTCAGAGGCCAGCTCAAGCACTTCCTGCCAAACCTGGGTTTAACTTCCCAGACATGCAATCAGTTTAATAGTAGTTTAACTGTAGGAATGTGTCAGGCTCTGTATATTGCTAATATTTCAAGATCCATTTCCGTCTGTTTTAAGCCCCAGGCCACTACTTGCCTGATAATGCCCTACTCTGCAGCTTGCAATCCCTAAGTGCTGGTAAAGTGCCAGCACTCTCCATGTTTCCAGCTGTCATAGCATAAATGCTAAATATCCTCACCGCTGGGCCAGAAGGTTCTACTACAAGTAGGACACTTTCTTTCAAATAATCATCTATTATTGCCTATTTAAAGACACAATTCGCTGACGTTTTTAAAGAGCATTTAGAATGAGAATAGCGGTAAGCCGTTAATTGGATTAAACGCCCTTGCATTGTTGTCTTCCCTAAAAGGAACTCATGTAGGGGATGTCGATTGGTAGGTACACACTCCTTAAGGGGGTACCTGATGCTGTCACTTTCCGGCAGCGGCTGCTGCAGCAGATCAGAAGCATTGACAGTCAGTTCATTTTTCCACTCTGTGGAGCACGGATCCCCAAAACTGCACCTGTAATCCTTCACCAGTCCTATATTGAGAGCTACATTTCAATTTTAGTTTAATTTTATTGTACATGACAATTCAATGTTATCATAATTTAACAAGGTAAAAACATAGAATAACAGGAAATATCATATCTGTTCGGTTTAAAACTTGATCATCCTACCCAAGGTTCATAGTTCATAGATTCCCGAATTTCACTTTCCCTTATCCTGCTGCTTGAAAACGCAGTCTAAAAAAACTCATTACTCAGCAGCGATGAGCAAACACATCTCGAACACACACTGTTTTCCTGGCCACTGGCACAGAAATATTTAAAATATGTTAACAGGTGACCAGTATTTGATCACATAGTCACAAACTGACCCAGCAGCATTTCATTGCAAGAACAAGAATTGTACGTGTTCCTGTTAGCTGGTGCTATCCCCTCTTCATCCTTTGAAAATCTTGATATTCCAGTTATCTACAGTACCTGCAAAAAACAAAGGCCCCGCCTTCCGTGCCAGGGAGCGGGCCTGTTTGCAAGTGTGAGAAGCCTTGCAGCGCCAGGGAGCAGGCCTGTTTGCAAGTGTGAGAAGCCTTCCAGTGCCAGGGAGCGGGCCTGTTTGCAAGTGTGAGAAGCCTTCCAGCGCCAGGGAGCAGGCCTGTTTGCAAGTGTGAGAAGCCTTCCAGTGCCAGGGAGCAGGCCTGTTTGCAAGTGTGAGAAGCCTTCCAGTGCCAGGGAGCAGGCCTGTTTGCAAGTGTGAGAAGCCTTCCAGCGCCAGGGAGCTGGCCTGTTTGCAAGTGTGAGAAGCCAGTCTTCCAGTGCCAGGGAGCAGGCCTGTTTGCAAGTGTGAGAAGCCTTCCAGTGCCAGGGAGCAGGCCTGTTTGCAAGTGTGAGAAGCCTTCCAGCGCCAGGGAGCAGGCCTGTTTGCAAGTGTGAGAAGCCTTGCAGTGCCAGGGAGCAGGCCTGTTTGCAAGTGTGAGAAGCCTTCCAGTGCCAGGGAGCGGGCCTGTTTGCAAGTGTGAGAAGCCTTCCAGCGCCAGGGAGCAGGCCTGTTTGCAAGTGTGAGAAGCCTTCCAGTGCCAGGGAGCGGGCCTGTTTGCAAGTGTGAGAAGCCTTCCAGTGCCAGGGAGCAGGCCTGTTTGCAAGTGTGAGAAGCCTTCCAGTGCCAGGGAGCAGGCCTGTTTGCAAGTGTGAGAAGCCTTCCAGCGCCAGGGAGCTGGCCTGTTTGCAAGTGTGAGAAGCCAGTCTTCCAGTGCCAGGGAGCAGGCCTGTTTGCAAGTGTGAGAAGCCTTCCAGTGCCAGGGAGCAGGCCTGTTTGCAAGTGTGAGAAGCCTTCCAGCGCCAGGGAGCAGGCCTGTTTGCAAGTGTGAGAAGCCTTGCAGCGCCAGGGAGCAGGCCTGTTTGCAAGTGTGAGAAGCCTTCCAGTGCCAGGGAGCGGGCCTGTTTGCAAGTGTGAGAAGCCTTCCAGCGCCAGGGAGCAGGCCTGTTTGCAAGTGTGAGAAGCCTTCCAGTGCCAGGGAGCGGGCCTGTTTGCAAGTGTGAGAAGCCTTCCAGTGCCAGGGAGCGGGCCTGTTTGCAAATGTGAGAAGCCTTCCAGCACCAGGGAGCAGGCCTGTTTGCAAGTGTGAGAAGCCTTCCAGTGCCAGGGAGCAGGCCTGTTTGCAAGTGTGAGAAGCCTTCCAGTGCCAGGGAGCAGGCCTGCTTGCAAGTGTGAGAAGCCTTCCAGCGCCAGGGAGCTGGCCTGTTTGGAAGTGTGAGAAGCCAGTCTTCCAGTGCCAGGGAGCAGGCCTGTTTGCAAGTGTGAGAAGCCTTCCAGTGCCAGGGAGCAGGCCTGTTTGCAAGTGTGAGAAGCCTTCCAGTGCCAGGGAGCGGGCCTGTTTGCAAGTGTGAGAAGCCTTCCAGCGCCAGGGAGCAGGCCTGTTTGCAAGTGTGAGAAGCCAGTCTTCCAGTGCCAGGGAGCAGGCCTGTTTGCAAGTGTGAGAAGCCTTCCAGTGCCAGGGAGCAGGCCTGTTTGCAAGTGTGAGAAGCCTTCCAGCGCCAGGGAGCAGGCCTGTTTGCAAGTGTGAGAAGCCAGGGAGCAGGCCTGTTTGCAAGTGTGAGAAGCCTTCCAGTGCCAGGGAGCAGGCCTGTTTGCAAGTGTGAGAAGCCTTCCAGCGCCAGGGAGCAGGCCTGTTTGCAAGTGTGAGAAGCCTTGCAGCGCCAGGGAGCAGGCCTGTTTGCAAGTGTGAGAAGCCTGCCAGAGCCAGGGAGCAGGCCTGTTTGCAAGTGTGAGAAGCCTTCCAGTGCCAGGGAGCGGGCCTGTTTGCAAGTGTGAGCAGCCAGTCTTCCAGTGCCAGGGAGCTGGCCTGTTTGCAAGTGTGAGAAGCCTTCCAGCGCCAGGGAGCAGGCCTGTTTGCAAGTGTGAGAAGCCTCCCAGCGCCAGGGAGCAGGCCTGTTTGCAAGTGTGAGAAGCCTTCCAGCGCCAGGGAGCAGGCCTGTTTGCAAGTGTGAGAAGCCAGGGAGCAGGCCTGTTTGCAAGTGCGAGAAGCCTTCCAGTGCCAGGGAGCAGGCCTGTTTGCAAGTGTGAGAAGCCTTCCAGCGCCAGGGAGCAGGCCTGTTTGCAAGTGTGAGAAGCCTTGCAGCGCCAGGGAGCAGGCCTGTTTGCAAGTGTGAGAAGCCTTCCAGTGCCAGGGAGCAGGCCTGTTTGCAAGTGTGAGAAGCCTTCCAGTGCCAGGGAGCGGGCCTGTTTGCAAGTGTGAGCAGCCAGTCTTCCAGTGCCAGGGAGCTGGCCTGTTTGCAAGTGTGAGAAGCCTTCCAGCGCCAGGGAGCAGGCCTGTTTGCAAGTGTGAGAAGCCTCCCAGCGCCAGGGAGCTGGCCTGTTTGCAAGTGTGAGAAGCCTTGCAGCGCCAGGGAGCAGGCCTGTTTGCAAGTGTGAGAAGCCTTCCAGTGCCAGGGAGCAGGGCTGTTTGCAAGTGTGAGAAGCCTTCCAGTGCCAGGGAGCAGGCCTGTTTGCAAGTGTGAGAAGCCTTCCAGTGCCAGGGAGCTGGCCTGTTTGCAAGTGTGAGAAGCCTTCCAGTGCCAGGGAGCAGGCCTGTTTGCAAGTGTGAGAAGCCTTCCAGTGCCAGGGAGCAGGCCTGTTTGCAAGTGTGAGAAGCCTTCCAGCGCCAGGGAGCAGGCCTGTTTGCAAGTGTGAGAAGCCTTCCAGTGCCAGGGAGCAGGCCTGTTTGCAAGTGTGAGAAGCCTTCCAGCGTCATGGAGCTGGCCTGTTTGCAAGTGTGAGAAGCCTTCCAGCGCCAGGGAGCGGACCTGTTTGCAAGTGTGAGAAGCCTTCCAGCGCCAAGGAGTGGGCCTGTTTGCAAGTGTGAGAAGCCTTCTGGCGCCAGGGATCGGGCCTATTTGCAAGTGTGAGAAGCCTTCCAGCGCCAAGGAGCAGGCCTGTTTGCAAGTGTGAGAAGCCTTCCGGTGCTAGGGAAAAGGCCTGTTTGCAAATGTGAGAAGCCTCCCAGCGCCGTACTCGGCAACACGAGGAGCGACGTCCGTGTGTGGGATCAAACTACTAAGAAATAAGATTCTGGACTTCTGGGACATACAGGGATCCCTTGGATTTAACATTGAGAAGTGAGACGTCGCGAGATATTGAATCCCAGTGTGGGTTGGAATTAACACCACTAATAAAGGTTATACACAGGAAGACAATAGCCTTGATAAAGTCGCGGGATTAATTCCCATGTAAGCGACTGAAACACGTGTTGGCTGTCTGAACATCGGAAAACAAAAAGGAAAAAAGAAATAAGAACTTACCTACTTGTATTTTACTTATGCTCACATCAAGCATGTTTATGTATATTGTGACATAACAGACGTGTGCTGAGGAATTTCTTTGTATATCTGTCAATTGGCCAAGGCCATTTTGTATTTTGAGGAGGTCAGTGGTTCTCTTCACCTTGCAGCACCGTGATCAATACAGCAAGTAAATATCAAATATTTGTGTTATCTCTCCAGAGTGGCGCCTTCATTTACCCAACTAAATACCACTGCTCATTAGGTGCTCAGGGAGCTGGCCTGTTTGCAAGTGTGAGAAGCCTTGCAGCGCCAGGGAGCAGGCCTGTTTGCAAGTGTGAGAAGCCTTCCAGTGCCAGGGAGCAGGCCTGTTTGCAAGTGTGAGAAGCCTTCCAGCGCCAGGGAGCTGGCCTGTTTGCAAGTGTGAGAAGCCTTCCAGCGCCATGGAGCGCGCCTGTTTGCAAGTGTGAGAAGCCTTCCAGCGCCAGGGAGCAGGCCTGTTTGCAAGTGTGAGAAGCCTTCCAGCGCCAGGGAGCTGGCCTGTTTGCAAGTGTGAGAAGCCTTCCAGCGCCAGGGAGCAGGCCTGTTTGCAAGTGTGAGAAGCCTTCCAGCGCCAGGGAGCAGGCCTGTTTGCAAGTGTGAGAAGCCTTCCAGCACCAGGGGGCAAGCCTGTTTTCAAGTGTGAGAAGCCTTCCAGTGCCAGGGAGCAGGCCTGTTTGCAAGTGTGAGAAGCCTTCCAGCGCCAGGGAGCTGGCCTGTTTGCAAGTGTGAGAAGCCTTCCAGCACCAGGGGGCAAGCCTGTTTGCAAGTGTGAGAAGCCTTCCAGTGCCAGGGAGCGGGCCTGTTTGCAAGTGTGAGAAGCCTTGCAGCGCCAGGGAGCAGGCCTGTTTGCAAGTGTGAGAAGCCTTGCAGCGCCAGGGAGCAGGCCTGTTTGTAAGTGTGAGAAGCCATCCAGTGCCAGGGAGCAGGCCTGTTTGCAAGTGTGAGAAGCCTTCCAGCGCCAGGGAGCTGGCCTGTTTGCAAGTGTGAGAAGCCTTCCAGCGCCAGGGAGCTGGCCTGTTTGCAAGTGTGAGAAGCCTTCCAGTGCCAGGGAGCAGGCCTGTTTGCAAGTGTGAGAAGCCTTGCAGCGCCAGGGAGCAGGCCTGTTTGCAAGTGTGAGAAGCCTTCCAGTGCCAGGGAGCAGGCCTGTTTGCAAGTGTGAGAAGCCTTCCAGTGCCAGGGAGCGGACCTGTTTGCAAGTGTGAGAAGCCTTCCAGTGCCAGGGAGCTGGCCTGTTTGCAAGTGTGAGAAGCCTTCCAGCGCCAGGGAGCGGGCCTGTTTGCAAGTGTGAGAAGTCTTGCAGCGCCAGGGAGCAGGCCTGTTTGCAAGTGTGAGAAGCCATCCAGTGCCAGGCAGCAGGCCTGTTTGCAAGTGTGAGAAGCCTTCCAGTGCCTGGGAGCTGGCCTATTTGCAAGTCTGAGAAGCCTTCCAGTGCCAGGGAGCGGGCCTGTTTGCAAGTGTGAGAAGCCATCCAGCGCCAGGGAGCAGGCCTGTTTGCAAGTGTGAGAAGCCTTCCAGCGCCAGGGAGCGGCCCTGTTTGCAACTGTGAGAATGCCTTCCAGTGCCAGGGAGCAGGCCTGTTTGCAAGTGTGAGAAGCCTTCCGGTGCCAGGGAGCGGGCCTGTTTGCAAGTGTGAGAAGCTTTCCAGTGCCATGGAGCTGGCCTGTTTGCAAGTGTGAGAAACCTTCCAGTGCCAGGGAGCTGGCCTGTTTGTAAGTGTGAGAAGCCAGTCTTCCAGTGCCAGGGAGTAGGCCTGTTTGCAAGTGTGAGAAGCCTTCCAGCGCCAGGGAGCTGGCCTGTTTGCAAGTGTGAGAAGCCTTCCAGTGCCAGGGAGCAGGCCTGTTTGCAAGTGTGAGAAGCCAGTCTTCCAGTGCCAGGGAGCAGGCCTGTTTGCAAGTGTGAGAAGCCTTCCAGTGCCAGGGAGCAGGCCTGTTTGCAAGTGTGAGAAGCCTTCCAGCGCCATGGAGCTGGCCTGTTTGCAAGTGTGAGAAGCCTTCCAGCGCCAGGGAGCGGACCTGTTTGCAAGTGTGAGAAGCCTTCCAGCGCCAAGGAGTGGGCCTGTTTGCAAGTGTGAGAAGCCTTCTGGCGCCAGGGATCGGGCCTATTTGCAAGTGTGAGAAGCCTTCCAGCGCCAAGGAGCAGGCCTGTTTGCAAGTGTGAGAAGCCTTCCGGTGCTAGGGAACAGGCCTGTTTGCAAATGTGAGAAGCCTCCCAGCGCCATGGAGCAGGCCTGTTTGCAAGTGTGAGAAGCCTTCCAGTGCCAGGGAGAGGGCCTGTTTGCAAGTGTGAGAAGCCTTCCAGTGCCAGGGAGCAGGCCTGTTTGCAAGTGTGAGAAGCCTTCCAGTGCCAGGGAGCAGGCCTGTTTGCAAGTGTGAGAAGCCATCCAGCGCCAGGGAGCAGGTCTGTTTGCAAGTGTGAGAAGCCTTCTAGTGCCAGGGAGCTGGCCTATTTGCAAGTGTGAGAAGCCTTCCAGCGCCAGGGAGAGGGCCTGTTTGCAAGTGTGAGAAGCCTTCCAGCGCCAGGGAGCAGGCCTGTTTGCAAGAGTGAGAAGCCTTCCAGTGCCAGGGAGCTGGCCTGTTTGCAAGTGTGAGAAGCCTTCCAGTGCCAAGGAGCGGGCCTGTTTGCAAGTGTGAGAAGCCTTCCAGCGCCATGGAGCTTGCCTATTTGCAAGTGTGAGAAGCCTTCCAGTGCCAGGGAGCGGGCTTGTTTGCAAGTGTGAGAAGCCTTCCAGCGCCATGGAGCAGCCTGTTTGCAAGTGTGAGAAGCCTTCCAGTGCCAGGGAGCAGGCCTATTTGCAAGTGTGAGAAGCCTTCCAGTGCCAGGGAGCTGGCCTGTTTGCAAGTGTGAGAAGCCTTCCAGCGCCAGGGAGCGGGCCTGTTTGCAAGTGTGAGAAGTCTTCTAGTGCCAGGGAGCTGGCCTGTTTGCAAGTGTGAGAAGCCTTCCAGCGCCAGGGAGAGGGCCTGTTTGCAAGTGTGAGAAGCCTTCCAGCGCCAGGGAGCAGGCCTGTTTGCAAGAGTGAGAAGCCTTCCAGTGCCAGGGAGCTGGCCTGTTTGCAAGTGTGAGAAGCCTTCCAGTGCCAAGGAGCGGGCCTGTTTGCAAGTGTGAGAAGCCTTCCAGCGCCATGGAGCTTGCCTATTTGCAAGTGTGAGAAGCCTTCCAGTGCCAGGGAGCGGGCTTGTTTGCAAGTGTGAGAAGCCTTCCAGCGCCATGGAGCAGCCTGTTTGCAAGTGTGAGAAGCCTTCCAGTGCCAGGGAGCAGGCCTATTTGCAAGTGTGAGAAGCCTTCCAGTGCCAGGGAGCTGGCCTGTTTGCAAGTGTGAGAAGCCTTCCAGCGCCAGGGAGCGGGCCTGTTTGCAAGTGTGAGAAGTCTTGCAGAGCCAGGGAGCAGGCCTGTTTGCAAGTGTGAGAAGCCATCCAGTGCCAGGCAGCAGGCCTGTTTGCAAGTGTGAGAAGCCTTCCAGTGCCAGGGAGCTGGCCTATTTGCAAGTCTGAGAAGCCTTCCAGTGCCAGGGAGCGGGCCTGTTTGCAAGTGTGAGAAGCCATCCAGCGCCAGGGAGCAGGCCTGTTTGCAAGTGTGAGAAGCCTTCCAGCGCCAGGGAGCGGCCCTGTTTGCAACTGTGAGAATGCCTTCCAGTGCCAGGGAGCAGGCCTGTTTGCAAGTGTGAGAAGCCTTCCGGTGCCAGGGAGCGGGCCTGTTTGCAAGTGTGAGAAGCTTTCCAGTGCCATGGAGCTGGCCTGTTTGCAAGTGTGAGAAACCTTCCAGTGCCAGGGAGCTGGCCTGTTTGTAAGTGTGAGAAGCCAGTCTTCCAGTGCCAGGGAGCAGGCCTGTTTGCAAGTGTGAGAAGCCTTCCAGCGCCAGGGAGCTGGCCTGTTTGCAAGTGTGAGAAGCCATCCAGTGCCAGCGAGCAGGCCTGTTTGCAAGTGTGAGAAGCCAGTCTTCCAGTGCCAGGGAGCAGGCCTGTTTGCAAGTGTGAGAAGCCTTCCAGTGCCAGGGAGCAGGCCTGTTTGCAAGTGTGAGAAGCCTTCCAGCGCCATGGAGCTGTCCTGTTTGCAAGTGTGAGAAGCCTTCCAGCGCCAGGGAGCGGACCTGTTTGCAAGTGTGAGAAGCCTTCCAGCGCCAGGGATCGGGCCTATTTGCAAGTGTGAGAAGCCTTCCAGCGCCAAGGAGCAGGCCTGTTTGCAAGTGTGAGAAGCCTTCCGGTGCTAGGGAACAGGCCTGTTTGCAAATGTGAGAAGCCTCCCAGCGCCATGGAGCAGGCCTGTTTGCAAGTGTGAGAAGCCTTCCAGTGCCAGGGAGCGGGCCTGTTTGCAAGTGTGAGAAGCCTTCCAGTGCCAGGGAGCAGGCCTGTTTGCAAGTGTGAGAAGCCTTCCAGTGCCAGGGAGCAGGCCTGTTTGCAAGTGTGAGAAGCCATCCAGCGCCAGGGAGCAGGTCTGTTTGCAAGTGTGAGAAGCCTTCTAGTGCCAGGGAGCTGGCCTATTTGCAAGTGTGAGAAGCCTTCCAGCGCCAGGGAGAGGGCCTGTTTGCAAGAGTGAGAAGCCTTCCAGTGCCAGGGAGCTGGCCTGTTTGCAAGTGTGAGAAGCCTTCCAGTGCCAAGGAGCGGGCCTGTTTGCAAGTGTGAGAAGCCTTCCAGCGCCATGGAGCTTGCCTATTTGCAAGTGTGAGAAGCCTTCCAGTGCCAGGGAGCGGGCTTGTTTGCAAGTGTGAGAAGCCTTCCAGCGCCATGGAGCAGCCTGTTTGCAAGTGTGAGAAGCCTTCCAGTGCCAGGGAGCAGGCCTATTTGCAAGTGTGAGAAACCTTCCAGTGCCAGGGAGCAGGCCTGTTTGCAAGTGTGAGAAGCCTTCCAGCGCCAGGGAGCAGGCCTGTTTGCAAGTGTGAGAAGCCTTGCAGCGCCAGGGAGCAGGCCTGTTTGCAAGTGTGAGAAGCCTTCCAGCGCCAGGGAGCAGGCCTGTTTGCAAGTGTGAGAAGCCTTGCAGCGCCAGGGAGCAGGCCTGTTTGCAAGTGTGAGAAGCCTTCCAGTGCCAGGGAGCAGGGCTGTTTGCAAGTGTGAGAAGCCATCCAGCGCCAGGGAGCAGGTCTGTTTGCAAGTGTGAGAAGCCTTCCAGCGCCAGGGAGCTGGCCTGTTTGCAAGTGTGAGAAGCCTTGCAGCGCCAGGGAGCAGGCCTGTTTGCAAGTGTGAGAAGCCATCCAGTGCCAGGCAGCAGGCCTGTTTGCAAGTGTGAGAAGCCTTCCAGTGCCAAGGAGCTGGCTTATTTGCAAGTCTGAGAAGCCTTCCAGTGCCAGGGAGCGGGCCTGTTTGCAAGTGTGAGAAGCCATCCAGCGCCAGGGAGCAGGCCTGTTTGCAAGTGTGAGAAGCCTTCCAGCGCCAGGGAGCTGGCCTGTTTGCAAGTGTGAGAGGCCTTCCAGCACCAGGGGGCAAGCCTGTTTGCAAGTGTGAGAAGCCTTCCAGTGCCAGGGAGCAGGCCTGTTTGCAAGTGTGAGAAGCCTTCCAGCGCCAGGGAGCTGGCCTGTTTGCAAGTGTGAGAAGCCTTCCAGCACCAGGGGGCAAGCCTGTTTGCAAGTGTGAGAAGCCTTCCAGTGCCAGGGAGCGGGCCTGTTTGCAAGTGTGAGAAGCCTTCCAGTGCCAGGGAGCGGGCCTGTTTGCAAGTGTGAGAAGCCTTCCAGTGCCAGGGAGCTGGCCTGTTTGCAAGTGTGAGAAGCCTTCCAGTGCCAGGGAGCTGGCCTGTTTGCAAGTGTGAGAAGCCTTCCAGCGCCAGGGAGCTGGCCTGTTTGCAAGTGTGAGAAGCCTTTCAGCACCAGGGGGCAAGCCTGTTTGCAAGTGTGAGAAGCCTTCCAGTGCCAGGGAGCGGGCCTGTTTGCAAGTGTGAGAAGCCTTCCAGTACCAGGGAGTTGGCCTGTTTGCAAGTGTGAGAAGCCTTCCAGTGCAAGGGAGCGGGCCTGTTTGCAAGTGTGAGAAGCCTTCCAGTGCCAGGGAGCTGGCCTGTTTGCAAGTGTGAGAAGCCTTCCAGTGCCACGGAGCGGGCCTGTTTGCAAGCGTGAGAAGCCTTCCAGTGCCAGGGAGCAGGCCTGTTTGCAAGTGTGAGAAGCCTTCCAGCGCCAGGGAGCTGGCCTGTTTGCAAGTGTGAGAAGCCTTCCAGCGCCAGGGAGCTGGCCTGTTTGCAAGTGTGAGAAGCCTTCCAGTGCCAGGGAGCAGGCCTGTTTGCAAGTGTGAGAAGCCTTGCAGCGCCAGGGAGCAGGCCTGTTTGCAAGTGTGAGAAGCCTTCCAGTGCCAGGGAGCAGGCCTGTTTGCAAGTGTGAGAAGCCTTCCAGTGCCAGGGAGCGGACCTGTTTGCAAGTGTGAGAAGCCTTCCAGTGCCAGGGAGCTGGCCTGTTTGCAAGTGTGAGAAGCCTTCCAGCGCCAGGGAGCGGGCCTGTTTGCAAGTGTGAGAAGTCTTGCAGCGCCAGGGAGCAGGCCTGTTTGCAAGTGTGAGAAGCCATCCAGTGCCAGGCAGCAGGCCTGTTTGCAAGTGTGAGAAGCCTTCCAGTGCCAGGGAGCTGGCCTGTTTGCAAGTCTGAGAAGCCTTCCAGTGCCAGGGAGCGGGCCTGTTTGCAAGTGTGAGAAGCCATCCAGCGCCAGGGAGCAGGCCTGTTTGCAAGTGTGAGAAGCCTTCCAGCGCCAGGGAGCAGGCCTGTTTGCAAGTGTGAGAAGCCTTCCAGTGCCAGGGAGCAGGCCTGTTTGCAAGTGTGAGAAGCCTTGCAGCGCCAGGGAGCAGGCCTGTTTGCAAGTGTGAGAAGCCTTGCAGCGCCAGGGAGCAGGCCTGTTTGTAAGTGTGAGAAGCCATCCAGTGCCAGGGAGCAGGCCTGTTTGCAAGTGTGAGAAGCCTTCCAGCGCCAGGGAGCTGGCCTGTTCGCAAGTGTGAGAAGCCTTCCAGCGCCAGGGAGCAGGCCTGTTTGCAAGTGTGAGAAGCCTTGCAGCGCCAGGGAGCAGGCCTGTTTGCAAGTGTGAGAAGCCTTGCAGCGCCAGGGAGCAGGCCTGTTTGTAAGTGTGAGAAGCCATCCAGTGCCAGGGAGCAGGCCTGTTTGCAAGTGTGAGAAGCCTTCCAGCGCCAGGGAGCTGGCCTGTTTGCAAGTGTGAGAAGCCTTCCAGCGCCAGGGAGCTGGCCTGTTTGCAAGTGTGAGAAGCCTTCCAGTGCCAGGGAGCAGGCCTGTTTGCAAGTGTGAGAAGCCTTGCAGCGCCAGGGAGCAGGCCTGTTTGCAAGTGTGAGAAGCCTTCCAGTGCCAGGGAGCAGGCCTGTTTGCAAGTGTGAGAAGCCTTCCAGTGCCAGGGAGCGGACCTGTTTGCAAGTGTGAGAAGCCTTCCAGTGCCAGGGAGCTGGCCTGTTTGCAAGTGTGAGAAGCCTTCGAGCGCCAGGGAGCGGGCCTGTTTGCAAGTGTGAGAAGTCTTGCAGCGCCAGGGAGCAGGCCTGTTTGCAAGTGTGAGAAGCCATCCAGTGCCAGGCAGCAGGCCTGTTTGCAAGTGTGAGAAGCCTTCCAGTGCCAGGGAGCTGGCCTATTTGCAAGTCTGAGAAGCCTTCCAGTGCCAGGGAGCGGGCCTGTTTGCAAGTGTGAGAAGCCATCCAGCGCCAGGGAGCAGGCCTGTTTGCAAGTGTGAGAAGCCTTCCAGCGCCAGGGAGCGGCCCTGTTTGCAACTGTGAGAATGCCTTCCAGTGCCAGGGAGCAGGCCTGTTTGCAAGTGTGAGAAGCCTTCCGGTGCCAGGGAGCGGGCCTGTTTGCAAGTGTGAGAAGCTTTCCAGTGCCATGGAGCTGGCCTGTTTGCAAGTGTGAGAAACCTTCCAGTGCCAGGGAGCTGGCTTGTTTGTAAGTGTGAGAAGCCAGTCTTCCAGTGCCAGGGAGCAGGCCTATTTGCAAGTGTGAGAAGCCTTCCAGCGCCAGGGAGCTGGCCTGTTTGCAAGTGTGAGAAGCCTTCCAGTGCCAGGGAGCAGGCCTGTTTGCAAGTGTGAGAAGCCAGTCTTCCAGTGCCAGGGAGCAGGCCTGTTTGCAAGTGTGAGAAGCCTTCCAGCGCCATGGAGCTGGCCTGTTTGCAAGTGTGAGAAGCCTTCCAGCGCCAAGGAGTGGGCCTGTTTGCAAGTGTGAGAAGCCTTCTGGCGCCAGGGATCGGGCCTATTTGCAAGTGTGAGAAGCCTTCCAGCGCCAAGGAGCAGGCCTGTTTGCAAGTGTGAGAAGCCTTCCGGTGCTAGGGAACAGGCCTGTTTGCAAATGTGAGAAGCCTCCCAGCGCCATGGAGCAGGCCTGTTTGCAAGTGTGAGAAGCCTTCCAGTGCCAGGGAGCGGGCCTGTTTGCAAGTGTGAGAAGCCTTCCAGTGCCAGGGAGCAGGCCTGTTTGCAAGTGTGAGAAGCCTTCCAGTGCCAGGGAGCAGGCCTGTTTGCAAGTGTGAGAAGCCATCCAGCGCCAGGGAGCAGGTCTGTTTGCAAGTGTGAGAAGCCTTCTAGTGCCAGGGAGCTGGCCTATTTGCAAGTGTGAGAAGCCTTCCAGCGCCAGGGAGAGGGCCTGTTTGCAAGTGTGAGAAGCCTTCCAGCGCCAGGGAGCAGGCCTGTTTGCAAGAGTGAGAAGCCTTCCAGTGCCAGGGAGCTGGCCTATTTGCAAGTCTGAGAAGCCTTCCAGTGCCAGGGAGCGGGCCTGTTTGCAAGTGTGAGAAGCCATCCAGCGCCAGGGAGCAGGCCTGTTTGCAAGTGTGAGAAGCCTTCCAGCGCCAGGGAGCGGCCCTGTTTGCAACTGTGAGAATGCCTTCCAGTGCCAGGGAGCAGGCCTGTTTGCAAGTGTGAGAAGCCTTCCGGTGCCAGGGAGCGGGCCTGTTTGCAAGTGTGAGAAGCTTTCCAGTGCCATGGAGCTGGCCTGTTTGCAAGTGTGAGAAACCTTCCAGTGCCAGGGAGCTGGCCTGTTTGTAAGTGTGAGAAGCCAGTCTTCCAGTGCCAGGGAGCAGGCCTGTTTGCAAGTGTGAGAAGCCTTCCAGCGCCAGGGAGCTGGCCTGTTTGCAAGTGTGAGAAGCCTTCCAGTGCCAGGGAGCAGGCCTGTTTGCAAGTGTGAGAAGCCAGTCTTCCAGTGCCAGGGAGCAGGCCTGTTTGCAAGTGTGAGAAGCCTTCCAGTGCCAGGGAGCAGGCCTGTTTGCAAGTGTGAGAAGCCTTCCAGCGCCATGGAGCTGGCCTGTTTGCAAGTGTGAGAAGCCTTCCAGCGCCAGGGAGCGGACCTGTTTGCAAGTGTGAGAAGCCTTCCAGCGCCAAGGAGTGGGCCTGTTTGCAAGTGTGAGAAGCCTTCTGGCGCCAGGGATCGGGCCTATTTGCAAGTGTGAGAAGCCTTCCAGCGCCAAGGAGCAGGCCTGTTTGCAAGTGTGAGAAGCCTTCCGGTGCTAGGGAACAGGCCTGTTTGCAAATGTGAGAAGCCTCCCAGCGCCATGGAGCAGGCCTGTTTGCAAGTGTGAGAAGCCTTCCAGTGCCAGGGAGCGGGCCTGTTTGCAAGTGTGAGAAGCCTTCCAGTGCCAGGGAGCAGGCCTGTTTGCAAGTGTGAGAAGCCTTCCAGTGCCAGGGAGCAGGCCTGTTTGCAAGTGTGAGAAGCCATCCAGCGCCAGGGAGCAGGTCTGTTTGCAAGTGTGAGAAGCCTTCTAGTGCCAGGGAGCTGGCCTATTTGCAAGTGTGAGAAGCCTTCCAGCGCCAGGGAGAGGGCCTGTTTGCAAGAGTGAGAAGCCTTCCAGTGCCAGGGAGCTGGCCTGTTTGCAAGTGTGAGAAGCCTTCCAGTGCCAAGGAGCGGGCCTGTTTGCAAGTGTGAGAAGCCTTCCAGCGCCATGGAGCTTGCCTATTTGCAAGTGTGAGAAGCCTTCCAGTGCCAGGGAGCGGGCTTGTTTGCAAGTGTGAGAAGCCTTCCAGCGCCATGGAGCAGCCTGTTTGCAAGTGTGAGAAGCCTTCCAGTGCCAGGGAGCAGGCCTATTTGCAAGTGTGAGAAACCTTCCAGTGCCAGGGAGCAGGCCTGTTTGCAAGTGTGAGAAGCCTTCCAGCGCCAGGGAGCAGGCCTGTTTGCAAGTGTGAGAAGCCTTGCAGCGCCAGGGAGCAGGCCTGTTTGCAAGTGTGAGAAGCCTTCCAGCGCCAGGGAGCAGGCCTGTTTGCAAGTGTGAGAAGCCTTGCAGCGCCAGGGAGCAGGCCTGTTTGCAAGTGTGAGAAGCCTTCCAGTGCCAGGGAGCAGGGCTGTTTGCAAGTGTGAGAAGCCATCCAGCGCCAGGGAGCAGGTCTGTTTGCAAGTGTGAGAAGCCTTCCAGCGCCAGGGAGCTGGCCTGTTTGCAAGTGTGAGAAGCCTTGCAGCGCCAGGGAGCAGGCCTGTTTGCAAGTGTGAGAAGCCATCCAGTGCCAGGCAGCAGGCCTGTTTGCAAGTGTGAGAAGCCTTCCAGAGCCAAGGAGCTGGCATGTTTGCAAGTCTGAGAAGCCTTCCAGTGCCAGGGAGCGGGCCTGTTTGCAAGTGTGAGAAGCCATCCAGCGCCAGGGAGCAGGCCTGTTTGCAAGTGTGAGAAGCCTTCCAGCGCCAGGGAGCTGGCCTGTTTGCAAGTGTGAGAGGCCTTCCAGCACCAGGGGGCAAGCCTGTTTGCAAGTGTGAGAAGCCTTCCAGTGCCAGGGAGCAGGCCTGTTTGCAAGTGTGAGAAGCCTTCCAGCGCCAGGGAGCTGGCCTGTTTGCAAGTGTGAGAAGCCTTCCAGCACCAGGGGGCAAGCCTGTTTGCAAGTGTGAGAAGCCATCCAGTGCCAGGGAGCGGGCCTGTTTGCAAGTGTGAGAAGCCTTCCAGTGCCAGGGAGCGGGCCTGTTTGCAAGTGTGAGAAGCCTTCCAGTGCCAGGGAGCTGGCCTGTTTGCAAGTGTGAGAAGCCTTCCAGTGCCAGGGAGCTGGCCTGTTTGCAAGTGTGAGAAGCCTTCCAGCGCCAGGGAGCTGGCCTGTTTGCAAGTGTGAGAAGCCTTTCAGCACCAGGGGCAAGCCTGTTTGCAAGTGTGAGAAGCCTTCCAGTGCCAGGGAGCGGGCCTGTTTGCAAGTGTGAGAAGCCTTCCAGTACCAGGGAGTTGGCCTGTTTGCAAGTGTGAGAAGCCTTCCAGTGCAAGGGAGCGGGCCTGTTTGCAAGTGTGAGAAGCCTTCCAGTGCCAGGGAGCTGGCCTGTTTGCAAGTGTGAGAAGCCTTCCAGTGCCACGGAGCGGGCCTGTTTGCAAGTGTGAGAAGCCTTCCAGTGCCAGGGAGCAGGCCTGTTTGCAAGTGTGAGAAGCCTTCCAGCGCCAGGGAGCTGGCCTGTTTGCAAGTGTGAGAAGCCTTCCAGCGCCAGGGAGCTGGCCTGTTTGCAAGTGTGAGAAGCCTTCCAGTGCCAGGGAGCAGGCCTGTTTGCAAGTGTGAGAAGCCTTGCAGCGCCAGGGAGCAGGCCTGTTTGCAAGTGTGAGAAGCCTTCCAGTGCCAGGGAGCAGGCCTGTTTGCAAGTGTGAGAAGCCTTCCAGTGCCAGGGAGCGGACCTGTTTGCAAGTGTGAGAAGCCTTCCAGTGCCAGGGAGCTGGCCTGTTTGCAAGTGTGAGAAGCCTTCCAGCGCCAGGGAGCGGGCCTGTTTGCAAGTGTGAGAAGTCTTGCAGCGCCAGGGAGCAGGTCTGTTTGCAAGTGTGAGAAGCCATCCAGTGCCAGGCAGCAGGCCTGTTTGCAAGTGTGAGAAGCCTTCCAGTGCCAGGGAGCTGGCCTATTTGCAAGTCTGAGAAGCCTTCCAGTGCCAGGGAGCGGGCCTGTTTGCAAGTGTGAGAAGCCATCCAGCGCCAGGGAGCAGGCCTGTTTGCAAGTGTGAGAAGCCTTCCAGCGCCAGGGAGCGGGCCTGTTTGCAAGTGTGAGAAGCCTTCCAGTGCCAGGGAGCAGGCCTGTTTGCAAGTGTGAGAAGCCTTGCAGCGCCAGGGAGCAGGCCTGTTTGCAAGTGTGAGAAGCCTTGCAGCGCCAGGGAGCCGGCCTGTTTGTAAGTGTGAGAAGCCATCCAGTGCCAGGGAGCAGGCCTGTTTGCAAGTGTGAGAAGCCTTCCAGCGCCAGGGAGCTGGCCTGTTCGCAAGTGTGAGAAGCCTTCCAGCACCAGGGAGCAGGCCTGTTTGCAAGTGTGAGAAGCCTTGCAGCGCCAGGGAGCAGGCCTGTTTGCAAGTGTGAGAAGCCTTGCAGCGCCAGGGAGCAGGCCTGTTTGTAAGTGTGAGAAGCCATCCAGTGCCAGGGAGCAGGCCTGTTTGCAAGTGTGAGAAGCCTTCCGGTGCTAGGGAACAGGCCTGTTTGCAAATGTGAGAAGCCTCCCAGCGCCATGGAGCAGGCCTGTTTGCAAGTGTGAGAAGCCTTCCAGTGCCAGGGAGCGGGCCTGTTTGCAAGTGTGAGAAGCCTTCCAGTGCCAGGGAGCAGGCCTGTTTGCAAGTGTGAGAAGCCTTCCAGTGCCAGGGAGCAGGCCTGTTTGCAAGTGTGAGAAGCCATCCAGCGCCAGGGAGCAGGTCTGTTTGCAAGTGTGAGAAGCCTTCTAGTGCCAGGGAGCTGGCCTATTTGCAAGTGTGAGAAGCCTTCCAGCGCCAGGGAGAGGGCCTGTTTGCAAGTGTGAGAAGCCTTCCAGCGCCAGGGAGCAGGCCTGTTTGCAAGAGTGAGAAGCCTTCCAGTGCCAGGGAGCTGGCCTGTTTGCAAGTGTGAGAAGCCTTCCAGTGCCAAGGAGCGGGCCTGTTTGCAAGTGTGAGAAGCCTTCCAGCGCCATGGAGCTTGCCTATTTGCAAGTGTGAGAAGCCTTCCAGTGCCAGGGAGCGGGCTTGTTTGCAAGTGTGAGAAGCCTTCCAGCGCCATGGAGCAGCCTGTTTGCAAGTGTGAGAAGCCTTCCAGTGCCAGGGAGCAGGCCTATTTGCAAGTGTGAGAAACCTTCCAGTGCCAGGGAGCAGGCCTGTTTGCAAGTGTGAGAAGCCTTCCAGCGCCAGGGAGCAGGCCTGTTTGCAAGTGTGAGAAGCCTTGCAGCGCCAGGGAGCAGGCCTGTTTGCAAGTGTGAGAAGCCTTCCAGCGCCAGGGAGCAGGCCTGTTTGCAAGTGTGAGAAGCCTTGCAGCGCCAGGGAGCAGGCCTGTTTGCAAGTGTGAGAAGCCTTCCAGTGCCTGGGAGCAGGGCTGTTTGCAAGTGTGAGAAGCCATCCAGCGCCAGGGAGCAGGTCTGTTTGCAAGTTTGAGAAGCCTTCCAGCGCCAGGGAGCAGGCCTGTTTGCAAGAGTGAGAAGCCTTCCAGTGCCAGGGAGCTGGCCTATTTGCAAGTCTGAGAAGCCTTCCAGTGCCAGGGAGCGGGCCTGTTTGCAAGTGTGAGAAGCCATCCAGCGCCAGGGAGCAGGCCTGTTTGCAAGTGTGAGAAGCCTTCCAGCGCCAGGGAGCGGCCCTGTTTGCAACTGTGAGAATGCCTTCCAGTGCCAGGGAGCAGGCCTGTTTGCAAGTGTGAGAAGCCTTCCGGTGCCAGGGAGCGGGCCTGTTTGCAAGTGTGAGAAGCTTTCCAGTGCCATGGAGCTGGCCTGTTTGCAAGTGTGAGAAACCTTCCAGTGCCAGGGAGCTGGCCTGTTTGTAAGTGTGAGAAGCCAGTCTTCCAGTGCCAGGGAGCAGGCCTGTTTGCAAGTGTGAGAAGCCTTCCAGCGCCAGGGAGCTGGCCTGTTTGCAAGTGTGAGAAGCCTTCCAGTGCCAGGGAGCAGGCCTGTTTGCAAGTGTGAGAAGCCAGTCTTCCAGTGCCAGGGAGCAGGCCTGTTTGCAAGTGTGAGAAGCCTTCCAGTGCCAGGGAGCAGGCCTGTTTGCAAGTGTGAGAAGCCTTCCAGCGCCATGGAGCTGGCCTGTTTGCAAGTGTGAGAAGCCTTCCAGCGCCAGGGAGCGGACCTGTTTGCAAGTGTGAGAAGCCTTCCAGCGCCAGGGATCGGGCCTATTTGCAAGTGTGAGAAGCCTTCCAGCGCCAAGGAGCAGGCCTGTTTGCAAGTGTGAGAAGCCTTCCGGTGCTAGGGAACAGGCCTGTTTGCAAATGTGAGAAGCCTCCCAGCGCCATGGAGCAGGCCTGTTTGCAAGTGTGAGAAGCCTTCCAGTGCCAGGGAGCGGGCCTGTTTGCAAGTGTGAGAAGCCTTCCAGTGCCAGGGAGCAGGCCTGTTTGCAAGTGTGAGAAGCCTTCCAGTGCCAGGGAGCAGGCCTGTTTGCAAGTGTGAGAAGCCATCCAGCGCCAGGGAGCAGGTCTGTTTGCAAGTGTGAGAAGCCTTCTAGTGCCAGGGAGCTGGCCTATTTGCAAGTGTGAGAAGCCTTCCAGCGCCAGGGAGAGGGCCTGTTTGCAAGAGTGAGAAGCCTTCCAGTGCCAGGGAGCTGGCCTGTTTGCAAGTGTGAGAAGCCTTCCAGTGCCAAGGAGCGGGCCTGTTTGCAAGTGTGAGAAGCCTTCCAGCGCCATGGAGCTTGCCTATTTGCAAGTGTGAGAAGCCTTCCAGTGCCAGGGAGCGGGCTTGTTTGCAAGTGTGAGAAGCCTTCCAGCGCCATGGAGCAGCCTGTTTGCAAGTGTGAGAAGCCTTCCAGTGCCAGGGAGCAGGCCTATTTGCAAGTGTGAGAAACCTTCCAGTGCCAGGGAGCAGGCCTGTTTGCAAGTGTGAGAAGCCTTCCAGCGCCAGGGAGCAGGCCTGTTTGCAAGTGTGAGAAGCCTTGCAGCGCCAGGGAGCAGGCCTGTTTGCAAGTGTGAGAAGCCTTCCAGCGCCAGGGAGCAGGCCTGTTTGCAAGTGTGAGAAGCCTTGCAGCGCCAGGGAGCAGGCCTGTTTGCAAGTGTGAGAAGCCTTCCAGTGCCAGGGAGCAGGGCTGTTTGCAAGTGTGAGAAGCCATCCAGCGCCAGGGAGCAGGTCTGTTTGCAAGTGTGAGAAGCCTTCCAGCGCCAGGGAGCTGGCCTGTTTGCAAGTGTGAGAAGCCTTGCAGCGCCAGGGAGCAGGCCTGTTTGCAAGTGTGAGAAGCCATCCAGTGCCAGGCAGCAGGCCTGTTTGCAAGTGTGAGAAGCCTTCCAGTGCCAAGGAGCTGGCTTATTTGCAAGTCTGAGAAGCCTTCCAGTGCCAGGGAGCGGGCCTGTTTGCAAGTGTGAGAAGCCATCCAGCGCCAGGGAGCAGGCCTGTTTGCAAGTGTGAGAAGCCTTCCAGCGCCAGGGAGCTGGCCTGTTTGCAAGTGTGAGAGGCCTTCCAGCACCAGGGGGCAAGCCTGTTTGCAAGTGTGAGAAGCCTTCCAGTGCCAGGGAGCAGGCCTGTTTGCAAGTGTGAGAAGCCTTCCAGCGCCAGGGAGCTGGCCTGTTTGCAAGTGTGAGAAGCCTTCCAGCACCAGGGGGCAAGCCTGTTTGCAAGTGTGAGAAGCCTTCCAGTGCCAGGGAGCGGGCCTGTTTGCAAGTGTGAGAAGCCTTCCAGTGCCAGGGAGCGGGCCTGTTTGCAAGTGTGAGAAGCCTTCCAGTGCCAGGGAGCTGGCCTGTTTGAAAGTGTGAGAAGCCTTCCAGTGCCAGGGAGCTGGCCTGTTTGCAAGTGTGAGAAGCCTTCCAGCGCCAGGGAGCTGGCCTGTTTGCAAGTGTGAGAAGCCTTTCAGCACCAGGGGGCAAGCCTGTTTGCAAGTGTGAGAAGCCTTCCAGTGCCAGGGAGCGGGCCTGTTTGCAAGTGTGAGAAGCCTTCCAGTACCAGGGAATTGGCCTGTTTGCAAGTGTGAGAAGCCTTCCAGTGCAAGGGAGCGGGCCTGTTTGCAAGTGTGAGAAGCCTTCCAGTGCCAGGGAGCTGGCCTGTTTGCAAGTGTGAGAAGCCTTCCAGTGCCACGGAGCGGGCCTGTTTGCAAGTGTGAGAAGCCTTCCAGTGCCAGGGAGCAGGCCTGTTTGCAAGTGTGAGAAGCCTTCCAGCGCCAGGGAGCTGGCCTGTTTGCAAGTGTGAGAAGCCTTCCAGCGCCAGGGAGCTGGCCTGTTTGCAAGTGTGAGAAGCCTTCCAGTGCCAGGGAGCAGGCCTGTTTGCAAGTGTGAGAAGCCTTGCAGCGCCAGGGAGCAGGCCTGTTTGCAAGTGTGAGAAGCCTTCCAGTGCCAGGGAGCAGGCCTGTTTGCAAGTGTGAGAAGCCTTCCAGTGCCAGGGAGCGGACCTGTTTGCAAGTGTGAGAAGCCTTCCAGTGCCAGGGAGCTGGCCTGTTTGCAAGTGTGAGAAGCCTTCCAGCGCCAGGGAGCGGGCCTGTTTGCAAGTGTGAGAAGTCTTGCAGCGCCAGGGAGCAGGTCTGTTTGCAAGTGTGAGAAGCCATCCAGTGCCAGGCAGCAGGCCTGTTTGCAAGTGTGAGAAGCCTTCCAGTGCCAGGGAGCTGGCCTATTTGCAAGTCTGAGAAGCCTTCCAGTGCCAGGGAGCGGGCCTGTTTGCAAGTGTGAGAAGCCATCCAGCGCCAGGGAGCAGGCCTGTTTGCAAGTGTGAGAAGCCTTCCAGCGCCAGGGAGCGGGCCTGTTTGCAAGTGTGAGAAGCCTTCCAGTGCCAGGGAGCAGGCCTGTTTGCAAGTGTGAGAAGCCTTGCAGCGCCAGGGAGCAGGCCTGTTTGCAAGTGTGAGAAGCCTTGCAGCGCCAGGGAGCAGGCCTGTTTGTAAGTGTGAGAAGCCATCCAGTGCCAGGGAGCAGGCCTGTTTGCAAGTGTGAGAAGCCTTCCAGCGCCAGGGAGCTGGCCTGTTCGCAAGTGTGAGAAGCCTTCCAGCGCCAGGGAGCAGGCCTGTTTGCAAGTGTGAGAAGCCTTGCAGCGCCAGGGAGCAGGCCTGTTTGCAAGTGTGAGAAGCCTTGCAGCGCCAGGGAGCAGGCCTGTTTGTAAGTGTGAGAAGCCATCCAGTGCCAGGGAGCAGGCCTGTTTGCAAGTGTGAGAAGCCTTCCAGCGCCAGGGAGCTGGCCTGTTTGCAAGTGTGAGAAGCCTTCCAGCGCCAGGGAGCTGGCCTGTTTGCAAGTGTGAGAAGCCTTCCAGTGCCAGGGAGCAGGCCTGTTTGCAAGTGTGAGAAGCCTTGCAGCGCCAGGGAGCAGGCCTGTTTGCAAGTGTGAGAAGCCTTCCAGTGCCAGGGAGCAGGCCTGTTTGCAAGTGTGAGAAGCCTTCCAGTGCCAGGGAGCGGACCTGTTTGCAAGTGTGAGAAGCCTTCCAGTGCCAGGGAGCTGGTCTGTTTGCAAGTGTGAGAAGCCTTCCAGCGCCAGGGAGCGGGCCTGTTTGCAAGTGTGAGAAGTCTTGCAGCGCCAGGGAGCAGGCCTGTTTGCAAGTGTGAGAAGCCATCCAGTGCCAGGCAGCAGGCCTGTTTGCAAGTGTGAGAAGCCTTCCAGTGCCAGGGAGCTGGCCTATTTGCAAGTCTGAGAAGCCTTCCAGTGCCAGGGAGCGGGCCTGTTTGCAAGTGTGAGAAGCCATCCAGCGCCAGGGAGCAGGCCTGTTTGCAAGTGTGAGAAGCCTTCCAGCGCCAGGGAGCGGCCCTGTTTGCAACTGTGAGAATGCCTTCCAGTGCCAGGGAGCAGGCCTGTTTGCAAGTGTGAGAAGCCTTCCGGTGCCAGGGAGCGGGCCTGTTTGCAAGTGTGAGAAGCTTTCCAGTGCCATGGAGCTGGCCTGTTTGCAAGTGTGAGAAACCTTCCAGTGCCAGGGAGCTGGCCTGTTTGTAAGTGTGAGAAGCCAGTCTTCCAGTGCCAGGGAGCAGGCCTGTTTGCAAGTGTGAGAAGCCTTCCAGCGCCAGGGAGCTGGCCTGTTTGCAAGTGTGAGAAGCCTTCCAGTGCCAGGGAGCAGGCCTGTTTGCAAGTGTGAGAAGCCAGTCTTCCAGTGCCAGGGAGCAGGCCTGTTTGCAAGTGTGAGAAGCCTTCCAGTGCCAGGGAGCAGGCCTGTTTGCAAGTGTGAGAAGCCTTCCAGCGCCATGGAGCTGGCCTGTTTGCAAGTGTGAGAAGCCTTCCAGCGCCAGGGAGCGGACCTGTTTGCAAGTGTGAGAAGCCTTCCAGCTCCAAGGAGTGGGCCTGTTTGCAAGTGTGAGAAGCCTTCTGGCGCCAGGGATCGGGCCTATTTGCAAGTGTGAGAAGCCTTCCAGCGCCAAGGAGCAGGCCTGTTTGCAAGTGTGAGAAGCCTTCCGGTGCTAGGGAACAGGCCTGTTTGCAAATGTGAGAAGCCTCCCAGCGCCATGGAGCAGGCCTGTTTGCAAGTGTGAGAAGCCTTCCAGTGCCAGGGAGCGGGCCTGTTTGCAAGTGTGAGAAGCCTTCCAGTGCCAGGGAGCAGGCCTGTTTGCAAGTGTGAGAAGCCTTCCAGTGCCAGGGAGCAGGCCTGTTTGCAAGTGTGAGAAGCCATCCAGCGCCAGGGAGCAGGTCTGTTTGCAAGTGTGAGAAGCCTTCTAGTGCCAGGGAGCTGGCCTATTTGCAAGTGTGAGAAGCCTTCCAGCGCCAGGAGAGGGCCTGTTTGCAAGTGTGAGAAGCCTTCCAGCGCCAGGGAGCAGGCCTGTTTGCAAGAGTGAGAAGCCTTCCAGTGCCAGGGAGCTGGCCTGTTTGCAAGTGTGAGAAGCCTTCCAGTGCCAAGGAGCGGGCCTGTTTGCAAGTGTGAGAAGCCTTCCAGCGCCATGGAGCTTGCCTATTTGCAAGTGTGAGAAGCCTTCCAGTGCCAGGGAGCGGGCTTGTTTGCAAGTGTGAGAAGCCTTCCAGCGCCATGGAGCAGCCTGTTTGCAAGTGTGAGAAGCCTTCCAGTGCCAGGGAGCAGGCCTATTTGCAAGTGTGAGAAACCTTCCAGTGCCAGGGAGCAGGCCTGTTTGCAAGTGTGAGAAGCCTTCCAGCGCCAGGGAGCAGGCCTGTTTGCAAGTGTGAGAAGCCTTGCAGCGCCAGGGAGCAGGCCTGTTTGCAAGTGTGAGAAGCCTTCCAGCGCCAGGGAGCAGGCCTGTTTGCAAGTGTGAGAAGCCTTGCAGCGCCAGGGAGCAGGCCTGTTTGCAAGTGTGAGAAGCCTTCCAGTGCCTGGGAGCAGGGCTGTTTGCAAGTGTGAGAAGCCATCCAGCGCCAGGGAGCAGGTCTGTTTGCAAGTTTGAGAAGCCTTCCAGCGCCAGGGAGCTGGCCTGTTTGCAAGTGTGAGAAGCCTTGCAGCGCCAGGGAGCAGGCCTGTTTGCAAGTGTGAGAAGCCATCCAGTGCCAGGCAGCAGGCCTGTTTGCAAGTGTGAGAAGCCTTCCAGTGCTAGGGAGCTGGCTTATTTGCAAGTCTGAGAAGCCTTCCAGTGCCAGGGAGCGGGCCTGTTTGCAAGTGTGAGAAGCCATCCAGCGCCAGGGAGCAGGCCTGTTTGCAAGTGTGAGAAGCCTTCCAGCGCCAGGGAGCTGGCCTGTTTGCAAGTGTGAGAGGCCTTCCAGCACCAGGGGCAAGCCTGTTTGCAAGTGTGAGAAGCCTTCCAGTGCCAGGGAGCAGGCCTGTTTGCAAGTGTGAGAAGCCTTCCAGCGCCAGGGAGCTGGCCTGTTTGCAAGTGTGAGAAGCCTTCCAGCACCAGGGGGCAAGCCTGTTTGCAAGTGTGAGAAGCCTTCCAGTGCCAGGGAGCGGGCCTGTTTGCAAGTGTGAGAAGCCTTCCAGTGCCAGGGAGCGGGCCTGTTTGCAAGTGTGAGAAGCCTTCCAGTGCCAGGGAGCTGGCCTGTTTGCAAGTGTGAGAAGCCTTCCAGTGCCAGGGAGCTGGCCTGTTTGCAAGTGTGAGAAGCCTTCCAGCGCCAGGGAGCTGGCCTGTTTGCAAGTGTGAGAAGCCTTTCAGCACCAGGGGGCAAGCCTGTTTGCAAGTGTGAGAAGCCTTCCAGTGCCAGGGAGCGGGCCTGTTTGCAAGTGTGAGAAGCCTTCCAGTACCAGGGAGTTGGCCTGTTTGCAAGTGTGAGAAGCCTTCCAGTGCAAGGGAGCGGGCCTGTTTGCAAGTGTGAGAAGCCTTCCAGTGCCAGGGAGCTAGGCTGTTTGCAAGTGTGAGAAGCCTTCCAGTGCCACGGAGCGGGCCTGTTTGCAAGTGTGAGAAGCCTTCCAGTGCCAGGGAGCAGGCCTGTTTGCAAGTGTGAGAAGCCTTCCAGTGCCAGGGAGCAGGCCTGTTTGCAAGTGTGAGAAGCCTTGCAGCGCCAGGGAGCAGGCCTGTTTGCAAGTGTGAGAAGCCTTCCAGTGCCAGGGAGCAGGCCTGTTTGCAAGTGTGAGAAGCCTTCCAGTGCCAGGGAGCGGACCTGTTTGCAAGTGTGAGAAGCCTTCCAGTGCCAGGGAGCTGGCCTGTTTGCAAGTGTGAGAAGCCTTCCAGCGCCAGGGAGCGGGCCTGTTTGCAAGTGTGAGAAGCCTTCCAGTGCCAGGGAGCTGGCCTATTTGCAAGTCTGAGAAGCCTTCCAGTGCCAGGGAGCGGGCCTGTTTGCAAGTGTGAGAAGCCATCCAGCGCCAGGGAGCAGGCCTGTTTGCAAGTGTGAGAAGCCTTCCAGCGCCAGGGAGCGGCCCTGTTTGCAACTGTGAGAATGCCTTCCAGTGCCAGGGAGCAGGCCTGTTTGCAAGTGTGAGAAGCCTTCCGGTGCCAGGGAGCGGGCCTGTTTGCAAGTGTGAGAAGCTTTCCAGTGCCATGGAGCTGGCCTGTTTGCAAGTGTGAGAAACCTTCCAGTGCCAGGGAGCTGGCCTGTTTGTAAGTGTGAGAAGCCAGTCTTCCAGTGCCAGGGAGCAGGCCTGTTTGCAAGTGTGAGAAGCCTTCCAGCGCCAGGGAGCTGGCCTGTTTGCAAGTGTGAGAAGCCTTCCAGTGCCAGGGAGCAGGCCTGTTTGCAAGTGTGAGAAGCCAGTCTTCCAGTGCCAGGGAGCAGGCCTGTTTGCAAGTGTGAGAAGCCTTCCAGTGCCAGGGAGCAGGCCTGTTTGCAAGTGTGAGAAGCCTTCCAGCGCCATGGAGCTGGCCTGTTTGCAAGTGTGAGAAGCCTTCCAGCGCCAGGGAGCGGACCTGTTTGCAAGTGTGAGAAGCCTTCCAGCGCCAAGGAGTGGGCCTGTTTGCAAGTGTGAGAAGCCTTCTGGCACCAGGGATCGGGCCTATTTGCAAGTGTGAGAAGCCTTCCAGCGCCAAGGAGCAGGCCTGTTTGCAAGTGTGAGAAGCCTTCCGGTGCTAGGGAACAGGCCTGTTTGCAAATGTGAGAAGCCTCCCAGCGCCATGGAGCAGGCCTGTTTGCAAGTGTGAGAAGCCTTCCAGTGCCAGGGAGCGGGCCTGTTTGCAAGTGTGAGAAGCCTTCCAGTGCCAGGGAGCAGGCCTGTTTGCAAGTGTGAGAAGCCTTCCAGAGCCAGGGAGCAGGCCTGTTTGCAAGTGTGAGAAGCCATCCAGCGCCAGGGAGCAGGTCTGTTTGCAAGTGTGAGAAGCCTTCTAGTGCCAGGGAGCTGGCCTATTTGCAAGTGTGAGAAGCCTTCCAGCGCCAGGGAGAGGGCCTGTTTGCAAGTGTGAGTAGCCTTCCAGCGCCAGGGAGCAGGCCTGTTTGCAAGAGTGAGAAGCCTTCCAGTGCCAGGGAGCTGGCCTGTTTGCAAGTGTGAGAAGCCTTCCAGTGCCAAGGAGCGGGCCTGTTTGCAAGTGTGAGAAGCCTTCCAGCGCCATGGAGCTTGCCTATTTGCAAGTGTGAGAAGCCTTCCAGTGCCAGGGAGCGGGCTTGTTTGCAAGTGTGAGAAGCCTTCCAGCGCCATGGAGCAGCCTGTTTGCAAGTGTGAGAAGCCTTCCAGTGCCAGGGAGCAGGCCTATTTGCAAGTGTGAGAAACCTTCCAGTGCCAGGGAGCAGGCCTGTTTGCAAGTGTGAGAAGCCTTCCAGCGCCAGGGAGCAGGCCTGTTTGCAAGTGTGAGAAGCCTTGCAGCGCCAGGGAGCAGGCCTGTTTGCAAGTGTGAGAAGCCTTCCAGCGCCAGGGAGCAGGCCTGTTTGCAAGTGTGAGAAGCCTTGCAGCGCCAGGGAGCAGGCCTGTTTGCAAGTGTGAGAAGCCTTCCAGTGCCAGGGAGCAGGGCTGTTTGCAAGTGTGAGAAGCCATCCAGCGCCAGGGAGCAGGTCTGTTTGCAAGTGTGAGAAGCCTTCCAGCGCCAGGGAGCTGGCCTGTTTGCAAGTGTGAGAAGCCTTGCAGCGCCAGGGAGCAGGCCTGTTTGCAAGTGTGAGAAGCCATCCAGTGCCAGGCAGCAGGCCTGTTTGCAAGTGTGAGAAGCCTTCCAGTGCCAGGGAGCTGGCTTATTTGCAAGTCTGAGAAGCCTTCCAGTGACAGGGAGCGGGCCTGTTTGCAAGTGTGAGAAGCCATCCAGCGCCAGGGAGCAGGCCTGTTTGCAAGTGTGAGAAGCCTTCCAGCGCCAGGGAGCTGGCCTGTTTGCAAGTGTGAGAGGCCTTCCAGCACCAGGGTGCATGCCTGTTTGCAAGTGTGAGAAGCCTTCCAGTGCCAGGGAGCAGGCCTGTTTGCAAGTGTGAGAAGCCTTCCAGCGCCAGGGAGCTGGCCTGTTTGCAAGTGTGAGAAGCCTTCCAGCACCAGGGGGCAAACCTGTTTGCAAGTGTGAGAAGCCTTCCAGTGCCAGGGAGCGGGCCTGTTTGCAAGTGTGAGAAGCCTTCCAGTGCCAGGGAGCGGGCCTGTTTGCAAGTGTGAGAAGCCTTCCAGTGCCAGGGAGCTGGCCTGTTTGCAAGTGTGAGAAGCCTTCCAGTGCCAAGGAGCTGGCCTGTTTGCAAGTGTGAGAAGCCTTCCAGCGCCAGGGAGCTGGCCTGTTTGCAAGTGTGAGAAGCCTTTCAGCACCAGGGGGCAAGCCTGTTTGCAAGTGTGAGAAGCCTTCCAGTGCCAGGGAGCGGGCCTGTTTGCAAGTGTGAGAAGCCTTCCAGTACCAGTGAGTTGGCCTGTTTGCAAGTGTGAGAAGCCTTCCAGTGCAAGGGAGCGGGCCTGTTTGCAAGTGTGAGAAGCCTTCCAGTGCCAGGGAGCTGGCCTGTTTGCAAGTGTGAGAAGCCTTCCAGTGCCAGGGAGCGGGCCTGTTTGCAAGTGTGAGAAGCCTTCCAGTGCCAGGGAGCTGGCCTGTTTGCAAGTGTCAGAAGCCTTCCAGCGCCAAGGAGCAGGCCTGTTTGCAAGTGTGAGAAGCCTTCTAGTGCCAGGGAGCTGGCCTATTTGCAAGTGTGAGAAGCCTTCCAGCGCCAGGGAGCGGGCCTGTTTGCAAGTGTGAGAATTCTTCCAGCGCCATGGAGCAGGCCTGTTTGCAAGTGTGAGAAGTCTTCCAGTGCCAGGGAGCAGGCCTGTTTGCAAGTGTGAGAAGCCTTCCAGTGCCAGGGAGCAGGCCTGTTTGCAAGTGTGAGAAGACTTCCAATGCCAGGGAGAAGGCCTGTTTGCATGTGTGAGAAGCCTTCCAGTGCCAGGGAGCAGGCCTGTTTGCAAGTGTGAGAAGCCTTCCAGCGCCAGGGAGCGGGCCTGTTTGCAAGTGTGAGAAGCCTTCCAGCGCCAGGGAGCGGGCCTGTTTGCAAGTGTGAGAAGCCTTCCAGCGCCAGGGAGCGGGCCTGTTTGCAAGTGTGAGAAGCCTTCCAGCGCCAAGGAGCAGGCCTGTTTGCAAGGGTGAGAAGCCTTCCAGCGCCATGGAGCAGGCCTGTTTGCAAGTGTGAGAAGCCTTCCAGCGCCAGGGAGCAGGCCTGTTTGCAAGTGTGAGAAGCCTTGCAGCGCCAGGGAGCAGGCCTGTTTGCAAGTGTGAGAAGCCTTGCAGCGCCAGGGAGCAGGCCTGTTTGTAAGTGTGAGAAGCCATCCAGTGCCAGGGAGCAGGCCTGTTTGCAAGTGTGAGAAGCCTTCCAGCGCCAGGGAGCTGGCCTGTTTGCAAGTGTGAGAAGCCTTCCAGCGCCAGGGAGCAGGCCTGTTTGCAAGTGTGAGAAGCCTTGCAGCGCCAGGGAGCAGGCCTCTTTGCAAGTGTGAGAAGCCTTGCAGCGCCAGGGAGCAGGCCTGTTTGTAAGTGTGAGAAGCCATCCAGTGCCAGGGAGCAGGCCTGTTTGCAAGTGTGAGAAGCCTTCCAGCGCCAGGGAGCTGGCCTGTTTGCAAGTGTGAGAAGGCTTCCAGCGCCAGGGAGCTGGCCTGTTTGCAAGTGTGAGAAGCCTTCCAGTGCCAGGGAGCAGGCCTGTTTGCAAGTGTGAGAAGCCTTGCAGCGCCAGGGAGCAGGCCTGTTTGCAAGTGTGAGAAGCCTTCCAGTGCCAGGGAGCAGGCCTGTTTGCAAGTGTGAGAAGCCTTCCAGTGCCAGGGAGCGGACCTGTTTGCAAGTGTGAGAAGCCTTCCAGTGCCAGGGAGCTGGCCTGTTTGCAAGTGTGAGAAGCCTTCCAGCGCCAGGGAGCGGGCCTGTTTGCAAGTGTGAGAAGCCTTGCAGCGCCAGGGAGCAGGCCTGTTTGCAAGTGTGAGAAGCCATCCAGTGCCAGGCAGCAGGCCTGTTTGCAAGTGTGAGAAGCCTTCCAGTGCCAGGGAGCTGGCCTGTTTGCAAGTCTGAGAAGCCTTCCAGTGCCAGGGAGCTGGCCTATTTGCAAGTCTGAGAAGCCTTCCAGTGCCAGGGAGCGGGCCTGTTTGCAAGTGTGAGAAGCCATCCAGCGCCAGGGAGCAGGCCTGTTTGCAAGTGTGAGAAGCCTTCCAGCGCCAGGGAGCGGCCCTGTTTGCAACTGTGAGAATGCCTTCCAGTGCCAGGGAGCAGGCCTGTTTGCAAGTGTGAGAAGCCTTCCGGTGCCAGGGAGCGGGCCTGTTTGCAAGTGTGAGAAGCTTTCCAGTGCCATGGAGCTGGCCTGTTTGCAAGTGTGAGAAACCTTCCAGTGCCAGGGAGCTGGCCTGTTTGTAAGTGTGAGAAGCCAGTCTTCCAGTGCCAGGGAGCAGGCCTGTTTGCAAGTGTGAGAAGCCTTCCAGTGCCAGGGAGCAGGCCTGTTTGCAAGTGTGAGAAGCCAGTCTTCCAGTGCCAGGGAGCAGGCCTGTTTGCAAGTGTGAGAAGCCTTCCAGTGCCAGGGAGCAGGCCTGTTTGCAAGTGTGAGAAGCCTTCCAGCGCCATGGAGCTGGCCTGTTTGCAAGTGTGAGAAGCCTTCCAGCGCCAGGGAGCGGACCTGTTTGCAAGTGTGAGAAGCCTTCTGGCGCCATGGATCGGGCCTATTTGCAAGTGTGAGAAGCCTTCCAGCGCCAAGGAGCAGGCCTGTTTGCAAGTGTGAGAAGCCTTCCGGTGCTAGGGAACAGGCCTGTTTGCAAATGTGAGAAGCCTCCCAGCGCAATGGAGCAGGCCTGTTTGCAAGTGTGAGAAGCCTTCCAGTGCCAGGGAGCGGGCCTGTTTGCAAGTGTGAGAAGCCTTCCAGTGCCAGGGAGCAGGCCTGTTTGCAAGTGTGAGAAGCCTTCCAGTGCCAGGGAGCAGGCCTGTTTGCAAGTGTGAGAAGCCATCCAGCGCCAGGGAGCAGGTCTGTTTGCAAGTGTGAGAAGCCTTCTAGTGCCAGGGAGCTGGCCTATTTGCAAGTGTGAGAAGCCTTCCAGCGCCAGGGAGAGGGCCTGTTTGCAAGTGTGAGAAGCCTTCCAGCGCCAGGGAGCAGGCCTGTTTGCAAGAGTGAGAAGCCTTCCAGTGCCAGGGAGCTGGCCTGTTTGCAAGTGTGAGAAGCCTTCCAGTGCCAAGGAGCGGGCCTGTTTGCAAGTGGGAGAAGCCTTCCAGCGCCATGGAGCTTGCCTATTTGCAAGTGTGAGAAGCCTTCCAGTGCCAGGGAGCGGGCTTGTTTGCAAGTGTGAGAAGCCTTCCAGCGCCATGGAGCAGCCTGTTTGCAAGTGTGAGAAGCCGTCCAGTGCCAGGGAGCAGGCCTATTTGCAAGTGTGAGAAACCTTCCAGTGCCAGGGAGCAGGCCTGTTTGCAAGTGTGAGAAGCCTTCCAGCGCCAGGGAGCAGGCCTGTTTGCAAGTGTGAGAAGCCTTCCAGCGCCAGGGAGCAGGCCTGTTTGCAAGTGTGAGAAGCCTTCCAGCGCCAGGGAGCAGGCCTGTTTGCAAGTGTGAGAAGCCTTGCAGCGCCAGGGAGCAGGCCTGTTTGCAAGTGTGAGAAGCCTTCCAGTGCCAGGGAGCAGGCCTGTTTGCAAGTGTGAGAAGCCTTCCAGTGCCAGGGAGCGGGCCTGTTTGCAAGTGTGAGAAGCCAGTCTTCCAGTGCCAGGGAGCTGGCCTGTTTGCAAGTGTGAGAAGCCTTCCAGCGCCAGGGAGCAGGCCTGTTTGCAAGTGTGAGAAGTCTTCCAGTGCCAGGGAGCAGGCCTGTTTGCAAGTGTGAGAAGCCTTCCAGTGCCAGGGAGCGGGCCTGTTTCCAAGTGTGAGAAGCCTTGCAGCGCCAGGGAGCAGGCCTGTTTGCAAGTGTGAGAAGCCTTGCAGCGCCAGGGAGCAGGCCTGTTTGTAAGTCTGAGAAGCCATCCAGTGCCAGGGAGCAGGCCTGTTTGCAAGTGTGAGAAGCCTTCCAGGGCCAGGGAGCTGGCCTGTTTGCAAGTGTGAGAAGCCTTCCAGCGCCAGGGAGCTGGCCTGTTTGCAAGTGTGAGAAGCCTTGCAGCGCCAGGGAGCAGGCCTGTTTGCAAGTGTGAGAAGCCTTGCAGCGCCAGGGAGCAGGCCTGTTTGTAAGTCTGAGAAGCCATACAGTGCCAGGGAGCAGGCCTGTTTGCAAGTGTGAGAAGCCTTCCAGCGCCTGGGAGCGGGCCTGTTTGCAAGTGTGAGAAGCCTTCCAGCGCCAGGGAGCGGGCCTGTTTGCAAGTGTGAGAAGCCTTCCAGCGCCAGGGAGCGGGCCTGTTTGCAAGTGTGAGAAGCCTTCCAGCGCCAAGGAGCAGGCCTGTTTGCAAGGGTGAGAAGCCTTCCAGCGCCATGGAGCAGGCCTGTTTGCAAGTGTGAGAAGCCTTCCAGCGCCAGGGAGCAGGCCTGTTTGCAAGTGTGAGAAGCCTTGCAGCGCCAGGGAGCAGGCCTGTTTGCAAGTGTGAGAAGCCTTGCAGCGCCAGGGAGCAGGCCTGTTTGTAAGTGTGAGAAGCCATCCAGTGCCAGGGAGCAGGCCTGTTTGCAAGTGTGAGAAGCCTTCCAGCGCCAGGGAGCTGGCCTGTTTGGAAGTGTGAGAAGCCTTCCAGCGCCAGGGAGCAGGCCTGTTTGCAAGTGTGAGAAGCCTTGCAGCGCCAGGGAGCAGGCCTCTTTGCAAGTGTGAGAAGCCTTGCAGCGCCAGGGAGCAGGCCTGTTTGAAAGTGTGAGAAGCCATCCAGTGCCAGGGAGCAGGCCTGTTTGCAAGTGTGAGAAGCCTTCCAGCGCCAGGGAGCTGGCCTGTTTGCAAGTGTGAGAAGCCTTCCAGCGCCAGGGAGCTGGCCTGTTTGCAAGTGTGAGAAGCCTTCCAGTGCCAGGGAGCAGGCCTGTTTGCAAGTGTGAGAAGCCTTGCAGCGCCAGGGAGCAGGCCTGTTTGCAAGTGTGAGAAGCCTTCCAGTGCCAGGGAGCAGGCCTGTTTGCAAGTGTGAGAAGCCTTCCAGTGCCAGGGAGCGGACCTGTTTGCAAGTGTGAGAAGCCTTCCAGTGCCAGGGAGCTGGCCTGTTTGCAAGTGTGAGAAGCCTTCCAGCGCCAGGGAGCGGGCCTGTTTGCAAGTGTGAGAAGCCTTGCAGCGCCAGGGAGCAGGCCTGTTTGCAAGTGTGAGAAGCCATCCAGTGCCAGGCAGCAGGCCTGTTTGCAAGTGTGAGAAGCCTTCCAGTGCCAGGGAGCTGGCCTATTTGCAAGTCTGAGAAGCCTTCCAGTGCCAGGGAGCGGGCCTGTTTGCAAGTGTGAGAAGCCATCCAGCGCCAGGGAGCAGGCCTGTTTGCAAGTGTGAGAAGCCTTCCAGCGCCAGGGAGCGGCCCTGTTTGCAACTGTGAGAATGCCTTCCAGTGCCAGGGAGCAGGCCTGTTTGCAAGTGTGAGAAGCCTTCCGGTGCCAGGGAGCGGGCCTGTTTGCAAGTGTGAGAAGCTTTCCAGTGCCATGGAGCTGGCCTGTTTGCAAGTGTGAGAAACCTTCCAGTGCCAGGGAGCTGGCCTGTTTGTAAGTGTGAGAAGCCAGTCTTCCAGTGCCAGGGAGCAGGCCTGTTTGCAAGTGTGAGAAGCCTTCCAGTGCCAGGGAGCAGGCCTGTTTGCAAGTGTGAGAAGCCAGTCTTCCAGTGCCAGGGAGCAGGCCTGTTTGCAAGTGTGAGAAGCCTTCCAGTGCCAGGGAGCAGGCCTGTTTGCAAGTGTGAGAAGCCTTCCAGCGCCATGGAGCTGGCCTGTTTGCAAGTGTGAGAAGCCTTCCAGTGCCAGGGAGCAGGCCTGTTTGCAAGTGTGAGAAGCCTTCCAGTGCCAGGGAGCGGACCTGTTTGCAAGTGTGAGAAGCCTTCCAGCGACAGGGAGCGGCCCTGTTTGCAACTGTGAGAAGCCTTCCAGCACCAGGGAGCGGGCCTGTTTGCAAGTGTGAGAAGCCTTCCAGTGCCAGGCAGCAGGCCTGTTTGCAAGTGTGAGAAGCCTTCCAGTGCCAGTGAGCAGGCCTGTTTGCAAGTGTGAGAAGCCTTCCAGTGCCAGGGAGCGGACCTGTTTGCAAGTGTGAGAAGCCTTCCAGTGCCAGGGGGCAAGCCTGTTTGCAAGTGTGAGAAGCCTTCCAGCCCCAGGGAGCTGGCCTGTTTGCAAGTGTGAGAAGCCTTCCAGTGCCAGGGAGCAGGCCTGTTTGCAAGTGTGAGAAGCCTTCCGGTGCCAGGGAGCGGGCCTGTTTGCAAGTGTGAGAAGCCTTCCGGTGCCAGGGAGCGAGCCTGTTTGCAAGTGTGAGAAGCTTTCCAGCGCCATGGAGCTGGCCTGTTTGCAAGTGTGAGAAGCCTTCCAGTGCCAGGGAGCTGGCCTGTTTGTAATTGTGAGAAGCCAGTCTTCCAGTGCCAGGGAGCAGGCCTGTTTGCAAGTGTGAGAAGCCTTCCAGTGCCAGGGAGCAGGCCTGTTTGCAAGTGTGAGAAGCCAGTCTTCCAGTGCCAGGGAGCAGGCCTGTTTGCAAGTGTGAGAAGCCTTCCAGTGCCAGGGAGCAGGCCTGTTTGCAAGTGTGAGAAGCCTTCCAGCGCCATGGAGCTGGCCTGTTTGCAAGTGTGAGAAGCCTTCCAGCGCCAGGGAGCGGACCTGTTTGCAAGTGTGAGAAGCCTTCCATCGCCAAGGAGTGGGCCTGTTTGCAAGTGTGAGAAGCCTTCTGGCGCCAGGGAGCGGGCCTATTTGCAAGTGTGAGAAGCCTTCCAGCGCCAAGGAGCAGGCCTGTTTGCAAGTGTGAGAAGCCTTCCGGTGCTAGGGAACAGGCCTGTTTGCAAATGTGAGAAGCCTCCCAGCGCCATGGAGCAGGCCTGTTTGCAAGTGTGAGAAGCCTTCCAGTGCCAGGGAGCGGGCCTGTTTGCAAGTGTGAGAAGCCTTCAAGTGCCAGGGAGCAGGCCTGTTTGCAAGTGTGAGAAGCCTTCCAGTGCCAGGGAGCAGGCCTGTTTGCAAGTGTGAGAAGCCATCCAGCGCCAGGGAGCAGGTCTGTTTGCAAGTGTGAGAAGCCTTCTAGTGCCAGGGAGCTGGCCTGTTTGCAAGTGTGAGAAGCCTTCCAGCGCCAGGGAGCAGGCCTGTTTGCAAGTGTGAGAAGCCATCCAGTGCCAGGGAGCTGGCCTGTTTGCAAGTGTGAAAAGCCTACCAGCACCAGGGAGCGGACCTGTTTGCAAGTGTGAGAAGCCATCCAGTGCCAGGGAGCTGGCCTGTTTGCAAGTGTGAAAAGCCTACCAGCACCAGGGAGCGGACCTGTTTGCAAGTGTGAGAAGCCTTCCAGTGCCAGGGAGCTGGCCTGTTTGCAAGTGTGAAAAGCCTACCAGCACCAGGGAGCGGGCCTGTTTGCAAGTGTGAGAAGCCTTCCAGCGCCATGAAGCGGGCCTGTTTGCAAGTGTGAGAAGCCTTCCAGTGCCAGGGAGCGGACCTGTTTGCAAGTGTGAGAAGCCTTCCAGTGCCAGGGGGCAAGCCTGTTTGCAAGTGTGAGAAGCCTTCCAGCACCAGGGAGCGGGCCTGTTTGCAAGTGTGAGAAGCCTTCCAGTGCCAGGGAGCAGGCCTGTTTGCAAGTGTGAGAAGCCTTCCGGTGCCAGGGAGCGGGCCTGTTTGCAAGTGTGAGAAGCCTTCCGGTGCCAGGGAGCGAGCCTGTTTGCAAGTGTGAGAAGCTTTCCAGCGCCATGGAGCTGGCCTGTTTGCAAGTGTGAGAAGCCTTCCAGTGCCAGGGAGCTGGCCTGTTTGTAATTGTGAGAAGCCAGTCTTCCAGTGCCAGGGAGCAGGCCTGTTTGCAAGTGTGAGAAGCCTTCCAGTGCCAGGGAGCAGGCCTGTTTGCAAGTGTGAGAAGCCAGTCTTCCAGTGCCAGGGAGCAGGCCTGTTTGCAAGTGTGAGAAGCCTTCCAGTGCCAGGGAGCAGGCCTGTTTGCAAGTGTGAGAAGCCTTCCAGCGCCATGGAGCTGGCCTGTTTGCAAGTGTGAGAAGCCTTCCAGCGCCAGGGAGCGGACCTGTTTGCAAGTGTGAGAAGCCTTCCATCGCCAAGGAGTGGGCCTGTTTGCAAGTGTGAGAAGCCTTCTGGCGCCAGGGAGCGGGCCTATTTGCAAGTGTGAGAAGCCTTCCAGCGCCAAGGAGCAGGCCTGTTTGCAAGTGTGAGAAGCCTTCCGGTGCTAGGGAACAGGCCTGTTTGCAAATGTGAGAAGCCTCCCAGCGCCATGGAGCAGGCCTGTTTGCAAGTGTGAGAAGCCTTCCAGTGCCAGGGAGCGGGCCTGTTTGCAAGTGTGAGAAGCCTTCAAGTGCCAGGGAGCAGGCCTGTTTGCAAGTGTGAGAAGCCTTCCAGTGCCAGGGAGCAGGCCTGTTTGCAAGTGTGAGAAGCCATCCAGCGCCAGGGAGCAGGTCTGTTTGCAAGTGTGAGAAGCCTTCTAGTGCCAGGGAGCTGGCCTGTTTGCAAGTGTGAGAAGCCTTCCAGCGCCAGGGAGAGGGCCTGTTTGCAAGTGTGAGAAGCCTTCCAGCGCCAGGGAGCAGGCCTGTTTGCAAGAGTGAGAAGCCTTCCAGTGCCAGGGAGCTGGCCTGTTTGCAAGTGTGAGAAGCCTTCCAGTGCCAGGGAGCGGGCCTGTTTGCAAGTGTGAGAAGCCTTCCAGCGCCATGGAGCAGGCCTGTTTACAAGTGTGAGAAGCCTTCCAGCGCCGGGGAGCAGGCTTCTTTGCAAGTGTGAGAAGCCATCCAGCGCCAGGGAGCGGACCTGTTAGCAAGTGTGAGAAGCCTTCCAGCGCCAAGGAGTGGGCTTGTTTGCAAGTGTGAGAAGCCTTCTGGCGCCAGGGAGTGGGCCTGTTTGCAAGTGTGAGAAGCCTTCCAGCGACAGGGAGCGGCCCTGTTTGCAACTGTGAGAAGCCTTCCAGCGCCAGGGAGCGGGCCTGTTTGCAACTGTGAGAAGCCTTCCAGCGCCAGGGAGCAGGCTTATTTGCAAGTGTGAGAAGCCATCCAGTGCCAGGGGGCAGGCCTGTTTGCAAGTGTGAGAAGCCTTCCAGTGCCAGGGAGCAGGCTTCTTTGCAAGTGGGAGAAGCCTTCTAGTGCCAGGGAGCAGGCCTGTTTGCAAGTGTGAGAAGCCTTCCGGTGCCAGGGAGCAGGACTGTTTGCAAGTGTGAGAAGCCATCCAGTGCCAGGGAGCAGGCCTGTTTGGAAGTGTGAGAAGCCTTCCAGTGCGAGGGAGCACGCCTGTTTGCAAGTGTGAGAAGCCTTCCAGCACCATTGAGCTGGCCTGTTTGCAAGTGTGAGAAGCCATCCAGTGCCAGGGGGCAAGCCTGTTTGCAAGTGTGAGAAGCCTTCCAGTGCCAGGGTGCTGGCCTGTTTGCAAGTGTGAGAAGCCTTTCAGTGCCAGGGAGCGGGCCTTTTTGCAAGTGTGAGAAGCCTTCCAGCGCCAGGGAGCAGGCCTGTTTGCAAGTGTGAGAAGCCTTCCAGTGCCAGGAACAAGCCTGTTTGCAAGTGTGAGAAGCCTTCCAGTGCCAGGGAGCGGGCCTGTTTGCAAGTGTGAGAAGCCATCCAGTACCAGGGAGCGGGCCTGTTTGCAAGTGTGAGAAGCGCTCCAGTGCCAGGGAGCGGGCCTGTTTGCAAGTGTGAGAAGCCTTGCAGCGCCAGGGAGCTGGCCTGTTTGCAAGTGTGAGAAGCCTTCCAGCGCCAGGGAGTGGGCCTGTTTGCAAGTGTGAGAAGCCTTCCAGCACCAGGGAGCAGGCCTGTTTGCAAGTGTGAGAAGCCATCCAGTGCGAGGGAGCTGGCCTGTTTGCAAGTGTGAAAAGTCTACCAGCACCAGGGAGCGGGCCTGTTTGCAAGTGTGAGAAGCCTTCCAGCGCCATGGAGCGGGCCTGTTTTCAAGTGTGAGAAACCATCCAGCGCCAGGGAGCAGGTCTGTTTGCTAGTGTGAGAAGCCTTGCAGCGCCAGGGAGCAGGCCTGTTTGCAAGTGTGAGAAGCCTTCCAGCGCCAGGGAGCAGGCCTGTTTGCAAGTGTGAGAAGCCATCCAGTGCCAGGGAGCTGGCCTGTTTGCAAGTGTGAAAAGCCTACCAGCACCAGGGAGCGGACCTGTTTGCAAGTGTGAGAAGCCTTCCAGTGCCAGGGAGCTGGCCTGTTTGCAAGTGTGAAAAGCCTACTAGCACCAGGGAGCGGGCCTGTTTGCAAGTGTGAGAAGCCTTCCAGCGCCATGAAGCGGGCCTGTTTGCAAGTGTGAGAAGCCATCCAGCGCCAGGGAGCAGGTCTGTTTGCAAGTGTGAGAAGCCTTCCAGCTCCAGGGAGCAGGCCGTAATCTTAAACAGCCAATGGTAGATTGTGGGGAAGGTTTGGGTGCCTTAAGGGGCAACGTGAATCCAGCTGTGATGTTTGTGTGGGCCAATGAAACTTTTGATGCTTTGAGCATTACATGTATTAGCCTGTTATTAAATGTGTGCTTGTCTACCCCGTACTGCATGATTCATCTACAACTAGTTCTCACCGCCCTCTATTCCCTGGATGACAAATGCCTGGTTTTTAGGTGGTCTGTCTTGGGCCATGGCTGATTCTGAACCCTCAATTGCAGTTCTGGGCACTGAACTGGCTAATAACTACACTACACCCAGCAACCATACCCAGGACTAATGAAAACATATTCTGAACTGAGCTGAGCTGGGCATAGACAGAGACACCCTAGAAAGGGGGGAGGCACACAGAAAGGGCAGTCGTTAGTGGAGGAACGGAAGATCAAATTAGGCCAAGGGACAGAAATGGCATAGCATTGACAACCAAATTCAAAAGGAAGAGCAGCGCATCAATAGTGGGCTCTTCAGGACCTTCCTGCCCAGTGTGGACTTCTCCTCCTACCACAGATGTATATTAAGTGGAAAAATGTCAAGGAATGATGCACATCCTTGTAATGAATGACTGTCCGATGGCCTGCAAGTGACAGGGGAGGGGGGCACGGTTATTGTTCTGAGCAAGCCTGTGGCACTCAATAAAGACATTTAAAAAATGTACAGTACACCTAAGCAGTGGATCTTTGAAATATATTTATTATGTGAACTGTTTGATACATACCAATTCAATCAGTGGGATTACCTATCCGAGTTGTCAAACAGCAAATGATTAATGTTTCTTGAGGAAACCATAAAAAGCCTACTTTACTTTAGATGTAGCTAGATATGTGTCTGATAAGCATGCCCAATATGCTATGGCACCTTTTCTGCATCTATGCAATGCCATGTATGTTCAGACTAAAATAAAGGTGCTTGACAATTTGTTTACTATATATCCCCATTCTTTAGTTTGAGGCTGCATGGAGGGGCAGCTTCAAAAGAAGCCACAAATGCCTGATCTGTAAACTCTTCCTTGAATCAATTGTTCTTCTTGCATGTATTGTCCACATATCCTCAATCTTAGAAATAAATATCTTATTTCAGCAAATTAAACTAACAGTTGCCCTTTGTTTCAGCCATAATAGGCAGAATGGTTAGATTTTCAAACTGGCAACAAGCATACTTTGCAGTTTGATGGAAGCAATAAGTGTACATTTGTCGTGGATGAGGTTTTCAACTAACTTTAAAGTATCAGTCGATTAAAAGTCACACTTTTAAATGTTCATTCTATGGAACAAATCTTTTTATTATCATTTTCATACATAACTTTACAAGTCGGATGGCTTGTAAAGTTATGTATGAAAATGATAATAAAGTGATGCACTTTGTCCATCATATGCCAGCAAGAATCCAGTATCATGTGATGGTTTGTACGTGATTAACCTTAACATATCTCTGTGAATGTTCATTTTAAATTGCAATAGCTGTACAAGTGTTACTGGTTCAAAGCGTTAATTAAAAGATGATCATACTCTGTTTAAATAAAGTCCAGTGTTAAACCTTATGTTTATGTTCATGTTTTCAGGCACAAAAATGATTTTGTACTGTTTATTTGAATATATTTATATAGATAAGTTACTGCTACTGCTAATACTATATTATGTAACAGCAGCCAAATGAGGAAAGTGTTTAAAGGACCAATAAAGCCAAACATTAACAGTTTTTCCTCCTTAAAAATGATTATAATGAATCTGTTTAATAAAGCAAACTGGTGTTCAAGAACATTTAATCCACTTTGAGTTCCAATGAATGTTCCCCATCAGAAGCTGACGAATTGTGCCAAAGGCTTTGAGGCAGTTTTCAGAAATGCGTTCATGAAGGATCATTTGCCAAGACTTAGGAAATGTGATCATCCCCTGAGACTGGGGTGTATTCAGGGTAAGAGAAACATTGAGCAAACATGGAGCTCTCAAAAAGCGCCCTTCTTTCCCGACTGGGGGACAGGAATAGACTACTTTTCAGTCTTGGAAGAAGAGATGTACAAAGCCAGAGAATGTCCTCAGAAACATTGTGACATATGGGGGACCTGAGTAGAACACTCCCAAACATGGGACACATAACCTCCATCTTACAGGATATGACAAATGGTAGTGGGAGAGGACTCCTGAGTACTGCCTGACCCCTGCCCCCAGTACTGTGACACAGTACCCCCTCCCCAACATATCGAATTATATTTGTACACACCGATTTGTATCAGCGGAAACTAATTTTGAGCCTGTCGCTGGAAGCACTCAAGGTGAATTATGTTTGCTTTATTTTATACTTGTCTGTAAATCTGAGGGGATTTTAATATTCTATGTTTACTGGTTTCTGAAGTTTACAACAATAAAGATTTTCATTAAAAAAAAAGGAAAGGTGATCATATCATACAAACCAAGTTTGGTGTCATAAATTTATGGCCTGGGAGCGTCTTTGCAGAACATCTACAGAGTTATGGTAGTCCAGTATCCATTACCACTTCATCCCAAGCCTTGGATCCCACCCAGTATGGCTTTAGAGAGGGACATAGTACGGAGTCTGCCCTCATCAACGCCACGGATGAGATTAGGAAGGCAATGGATCAAGGTGGCAAGGCCGCCTTGATCCTTCTGGATCTCTCTGCGGCCTTTGATATGGTCCATCACGATCTCTTGATGGACCGTTTAAGGGCATGTGGGATCCAGGAGAAAGCATGGAAACTCCTAAACTCATTCCTAACAGATAGAGTACAAATTGTTTCGCTGGGAGATTTCCAATCAAAACCTTTTGCCTTGCCATGTGGAGTCCCTCAAGGGTCATCGTTGAGCCCTACATTGTTTAATGTTTATGTCTCATCTTTGGCTCCTATCATCAGTGCGTTTGGTTTTGGTCTGACCTCCTATGCAGATGACACCCAGATTGTGGTGTCTCTGCTTCCAGGACAGGAGGTGGGCATAGACAGGCGCTTTCAGGACTGTATGGAATCTGTGGGCAGCTGGATGGCGAAAAACTGTCTAAAATTGAATGCAGGCAAGACGGAAGTTATATTATTTGAGAACGACGCCAATTTCTGGAACCCAAATTGGTGGCCGTCTTCTATGGGCCCTCTCCCTATACCCGTGAAAAGAGTGAAAAACCTGGGAGTATTAGTTGACGAGAAACTGAATTTTGGGGGCCAAGTAAATGCAGTCTCCTCCTCAACAGCTTATGTCCTTAAAACAGTGAAAAAAATACTACCGTTTTTACCAGCTGACAGTAGGCAAACGGTGGTTACCGCACTAGTCCTATTGAGGCTGGATTACTGCAACAGTCTTTATTAAGCACCCAGGAACGTTTAATGAACACATTTCAAAGGCTGCAAAATGCGGCGGCCAGGCTACTCACGGGAACGCCTAAGTTCGCCTCAATTTCTAACGGAATCAAAAAACTACATTGGCTCCCGGTGAGGAACCGAGTGCGTTTTAAGTCTCTTTGCACTGTTTTTAAAGCACTCCAAGGAGCAGGACCCGACTACTTACAAAAACAGTTTAATTGGTACATACCGAAAAGAAAGTTAAACGTTCGCTAGGAGCCAAGCTGGTTACTGTCCCAGTTACAAAAAAAGCGACGTGGGGTGGCCGAGGCTTCGTCTTTGGGGCAGCCAAAACTTGGAACGACCTCCCGGTCCACCTTAGACATGCCATAGACCTTTTTCCCTTTAGGGAGGGTTTGAAAACATGGCTTTTTGACAAGTAACTCTGCCTTCCCCGCTCTTACATAAAGGATAGGTAACTAGCGCCAGGACACCCTTGGGTAATCGTCGCGCTTAATAAATATCCGTAACATAACATAACATCACTTTACTCTCACTGTGTCATCCTGACATCACTCAAGAATCTTCTTTACTGTAGTTGAAAGTGTTTTCTGAACGAGGCCATGCAGCTCCACCAAATCAAATTCTGATACGCTAGATCATGGATGGAAGCAATAGGTGCTTCATGCATTGAAACAAGAGTCATGAAAATTAGACTCAATCTGTGGGTTATCCAAGGCAGCGAGGGTTGGCAGGAGGCATAAAGGCAGCACGTCAGCAAAGACTTATTATAGAATGTCCTCTCGGAGTTCCCCTCATAGGGGACTTTAAGGGAAATCTTAAGATGCCACTTACCTATAGCCAGAAGTAAGACTCCACCTGCAAGAAAGCCTTTAGAATGCTGGACATTCTGTGTAATAATTGCATATGCCGTGCCTTTGATACAAGATATAATGGTAAAGTAAGCGATATATATTCAGTGCCTGGACCCAGATAATATAGGATGTAAGATGACAAAAGAACTTCATTACAAGAACTTGAGAGCCCTTTGTTGATGTGACAGAAATACTGGATACAAATGTCTTGATTTATTTTCAGATTAATAATATTCGAGTTTCTGTTTTGCAGACTGTGCTCCTATAACAGTAAATGCTTCTGATAAGAATATATATAAGTAATTTAAATTTGATTTATATAGAATCTTCAGCATGCCACTAAATCTCTTAGGGCCAATCCACAAATGTCAGATTAAGAAAGTCAGAATGATCTTTGTCTGGACTCTTCCTGTTATGGGGACACATTTCTGCCTATTAGAGGAATCAGAGTGGATCCCAAGGGTCCTCCAACAATACACAACATTCACTGCTGTTTTGAAGTACTTTAGTGTGTAACATTTGCTAAGGCACAATTTGTGTTAGGTGGAAAGTTCTGTATATGTAAATTTGACATGCGCATTTGCACATGTACCTTTATTTTTTTTCTCTTCCTGTAAAACATTTTTTTCCGTTGAGAAACTCTTTCTCTGGAGACCTCTCATAACTATGGTATTGTTCCCAACCCATTCTCACACTGGAAATACCCCTAGTTTTAGTTTTAAAAGGAGCAAGGCTGTGTGTATTTTCACCTTGTCAAACTACCTGCAAGGCATTTCTGAGCATCCGCCAACTTTCAGTTTTGAGGGTGTTCATTTACGTTTGGACGTTGCTCCCCAGGAGCTTACAGAATCCAGTCCCATAGCTTCAAAATTACAAATTTGCAATTCTGCTGAATGGGCTGCATTGCAGGATTTGTAGGTATAACTTACAAATGTGAAATTCTATGACAATGATTGGAATGGAAATGTAATTGGGATTTTCTGTTTGCAGTGTGAATATTTTGCACCCCTAGTTCAACTTAACTTGCACAAAAGGCTTTGTGATTCTGGCCAATGTCGCAGATTGAATGCTATCTGTATTACATTTGCTGTACGTTATTACTTAAGTGGTACCAGATATTGTTGAACAGGCTAGAAATATTTTATTAGTCTCTTATAGATCTAATGTTGTTTCAGGTTCCCAACTTTGAGATGGTGGACAGACGTTATCGCGCCTTCATCCAGACCACGTGCCAAGACTCCTTAGTTCTCTCCATTCTGGCTCACGGACAAAGCAGAAGGGACTGGGCCTTTCGGGGAGAGCCTCTGAAGGCGACGCTCTCCGATGGAATCGCGGTCATGGAGGGGATCATCCGGGAGCTGCAGGATCTGTTGGAGGCCACCAGAGCCAGCTGCCCACGCCTTTATTTCCTCAGTGATGATGAAGTCATAGCTCTGCTGACAGCCTCAGTTGAGGCTGCTCATAGGGTGACATGGGCTAAGAGGTGCTTCCAGAATGTGCAGGATGTGGAATTCGAGAGTCGTGAGACCAACAACAGCAGCTCAGCATTTGCACTATACGCTCCCAGAGCAATAGCCAAAGCCATCAGAGGGTCCCATGGAGAAAGGGTTCCCCTGTATTCTCCCCTAAAAGGAGACCTAAAAGCCACGGTGTGGCTTTGTCATTTTGAGCATGCCATGAAAAAAAGCTTGTCACTTTTGCTGAGAGGATGCCTTGCTGAAAGGATGTCTATGAAAGAGAAACTAGAAGCTGTGTATGGGAGCAGACCAGGGTCCACCACCAGCAGCGCAAAGGATCCTGAGCTGCACACGGCAGGAGAGCTCTGGAGCAAACTAGCATCCACCTTCCCTTTCCAGTGTATCCTCCTCGCTGAAGAGGTGTCCTGGTGGAGTGAGGTAGAAGAAACCCTGTTTACTACACCATCCAAAAGGGCCAGCCTGAAGCACAAGCAGAGACTAAAGATTGAAGCCTTGGTGAAATATACACAGAGGTACCGTAGATCCCATGCCCCACCGGACAGCCTGCTCCTTGCTTTACTCTCTGCTCTCATCTTACACTCCGTGCATCATCAGGACACCATCAGCAGCCTTCTGCAGCACAGGGTGGAAACAAAAGCTTCTTTTGAATGGGCTAAGCTTTTTAAGTACCGTATGAACTTCCACCTTCCAGATGGCAGAGGACAACGACCAAGATCCTCTGCTTTTGACAATGAATTGACTCAGAAACAAGAGACAGACTGTTACTTGGAAGTGCTAGATGGAAGACTGCACTATGACTATGAGTATACAGGTCCTAACAGTATGCATGTGGGCTCCACCTCAACAGAGAAGAGCCTGCTGGGTCTAATTCTAGCCATACAAGAGTATTACTGTGCAACTTTAATCAGCCACGAGGGAGTGACAAAAATGGAGACAATCCTTACTTTAGCCAATGCCTTGGGACGCCAGATTGTTGTCCTCGCCTGTTCAGAACAGACAGGATTGCAGTGCATCACACAAAATCTCTCTGGAGCAGTGCAGGCTGGAGCATGGCTTCTCCTGGAGACTGCTGACCGACTAAGCCAAGGGATACTTGGAATGATAAGCCAACCTCTAGCAGATGTGCGCAAGGCATGTGTTGCTATGATGCAAGCAAAAGATCCCAGTCATTCTTTAAATAAAGAGACTGCAGGTTATGAGTGGCAAGAAGAACAGGAGGCCAATGCTTTTAGGACCCAGGATACACACAAAAAAATAGTTGAGAGGGCCAACGACAACGCCAGCCACAGTAAACTGTCTGTTATTGGGAATATTAATTTTATTGGTAATCTAATAAGTGTTCGACAGAGCTATGGGTGCTTCATGACTCTTTCTCAATGCAAACCAGCTAACAATATCCATACAGACCTGTCTATGGTAATGAGGCCTGTGTCCATGGTTTATCCTAACCTTAAAACGATGGCAGAAGGGAGCATGCTTGCTGCGGGTTTTCAAGAAGCGACCCACTTGGCTGCAAAAATGAATTCATTTTTTGAATTGGCACATAAATTAGGCTCTGTCCATCATCCCAGCTGTCACCAAATGGTTCGAAGCATTATAAACGCTTCGGTTGCATGCCTAGATAAGCATTCAGCATCTTGTCGTTCAGCCAGTTGTTTGTCACTTCAGTCTGGGTCAGACGCATGGAAGAGTGTTGCCAGTGTTCATAAAGATGTTGAGACCCTGGCAGATGCAGCTGAGGGGGAGCATTTGAGCAGTCCAAGCACAGAGGTTCATCTTCTAGTCCTAGATCGGAGAAGGTCTGCTGCACTTCTCTCGGTGAACCTTGGCCTGGAGGAGGAGCGGGCTTTGATTAGAGCTCTGCTTGCTTCTCCCCTCTTTTCTGCCCCAGACTCTCCCGAACTAAGCAACCTCAAGGAACTTCTAAGAAATGTTTTCCCAATGTCAGTAAGCCTACTTTCGGAAGAGGTCTCCTTCCCCAGATTAGGTAGTGCTGTGAATTCTGAGCTTCAGGAGTCCAAGCTTCACGTGAATCCAGATCTCACTGGCACAATGCTTCAAATGTATCAGGCTCTTCTTCAAACACGAGGGGTCATCGTTATGGGTTCACCAGGAAGTGGCAAAACTACTTCTTGGAAAATCTTGGCTCGAGCACTTAACAGATTGGCATCCAGTGACTGTCAAAGCACCAAATATGTTGAAGAAGAAGAACAAGAGACAGAATCTGTCATCCTGAATAGTGAATGCTATGGGCCCGTCACCTCAGAATGCTTCTATCCTAGCAGCCTTACAACAGAAGACTTTTTAGGTAAATGGGAAAATGGGAAATGGAATGATGGACTGTTTGCTAAGCTTCTTCGAACATTTGGCACTGTTCCTCTCACTCATCTGGACTCAGCAAGAAATGCTCACAAAGAGCAAACCTGTCTCAGGAGCAGCAGGTCTGATCCCCAAAAGTGGGTGGTACTTGATGGCTTGCCAAAATCAGAATGGTTGGATCAGGTTAGCTGTTTGCTTGGTCCTCATCCTTTCTTGAACCTTTCAAACTCTGAGCAGATAGGAACACCTAAATCTATGAAGTTTATCTTTGAGGTTACAGATCTGGCTAATATCTCTCCATCCTTGTCCACCCAGTGTAGCCTTGTGTTCTACCGTGGTGATCAGATGTGGCGGGCCGTCCTTGCTGCTTGCTTGTCTTCTCTCTCCATTAGGTACAGTGTAACCCAAAACACGGCTGACATGATCAGAAGCCTCAGTGAGGATCTCTTCCCTGCAACACTCTCCTTTCTGGGGCAAACATGCAGCCCAGTCCTAGAACCACATGCCCACTTGGCGACCACTGGCTTGGGATCTGTTGCCAGCGGGCTTCAGGAAATCACATCATTTCAAAAGATATTCCAAGTGCTCTTGGATCTCCACCTCTGTCGAGACAAGACACAGTTCCCTACATGGAAGGAGCCCATGGCAGGAGGTAAGGTTCAAACTAAGTAGTGGGATGAGGTAGTATGATGTATAAAATACTATATTATTGCTTTGTTAAGTTACCATGTTCTTCTCTTTAGAAAAATGTGATTTTGAATCCACCTCGATATTCATGTTTGCAGTCTCTTCAAGATTTGAATGGGTTATAAATTGTATTTTTTATGTCTTGGCAGAAATATTTTGCTTAACTTTCTCTTGATAGGGCATGGATTAAGATGTCCTGCAGTCACTTGTGACCTATCACTTCAGCAATCCCTCACAAAACATATTTATATGGTCTTCGATTTCCATTTGCCAAGTAGACTTATCACGAAAAGCGTGTAGCAGTCAATAGTATTATTTCATGCTCCTCCCCCATTCATTCATGCCAACTTTTTAAAATACTGTAGTCCCTGCCCTTTAGGGAACAGGAGTTACAATTTCTAGAGGAAAACCTACCTCATTAATATGCATTCCAAACGCCCGGTTTTGTGACATAATGTGGTGCTTATAAGAGAACAGGGATAGGACGAGGCTCTGGCCAGAAATGTGAGCACATTTCACCATGCTCACTTTAAAAGTTGTAATTTTATCACTTATTACAATTGACGCTTGGACTCTTTTCTAGCATCACTTACTTTCATTTCACTGTTAGGAATTTCTTATCAGCACAAACAAGTTCTTATACATGTGCATTTCAAATATCAGTTTCTCATGCTTTTCTAACAACAAATTGTAATTTTGAAAAATTCTATACAATACATTACTTCTGACCCACCGAGGATGATTAGGGCTATATATACCAGTCCATAATTCACAATTGCTTTGGCTATATTTGGTCATACAAAGCTATAAAAAGTCCTTTATTCTTTTTTCACTCCTTAGTAATCATGCTGAGATTGCGTGTTTCAACCTCCTGTAGAGGTAGAGAACCAATGATGGAGGTCTTCATCAGGACTGCAATCCTCAGTATATGCCAGCCTAATATGAAAAACATTAAAAACATTGCACTAATTAATGGCAGTCCAAAATAGAAACATTTTACTTTATATTACAGTTGGCCTTTAGAAGCTTAAATTGTATACACTGTATCTTTTCTTTAGTGCCACCTTTTAGTAGGAATTCTGTGGTCCAGAAATTTGAATTAATAGAATTGCTCATCAACGTACATTTTATTCGACATGCTTAGTAGTGAGCACCCATAATGGATAAAAAGCTCTTAGCATATTTTATTTTTGTTTTCACAAGTAACTCATGGAGAGACGTTCTCTCAAAATGCAATACATATGATTGTGTTAATTTATTCATACTCATGATAATACTCTTTGTAGCACTTAAACTGCTCCGAATCATATACCTTTGTGTTGTACCTTGAATTCTGCTTTTCTTTCCTTATCTGGGGAAAGTCTCAATGGATTCTGTTGACAGTGTTTTACTCAAGCTATCAACTGGCATCATACAGGGTATCCAGTTCAATCTGGATCTTTAGATGGCTAGGGCAATCCTTGCATAATGTTGCTATGGGAACCCACATCAGGGACCACCTTCTGTGCATCGCAATGCAGGCTTTTGCAATTAGTGTTTCTTCAGAATCGGATCTTCTGGGAATGCCAGGATGTGTTGAAGCTATTTGTTCCTCTGCATTTGACTGAAATCATGTGATACATACCTCTCTACTTGGACTTGCTCCTATCCTTTTTTTGGGTAAGTACGGGTCATCTTATGGACTAATTCTTGTTTCATCATAGACACAAAGCATTTTTCAACTGTTTGATTCACGGGTTGCCTTGGTTGGATACATTCCAGTTAACTGGTTATTTCCCACCTCTCTGTCCGCATTTAATCATATTCTCTGTGTTGAGATTTTCATTAACGTCTAAACTTTTCCCCCCATTTTTCTTCTCTAGTGGATTTTCTAATTCTGGTATTCATTCTTTGACTGCAGATAATGTCCTATGTGTTGCAACAATTTATTATAATATATATTACGCCATGAACCCATGTTTTTTTTCATGTGTCCTAAGGGTGACAAATATATAAAGTAGACCAAGTTGACATCACAGTGCTAATAATCTTTCCTACCCCACTTTATGTAGTTTGAACATCTTATTTGGCCATTGTATGTAACCAAAGAAACATTCTTGCTTTCCTTTTTTTTATTACTTTATTTTTTAATTATTTTATTTATACTTTTGACATAGAACAGAAGCAAGAACATATTGCAACATACATCATGACATATTATATAGCATGGACCTTCATCACACATATACACCGCTCAGTTGCTACTCGTGTGTCCTCAAATGCCTCCTCATTCCCCCCCTCCACTCCCGCCATCACATCTCTGGTCATTAATGACCAGTCCTCCAGGTCATCTGCCAAAGATTCGTCTGTGCAGACCATCTACATCTGTATTTCCTCTGCAATGGCCCTTTCCATCATGTCTCTCTCCCGGGATTTGATATGTGGTCCCATCGCCCTCAGCCATCTGATTGCTATTCGCCTTTTCGCCAGCACCAGCCACAATAATGGGAACCTGTACTGTATTCTCTTCCCCTTGGGCTGCGGTATAGTGCCCAGTGAGCAGTGGTGGGGCAACTAATCGATAAGCAGTCCAGTGATCCTACGTAAGTTCGCAACCACGGATGCCCATTAGCCCTGTAACCGTCCACAGGTCCACATCATCTGTAAGAAATTAGCACGTTCCTGCCCGCTTCTGGAGCAGTCCGAGTAACTGGTTGGGAAGATTCTGGCAATTTTGTAATGGGGTATAATAAGTTTGGTGCAGAAAGTTAAAATGTGTTAGTTGGAATCTGGCATTACTAGAGACTGTTTTGACGTGCGCACAAGCCCACCTAACTCTGTCTGTTAGTGGTGTGGTGTTAGCTCTGTCCCAATGTTTGCGGATTGGCAGTTCCAGCTTCTGTCTCTTAGCCTTTAGTGCCTGTATAGTCGAGACACCCCATGGACGGCCATACCCAACTCCAGGAGTATTGATAAGGTCCCAGAAGTTGGGAGGTAGAAGGAAATCCCGGCCAGATCTCGCTCATCCCTTTGGTCAGCCTTGCATACTGTAAGAATTGCCCCATTCCCACCCTAAACTGGTCTTGAGCCTCTACACATGTCAGAAGCTGTTCTTTCAGAAACAAGTCACCAGCGTCGTGCACCCCCTGCATGTCAATGTACCATGGTCTTATCCCTGGCTATCTTCCGGGAGGGCTGTAGCCATTTTAACTCCTGCGCCCTGAGCACTCGACATCTTCCCATATCTTCACTGTATGCCATATCACTTATGGGAGTTCTGGAGGTGCTTCTTTCCCCATCATCAGTACAGCTTGTAGTGCATGGTTGCCATAGCATCCATCAAACAGCCGTTCTCCCATTCAGCTATCGAGGTGCACCAACTAATGGCATGCTGTAGATGTGCTGCATAGTAATATAATTTTAAATCAGGAAGGCCAACGCCCCCCTCCTCCCTGTCCAGCTTTAAGTGCTTCAGTGCTACTCTACTACGTCTACCAGACCAGCGTTACCAACATAGAGTCCAGTTCTCTGAAAGTGGTTCTGGGGATCTCACAGAGTGTTTTCTGAAGATGGCAGAGGGACCGCAGCAGCAAAACCATTTTTGCCATATCCTCTCATCCGACCAGCAACAGTGGTAAAGTATTCCAGAAGGCTACTGATTTTTTCAGTCCCTCTACAGTCCTACCTATGTTAACCACATATTGCTTCTCCCTCTGATGCGACACTATTACGCCCAGGTATCTAAATTGCTGCTTTTCCCAGTGTAGTCCTACGCTGGGTAGTCCGGCCATGGCAGTGTTCGCAGTTTCCCCAGTGGGAAGGCGAGTGGCTTCGCAAGATTAATGTGCAGCCCAGTGACCCTACCGAACTTCTGTAATACATTCAGCAGCAGAGGCGTCGAGACGTGAGGGTCTGTCATGTAAATCAGCATCTCATCCGCGTACAGAGAGACAATGTGATTCACGCTACCAATCTTTATCCCTCCATTTTGCCAGTACTCTTCACACCTTTATCGCAAGACGTTCTAGTGCAAACAGCAAGGGTGACAGAGGGCATCTCTGCTGGGTCCTCTTTTCCACTTTCCAAGCCGCAGACTCCGTGCCCCCCACCCGCACCCTCGCAGTGGGCATTTTGCGTAACAGTTGCACCCACTTTCTAAAGCACGTGCCAAGGCCCATGCTCCGCAACGTTTCAAACATATAGCCGCATCTCACCATGTCCAAGGCTTTTTCTATATCTAGGGCCACCAGGGCCCCATTTATATCCGTACCTGCCGTGGAATGAAGTACATGTGTAAGTCTGTGAATATTATTTGTGGTGCTCCTTTCAACCTGGGACGACCCATGACGTTACAAGAAATTCACCTAGCCGTCAAAGAGATGGCCCAGGAATATATCTCTCATGTCAAACACTTGCCAGATTGGCCTATAGGGAAGATTCAAAATGTGGGAGATTATGTAACTAAGAAAGCACGTTTTTTCATACAATATGGACCTGTGTGTATATCAAGGGATACTGAGAGAAGATCGCGGGCTGTCTAGGTGAAATACTGGGGGCAAAGTTGGAGCCAGAAGCCAAATGGTGCCTCCTAAATATATGGGGCGATACAGATCTGAAAAGCAAAGAAAAGACCTGGGTGACGCTTGGATTGTCGATAGCTAAGCGAAACATAGCCAGATCATGGGGGGCCCTGTAGCTCAAACAATTCAGGCTTGGATGAATGATATGGACTGGTGTATGTTAGCCGAAAAGACTGTATATGAAAGCAGAGGCTGCCCAAGGAAATGGGACCAGGTGTGGGGCGAGTGGAATCTGTATAGGGGAACATATGTACACCACCACTAAGTGATACTCGCCCCTGGGACAGGGAGCATCAGATTAGCGCGGGGGAGAAGTGATAAATGTAAACGTTAGAATAGGTTGCGACAAATGTGATTCTTACTGAGTTTGTGAACAATCTCTGCACTTTAACAAAATACAGCAAATGTAATGATGTTTTTGTTTGTCAGCAATAAAAAGAGTTTTAAAATAAAAAGAGATGGCCCAGTTGGCTTGCCGGCGGAGTTCTACTCTACATATGCATCCATCCTTGCCCCCAAACTAGAAGCCGTATATGTGGAATCGTTGCAATTGGGATCGTTACCGGCGTCATCCAGAGAGGCCCTGGTGGTCCCCCTCCCTAAATCTAAATCATCTATTACATATCCGTCAGGAGGCCTCCCTCTTTCTATGTTAAATGTAGATTTTAAGATTCTTAGTAAAATACTAGAATATGAGATTACTTCCCCATATGACGGATCTCGTACACAAAGACCAGAATTGATTCATTCCAACCAGGTCCACCTCGATGAATCTTTGCAGATTATATCATATCCTATATCATTGGGATATCTCTCATTGCCCAGATGCCTTAATTATGTCAATTGATTTGGAGAAGGCCTTCGATTCGCTGAGGTGAGATTTCCTACATGTATGGGATTGGGTGAGGGCTGGGCTCGCTGGGTGCACTTGTTATGCACCAACCCTACGGCGAAGGTTAAGACGGGTGGGGTGGTCTTGGCCTCATATAGTGTCTGCCGGAGCACCAGACAGGGGTACCCATTATCTCCCGTTCTGTTTGCTCAGGCTATTGAGCCCTTGGCAGTGCTCTTCCGACAACGGGGGCGAATCATATGTCTTGTGGTTTGTGGCCTCCTGGCCTGCCTGGCTAAGTTGGCATCGGCCTGACCGCCATGATGACTTATGCGCACGTTACTCTTAGCCGTTATTCTGTCGCCCTCTGCTTCTGCCAAGTTATTTTACAACTGTCTGCATTTTCTGTCTCTCACCTTTTCTCCTGTTCCCTTTGGGCTCAGTCTGAACAACAGTTACAAGGTCGAAAAACAACGTCCCCAGTTCTTGCTGATATGGCCAGTCCCTCGCACCTAGACATAACACTATGTACAGCTGCCATGGAGAAATTGGTGTGCTTTTAATATTGAGGTTTTCCCGCTTAAGAGGGACTTGGAGAAAAACCTTTCGAGGGAGAAGAGCTGTGATTGTCTGCTGATGTAGTCTTTGCATCTAGGGACTGAGGTATGGGGGTTCGCTAGACAATGCCCAGAGGTCTTCTATTTTTATAATAAAATAAGCTACTAGCACGGGAGGGTGGTAAGGTCATTCAGCCCTCTATCCACTGCTTTATGAAATGCTTTCCCCGTTAGTATTCTATGGAGTTGTAACTATGCTGATTATATTATTCTTATGCATTATGCTGATAGTACTGTCACGTGTACTGTATCTTAGAGCACGTATGTTGAAATAAACATTTTAACCTATACTGTGTCTCTTCTTACGCCGGTTGTGGACAGGTATGAGTGAGTGACGAAAGGGTGTTCTTGCTACTGCGAGTCCTGAGAGAGAGAGATACCGTGTTCTGGGTTGTCTAATCATTGGTACATTGTTGCTAATGGGACGCTAAGGCTAGTTGGGTTGGGGTTTTAGGTGCTAAGGTTTATGTTTGGCTCACCACTATATTCCGAGGTCCTATTATCCTGTGCATAGCTCTGTGTGTGTGCAGAATCCCTATAACATGGCGCACCAATGTGGGGCTGCTTATCTGCGAGACGCTTGAGTAGTGCTTGTGCTTGTCCACAACTCCCTCACAGACGCTTCCGGAAGCGTGTGTGACGGTGATACCTCCTATATTGACGTTTTTATAGGTTCTTTCAAGCTTGAGGTTGTTAAAAGGTTTCTTAGCTAAAACCCTATTTGTGCTGCCTCATTTTAGATTGTCGACTACTTCTAGCCTACAATGGCTGTTCAAATTGCGGCACATAGCCGTGCAGCGCTCCGGACACACTTAACAGTGTATGGAGTGCCTGACGCGGGTGTCGAGCTGATCTTTGTGGTACAAGCCGATCCGGCTTTCCACTTTGAGGTGTTCTACTCTTGGGTCACATTTCCGGCGGTGGATGGGACAGACAATTTGTTCCATGAATATACAGCCACCGTAGTTCCTAATCACTATAGACCGTATAGGAATCTTGAAGTACCGCTCACGGCTTGGCAGCACCGTGTTTGGTTTGATGGCGCCCTCCCCCAACCGGTTACCACGGTTCGTTTAGGCCCCTTGTCTATTGATGGGGCCACTTGGCCTGTTTTGGCCGGGTACACCCCACATCCGCAATATATGACGATACCAGTCGCGGACCTGCGCAACATGTATTCGGCTTTAGTGTGAGTGCATCGAGCCTTAGTGCAATATGTTACAGGCAACATCCAGGGAGCCCCACCTGGAGTTGCGGGCCCTCCAGCTGGTGCAGGCGCAGTGACCATAAGTCCTGTCATGGTGAATTCGGTGATGGGCAAGCGCCCACAAAATAAGGATGATTTTCCTTATTGGCTTGCCGAGAAATTTGACCAGCTGGAGGCAGTTTTTCCAAACACAACACCGGTGGATAAACATAGAATTCTTACAATTAGTTTGCCAAAAGACTTAATCCCCGAGTTGACAGCATGCAACAACTGGGGTAGGGTATTCGCAGCAGTTTATTCGAAGTGTTTCGGCACTCCTTCCATGACGGTTCTCCCCTCTGTAATTAAACGAGTGCAGGATGAACATGGCCCTGAAGCGGCTGTGGAATTAGGGTTGAGACTGGTGGGAGTGTTTGAAGTAGTAGCTGAGCTGATCCTTGCGAATGTCAAGGGCGATGCAGTGAACTTTCAAGTAGCTAATGCTCTGGCTTTGGTCCCAGAATTGGACAAGCCGCGCAAATTACCGAAAATTATAACCCAGGCTTATAAAACTATTGGCCGAAATAGCCTGGGCAATAAGCCTTTTGCAAAACAGCAAACACAATCACAACAACAACCTAAAACTCAATCTGAAAAAGATGAAAAACCAGTTTTTACTAAAAAGAGCTGGAGGTTGAAAAAACAGGGTAAGCAACAGAAGAAGCCGGGGTCGCGAGGCGCATCCCCGGTTTCTGTCTCTTCTGAACGCACATATGATTTGCGCGATAGGGCGAGAATTAAATCTCCGGATAGGTTTCAGATCCCTGATACGCGTTCTCCTCGTTCTTCACAGACAACTTCACAAGCCAGTGGAGGAGATCGCCAGGATAGAGGAAGGGGTCGATAGGCTCCCCAGGGACGAGATCAACCTCGACAACAAGTCAGAGGGAAAGCAGAAGACTTTCAACGTTCTCGCCCACAATTTCAGAAGAAGAAAGTTGCCGCTGTAACAGCGAAATATGCCACAGACGGTGAGAACGAGACTCCTGAATTGGACGTGGGCAGTGACCCTCCTAGACAGCGCCGCAGAAGTTACCATAGTGCGGGAGGCGCTACGTCCTCATATGGAGGCAACAGCAACTGAAACATTCATTACTGTTGAGACAGCAGACACCAGAGTGGCACCCCCTGACAGACTATTTAATATCGTAATTCAAATCGAAGGTGATATACAGCGTGTAATTAAAGGGATTTTTGGGGAAAATCTGACCTCTTCGTACGACATTTTGTTAGCGGAGGCGGATTGGCCACCTCCATTCGTACTTGCTGCGCGTAAAGGGGAGGAGGTAATCCTTCCGAGCTTTTCTCGACATGTCCCAAAGGACAAAGCGGAGGCTCTTGCAGCTGAGTGGGCTGTGTCCCTGGCTCCTGCGTTATACCGCAACCACGTGGGTTGTGATGAAGACTCCCCCCCCCCATGAGATACCTTTACGGTCCCTACCGCAGCCACAACCCCAATATCCCATTAAACGTGACGCCAAAGGCCCCGTTTCTGAAATTCTGACTCAGTTAGAATATCAGGGAGTAATAGAAACATGCGTATCACCCATGAATAATCCCCTTTTCGCGGTTTCTAAACCCGATGGATCGTACCGCCTAGTATTGGATTACCGGCATTTGAACTCTCATTGTCGGACCTTTGCGGTGCAAAATACCCACAGTTCTGCGCTTGTAGACAGTCTTGTTCGTAAAAAGTATAAAACGACACTTGACCTATCCAATGGATTTTACACGCACAACTTAGCCACGGAGTGTAGCCAATGGAGCGCTTTTACCTCCGGTGGTAAACAATTCAAATTAAGGCGACTCCCTATGGGCTACAAAAACAGTCCAGGTGTGTTCGCTGCCCGTGTTGTCTCTTTGTTAGACGGCATAGACCAAGATGCATGTTCGTACGTCGATGATATTTACCTGACAGACGACGAGTTATATCCGCATCTTTCCAGAGTAGACCGCATTATTCTCGAGTTTGCGGTTTTAGGTTACAAGTTTAATTTTGCCAAATCACACATTGCTGAATTAACAGTTTTGTTTTTGGGCTACGAGCTCAACAATGAAGGTAAGGGCTTAGCCCCCACTTCTTAGAAAAATGTGCACTTTTGTGCCCTCCTACTACTCTGAAAAAACTTCAGTCTTTGCTGGGTTTTCTGAACTTCGGGCGTACTTATATTCCCGAATACGCCCAGCGTATCAAGCCATTATATGCCTTGATACAACCAAACTTTTCGAAGTCTAGTTGGCTTCCGGAGCATTCCTCCATTCTGCAGTCTTTGCAGACAGACCTTCTTGAGTCTAAGTACCTGTTGACGCGTGATAACCACACAAACCTGGTGATTAGAATAATTCCGGGGGCAGTGGGTTTCACGTATTTAACCTTTAACGAAGGTGACACAGTACCCATCGCATACAAGTCACATCTGTACACGTCCGCAGAAATGCGCTTTTCATCTGTGGAGAAAGTTCTGACTGCAGTGCACATGGCGATTCTGAAGGAGCGCGCACTGGCACAGGGAAAGCGCATTCTAGTGGTAACACCCTATCCTGCTCTAGAAGCAGTGACAAAGGCAAGTGTACCGAACTCTAAAGCTTTGCATCCCCGTTGGATACAATGGGCAACCTCTTTGACGTCTCCGGATGTCACATTCATTTTCGATTCTTCTCTACAGACTCAGGAGTTTTTACAGTATGAATTCGTTCATCCTCCTCCTCTATCTTTACTGCCGCTTGAGGATTACGACTGTGTGATCTACACCGATGGTTCGGCACAACCGGCCACGGGGTCCAAGCATGCTTATTCAGCCGCATGTGCTATTGTTGCAGGTACCTTTGTGAACGGAGAGTTCAAGTCCACTGTAGTGCATACTCAGACACTCGGGGACAGTACTGCGCAACTGGCCGAGCAGCGCGCCTTGGTGCTTGCGCTTGAATTCGTAAATCCGGCTGTGACCACACTTATTGTATGCGATTCTTATTACTGTGTTCAATCATACAATGACAATCTATTCTTTTGGTCGCAAAACGACTATAGAGACGCTAAAGGTAGCACAATCAAGCATAAGATGCTTTGGGTTCGGGTGGCAGAATTGAGACAATGTTTGCCACTCACACAGGTGGTTCACACCCTAGGCCATCAGCGGGTGGGCGCACACGCTGTTGGTAACGGTCTGGCAGACGAAGCGGCCAGATCAGCAGTAGTCACGTGTTCAGTAGCAGCAGTTACCAGATCCATGTCAAAAATTGACACCGATATTTTGGCAGCTATTGCTGCGACAAAGGAAGGTGCTAATTACCCTAGGCGTTTTCCTTCCAAATATTCTTATCAGTTAGGTCCCGAACAGGCTCCTTATGTAACAATACCAAACGTTGATGATCGGCTGATACCCAACGCGGATCGCAGACTTTCCTTGATAACGGCAGCACACGAAGGCATGGCTTCGGCTCATGCTGGAGTGTCTGCGACCGTTTCCATCTTGCAGCAGCGGTACTGGTGGCGTGGTTTATATAAAGACACCCGTACTTATGTGCTTTCTTGTGACGTGTGTCAACAGATTAAGCTTTCTACGGTTACACGACCACCACAGACCTCGCTCTACATTTCGAACAGACCCTTTGGGTGTGTTTACTTGGATCACTGCGGTCCATTTTCTTCAGACACTGCCTATAAATATATCTTAGTTGCAGTGGACTCGTGCACACGTTTCATCTGGGTCTGGCCACAACGGAGTGCTGACGCTCGAAATGTCATCAGGGATTTGCGTATCTTTGTGGGAATCTTCGCATGCGGCACCTTCCATTCTGACCAAGGTCCAGCGTTTGCCTCTAAGGCGTACAAGGACGCTATGGGTTCACTGGGGGTGCGGGTGAAGTATTCTTCTCCATATAGACCTGAGGGTAATTCAATTGTGGAGCGAATGAACCGTGATTTAAAGCAATCCTTGACAGCTAGAGTCTTAGGTACTGGCAGGAACTGGCTGGCCCACTTGTATACTGTACAACGTGCACTTAACAATCTCCCTAGAAGATCTCTGGGTGGGCGGACCCCATACAAAATGCTCTTTGGCATAAGAATGTTTGTGCCTAACCTTGATGGTCTAGACATGGCGGCGCAATCCGCCAAGTTTGATGTAGATAACCATTCTACTATGTTACAGGACTTACAAGAAGCCCGAGACAAACTTGCAAACGCACATTTACCTTCAGCCACAGATACTGCCCTGCAGATTCCGGTTGCCGGCTGGCTTCCGAAGATTGGCGACCTGGTTCGAGAGAAGGTGGAGAACAAAAAGAATTTGGCCCCTCTTATCGTGCACCGGTTCCAGTCCTGGGTTTGAAGGGAACACGTACAGTCATCTTACCACCGCTTCCTGGTCGCAAGGAGAACAGATACATCTCAGTGGAAAATGTCAAGCTACAACAACTGGCCGATCCTGAATAGTGTTACACCAGCGGACTCTTGTCCTGCAATTTACCGGACTTGTGTTCGAGGCCCTCCTGCCCGAACGGTCACTGATGTTACAATTGAGATGATTGATTTGCCTGAAAGTATACTCGAACCTCCAGTCTCCCCCTGCATCGACGAGAACGAGTATACCTATCCCGAAACAGAATCGGTGGCACACTTACCAACCACGCCACTGAGCCCGACACGTTATTCCTTTGACTCGGATTCCACCTCGTCAATTGTCCCGTCCAAGTTCAGTATTTTTGTATCCTGGTTTAGAGACAATTTTCTGATTCCCCCCTGGACATACATCTGGTTGGTGCTTTTCTTGATCTTTTTGTTCATGTCCATTGGCTTTGTCACAGTGTTCTTTCTACTGATCAATGGTCACTATCTACCGGAGCGCTCTGCTGTGAACAGTGTTGCTGGAACTTTGGCCCCACATTCCTCATCTCACATCATGAAGCGTGACCACACATTTGTGAACATATCAGCTTTTCCAGTTGCTGATGGCATCGTATGGGATGCAGAAAACTTTCAAATTCATGGACCGACAGAAATTATTAATGTCCTTCGGGTTTCGATGGGTGATATAGTAAAAAGTAATATTTATTCTGACGATTGGGATGTGCATGCCGTTGAAGCATTGTTTGCTGATTTAAAATATTATGCTTCCTTTAATTCTGAGGATTTGTATATGAATTCTGCGAATTATGCCGATTTGTATTGCTACCAGCATTGGGGCAACCATTTTGTCCATAAACCAAGTGCACTACGTAGTTCTTTCGCGTACACCCAATGGGAACATTGTCCAAACCCTATACCGGGTAGTTCCCAGACTCTTAGAAATAAATTTACATATTTCACTGATTTTAATAGATCAAACCCTGGTTCTTATTTTTTTAAATTAGACGCCCCATCCACTCAGAAAATCATGTTGACCCACACCAAATTGCTATATTCGGGTTCCTTTTTGAGTGCCTTAGCTGTGGGTGGTTATGAGTACTGGAAGAACACTGTAGATTTGAAATCGATCTGGGGTTCAAAACCATGGCAAGTGCAAGGCACCGAGGCTTTGCATCGTGCTTGCCTAATCCCGACCCAAATTGTGTTTCTGAATGCTTCCATCTATCAGACTACATGTTGGGGCTTGGCTACTACCAAACAATTAAATGCACCTTCCATGCCATCCCTGTCTTCCACTACAAACACTAGTGTGCACCTTAATATGTCCCTAGCCACTTTGCAAGCTTTGTTGCAGAACAATTTGTTTAATATTTCTACGCTTGTTCAGTCACCCTGGTTGGCTTGGCCCATATCATCCAATGCGTGCCAACTGCATTTTCACGACTCAGTCCCTGGCTACAAACAGGATAGGCCCGATCCTAGGTTTTCAGACTCCCGTACTGTCACGACATATTCTGTTGGTAAATTATGTAAACAGTGGTTGCAGCATTCTTCCCTAGACTCTGTTAAACAACATTTATCCCTCCTATCGGGCAACATTGATTTGTCCGACTTTATATTGGGACCTCGTGGTCCACGACCAAAGAGGTTCATTTATGAAGCTTATAATGAACTCTGGAAGCTGTCGCAAATGGAAGCTGCCTCCCGTCTACGGGAGATAGACCAAGCAAATATGGAAAAGGTGCTTGCTGTTGTTGACAATAGTATTAATACCCTGTCTTCCCGCATTTACACGTTAGAGAATATTGTGTCCTCTGTTGTTGATATTGTACAAGATGATGTATCTGTGTTGTACCATGGTCAAAATCAGTTACGTTCAGTTATGCAGTTTGCGTGGACTTTGCAAACACTTAAGTTGGGTAAGGTTCCTTGGCATTTTTTGAACACCACTGCCTTATTTCTGCCTTTTAATTTAACTGACAAACAGCAATTCATGTCCATGAAAGTTGCAGCTTACACTCTGTTACATATCGAGAAAGTGGAGCCCTTACCATTCTCTGTGGCGGAATTGGATTCTGCTGTGTGGCTAGTTCATGGGGTTATCGCGTTGCCTTTTTCCTTGTTTGAATTTAGTTCATGCATGAAACATTATCCTGTGGGCCGTTTCCAGCCTTTGGGTAGTGCCTTCCTGCATGAACTTTGGTCCCTCCCTTTCATGTATAAATGCCTTAGAGACGGCAAGGAAGTTTTTCTCACGGGGAGTCATGCGATTCAACTGTGGGTCATTCCCTTGTTTGTAAACATATTAAATTGCACGGAGCTTGTAATGTTTCTGCTCCGAATCTTGCTTGTGTGTTAAGGGGCATTCCTGCTCCTGCTATTTCTCCTACCTTTACTTTGCTTACAAAGGGTAGCTATTTGCTTTTGAATAACGACAACTGCTGTGGCATGCAGGCCGGCATACCCTATATTGTTACTGTTTCGCACAGGGTTGTCTGCTGCAAGAATGTGCTTTTTCCTCCCCCTCACGACATCATAGATAATTCTCTTTGGCCTTCCATTCCTACTATGGAGGCGGATTTCAATAAACTGAGCAGAATAAAGGCGCTATTATTGAACGTGGAGGTTATGCTCACTTCCGCCCGGGAGACATTCGTTCTCCAGGTGGCAAGTACCCACAGTGAAATACAGGCCCTTTTGAACACTAACCTCCCACAACATTTCGGTGAATTAATTCACCGTATTTTTAACGCATCTAACACTGTAGGTCTGGTGCATTTTTTTAAAGTGGTGGGGTCCGGCCTAGTGACCTCTTTCCAAACTATTTTTGGTGTGATACCGGCGTTTATTCATTCGATTTTTTCCAGCGTCTTTGGTGGCTTTCCGTTAATCCTTGCTTTGGCGGCTGGTGTACTGCTGTTGGTCTGCTTCCTTCGCAATGGCTGCTCTCCAATGGGCCCTTCTCGACCCCGGACGCCTCCAGCTGCTCCGTGAGCGCCTTCTATCTGGTTTCGGAGTTCTACCGTTGGCGACACTGAGTGTGTCCTATACCCTTTCTTTTCGCTTTGCGTGTTTCACTTGAGTGCGACCTGTGATGTCTTGCATCCGCTGTCCTTTCATCTGGACCATGGATTATTGCCTCTCCAATACGTCGTTGTCTGTTCCGCATTTTGTTCGGTTGATGGGTCCCTTAGAGGCCCATGAACGGGACTGTTCCGTTGCAGGCTGCATGACGCGTGCGGCTGCACTGGGGATTTTGGCGCAATGGGATGTCTGGGCGGCTGCTCAGAATCTCCTACAACAAAGCTATATTGAGTATCACGCAAGCTGTCCCGCATTGCATTTGGATGCTCCGTCCTCTGAGGAGCATTCCTGCAGCTTTGACCTGTTGGACTGGATGGCGTCTACGTTTTCTGACGATTCCAATGATGTCCTCTTGGACGGTATAGCGTTTTTCTGCACTTCCACGTTTTTGGATTGATATGGCGTTCACTGTCCGTGAACTGCCTCGCTGACTGTCTTTTTTGCCACCTTTTCCCGTTCGTTGTCCTTCATTAGGACTCCTTCCACTGTGGACGCCTCTGTTCTGCTCAGGTGTATTGAACTCTGTCTTCGTCCTTAGTCTTGGCCGATGGACTGTCCAGGGGAGGGTGTCTTGTGGTTTGTGGCCTTCTGGCCTGCCTGGCTAAGTTGGCATCGGCCTGACCGCCATGATGACTTATGCGCACGTTACTCTTAGCCGTTATTCTGTCGCCCTCTGCTTCTGCCAAGTTATTTTACAACTGTCTGCATTTTCTGTCTCTCACCTTTTCTCCTGTTCCCTTTGGGCTCAGTCTGAACAACAGTTACAAGGTCGAAAAACAACGTCCCCAGTTCTTGCTGATATGGCCAGTCCCTCGCACCTAGACATAACACTATGTACAGCTGCCATGGAGAAATTGGTGTGCTTTTAATATTGAGGTTTTCCCGCTTAAGAGGGACTTGGAGAAAAACCTTTCGAGGGAGAAGAGCTGTGATTGTCTGCTGATGTAGTGCTTGCATCTAGAGACTGAGGTATGGGGGTTCGCTAGACAATGCCCAGAGGTCTTCTATTTTTATAATAAAATAAGCTACTAGCACGGGAGGGTGGTAAGGTCATTCAGCCCTCTATCCACTGCTTTATGAAATGCTTTCCCCGTTAGTATTCTATGGAGTTGTAACTATGCTGATTATATTATTCTTATGCATTATGCTGATAGTACTGTCACGTGTACTGTATCTTAGAGCACGTATGTTGAAATAAACATTTTAACCTATACTGTGTCTCTTCTTACGCCGGTTGTGGACAGGTATGAGTGAGTGACGAAAGGGTGTTCTTGCTACTGCGAGTCCTGAGAGAGAGAGATACCGTGTTCTGGGTTGTCTAATCATTGGTACATTGTTGCTAATGGGACGCTAAGGCTAGTTGGGTTGGGGTTTTAGGTGCTAAGGTTTATGTTTGGCTCACCACTATATTCCGAGGTCCTATTATCCTGTGCATAGCTCTGTGTGTGTGCAGAATCCCTATAACACATAGGGTGGTCTTAGGGAACATATTATATCTTTATACGCAGATGACCTGCTGCTATACCTGGGAAACAGTAGCATGAGCCTTGCCAATGCTATTATGCTACTGGATGAGTTTTCAGTGTTCTCAGGCCTTCGAGTTAACAGGTCCAAGACCCACCTTTTCCCCATGATGGCGGGCATGGCACGACCACCAGATGTGCCGTTGGGACTGGCATTGCCGCCTCAATCCTTTTGCTACTTGGGTATCCAGGTGTTCCATACCTTGGAAGATCTGAAAGATGGCTATGTGGGACTGGTGATTGATCACTTAAGATGTGTACTCATTTTTGGCGCTCCCTGAAGCTACTGGTGATGGCCCGCATTTATTTATCCAAAATGATTAGGCTCCCAAGACTTTTATATCACTTTGTAAATCTCCCTCTCATGCTAACACGCTCTTGGTTTAACGGCCTGGATTCCTTACTCTGAGAATTGATATGGGGTGGAGGGTGCAATAGGGTTTCCCTGTCGGTCTTGCAGAGAGCCCTGGGGGCAGGTGGGCTGGGCCTTCTGGACTTTGAATTGTACTATTTTTCTGCTCAGCTTCAGTGGTTGGCCCACTGGCTAGATGGTAGAGACCTTGAGCTGTTGGGCCTTATTGGACTGGCTGATAACCAGGGACTCCTACTGGCGAAGCTCCTTAATTCCAAGATAGTCACGCCCGCTCTTGGGATTTTACTGAAAGGAGCATACCAATGCTGGAAGAGATGTGTATGGCGCATGTTCAGAGCACCTCTTTATGCTCCAGACTTGCCATTGGTGGGACTGCCGCATGGGGATTCTCCTTTCCCGTTTACGAGCCAACAATTAATTGACTGGACAATGGCCGGTCTCATCACGGTGAGTGACTGCTTCAAACTGGGCAAACTTCTCCCACTGAACTATCTCATAGATCAATGTGGCCTGCCCCCCCGGCCCATTTCTAAATTATCATGCCATGGTAAGGACGTATAAGCATCTCTGGCCTGGGAGTAGACGGAAACCGGCTACCCATGTTGTCCTACAGGCGCTGGTAACTCTGGGCTCCGCGCGGCATCTTGTGAAGTGGCTCTACAGAGCGCAACTTGAAATGATCACAAAACCACTGACCAGGATCCAGGAAAGGTGGGAACTGATACTGGACAGAGACCTAACAGACGCAGAATGGAATAAGACCATGGAGAGCCCTAAACACATTTCTAGAAACGCTAACTTCAAATATGTCCAATTTAACTACTTACATATGACATACCTGACCCCCCCATAGATTGCAGGCTATGTATGGAGGTGAACCACTGGCCTGTCCCAGATGCGAGGAACCGGATGCTGGGTTTGCAGATATGACTTGGGACTGCCCGAGGTTGCAGGATTTTTGGGTGGCTGTAATTGCCATGCTCAAGGGGGTGCTAACACTCTCACTCCCTTGCATGGCAGAAGTCTGTCTACTGGGATTATTTCCCAGACCCAAAAGCTAAATTTGTGGACCTTGCATTGATTTTAGCAAAAAGCTCTGAAATGGAGGACTGGGGTGGGCCCACAGTTGAGGCCTGGGAAAGAGATGTTGATACATGGGCCAGAGCAGAGGAGAGGGCTTTACTTAGGGAGGATGCCCAGGGAATAAGGTGCCGCCCATTGTCGGCGCTTTGGATGGAGGTGCTTAGAGCCTTGGGCAATCAACACGATGCAGCACCAGAAGGCATGATAAATAACACACAATCGGATAAGGGTACTGTAGAATCCCCTAGATGAGGAGTCTCTGTGAAAGGATGTAGTAGCGCCTTCTCCCAGGCTCCTACCCCAGCATGCCAATACGTACATTTCTTTTTTAGACCTTGTGACACAACTTTCTCTACAGCTAGACCTACTACGCCCCCATGAGACCTTCTGATTTCTTTTTGATTTTCGTTTTGTTGTATTAGTTTGCATGTTTAAATGACATGATTGCTATCTAAGCCATTTGTGTGCTTAGTATTACGACTCCCGGTTATCAATGATTACATGGATCATTACAGAGTACTGATGTATATATTTGTTCCATCCTCGATTGAAAACTACAGGGTTTATTACCTCATGTAATCTGATGCTCACCATAACTGAAACTATTATAAGTGCTCCTTGTTAATGTGTAATGATCCTTGAGTTCTCGGAAGCTTCCATTGGTGACTACCTGGTCGGGTACCAGTAGTAAGTTTAAGGCTGGAAGATGTACCTACTAGTTTGTGAACCATTATGTATTTTATGTGGAAGGTCTTGCTCTTTCCTGTATGATTGCAATGCAATAACTAGATGCCAATAAAAATATATATATATATATTTTTAATGTGATGCTTCTCTCGGGATGAAACTGCACTGATCCTCATGCACCAATGTATTCACCATCGGTCATAGCCTGTTGGCCAAAATCTTGGCCAATATTTTACCATCTGCATTTATCATGGAAAGGGGTCCCATTTGTGTTGGATCCTTCTCAGGTTTAGGGACCATCACCGCCTCCCTCATCGAGGCTGGGAGTTTAAATGCAGTGTCAGCCTTGCAATACACTTCTAGTAGTGGATCAGTGACCAGGGGCGCAAAGCTTTTATAAAATTTGTGAGGTAGGCCATCACGCCCCACGTCTTGTTGTGTGGTATCTTCTTGAGTGCTTGTGCCAGCTCTTCATGTGTAAGCTCTCCGTAGAATCACACTCGTTGCTCCTCAGAGATCCGAGTTAGTGGGCATCCATGTAGGTATTCCTCTATGCTACCTGTCCACCCCCTTGGGTTCTTATATGTATTGGCAAGGTTGTCCCTCAATGTTTCCTTAATGTCCGCCTGTGTGTTAACCTGCATACCTTCCGGCTTCGTGAGGGAGAGGATCTGTGAGTGTGGCATCCCACTCTTTGTACATCCATTGCCTATACTCTTGCAGCGTGCATCTGTCCAATACCTCCCATGTGACGTGGAGTGCCCTGCTTGCTGCCAGCAAGTCTAGGCTATCTGTGGGGGCCAGTGGTTCCCCTCTTTGTAGAGCCATCACTGTTTCCTCGTGTCGCAGTAGGTCTTTTTGCAGCTCCAGCTGTATTCTCTCTGTTTTTCCAATGTACTCCCCCCTGACCACACACTTAAATGCTTGCCTCTCCACAGCCCTAGAGTCTGTCTTGCCCCAGTTCTGCTCAAAATATACTGTCAGACCCTCCTAAATTTCTGCTCAAAGCTCAGCATTCTGTAGTATCTCCAGCCTCAACCTCCATGTGGGCACCAAGGACCTACTGCTCGTTCCTGTGTAGTCAATTATCAGTGGTGAATGATTAGACAGATCTCTGTAGTTGTACCGCCCCTTTTCTACTCTGTGTGCCACACTGTCAGTGATCAGTATGCACTCCAGTCTGCTGTATGTGTTGTGAGTTGTTGAGTGGCACTAGTACTCCCTCCCATCTGGGTGTAGCACCCTCCAGATATCAACGCAAGCCAGGCTGTCCATCACCTTTCTCAAGCTACGTGTCATGCTGGGTTTTGCGTGAAAGCAGGGAGGGTGCCGGTCCCGCTCATCATCCAGCACGCAGTTAAAATCTGCAGCCCATCTTTTTGGTATAGTTACGTATGGAACAAACAGCTCCAGTAGTCCCCGGAAAAACTGACCATCATCTACATTTTCTGCGTAAACATTAACAAAACAGATCTCCTCCCCGTCCACAGAGACACTCCCCGTGCATAGGATGAATATGTGGCAGAGTACTTCTGGCCCCCCATTTTCTGCGCAGCTTGTCAGACTCCGTATCTGTTAAATGTCTTCTTAAATCTGTTAAAATCTTAATGCCTGCCCTTTTAAGGTATGTGAGCACCCTGTATCACTTAACATGCTCATTTAGGCCCCGCTAATTCCAAGTAGCCATTCACAAAGTGCTTCTACTAGTGTGTGCCATTCAACCATTCTTACTATGGGGTGCAGGCCTCTGATCTTGTCAGAGTCCTGCTCAGTGATATAGTCATGATCATCACCCCGTGCAGCGTTCGCGTCCTATGCTCCCAGATAGTTACAATCATCATGTTTCGCATTAACTCTGTCATGTGGAACAACCCCCTGCATAAACCAATCCCAACCTTCCCCCAGGGTAAACACCTGTAAACCTGTAAGAGCATCTGCCCGCTTTGCTCAACCCTGAACATCGTTACTTCACATATGCAATAAGCAATAACAAAACTTGAACAAATCCCCCCCATTTATTATACAAAACCTCCTACTATATGTACATGTCTGAGGGGCTCCAATCCCCCGCAGGCAATGGACCCACCTCGCAGGAGAAGGCGCGTGCTCCCTCCCAGGACCAGACCCCCCTAGGGCCCCTAATCTATCTAGAGTATGGCAGTGCAGTGGTCCGCCACAGGTCCACAGACAACTGCACAATCAACCACAAATGGAAAGCTTTGTCCATCGACAACTGCAGAATCACATACAACACAGTAGGTTTTGGAGCATTACAGTAATTGCGTTCCTCCCCTGCACCCAGGAGGAGCCAGACTGACGTCCAAGAGCCTCCGTATGTGGGAATTATCCCTTTGACATAGGTGTCTCTGGAATTATTGCATCTACAACTTGGCTCCCTCCCTCCTCCCCCTGCTGCTCCACCTCACCAGTGGTCAACAATAGATCTGCAGCACTAGGAGTGGGAGTCTCAGTCACTAAGGTGCCATCCTCGCCCATCACGATTCGCTCCCTCTGAGTGGGTGCAGGCATCTCCATCAGTGTCGCATTATGAGTTTTGCCTGTCCATCTCCGCTGTTGCCTCCTCTCTGCCGCGGAGGGAGTACCCATTCCGCGCCTGGTTCTGTCTCCCATCTCCAGCCACTCCCATGCTTGCTCCTGTCGTGTGAAAAAATGGGAGTGTCCAATGTGGATTGCTTTCAGCTTCGCTGGAAACCACAACATCTACCATACCCTCATTGCTCTTAGTTTTTGCTTAATAATGTCAGAGGATTTGTGCTGTTTTTTTGCTATGTGGGTGCAATTGGGAAAAATGTGGTACAGCTGGCCCTCACATTGTTTTCATGCATATTGCAGTATAGTATCCCTATCTTTACGATTAAAACTGGAAGCAATGATGGCCCTAGGTGGGGCTCCAAGAGGGGGCACCGGCACCAATGCCCAATGAGCACATTCCACTGCAAACATCTTGGACAGTCCTGGTGGGCTCAGCGTTTCCATTATCCAGCGCTCTATATAGCACTCTGGCACGGTCCACTCCACTCTCTCCGGTATTCCAACGAACTGTAGATTATTTCTGCTGGACCTTCCCTCCGCATCTTCCAGCCTGTTATCCAGTTGGTGTGAGAGGTCTGTGAGGAATTTAACCTTGCTTCTCAGTTCCACTACCTCTGCCTGTAGCATAGCTGCCGTTTGCTCAGGGGCTAATGTCCTCTCATTTACGTTGCGTAGGTCTGCACGCAAGAGATTTACTTCTATAGACACTGAGTCTATTTTTGTTTCCAGTAGGTGCTTCGTTTTCTCTATGGCTGCTAGGATCTCACCCCTATTAATGCCCGAAGACTGCGACGAGCCACAAGTCTATCTTGGTGTGCTGTGTAGTGCGTGGGGCCCTGTCTTGGCCCATCCTGGGTAAGAACAGTAATGTAGCTCACAGGCTGGCCTTTGCGAAGTATCCCAGTGTGTTTCTCAGCCTCGTCTGCACTGTACTTGGGGGAATGCTGCTAGATCCCCGTTTCTCCCTCAGCGTGCAGACCCTTGGTTTCCGCTGCTCCCTGGCCCTGGCGCCATGCAGGTTTCATTTCCCACTTTAGCTCATCACTAACAAGCACGAGCTCTCAAAGTTCCTGACAACCATCCATCAGCTGAAGACCATCAGCTCACTTATGATGAATTCCTCCAAAAGGAAAATGATCTATGTTCCTGCCACTCAGACCTCCCGCTTCCATTGTAGGCTCTGTAACCACTTCCAGATAGCCTAACTCCAGTTCCCTCAGAACGCCAGCCCCTCCAGGAGTATCGTTCATATCCAACACAGCTACAGCAGCATTTTCACAATACTGAAAATTCAGAAATTCAATCCATAGATTGCATTTCGCATCTCTTGTCCTTTGCAGCATGACGCTGCAGACTTCTGACGGGCCTTTCCTTGATCCTTTGCTCCATTGGACAAGGTTCTGATCTTTTCCACAAGTGCCCTCAGCAATCTTCCCCAGCACACTCCTACCTGGACTGCCGTCACTGCGCAGTTTGGCTATCAGCTAGAATTAGAGCTCTTTACAAGGTCCTGATGTTGGGTTTCAAAGCCATTGATGTGCCCCCACAAACTACCTCTCTCTACCGTTCTTTAATTCTGAGCTGATATGTCCCAATTCATAACTCCTACTCCGCTAACCTTAATTTTGCTGTAATCCTTATGTGGCAGCCAGATTTTGGCCCTTCTATTTACCAGCCTCCAGCACTATAACTCTCTTTGGCAGAAAAGTGATGTATCTCTTTGCTTACCTTCTTCAAGATAGCTGTTAGGAAATACCTAATATTAAAAGATTTCAACAATTACCACTCCTTGACTTTACTTCTACAAAACGTCTGGAGTTGTTAATATGTATATATGAAAATATCCCTGTATTGTCATGTCTCTGTCTCACTTGTCACACCTAGATCGGGCTCTGCTTATTCCCACCCTAACTAATGATTACTCCCTTGCTATGGAATTGTTTTAATGTACAGAATATTTTGTTGAAATACTTCTGCTGCTGCATTAAATCCATTGCAACAGAAAAGTGAATTGTCTAAAGTTACTGTTTTTTAAGTCCCCCTTCCTTCAGCGTGACCACCTCCATCCCCTCTGCTCCAAGCTAAGCAGGATCTTCCATCCTGACAGGGGCAAAGGGGAATGGCTAAGAAGATGCATAGGGGCAGAATCTGGGCATTACTCCCTCCTTTATGACTCCAACCCCTTTCTGTTGCCACACCCTGGGCCCCAAAACATGGGCTCCCGAAGTAAACGATTTCCAAGTCTAGCACTGCAACCAGCGCATAGCGTCTTAAAACAATCTTCGCATTTCTTAATGTTTGGTTTACTCCATTGTCAGTACAAGTGAGTGTTCCCCCTTGACTCGCTCAGCCTATTTTTGTGGGATTTTTTTCCTGCCCTCAGCATGCCAGTTATGGTGACTTGAGAGTCTGACAGTGACTACAAGGCTCTAGGCAAAGTTTAAAAATGATTGGTTTATGCATGCTTAGTGGATCTAGGGTCTGGAGCGTGCAGTCCTTCCTTTTCTGTTCCATTGGTCATTGGGTAAGATGAGATCAGATTATCCAGTTGACTGTGCATGGGATGTAACCTCACTGGAATGGCTTATGTGTCCAAGTACTTAGTGAACCGAGGCTGGCCTTCATGCAAATCACTTGTGACATCACGACAACAGTACAAAAGAGGAAGGGAAGAGGAAAAAGATGGTAAAATGGGACACAGCGTGAAGGGACAGAAAAAGCAAGATGTGATAGAATGATAAGAGGGAGCAAAGGCAGAAACACTAAAAAAGAGAGAAATATATTGAAGGCAGGTGCAGGAAATTGGCTAAGCAAGGAAAGGGGACAGAAAGGGAAAGTAGGGGGAAAACAGGGAGAAAAAGAAAACTCAAAAAACACAAAAAGGTTGAGATATGAAGGGAGAGTAACAATACAAAACAATGGGCCAGAGCTAGATAATTAAAACAGAAAATAATACAGTAAAAGGAAAATAATAAAAAAGAGTATAAACTGCAAACAGCAAAAATGGAAAAACAGATGAAAAATAAAAATAATAACTAATAAAACAGAGGAAGAAGAAATATTTTGAATGTAGTCCTGTATATAATCTGCAGATCACTGCAAGGTCCAATCCTTTTTGATTAGTTCAGTGGGTTAATGCCAACTGCAGAGATCCCCCTATAATCTGCAGGTTACAAAAAGTAACGAGAGTCGAAAAGCTCAGTGGGTAAATACACCCACCCCAGAGATCTGTGTGTAACCTGCAGACCATAGATTTGATCCCAGTGAGAACATGTATAGGGTTAATACACCCAAGACAGAGATCTGGATGTAAACTATTGTCACAGGTATCAGGCCCAGCAAGATGGCTTCCTCGAAGCAATGTACCAAAACTATGAGTTATTTTGTGTCCAGTGATCAAAACTGTAAGCTTCCACATTTTCCTGAATTTAAATGTTAACGATCTATGCTTCAGAAAAAAAAAATTCTAATGGATACTTCTGACTGCAAATTCCTCACTTTGTGAATATTTTCCAGGTGTCAGATGGATCTGGAAACTTTCGAGCAGTACTCCTGCAGGCTGGTAGGTTGCAAGATGCGGCTCCATGCCAACATCGTTCCACTCTGAAAGCGACAAGCGCACCCATATATAAGTGCTGCTCACGCTCACTGACGTCACTTCCTTTTTTTTCGTGACCTCAGACACAGATCTGGAGCTACTCCTTCATCTCTGATAAAAAAAATTCTCCTCAAAAGTTTCGAAATCTAGTGTGCAAGGTAAAATGTCACCTTCCAAAATTACAGGGTTTAAACCTTGTAGGGACAAGTATCAGTAACAGGCCCTGACGAGGTTTGCCTTTGGTGCCTGGGGTTGGAACATGGCTCCAGAGCCTGCGACAATTGCGTGCAGATGATTCCAAAGGCAATACGAGACTGCAAGGTTAAACTTTATACCCAAACATCAGAAGATTTCACGCTGTGATCGGTCAAAGTAGAAAGGAAGATCCTATTTCCGCAGCATATCTTCATTCCAGTGGAAGTCATTGGGAAGGTTAAAGAAGAAACAAAAGAAGTCCAAGCTGCCCCTTCTCGCTACTCTTGAACTCAAGAGAAAGGGCGAACGTGTCAATATGCCTCTCAGTCTCTCTCCTGATGTCCTTCGGAACTGATTGTGAGCTTGGTCCCAATGCAACTCGAGTTTCCAGAACCACCATTGATGCTGCAGCAAATCAAGGTTTTTCAGCAATCCTTGTTGTGCCTATTCAGCACTTTTCTGTCTCCCTCTGGTGCACCTTTGGTCCCAAACGGATCCAGAATGGCCTTAATTTGGGCTTCCGCCAGTGAGTCCCACCCTCTGCACCATCTCTGCCCTCAGAACCTGCCTCGGGTTTTGCACCAGCCCATTACCAGCTTTGATCCCAGCTCCACTCCCTGTGACATTTCTTTCTCAGGAACTCTGATGCCAACACCGCTGGTGCCAGAGGAGGAGGCACAACCAATAGTCTCCCCAACTCTCAGCCAAACTATCTCGTTCTTGACCAAGGCTGCATTGCTATCCAACTGGAGGGCAGCCACCAGGCAACCCTTTGAACTCGAGTAACATGCCCCTACCATATGGCAATGGTCATGATCTATACAATCTTTTTGGCACTGATTCGTACAATGGCAACTTTGATGAAGATAACTGGTATGTGGAATTACAGGATGCCAGTGGCCCGGAAACTTCCCCGGACACTCTCCTTGTTTCTTCTTCTGGCTCGGCCACAGAAGAATGCGCCTCCTTCTCTGTCGTGATGCAAAGGGCGGAAGGAGTGCTTGATTTACAATTGCCAACCATTAAGGTGTAAACTCACATCCTCAAAGAGGACCTGCAGCTGGGCCAGGCACTTACAGATCCTCTGTCCTTCAACGAAGCCCTCATAAGTACTCTTCTGGACAAATTGCTCATCACCATGAACCAGCGCCAGGCGACCCAAATTTCTTAACCCAACACCCTGCCTTAGAGCTTGGTGGTACAAGGTCCACAAGTTAGGTGAACATTAATGCCTTCCCCACCACCCCTCCTGATCGTGAGTCCAAACGTATTGAGACTTTTAACAAATGCATGTTCTCCTGCACGAGCCTTGCATTACGATCTGTTAATGCCAGCTGCCTCTTAGATTACTACACATATGGCTTTATAGGACACGGTGTCCGATGTCTTGCCAGCAGTCCTGGACGACCTTCAAGTGTCCCTTGCCTAAGATATTCAAGATGGACGTGACACCACAGAATTGGTGATACGCTGTGGCTTAGACACAACTGACTGCTTTAGTGGCATGCATGGATGAGGTTCGCTGGCTTCTCTGGGAATATTCAAGCATCCTTCATAGACAAGCCATTCAATGGCTATCACCTTTTTGGCGAGAAAGCAGACTCTGCCCTGGAAAGGTTTAAAGATAGCAGGTCCACAGCACATTCCTTGGGCCAGGCTACTCCTACCAGACAATTCCACCAGCAATTTTGTACCCTCCGTGGTTCGGGAAGGGATTTCCAATACCACTAACACCAGGCGCCACCCCCGGCCCAGGAGGTCTGCCAGCCTTTCGTGTCAGAGGTCATGGTTCACAATGACAATGTTCAGGGAACCAGTTGTCACAGCCGCAAATCCTCTTTAGAGTGTCCTTCCCGTCACACTGGCACCTTGTCGGAGGCAGGATTCGAAATTATCACCAAGGGTGGCAAGCAATCACTTCAGACAGGTGGGTCCCTCAACTTCTCTATTGGAGCTACACCCTTACATTTCTTCCCTCCCTGCCACACCTTCCACAACCATCAGGGCGGCTGATGGAGGACCACTCATTTGTGTTGCACCAGGAAGTGCAGGCCCTTCTGGCCAAAGAGGCCATAGATAGGGTTCTGGCATCAGAGGGAGGAGATGGGTGTTACTACTTCCTGGTGCTAAAGAAGCACAGAAGCCTTTATCCTGTTGTAGATCTTCGCCTTCTCAAAGCCTTTCTGCATAATAACTTAGGTCCTGTCTGCCCTAGATCCTGGAGACTGGGTGGTGGCATTGGACCCGCAGGACGTTTATTTCCACATCCTTGCCCTGCAGGCCCCCAGGCACCATCTGCAAGGGGCAGTTTCAGTTTACCACTGTACCTCAAATGTTCATTATTGTGATAGCTGTGGTCACAGCACACCTTTGGAGGTCATGGGTTCCAGTCTTCCTCCTACCTCAACAGCTGGCTGGTGAAGTCGTAATCTCCCCAGGCAGTCGGCAACCACCTCCAGACGATAGCAAACCTTCTATCATCTTTAGGGTTCACTATCAACGTGCTGAAGTAACACCTGACTCCTTTGCAGATGCTTCCATTCTCCGGTGTCGTTCTAGATACTGTGCATTTCGTGCCTTTCACCCAGAGCGAAGAGTCCAGGACATTTGGGCTACAATCCTGATGTTTCAGCCTCTGTCCTGGATCTCGGTGTATATGAGTCTGAGGCTGCTGGGATTGCTAGCCTCCTCCATCCTGCTGGTAAAGTATGCCAGATAGTGCATTCAAGCTCTGAAGTGGGATATGAAAATCCAGTGGTCACAGCACCAGAGGAGTCCATCAGACTGTATCCAGATTTCAGAGCAGAAAGCAAAACACCTGCAGTGGTGGCTGCTGGGCCATGATTAGGTCAATGGCAGACCTCTCTCCTTACCCACCCAGACTTGACAGTGGTGACTGATGCATAATTTCTGGGCTAGGGCAGCCATCTGGGAGAGATAGAGATCAGAGTCAGCGTTGCGGGCTATTCACTTGGAGCTGAAGGCCTTCTTACCCACCGTCATGCTTGGTGCTGAAGGCCTTCCGACTCACAATCAGAGGAAGGCTGTTGCAGTTACTTACGGACAATGTCAGCACTATGTGGTACTGCAACAAGCAGGGCGGAATGGGGTCTTGGGTCCTGTGCCAGGAAGCTTTGCGCCTCTTGAAGTGGCAGGACCACCAAGTAATTTCCCTGGTGGTGGTCCACCTAGCAGGATCTTTGAATGCTAGCACAGACAAACTCAGCCATCATTGCCTAGTGGACCACAAATAGTAATTACATCCGGAGGTGGTGCAACGCATCTTCCAAGAATGGGGAAAACCCTGGCTTAATCTTTTCGCCACCACCAAGAACACACAATGCCAGCACTTTTGCAGGCCAGAATTCCCAAGATTGCTCTCACATTTTTAACTGCATTCCAACCAGGGTGTAGCTCGGGACTCCTGTATGCCTTCCTGCTACTACCAATTCAGCCCGAGTTCTAAAGAAGATCAGGAATGACCGTCCCCCAAGTCATCCTGGTGCACCCTTTGGGCATGGAGAGAGTGGGTTACCCAGAACTCCTGAGCATGAGCATCTGTCCTCTGATCAAGCTGCCGCTTTGGGAGATCTTCTGTTGCAGCAGCAGGGCAGGATCTTGCACCCAGGCCCAAGCAATTAGCATCTCCATGCCTGGAGATTAAGTGGCGACAGGCAACTGCATTTGACCTTCCTCTTGAACAAGTTACTCACTTTGGGCTACTCTCTCTTTCTAGTGGATACGCTATCCATGCCCAGATTCCTTACTGACCCCCCAACTCCAAATTCTGTGAACTGGACTCTTTTCCCATAAAAAAAGGTTCCAGTCTAAAGATCTGCATACTTGTCATGCCAATCTGCCAATAGGCCCTTCGCCTCAGTGCGGGAATAGCCTAGAAAGCAACTGACGGCAGCTTGCATGGGTGGTGCTTACAGGCGGCTCTGCTCATCACTTCCAGAGCAGAACGACATCTGCATGGAGATGCACAACACCACCTACCAGCGCGCAGGAATACTGCTTTAGAGTTTTCCAGATCCAGTCTGATACCTGGGGAATATTCACAAGATGAGGACACTGCAGTCAGAGTATCTACCTGAAAGAGCGTTACTGAAGTTATGTAACTTGTTTGTTTAGCTATCAATTAAAGTATTTAGAATGACTGTACCAACACACTATAGAATTACTTTGGCACTGAACTGAGCAAACGTTAGCATAACTGTGCATATCTGCGCACACTTTAGAATGACTGTGCCACTGAACTAAGTAGACTTTACAATGACCGTGTCACTGAATTTTGTACAGTTTAGAATGACTGTGCCACTAAACTAAGCCCACTTTCATATGACTATACAACTCAACTGAGCACACTTTTGAATGACTGTGCTACTGAACTGAGAACATTTTAGCATGACTGTGCCACTACTCTGGAGAACTACAATTAATAACAGTTGAAGATCATGCATTCTGAAGACAGTAGGGTGAGTTGAGTACGTGAATTGGTAGTTTGCTGAGATGTCAATGGCTTAATGTTTTTATTTATCTGTTGAAGGTCATGATTTAAACGCTAGTGCCACTGGCTCCGTTTTTACTAAGCAGAGACGGCGACTGGAGGAACTCATCCCTGGTGAACATGACACAGTGGTTCAGCATAGCTTTGTGTACGCCTACATCTGGGGATTCGGTGGTCACTTGCATCCGAGGTAAGAATATGGGGAGGCCTTGTGAGGGAGTGGGTCAAGGGATGTTTAGGTCTATGGTGTCCATTGTCTGTACTTTCTACTAATGTCTCTTATCCCTAACTAGGTGTGGAAAAGCAGGTGACCTTGTGCAGGTCCCTATGACCCTGATACCACAGGTTCCTCACTTCCAGTTTTTGAATCTGTCACTGTCTCTACAGACACTACCTTGCTGCCGTCAGAGTGTCACCGGTATCAAGCCTAATACATCAGGCAGCTCTTCTTGGAACCATCGCCGTGCTAGCCCTGTTACCAGTATTGTCCATGTTTGTAATTTTCCAGGCCCCCTCACCCTGATCCTGGCCTGTAGCTCAACCTTAAACCTCACCCTACTCCTTACCAGCGAGCAAGCCCCTACTCTCACACTGACTAACTATTAACTCTCACTCTCACCCTTACCCTAATATTGGGCCTTACCCATGCCCCAAACTTCAACATGTTCCTTACCTTAATGTTTCCCCTTACCCTTTAAACTAACTCATACCCGTACACTAAAACTAAACCTCACCCTCACAGTAAGCCTTGCCCACACACAACTCTTCCCTTCTTGCTTACTCTTACAGCTATACTTACCTTATTGTAGAACTGGCAATGAAACAGTTAGTGAGGTAAGTATAAATTACATTGTAAAGGAGAAGAGTTAAAAACTCACTCCTCTGAACTGCACCCCTCATGTTGTAGACTCTGCCAAATCTTTATGTATCACCTTGGATAAACACTTTAATAATACACTCTTTATTGATTGGTTTAAAAAAAAAAAACATTTACAATTTGAAACATGACTAAATTGAACAATAAAAATGTAATAAATGTTAAAAACTGTGGATATAAAATTACTTAAAATTAGGGGGGCCATTATGGGCTAATAATGTTCTGATAAAGGACTTTGCTCTGGATTTCTTATAGTCTCTGATTTAATACTTGAGTCTATTAACTCAGCCGCCATGCTGTGATGAGGAGGATTTGGGTGTGATTGTGGCTTCTAATAGTTTTGACGCTTTGTAAACAAGTTTCGTGAGCCCAATGTTTAGCTTGGTGTTGTCAGGGTTAAGAGCGGCCATTATTGCTTGGCGACAAGATCGAACTCCCAACGTAATACATTGGCCTCGCAGCAGTGACCGTCTTGCTTTGAGCAATGCAGGGCATGCACAGACGATGTGTTCCATTGTTTCAGAATGATAGCCACACAACCTGCATTCAGTGCTACTGCCTGGCTGGCGCCATTCAGGAAGGTTCTTCAGAAAGGGCCAGTCACCCATCCTCAAGGCTAAAAACTTATGTTTCCAAAAAAGTGCATATGTGCTTGATAGGTAGAGCGGCTGGACACCCACTTTAAAATTAGCAATCACAGCCCAAGCGTGTCTCCTCTTTGACAGTATTGCCCTGTCCGAGTGAAAAGACCACAATCTAACGTTTTTTTGATGGCGGTCTTTAGTACCGGGTGTGAGGGGTTTGTTTCCCAGAAGTCTTTTACACCTAGTAGCTGTAAACTGCGATCCAGGAGTTGCCGATGCTTATGGCTGGTCTGATTTTTCTGTATTTCCTGCCATAGTCGGGCCTCCAAGGAACCCTCCCGGGCACGGCGCAGTCTGTGACACAGTTTGATAAATGCGCCTGCCTCCACTCCATGATGATCTTGAAGTCCCAGTTCGAGTCTCACTTGGGCTGGCGAGGCAGATTTTGACAACCGAAAAGCTCTTTTAAAATTTTTTGTTGTTAACTTATTTATTATTGTACTGGTTGTGCCCTTAGTGATCTCGTGCCCATACGTCAGGGAGTTGATTACTTTAGCCTTCATTACTTTCAGCATGGGGGTTAGGCTGGGACCTAATAGCAATTTTGCTAATTTTGCAGCCGCCACTTCTAATGACAGGGCTTTGGTTTTCAATGCTTCTTTATGTTTAATAAAGGTCCCTCTTGTGTCAAGAAAGATGCCCAGGTATTTATAACTGGGGGTTGATTCTAGCTTTGTTTTGTTAAAGAACCACTTTTCTATTGACCTTTTTTGCTTCCCAAAAGATATAGTTTTGGTTTTTAACATGTTAAGCTCTAGATGGTTTCTTATCGTATAAGGTAGTAATTCATCCAGTAGCCTCTGGAGACCCGCTTTTGTGTGGCTTAGCAACACCAAGTCATCGGCGTAAAGCAAGTTGGTAATACGGGTCCCATCTAGTTGAGGAGGGTGGCAGTTTACACTGTCGAGAGCTGGAGAAAGGTCAGATATAAACAAGTTAAAAAGGAGTGGGGCCAATACACAACCTTGTTTGACGCCTGTTTCAGTTCGAATCTTTCTGGAAACGTGGGAGCCTTCACCCAGCTTAATTCTTATCCATGTTTCCGTATGGAGTTGGATTATTGCTTGGAGAAGGGGCTGGGGTATGCCCCATGATTTTAGTTTCTGCCATAACAGACCCCTGGGCACACGGTCAAAGGCTGCTTTGAAGTCTACAAAGCAACAGTGCAACTGGATTTGTTGGACTGTCGCTTTCTCCATCAGGACTGTTAGTGTTAACAGATTGGTTGTAGTACCGGTGTTAGCCACAAAGCCCGTCTGATTAAAAGGAAGGCGCGCAGTTGTTTCGGCCCAGGCCTGTAGCTCCTCCAATAGAATATTTGCATAATACTTGGACTCCACGTCGAGAAGTGCAACCATTCGATAATTTTTTGGCTCGTTTCTCTTCCCACTTTTATAAATTGGGTGAATGATTGCACCTCTCCAGGACTCTGGGACCATGTTGCTTAGACTACAATAGAGAAACAAGGGGGTCAGGTACTCTGACCATAAGCTAACATCGGATTTGAACATGGCTTGAGGGAGGCCATTCAGGCCTGGGGCTCCTTCGGCTCTGGCTTTCGTTATGAGGCGCAAGATCTTATTTTTTAAGGCATCAGGAGTCACTGTGGGCTCTAGTGAGGTATCATTCCTTTTCGTTAATTCCTTGTATGGCGGATCTTCAGACGGAATTTTTACAGGGTGAGCTCGCCTCGGACACTCCAGTCCCGAGGGGGAGATCATAGGGTTAACGGGGCTGGAGAAATTGGTGCAGGCTTCGTTTATATTGGAATCCCCAAAGTGAAGAGATAAAAACTTACTCCAAACAGCTTCACTAATATTTGCACTGCCGTACCCACTTGTACTTTGTTTGCTCCTATTTACAAGAGACCAGAATTGCTTCGGGTTAGGATTTTTACTTTTGTAGATGAGCTTCAGCCAGAATTGATCCGAGGCCACAAGTTTTTCCTTTCGTATAGAAATTCTAAAAGCTGCTTGGGCTTGCTTATAGTTATTGAAGTTGATTTTATTGTTGGGGTTCTTTCTTGATAGACGAAGTGCTCGGTTCCTCTCAGTTCTTAATTTCCTTGTGGCTTTTGAGATGTAGAATTGAGAGTTTTGGTGTCTCGGGCCCCTCCTAATTGGCAATTCGTTGAGAAGGAGATTTGTAAGAGAGGTCCAGCCATTCACGACATGAGTATTTAGCTCTAAGGATTGATGTAATAGGGCTATGCTTTTTTCCATCAGGTAAGGGGCCATGGGGTCTGACCACTTTATCCGCTTTAGATCCTCTGTGTGACTGCCTGAGTGTGTATGGGCAAGTTCTTGATAATGTGGAATGCAGGTGGATAATGTTATTATTTGTGCCCGGTGGTCACTCTCTCCTTGTGGTGCGATTTGATAACTCTTGATCCAGGGCAGTATTTCTCTACTCCCTAGAGTGAAGTCCAAAAACGAGAAGGATCTGCCATCTGACCGGGTCCTAGCGGGCGGGGTATCGGTGGGAAGGCGCCCATTTAATAAGGTGAATCCTAAGCTGCTGAACTGCATTGCCACATATTCGCCCAATGTCGAAGATTTATTTCCAACAGGAATTGACTGGGATGCGAAGTGAGGAGGGACTCTTGGGGGTCCGGTCCTGTGTCACCGGCAGGATTGCAGTAGAGATTGGTATTAAAATCACCTGAAATGATACTTGGTGTACTGCCATACTTGCCAATTAAGTCACAGATGGAGTTGATCAAACTATCCATTTTGGCTTTTTTCTTGGTGGTGCAGGGGGAGATATAAACATTAAGGATGAGCAGCTGAGGATCCGTAAGTGAACTTCCCAGAATTATTCCAGAGAGCCAATCCTCCTCAAAGATAATCTGTTTAATGCATTTGGATAATTTTGTTGATACGTAGATCGAGAGACCGCCACTAGGTCTGCCAAACTTGGAATGCCTGGTGGCAGGTGTCATAAACTCCAGGAAGCCCACTATTGGGATACTTTCTCCTGCCCATGTTTCCTGTAAAAGAAGGATGTCATATTCTTTTAAAAAGTCCAAGACGGCGGCAGATTGTTTTTCTTGCCCAAATCCGTTAATGTTCCAGGAGCATATTGTCAGACCGTAATTAATGATGGTTCAATCGGTCCGGTTTCTGGATAAGACCCCCGGCAGCCATAACCAATCTGCTCCATCGAAGTTTCGCTGGTCGGTTACGGGCTCTGGGATTTCTGTTGGTGAGCTGCCTCTTGCGGACCTCAGTACTGAATAGGGGGCTAAGGAGAAGCTGGAAGTATGTGCCTGATTGATCTCCAGTATTGAGGGATAGCGAGGAGCACACGGTATTATTGTTGTTATACCCCAGGATTTAAATTGGTCAGTTTTCGTCAAGACCAAATCCCGGGTTGCCGGGGTTACCAGTGTTACTTGCGTAGCTTCGCCCGTATTAGATCCGGTAGATGGAATGAATTCGATAGCGATTATGTCTCTCGATTGTAGGTGGCTTAGATCTGGTAATGATTTGAAAAGTTTAAGTATATTCCCTCGATTGAGGATGTCATGAGGGCCTCTGGAAACGAATTCTGGAATGAGCAGCAGTTTGGTGTTTTGGGGGCTGCTTGGGGGCTCACAGGGCTCATTAAGTAATAATGGCTGTATTCGCTTTGATTTTTCTTCGATAGGCTTTTTTGATGATGTAAATATAGTGAATGATGGCAGGGGCAATTCCCTATGCTGGATGATTGGGAAGGGTAAAAGATGACTTTTATTTGTAGCCACCAACTTACGACAGCTTGCTGAATTCATGAGATTCTTACAACCAGGATCTGTGATTATACTCTGTGTACGTGATTTGTTGTCCTCGACAGCAAGAAGACGAGAGAAACTAACTTCTTGAGCTGACATCTGGAGAGTTGCAGGACTCTGTTGCCCTGCTTCCAATGCTGGGTGCTTAATTGGCGGTTGTATAGGTCCGGGTTTTGCTTGTGTTGATGGTTGCAGGGGGTGTTCCATAGCTTGAGGTGGCCCTGACTGCTGACTAGTCTGGTGTGAAGGTTCTGTCTGTGAGGGCAACTGTTTCGTTGTCAATTGCGGGCTCGTCCGTTCTCCCTTCGAAAATAATGTCGGGGGGGCATTTCCTGGAAGCGCTGTGTCGCTCATAGGGGAATTACTCATATTTGAAATTGTAGTGTCGATTTTTTGTTTGTTTCGGCTTTTTCGTTGTCTTTTCTTTTCCCTTTTCGACAGCCGACGTGAATTATGGTTTTTGAATGGATCAATAGAGAATAATTTACTGTCTGCTGTCTCCGTGAGGTACAAGGAAGGGGGTCTGGTTTGGACTTTCACGTAAGATGGACCCTGTGCCGGGCTTAGAACCTGAAGAGAGAGATCTGGGGGCTCGGACACCGATGGTTTCTTTATTTCCGTTAGGACTGCTGAAAGAAATTGAGGCAGAGATGATAAGGAGTCAATTATAGGGGAGCAGCAGCACACTGATTGCACCAGTTGTTTGGGATTGGGCTTTTTTAATAAGAGTGTTAAGTGCCTCCAATTTTTGGTCGATCCCGGCGGTGTACACCGCGAGTGTGTTTAGTAGATGCACCTGTAGATCCATCTTGTCTGAATGATATGTTAGTGCAGCTGACGTTGTTTGAAAGGTTTGTAATAATTGAGACCATAGATTATTAAGGTTGGCCGATGGAGAACTGTCTTGCCTTACAGACTTTTTGGGTTCAGTAGTAAAGAACGATAGATCTAAAGAATTGTGGATTATGTTGTTGTTTGACCCTTCTCGGATAACCGTTGGGTCAGCTTGATTCCCTTGGTCCACCTTGACTAGAAAACATTCCGACTCTGGTTGGTCTGGGTTGCTGAAAAAGGCTTGCGGAGAGGCCATAACCTGTGGTAGTAAGACTTTAGGACTCTTTTGTAGCTTGTCAGGTTTAGATTCAGTTGGAGAATAAAATACAGATGGGGAAAGCAGGCTTAGGTTTGAAAATGGTTGAAAAGTTGACAGGTGGACGTCTCTAGGAATAATTACGTTGGGGGAAACTGGTTCTAGTTGAGTTGTGTATTGAGCTGGGGGTTGAAGGGTAGCCTGTTGTGATTGACTGACGTCCAGGGCTTCTAAGGCGCCTTTGCATAGAGATTTTGTTGTTAATAAAGCACTGGATTGCGTCGAGTTGTCGGGCCCTCCGGCGGCCTCATGGATCAATGGCAGAATCATAATTTGATGTGGCAATAGCTCGGAGGCTACGAGGGGGATACCTGCGGGGAGGGTGCCTGCTGTTTGTCCAAGGTGCTGGTTATTTTCTTCCGTGCTATCGCCGGTACTGTGGTCCTAAAGTAGTCCCTTAATGAGGCCTTAGTATTTGTAGATTTGAATTGTTCTTTAGAGCCAAGTGTTGGTTCCTCGGCGGTTAAATGGGCATGTACAGGCCCTGGATCGGAAGCTGTCCTTTGGCGAGGCGAAGACGCCATTGAGGGATCTACCAGAGGTTCGCAGAGGTCCATTTTCTTTGCACCTTTTTTGGGGGGTTTTGATGGAGCTTTCCTTACTCGTCCTGATCTCATCCCGTGAACTTTTAAAAAAAAAATTATTTAGAGGGCTGCACGACTTCCTGATGGTTCCTGGTGATTCCTAACGTTTGGTTAAGGCCCGAGTTGGTTCGTTAGTTGATTGATGAAAACAAGTAAGTGAAGTTAATTAAGCGATTAATTAATTGATCGATTGAATTAATATGAGCCCTTGGTTTTATACTGTAGTTTTATTGTATTGTATTGCAGATATTAATAATTATTTACGAAATTTTTTCTCTCCGGTGAATTTATTGGTTGCTGATTTATTGATTTATTGATTTGATGAAAAACATTTTTTTATTATGTGTTATATTAAGAGCCTGCCAACCTGCCTGCCTGCCGATACCTAATGCCCCTTAGATGACTCTTGGGTGGCCGGTTTTCTAGAGTCCCAAGCGGTCGGAACGTCTAATATTTCCTAGTTTTTCCTTGTCCTTTCCTTGTACTTAACCTCTTTTTTTTTTCCTGTTTTTCTTCTTCAAGACCTTCTCATATGTTGGACGCAGTGTTAAAAGCTAGTGCTGATGGTACTGATGTCTGTTGTTATTATTATTTTTGATTTGCAAATGATTTTTTCCAGGCAGTCTTTTTTGGCTGATTAGTAAAAAGTGATGGGGGAGGGCTGGAGTGGGCTAGAGGAGCTAGCAGAGTGCTCTGGCTGAGTTACCGGCTATGCTTGTTCTAGACAGACCACCTCTGCGGACACTGACACTGGTCCGCCCTCGGCCGGACTCGCTCCTCCGGATTTCACTGGCTTCCACTTACTACTTCGTCGTTGCCGTTTTCCCCCTGGGTATCTTGAATCCGCCGCTCCTCTGTGTGTCCGCACGTCCGCTCTCTCTGCTGTCTCTGCTGTCCAGGGGTCCCGCTGTGTCTTGCCTCTTCTGCCGGGTCACAACTGTAGCACTATGGCTCCCCACACCTCACCCTCACCTAGCCCCCCCCTCGCCCCACCTCGCCCCCCCTCTACCGCCGCCCTGCTTGCAGCCTTGCAGTGGCTGCTACTAGGGGGCGAGAGAATAGGGTGGTGGATGGAGGGCAGAGGGCAGAGGTCAAGAAGAGAGGGTGGTGGACTGCCACCGTCCCCCCCAGGCCACAGCCACAAGCCACAGGAGGGGCACAGGAGTCACAAGGGGGGGCCCAAGGAAGGGCCGCTCCACCGCAGGCACCACCGCAATACCGCAGTCCGCTCTACTGTCCACAACCACGCCAACCGCTAATGAAGGCAGAGGTCGGGACAGAGGTCGGAACAACTGTAGCGGGTGCAGGAGCAGGAGCCGCGGGAGCAGAGCGTCTTTCTCTTCGCGAACAGGGCAGGGCAGACGATACTGCCAACTGCGGGGGGGCCGGGGCCGGTACAGGTACAGCGCCGGTTCAGTGCCGCCGCCTCGCCGCGCTGAATGCTGACTGCTGATTGCAGGGATAAACACTTAAACATGCAAGTGCACATCAGTGCTACTACTAGGGGAGCCAACTTCCAACTTAACACACTTAAGAAAATCAAACCTTTCCTCCCCCCCCGAAGACCTCAGGCCGGCGGTTCAATCCCTGGTTATCTCTAGATTGGAATATGGGCTGGTGACCCTTGCTGGACTTCCCAAAGCTAGCTTGGCCCCACTCAGATCTACCCTGAACGCATCGGCTAGACTCATCACGGGCTCGAGAAAGTATGACCACATTTCTCCAGACCTTTTGCAACTAAATTGGCTATCTATCGAAGCCAGAATCCGACTCAAGATAGCTTGCCTGACTCATAAAGCCATACACTACAACACCCCGATCTACCTGGCAAATAAGCTTGAACTATCGGGCTCTAGCTGGAACCTTAGAAGTACGTCCACCCTTCTCTTGAAACCTCCAAGATTCAAAAAGAAAAGATCGTACAATCGTGCTTTCACTGGTCTTGCTCCGAGAATCTGGATCTCCCTGTCCTCCGAGTTCAGATCCAATCCTTCCACTACATCCTTTAAAAAACTAGTCAAACGGCTACGCCTGAACGAACTTTAACTGCATCAACCTGTGATCATGCTCTTGTTTTTATTAATACCCTAATTCTTGTTGTACTACACTGATGCGTTTTATTGTATGCTTTTACGTTATTTTGCTCTAGTCCTCTAGGGCACCTTAACTGCATTAACTTGTGATCTTGCTCTTGTTTTTGTTAATTCCCTGATTCTTATTGCACTTCACTGGTGTGTTTTATTTTATGCTGTTATGCTCTTCGTGTGATAGGGCACCGCTGATACCCCCAACTCTTAACCTGATCGATTTCCCCTTTGTTGTAACTTCACCTACTGTCCCATTGTGTTTGTACCCTTGCTTTCGCCAATTCTGTACAGCGCTCTGATACCCGCATGGGTCTTGTTCGCGCTTTATAAAACTATCCAAATAAATAAAATTAAAATAAATAAATGTATCTATCAAGATGATGGAGTTGAGATTAAGAGGGGCACCCTCACTGTAAACCCTTTTACCCCTAAAGCCAGCGGGCAATCAAGAGTCTGACCTTGGGAGGATGAAGAGAGCAGAGCTCCGTTTGATAGCCCCAGCTGCACCCTGGAAGGGCCCTAGGGCGAATGACATTCAAGCCACCCTCAGACAGGTGTAGCTGCATTGTACTGTTGAAGTGTTGATGATCAATGTGTCCTTCCATTCACACTAATTCTCCCAGCTATCTGCATTCTTTTTAGAAGCGCAAGCCGAGTGATCCACCGGCAAGAGTCATAGGCAACTTTCGCAATATTCATCAACCACGGGGTGCAGGAGAGGTGGGAGGAAGTCGGCACTGGCCTTCCACCGCCCACACGGTGAGACACCCCAGCACCCCATCAGGCTTCCCTCTAGAAATTAGCCTCCATGATTTAAAGAGTGTTTCCAGGCGCTTGGCTCTAAGGCCACCTCATCCCCCTGTCCATGGCAGGTAGGCAAGCGAGAGGCTCTCACAGCAGCGGAGCCAAGCAGCTCCACCACCGCCACACAAGACTAGAATCCCCAGCCTGGTGGTAGCCAGGGCTTGACCCCTAAATGTCAAGAGTTCCCAGCTTAGGCAGCAACACTAAATCATGCCGGCGGGCTGGGGTCCGCCTCGCTCTGGTAGGTGGCACAGAGGGGAGATGACCCAGGTTCCCCCATACCATTAAAACAGCACCTTGTCACATGCATTTTTGGACATGACGAGCCAGAGAACGGAGCCGAGGGCGGGGGACTTCCACCCACGGGACTCTGAGCTATGACCTGATCAGAGTTTCTGAACCCAGGCAGGCAGGGGAAGACTTCTTGGGCATGTGGGACCCTGTCCCAGGCACTTTGTGACAAGGTGGGCTGGCGCACGGATCCCAGGTCCTGGGGTCGTCATCCTTCACCAGCCACGTACGGCCCATTCTTGTAATCCATACACACTAAGTGACATTCCAGAGAATGTATCCAGCCTCCTGGAGCCCTGACTGGGCTTGAAACTTCCAATGAGCCCTCATAGAGACTTCCATGGAGGCTCGCAATTCTGAACATAGTCATGTAAAGTAAGTGACGTATTTTGTTTATTTATTTTAAGTGCAAACCGTGACCAGTGACATTAGTATGGCACATAACCTCCCATCCCTCCCTCGCCTTCCTTCTTAACCAAAGAGGCTCCCTTGTCTCCAATTGACCCCTCCCTTCTTTAAATAAAAATGCCCCACTCCCTCCTTGTCCTGTTCTTTTTTGTCTCCCAGGCATCTTACCTTCTTTCTTCCCTCACTGCAGGCCTGAGGGGCTTCATTGTTGTATCCCTGCCAGGAGCGGAGTTTTGCCAAGCAGTTCCCCAGCTTGGCAGTTTTTTTCCAGGTCAGCAGCATGGCTGATGAAGGAGCGCAGCCAGCAGAGGCCGCAATGGAGTTAGACGGTCCTGCTGCGGCTGGGGCTGCTCTTCCGGGTTGGCACCTCTGTACAGCAGGGTGCGTAATCATAGGCATTTTTTGAGTGGAGAAGGCGGTAGGAATGGGTTTGAGCCTGTTTTTCCTTCCATTTTTGGGGGGAATTGTGGAAACTGATTAGCCCATGGCTTGGCTCTGCTGGCATTTCCCCATTGGTTTAGGTTAGGGTTTTGTTCCCTTTAGTTAAGGAGTCATGGTGGGTTTTGTGGCATTTATGTATGATCATGGAGGGGAAGAGAGCTTTTAATCGGAAGCATGTACTATCGACTACTACTTCCTCGGAGGATGATGTTGCACTCCCCCGCAAGAGGGCTCATGACACTCAGAGTCCAGGAGAGGGGAGTGTGCCTCTCATGTCTAGGGAAGAGGTGCAAGACATGATTGAGGTAGCAGTGGCGAGAACCGTTCAGGTTCAGCCTGCGAAGCCCATCAAACCGGCCAAGCCTAAGACTTTGGTGGCAGATGATGATTCTTTGGCCTCGGATTTGGAGACTCCATCTACTTCTTCGGGAGGGAGGGATGTTTCCCAAGAGGAGATATGGGACATTCTGGCCCATGTGAGGGAAAACTTGGGGGTTCCATCCTTTCAAGCAGCAAAGGAAGGGAATTCTCTGTTTCCCCAGTATGTTAAGCCCTCTAGGTCTGCCATTCCTTTTCAAGGTCCTGTTAGGGATATGGTAATGAGGGAATGGAAGGATGTGTATAAGTTTCAAGTCCCTCGATTTCTACAGAAATTGTACCTGTTACAGGGGGAGGACGCTCTTCCTCAGTCAGTTCGTCTGGACTCTATTCTGGCTACTTCGATTTAAAAGACGGCCTTTAATCCGGAGGACTGTACTCCCACTGATGCCACGGATAGGAAGGTGAACTCTGGTATTAGGAGAGTGTTTACAGCTGAGGATTTGGCTTTGAAAGCCAGTCTTTTCCCTGCGTATTCGGCGCTATCCTTGTTGCAGGACTTCGATAAACTAGGTGTGGCCGTTCGGGAGGGGGTGCTGTGCGCTGATCTGTTGGCAGCTAGAGAACAGCAAGCGAGGTTGCTTGCAGACATTTCTTCAGACATTATACGCTCTTCAGCTAGGTCCACTGGGACTTTGATTGTGGCCAGGAGGTCTCTATGGCTGAGGCAGTGGAAGGCAGACCCTGGGGAGAAGGCCCTCTTGATGAAAATTCTGTTTGAGAGTCGGGCACTCTTTGAGAAACAATTACCGGCCATGATCTCCAAGATGTTTAAGGAGAGAAAGCATGCCTTGCCCTGAGGGGTTCTTCTGATGGGAAGTCGTGAAAGAAAGCCTTTAAGTCATTCCCAAAGCATGAGTCCCGTCAGTTTTCCTTTCGAAGGAGGACGTTTTAGCTGCATTTTTCTCCTAAACACAATGTTCCTGCTCAGAAGGGGCCTCTAAGAAGGGCTCCTGACTATTACTGTCATGGAGGGGCATTGCCAGTGGGAGGCAGGATCCAGCATTTTCCGTCACTATAGCAGCAAGATGTGTCAGATCGATGGGTACTAGACTTGTGGTCACTGGCTACTCAATAGAATTCGAGCAAGTTCCCCCAGATACTGACGTCCTGCTGACTCCGGTTCTTGCTGCAAAGGGGAAAAGGTTGCCTCTTCTGGATGGTGTCAGGAACTTTAAGGCTAAAGGGGTCATCTGCAGGGTACCAGTGGCAGAGCAAGGGGAAGGGGCCTATTCCATCTTGTTTCTTGTTTAGGGGTCAGTGGCATTTCGGCCAGTCCTGGATCTCAAATAGGTCAATTCATGGATAAGATCTATTCATTTTCAAACTTTGACAGTTCAGACGATTATTCCTCTGATAGGTTCAGGAGATTTTTTGGCATCAATAGATCTACAGGATGCCTATCTGCATGGCCCTGTCGCAGTTCCCTCTCAACGGCTTTTAGGTTTTGCGATAGGGGATGAGCATTTCCAGTTTTGTGTTCTTCTCTTTGGGCTCAAGTCATCGCCCCAGGTCTTCACAAAGGTTCTGATCCCGCTGATGGCTATTGCAGAGGGAGTGTTTGTGCATCTCTGTTTGGACGATCTCTTGGTGCAGTTCCCAAGTGAGTCACAGTTGAGAGTTCATGTGAAAAGAGTGTTGTAGGTCGTACAGGGGCACAGCTTTTTGATACATTTGGAGAAGTCATCTTTGGATCTGTCCCAGGATATGGTATTTATCAGGCCGCATTTTCTGACTCTGAGAGGGCTAGTGACGCTGTCAGCGAGGAGGTTGATCAGCTTGCAGGATCAGGTGCGGTTTTTGTGACTCAGAAAGCACCACGCAACAAACACACAGATGATGGACGTAATGCAGAGCAAATCAAACATTCAGAAAGCACCACAGGCAGTGGATTGGTTGCGGATGCAGGGTCATTTGGCATTGACTGTGTTTGTGGTCCCTTGGGCCAGGTTTTACCTGCATATACTGGTCAACTGGATTATCTCTCTTTGGTTGCCAGGGGCATACAATCTTCAGGTCCGTATCCAGATGGCGGCTCCGGTCCCTGGGAATCTGTTGTGGTGGCTGGAGCGGGATCATCTGGTAAAGAGGATTTCCCTGTCTCCTCTGCCTCCGGTGGTGGAGATAACGGATGCCAGCCTCTCCGGGTGGGGGGCTTAGCTGGAGTCAGAACAGGTTCAGGGGTTCTGGTCACTTCAGGACTCTCAGAGGTCTTCGAATTGGAGGTGAAGACTGTTCTTCTGGCGCATTTTCAGGCGATCCTGAAGGGGAAAGTAGTGCTGGTCCAGACAGACAATCTGGTGGCAATGTCTTACGTCAACAGGCTGGAGGGTACCAGGTCCAAGGCCCTGAACTTGATTGCATGGGACATTTTCTTGTGGGCACAATATAATGTTCTGTCTCTGAGTGCTCTGTACATTCATAGGGAGGAGAATATCTGGGTAGATCTTTTAAGCAGAGCAATTCCGTCCTCCAAGGATCTCTCCCTGCACCTGTGTCTGTGTGATCTACTTGTTCTGAGGTGGGGTCTTCTAGAATTAGACCTGTTTGCTTCTCCAGAGAATGCCAAAGTACAGAAATTTTGTTCGAGGGGACCGGTTGACTTGTATTTGGCCTCCAGGTTTGATATATGCCTTTCTGCCCTTTTAGTTGGTCAGGGCGTTTCTGGTGAGTGTCAAGAAGGAGAGGGCGCAGATAATTCTGTTGATGCCACAGTGGCCTTGAGTGAATTGGTTCCCTCTCCTGGAGTTGTTGAGGAGCTGTCAGGAGTGGGATCTTCTAGTGGTTCCGTCTCAACTCTCCTTTCCGGCTCTCCCTCTTGGGTCATTGAAGAAGTTTCATGTCACGGCATGGAGGTTTAACATAGAGGCCTAGCTGGCCTAGGAGTTCCTGAGCAGCTGGCGGTGGCCATACAGGCATCAAAGAGGCCATCTACTCTGCAATCTTATGCCAGGCATTGGCGGGCCTTTTCTAATTGGTATTTGAAGAAACAGGTGTATCCCACTGTAGCCACTCTGTTTCGGGTTATGCAGTTAGTACCCAATGGTGCTAACATGGGTCTGTCAGTCGCCACTTTGAAGGTTCAGTGGGTGGCGATTCAGGCATTTCGTGGATCTTGGCGGAATCTGAAGGCTGAAGGGAGGCTGATGCCTAGGTTTTTCCAGGGGCTGTTGAACTTGTTTCCGAGAGAGGTACGTTCTTTCCCTAGTAGTAATATGCAGTTGGTGATGGAGTCTTTGACTCGTCCTCCATTTGAGCCCTTGAGAGTGTTGATTTGAAACTTTTAACGTTTAGAACTTGTTTTCTGATGGCCATTGCTTCTGCTATTGAGTGAGTGAGATGGGGGCTTTATCCTGTACGTTTTTCCTCTGTAAGGTGTTTCAGGACAGGATTATTTTGGTTCCGGTCCCCTCATTCGTGCCTAAAGTAAATTCTGCTTTTCATGTGAGTTAGGAGGTGATCGAAGCCCGAAGCCATCCTTGGATGAGAAGTGCAAATTGCCTTGTTTGGAGATGAGGCAGTCTTTACTGTGGTACCTGGATGTTGTAAAGTCATTCCGTAAAGGGGGACACAGTATTTGTGAATTTTGGTCTTGCAAAGAAAAGGGATAAGCCATCCACTGCTACTTTAAGTTGGTGGATACGTTCTTTGGTCTTGTTAGCATATAAGGTGTAGTCTGTGTTTCCTCCCCTGGGTGTTCTGGAGCGGTCTACGCGCAGTATGGCAGCAATGGTAGCTGAATTGCAGGGGACATCGGTGGTGGAGATTTGTAGGGCAGCGACTTGGTCCACTCCTTCCACGTTTGTTCGTCACTATCGGATTACTGAGTTGTAACGTTTGAATAATGTGTTGGGTCACAGAGCTTTGTCCTCTATGAGGGAATCAAGGTATTTTGTATATGTTCTGGGCACTCTATTAAAGTTGGGCGTTTACGACTCAGTTGTCCATTTTTATTTTACTTGCTATGTCTCATTGGTTAAGAAGGAAGGCGAGGAAGGGTCGGGAGGTAATGCGTCCATTACTTAGCGATAATGGCATTACTCCTAGTCCTACACCCTCGCCTTCCTTCCAAGTCCCTTCCACACTCCTAGTATGGAGCAACTGAATGTCTGGTTTGGCTTGTTTACATACAGGACGAGGAGGGGATGTTTTTATTTAAAGAAGGGCGGGGTCTATTAGAGGCAAGGGAGCCTCAATGAATAAGAAGGAAGGCGAGGGAGTAGGACTAGGAGTAATGACATTATTGGTAAGTAATGGAGGGATTTTACACCACCCATGTAGGCATGGTAAATGACCCCTAATTATAATTTTGCGCAGCCCTAATTTTAATGCTGTGACTGTGAAGCCTGTTCTTGCATTATTCTCAATTCCATCTATTTTTTCTGTTATAAAAGAGGTTTTTGAGTGATATTTCTAGTTAATTTAGCTTTAGTGATTATATTACTGCAATTGAAGAAATTTTTAAAAATGAAACATAAATAAAATATGGCCATTTTGAGCCCTTTTTAGGCTGCAATGCCTATTGTTTTCAATATGTATGCGCTTTTTCACCTCTAAAAAGCGGGCAAATATATATAAATATATATTTTATAAAGTGCTCTGGGATCCCGCACATGGGGGGTGCGGGGGTAATTCAGTACTTATGACTTTGACGAGGATTCCCCTGGAAGAGAACTAGGATTACAGGTAGGAAACCTTTGCATACATGGGATATTGACCATGCAGTGCCTTATGCACTAGGCAGGGACATTTGAAGATCACTCTTTCTTTTACTGGAAACGGTGGGGGGATTTCAGGGCCAGTGTTCCATGGTCATGTTCTTATAAGCCAAACAGTAGGCAGCAACATACTCTACACTTCCTAGAGGTTGGTAGTGAAGCCTTACTGAGGCTTAAGCTGTCGTTGTAATCCAGGTAGGGCTTGACCACATCTAGGATCAGAGATATTGTCCCAGAGCAACTGAGCAATAGCAAAACCCCTTACAGCGCACCCCAGTGGTTTTGGAGATGCCATGTAACTGGGGTGAGGGGGGCTGATAAATCTCCATATTTGCACCATCGAGGATGAACCAGTTACTCTACATCCACTGGTGAACATGTGAAAATCAGTGGGACAAATTATGCAGGTTGCCGGATTCTTAATCCAGCTTGTGGTAAAATTGTACATCATCACAAGTATGTGCTAACCTGTCTTGTAGGTGTCTAAAATGGCAGCAGCGGGGGCCTGTGAATGTTGAAGAGCGTTATACAATTTGAATTTGGTTATGTAGTGAGACATTTACCAGACACCTAAGGTGCAGAGAACCTATTCCCTAGATGCTTATTTATTTTTTTGAATTTAATGAACAATGTTGCTTAGGATTTTTTCCAGAAGCTTTAAGAGCTCAGAGGTGGATTCTCAAAAAAAGGCGGTGCAATCCCAGACTAAACACAGGGAGCCTTATTTACAAGCCACTTGCGCCACCCGTACGTCACTTTTCCCATGTTAAAAATGACGCAAAAATGGCCCAAGCGGCTTGTAAATAAGCCCCAGGGTTGTTCCCTTGATCTGGGCCGGTGGCCATTGCATTTCGACTGTTCTCCATCAGGGTTACTGAGCCGCACACACCGCCCACTGGAGGAGTTGTGTAGCTCAGGGACATCTCTATATCGAGGTGGGGCTGCAGATATTTGGGAACCAAGCTACAAACCCCTCTGAACACAGGTTGAAAACTTTGCAGATAACTAGCATACTGTTAAGACCCTGTGCTGCCTTCCATAGCAGAGACACTTTGCATCTCCGGCCTCATCAGCAAGTAGGCATGATGACTTCTTTTCCAGCCCCCTTGATATACCTCCTTAAAAAAATTGTTGTCCAGAGATTTTTATTTTTCATTTGTGTTTTTGTATCATTAGAGAAGTAATTTAGCTTGGGTAGACATTGCTAATCCGGACCGAATTTTTCTGGACGACATTTATTAATATGGCGGATGTGTTGCAGTGATGTTTCAGGAACCATGAGACATATATTCTTCATTTTGGGGTCATAACATAGGTTGTGGGGGTCAAGTAGTCTTATGGAGACAGAAAATAACTCCTCAGAGCAACCTTTCTGCCATTTTCTAAAATGGCGGCTCTATATTGATGTGTTTTAGCCATCATATAATATTGTTTTTGTTTCAGGTTTTCTATTGATTCAAATTCGTAAACATGATCAAAGCAGGTGGTAGCAGAGGATCTTTACCTTAACCTAACCTCAACTGCTGCTGGACATAAGAGAGTTTGAGATGCTAGCAGAAATACGGCAAGACGAAGTTCACAAAAGATTGAAACTCATGGGTGAAGAGGATCAAATATTTTATCATTGTAACAACAAGTGCTACAAGTCGTATACAATGGAAAAAAGCCTGGAAAAAAATCGTCAAAAAATAGCAGAAACCAGTGAATCACAAGAATCTGAGTCTTCTGGTAAAGCGATAACAACCAAACCCAATGCTCATCCACTTAGACGATCGATGGCTCCCCATCGTCCACCTCCAACAACTGATCAGAAAGCAGAGGATCTTCAATGGGTTATCTGTGGTTTAGCCAGAACAAGGGCCAAAGGGTTTGGCGAAAGAAAAAAGTGCAGAGTATGTGAGTCTCAAAGGGCAAACATGTTTTTATCTGTCGCTTGTTTCTTCCAAGATGAAGTTTTCAGCCGAGTAGCTAATCTAAACAGCGAGGTGAATGTATTTGTAGAAGATTTGTAAGCCCACCCGAACTGCATGCGTGCATACATTCGAAAATATGAATGTACAATGATCTCCCAGAAGCAACGTAACCGCCAGCCATCAGTTAAGTTTGCACTCTTTAAAATAGCAAATTAAGATTTAAAGCAACTCTTGAGTGCTGGCTACGGGTTTACACTCAGTGAGATCAGAGAAATAATGGTCAACATTGATGAAACTGTATTGATCCATAGTAATGAAATTAAGATTTTTGTGGTGAGACTGTACAATGACAGAATTCGTTTTTGTCAGTCTAACAAAAAGAATGAGCCACTTATGGTGTTCTCAGCTGATTTGACTCCTGAAGTTGTTGCTGCCAAAATAAGATCACAGGATCCAGTAAAATCAGCATGAATCATTATAAGAAACGTCCTGAAAGATTTAGATTTTGGACTTAATTACATATTCTGTGATGCTCCAGAGCTCCGTAAATCATGGGAGTCAACAAGAATGCCTGATCTTGTCTTAACATTTTTTACATCATTGTTTAATATCAGCAAAGCAAAACCATGGGGGCATGGCTTAGGCAGCCGCGATGGCGGACGTGTCTGAGTAGAGCTCCGTCAGACAGCCCGAACAAGCGGCAATTACAAGTGCCGGCAATACCAGATAGTCGGGACCGGGCGATCTGGGGAACAACGAAGAGCCCCCGCACTTGTCCCCGATACAATTAGAGCGATGGGGATGCTGAATCGGCTCGGAGACGGGTTATGCGGGCGAACGGACCGTGACAAAATGGCGGCACCCAGCTTGTGAATCCCTACTGCGACATCGGCGAGACCCGCGGCCCGCTTCGGAGAGAACCAGCACTGACCTCGTGAGTAGGAGTGGAGCGGGTCGGCGAATCGCTAGGGGATCATCCGGGCACAGCGGCAAGCAACACCCAAGGCGAAGCCCGCAGACATTGGAGATCGACTCAACAAGATGGCGGCGCCCGGAGCAATGAGACCGGCACCGTGACGCCTCCGATACAACATAAGGTGTCCAAGACAGCAGTGGAGGCGGCAGCTCACCGCGACGGATTGAGGTGACGGGGGGCAACCACTGCCCAGGGGGATAACAGCTTAACTGTGCGCGAGTGCGGGGAACTGCCCTCCGTTACATAGAACGACACTGGAATATCGAAGTGGAGGCGCGGCAGAGACAGGCTCACCGAGGGGGACTCTGAGCCCCATCGCGGAGAGAGCAGGAAAGGGGCCCGGTAGCGAGGAGGGCCCCGCAGAGCGCGCAGCCTGCACTGAGAACATCAGGAGGACACTCCCCCCCCCCCCCCGGGAGCGGGCCGGCACAAGCCGAGAAGGCAGAGGGCCCAATACTGCCACATGAGAATTAGACAGTCTAAACCGACGAACGGGCGGTGACATCCCCCTGCACCCCACATCACCTAAGGCCACGACGTGCCTATTGCACCCCAAACTGCCGGATTACCAATAAGGGCACGGTGCGGATCCTTCCCCCCCTCACCGCTCGCAACCAAGGGGGCCCCCCACAAAACGGACCAACAGGGGGACGCAGAGGATACGACCGCCCTTCTCCTACCCTTTCGGACCCACGACCTCACTGCGGGGAGCTCGGCACTTGGCACCAGGACTCGAGACGCGGCGAGTAAGCTGAACGGTGACGCATAACGGAAAAGGCGCGTGAAGACGAGACGGAGGAGCTAACACGAAAAAGAGGGACGCTGCTGACCCTCCAAAACCGAGAGGGGATCACACCATTGGGATACACACGTGGACGCTAGAGAGAGTACAGTGAATCAAGACATAGCCAACAGCAGGATCCTCTGAGCCTCTCGGAATGGGTAGACAGCGCGCAGCCGGGAACCCACAAACACCTGCCCATACAAGACAATCTTCCCCATCAACGAAACAATCCGGGGCGGAAGAGGGCGCCACGACATCAGCATCAATGTCCGACAAACTGAACAAAGTCTTAGCAGCAATCGAACATTCACGAATAACGATGGAGGATCGATTCAGAGCGCTAGCCACCGACTTTAACCTGCTTAGGGACGACCATCGGAAACTGTCGGATAGAGTGACGCAAGGAGACCAGGTCCTCAAGAATATTGAACTCCAAATTAAAACTCAACAGGAAACCCTGACTGAACTTCAACGCAGAGTCAAGATCCTGGAAGAAAAGACGGATGATTTGGAGGGCCGCTCCCGACGCTGTAACATCCGGGTGATCAGCCTGCCGGAGGGAGTGGAGGACCCTAACCCTGTCGAGTATGTGGAAACATGGCTCAAGTCGTTCACACCGGCCGCAGAACAGACTCTATTCTTCTCGGTGGAAAGAGCGCACAGGGTGCCGGCTCGCAAACCACCGCCTGGAAACCCACCTCGACCACTCCTGCTAAAATTACGGCACTTTTGTGATAGGGACGCAGTGCTCCGAGCAGCCCAACAAAAAGGACCCAAACAGGTAGAAGATAAGACAGTCATGCTGTTCCCGGACTACACCCGCACAGTGCAGCGACAACGAGCATCGTTCTTAGAAGTCAAACGCCTACTTTGGAAAAAGGGGATACAATACTCTCTTCTCTTCCCGGCATGGCTTAAAGTAGTGCATGATGGACGCAACAGCTTCTTTACGTCCCCCAAGGATGCATACGACTGGGCGGAACAGCATTTACAAACAGAGAAACCCCAAGCCAATCAACATGACAAACAAGGTCTCAAAAGCAAAACCCACCAGTTGAACAGAGCGACCCAAGGGCAGACCGCATCCCGCTCAGAGACGCCGGGGAGGGGCCCTCCAAACCTAGAACAAATTATCGAGGAGCGTCGGAGAGCCTTACAAGCGGCGGCAGAAATAGGGCCCACAGTGGGCAGCTCGGATGGCGAGAAGGGCCCTCACATCTTCACCTCCGAAGATGAAGCAGACGACATCACCACGTCCAGAGACGGCTCGGTCACCCTACCAGAGGTGACCCCACAGACTGCGGACACTTTTATTTAACTAACATGCTAAACTGTGGTAAGATCTGTAATACTACATATACACCCTATTACAGTCCAGGCGGGAGATAACGAACACGCACGCAACCCCCTTATCACTATGGGTGGACTCAGGGTGGACAATCACGACCTTATAGTGGGGCTCCAACACACATTGATGGAGAGAATAGCCGGCATCATACACGATTCACCGATCACTCAGGGCGGAACAGAATAAATATCACCGGCGTCAGAGGCCACGACCCCCCCCCCAGTTAAAACGAATTAACGTTAACATAGTATGTCAGGTTTGGACGTACCGCCACGCGTGATAGGTCCTCAAAGTTGGGACGAGATCCCCATGTTGAGCACAATGCCCCCTCCCCTCAGACCCTCACATTACTGGTTCATGACGCTACATGGACAGGTACCTCTGAGCTTCCCATGAACTCACTACTCCGACGGGGAATTACCGGGCGTCCTAGCCCAGCCGGGACCAGCCACACCAGCCCCCATAGACGTCACGACATGGCACCTAGAGTAACGACTACCGATATTAGCCTCCTGACGTTGAACGTTAGAGGTCTACACACACCGAGTAAACGATATGCGGTTTATACTTACACTAAACGTCAAAATGCACAGATCGCTCTCTTACAAGAGACACACTTAAATACACGGGAGATAGACAAGCTGAGGGCTAGATGGCGGGGACTATATGTGCCACATCATATTCTGCTTACGCACGAGGGGCCTTGATCTGGGTCAGACCAGGGACCCCATTTGAGGAACTCAGAAGAAAGGTAGATAAAGAAGGAAGATACGCACTTTTAGAGGGCCTCCTTGATGAGCAGCCGATAGTCTTAGGTAGCATATATGCCCCGAACACCGAGCAAGTCCGGTTTTGGGACCACCTGACAGGGGTCCTTGCCCAATTCACATCTATACCATGGATCTTGGGGGGCGATTATAACTGTGTGTTAAATCTTGCCCTGGACCGCTCCCACCCCCCGCCAGCACACTCGCCTGCACACAAGCAAACGGAGCGCTATCAAACAAGGGTCACACATTGGGCACTCACGGACGCATGGAGAGACCGCCACCCGCAGACCAGACTATACTCATTCCACTCCGTCCCACACAATCTACGGGTCAGACTAGACAGATTTTTATGCACAACGTCGTTAGTCCCCAAAATTCAACATGTGGATTACTTAGGTCGGGTCCTTTCCGACCACGATGCCCATATATTGCGACTACACTGGAGACCCCCCACCCCCCAGTACCCACATGGCGGTTACCACGGGACTGCCTGACAGATCAGGTTTTTAAACACGACCAGGGCCACAGTATACAAGAGTATTTCTCCACAAATGCGGGAACAGCGACATCCAAACTAATAGAGTGGGACGCATTCAAGGTGGTGGCCCGAGGAGAGTGCATAAAACAAATACCAGGGGTAAAGAAGATACTAGAACACGCACTGACGCAAGCCGAACTGACACTAGCAACCCTCACAAAGAAGGAAGATGCAAATAGGGCGACTATGACTCGGGTAGCGGAAGCAAAAACAGCCTACGCAGCCGCCGCCTCGGACTTACGCAAATATAATTTTAGGGCTTATGCAACCAGGGTGCACAAGGAGAGAGACAAATCAGGAACATTACTAGCGTGGCTAGCCCAACAGGATACCGAAACAAAACCCATCACGGAAGTGCTCGACCCCACTGGTACCCTGATGCGTTCCCAGGCAGGAATACTCCAGTTATTCCAGCAGTACTATACTGAAGTATATAGAAATCCAGTACAGACCGGGCAAGGAACAGTAAACCGTTTCCTTGACCCATTGACACTGCCACAAATAGCAACGGCAGAGAAAACTGCACTAGACACGGAAATCCAATACACGGATATTACCCAAGCAATTCATACCCTGGCCCGTAACAAAGCACCAGGGCTGGATGGTTTTCCTATGGAGTATTACGGAACTTTTTCCCCCCAGCTGGCCCCCGCCTTGTGGAGATGTTCGCAGAAGCGCTAGAAAAGGGTAAGCTCCCGGGATCCCTTCGGGAGTCAGTCCTAGTTACATTCCCGAAACCAAACCGAGACCCACAACAACTGGCCTCATATCGACCCATTACATTGCTATCCGCCGACTGTAAGATACTAGGGAAGATACTGGCGGATCGCTACGCGCAAATCCTGCGACCACTGGTCCACCCAGACCAATGTGGATTTGTCCCGGGTAGAAACACCTCCCAAAACCTACGCCGATTATTCCATGTGCAAGACCAGGCGAGCGCCATGTTCCCTAGGGTGGCCTGTCTCATTCTAGATCTCGAGAAGGCCTTTGATACTCTCACGTGGCCCTACCTATTCACTGTCCTGCAACGAACAGGGATAGGCCCGATTCTCCTAGCGTATACACGCCTCTTATACACTAAACTTACCTCGCGCGTACGCATGGGACGATACACATATCTTCCGCGTTCCAAGTGGAGAGAGGCACGAGACAGGGCTGCCCACTCTCACCCCTACTGTTTGCCCTAGTGGTAGAGCCTCTCTCCACTAGGATTATGTCAGGGGGGGGAGGAGTGGGGCATCCCCATAGCGGGCATCACACATAGTGTCTCCATGTACACGGACGACCTCTTAATATATGTGCGGGATATCACCGCGGACATGACATCCATATGGACGACACTTGAAGAATTTGCAGAGGCATCCGGGCGCAGAGTAAATTGGGATAAGTCCACAGTTTACCCGCTGCACCCGGACCTTGCTCCTCGGGACGTTCAGATAGGGGAGCAGAGTATAACATGGAGCACGAGTGCCCCCCGATACCTCGGGGTTCGCTTGTATCACTCCCCAACTGACCTCTTTGAAGGCAATCACCGTAGAGCGCTGGCGGGGATTAGATCGGCAGTGGGATTTTGGAAGAACCTCCCTCTGGCCCCAATAGGACGAGTGGCCCTGGCAAAGATGATTATAGTCCCACGTCTTTTGTATCACTTTACAAATTTACCAGTAATCCCACCGAGCCTTTTTCAAGGATGTAGACTCGTTACTCAGCTCGCTAATCTGGGGAGCAGGCAGACATAGAATAGCATTGACTAAGTGGTCAACAGTGTAGTTAAAAACAAAGGGCCTAATTTATGAGCAATTGGCGTAGTGCAGCGCCGCAAGACTTCTTGCTGGGCTACGCCAATGTGTGAGGGCAGGAATGCACCATATTTATGAACACTGCATTCCTGTCCTTTCCCCTTGCATTGGCGCACAAATTGCAGCGAAAAAACGAGGCGAAATAAACATTTCTTCTCATTACACCTCCACTGGGGAGGTGTACCTACGGGCCTAGCCTGGACTTCCTCGTCTCCTCGCCATGTCTCCTACCCCCTCCCCCACCTCGTCCCTCCTTCATTCTTTGCTTGCCTCCCCTATTCCTTTCCTCTCTCCCCTGAATCTCTTCCCCCCTTCCTGCTTTGTTTATCCTTGTGCCTATGCTCCGCTCAATCTCTCTCCCCGTCGCCCTTTTTACATTATCCCCTTACTCTCTACACGCCATGAACCAACGGATGCAACTCGTAATTGACGTACCTTCTGTAACAATGGGTAACTTCTCACCTATGTAACCCTACCAGCCTGACTCCCTTAAATGGCCCCCTTAAGTATGTCCTTGTCCAAAGCACTCCTGCTCCCCTTGTTGGGGATGGATCCAGCATTTTTGCCCTGGAGTCTCAGAGACCCTTCTGAGAGAGTCCACAGTGACAAGGGAGTCTCACATTGTAAAGAACTGGTGATTGATCCCCTTACCTCTGGGAACTGTCTCCTACCCGCCGGAAGTCGGACACTGTGTTCACGCTGGGTTTTCTACCCCCCTCCCCCCTACACTTCCCTCCTTCATTCTTCTAAGTGTGCCCGTGACCAAAGCACTCCTCTCCCCTTGTTGGGGAGGGATCCAGCATCTATGCCCTGGAGTCTCAGCGACCCCGCTGAGAGAGTCCACCGCGACAAGGGAATCACATAAAATGGAAGACTGGGAATGACCCCTTTACCGCAGGGAGCAGTCTCCCACCCAGCCGGACATCGGACACAGTTACTTCCTCGTCTCCTCGCTGTGTCTCCTACCCCCTCCCCCTCCTCTTCCCTCCTTTCATTCGTGGCTTGCCTCCCCTTTTCGTTTCCTCTCTCCCCTGAATCTCTCTCCTCCTACCTACTTTGTTTTTCCTTGCGCCTATTCTCCGCTTAATCTCCCTCCCCGTCGCCCTTTTACATTACCCCCTTACCCTTCTACACGCCATGAACCAACGGATTTAACTTGTAATTGATGTACCTTCGGATGTAACTTGAAATTGATGTACCTTCTGTAACAATGTGTAACGTGTAACCTATGTAACTCTCCTCATGTAAAGCGCTCTCATACCTCCGGGTCTAGCCAGCGCTATATAAAACTCAAATAAATAAAAATAAATAAAAAATAAATAAGTTACAACTGCCTACCACTCAGGGAGGGCTGGGCGCACCCTCCTTCGAGTCATACTTTCTGGCTGCGCAACTGCAGTGTCTATCCTATTGGACGACGGGCAGATACACGGGGGAAACCCACACAGCAATAGTGTTGAGATGCACACCGGTGTACTCCATGTTTAACTTTGTTCAAATGTTTCAACGCTGTGAAGGCGTGCTCGCTTGCTTCGCGCTCCGCCCAGTTGCGCTGCAATATTGAACTGACACGAGGGGACCTCATCTGATCCCCATACAAGCTGCACAGCCAAATCCATTCCTGAATGAATCCAATCAATCGAATTATAATATTAATCTTCCACTTTTTCCACGTTTTACCCCATTTCTTTTCACCTTTAATCTTCTTAGTTTCATCAATTTATTTTACTCATTCCTTAATTTATGTGATGTTTGTCATTAAGACACAGGAGAATTACACGATTCCACATGTCACGACTTTATTAAAAAAAATCACCCAATGCATTTCGGGATATTTCCCTTCGTCAGGGGTATCTAGGATACAAAAGAATCAATGAACAGCCATCAGCGTGATTATTACACTCTAGATTTACTAAACAAATGAGTCCGTTTCACTTCACGATTAAGACTCTGCCTCCATAGCAGCCTAAATTCATGTTTCAATCGTCATTCTCTGTTACACATGCATCAACAAACAGCAATCCCTGTTGCACGCCCCAGCTCTTAAAACCCTTGTGTTTCTACAATAACAAGAATCCAACATTGCTGTGATACTTTGAACCCCGAGTTCACCCATAAAACCACTAGTATCTATACATTGCAGCAAAAACCGTCAGCGCGCTTACCGTGACATGTATTCATCTACACTTGTGCTGGCCCAACGTTACTCGGTTTCGGCTAATATCCACAGCGTTACTCTGTGCATCATTTCAGACTTTCCTTGGTGTGCCTAAGCACCTCTTTCCATTATCAAAAGTAAGTGCATTTGTTCTTAGGAGCCCTCTCTAGCGTTTATCATGCCTCAAACTACCCCAGGTGGTTAATCACTTGTTGTTGTGCAAACGCTAAACTCCGGGACGAACTACATTTACGCGCTTGCCTTTAATCCATCTGATTGAACTGTTAGCACTGCATTTCCCATGATGCCTTATGTATATGTTCACTCGAAAATTATCACCCGACAAAATAAACCCACATTTCCGATGTGAATCCCAATGAAACATACCGAACATTAAAAAATGAAACATAACGCATTTAACTATTCCATAATAAGTGTTCAAACAATCCCTGTTTACAAAATTAGTAACAGTCAATTACTTTCCCATTGTGTTTTCCTGTTGTTAGTGTTCGTTCATGACCGGAACCAGAACTCCTGTGTTGCTCAATATTTACATGATAATTCATTTCCATTTTAAAGTTACACTGCTCATATCGTCATTTTAATCCTGGGTGCAATCTCGCCGGGTAGGACTGAAAAATTATATAATGTACATCAATAGTGTTGAGATGCACACCGGTGTACTCCATGTTTAACTTTGTTCAAATGTTTCAACACTGTGAAGGCGTGCTCGCTTGCTTCGCGCTCTCCCAGTTGCGCTGCAATATTGAACTGACACGAGGGGACCTCATCTGATCCCCATACAAGCTGCACAGCCAAATCCATTCCTGAATGAATCCAATCAATCGAATTATAATATTAATCTTCCACTTTTTCCACGTTTTACCCCATTTCTTTTCACCTTTAATCTTCTTAGTTTCATCAATTCATTTTACTCATTCCTTAATTTATGTGATGTTTGTCATAAAGACACAGGAGAATTACACGATTCCACATGTCACGACTTTATTAAAAAAATCACCCAATGCATTTCGGGATATTTCCCTTCGTCGGGGGTATCTAGGATACAAAAGAATCAATGAACAACCATCAGCGTGATTATTACACTCTAGATTTACTAAATAAACTTAAATGAGTCTGTTTCACTTCACGATTAAGAATCTGCCTCCATAGCAGCCTAAATTCATGTTTCAATCGTCATTCTCTGTTACACATGCATCAACAGGAATGGATTTGGCTGTGCAGCTTGTATGGGGATCAGATGAGGTCCCCTCGTGTCAGTTCCATATTGCAGCACAACTGGGCGGAGCCCGAAGCAAGCGAGCACGCCTTCACAGTGTTGAAACATTTGAACAAAGTTAAACATGGAGTACACCGGTGTGCATCTCAACACTATTGATGTATATTATATAATTTTTCCGTCCTACCCGGCGAGATTGCACCCAGGATTAAAATGACGATATGAGCAGTGTAACTTTAAAATGGAAATGAATTATCATGTAAATATTGAGCAACACAGGAGTTCTGGTTCCGGTCATGAACGAACACTGACAACAGGGAAACACAATGGGAAAGTAATTGACTGTTACTAATTTTGTAAACAGGGATTGTTTGAACTCTTATTATGGAATAGTTAAATGCGTTATGTTTCATTTTTTAATGTTCGGTATGTTTCATTGGGATTCACATCGGAAATGTGGGTTTATTTTGTCGGGTGATAATTTTCGAGTGAACATATACATAAGGCATCCTGGGAAATGCAGTGCTAACAGTTCAATCAGATGGATTAAAGGCTAGCACGTAAATGTAGTTCGTCCCAGAGTTTAGCGTTTGCACAACACGTGATTAACCACCTGGGGTAGTTTGAGGCATGATAAACGCTAGAGAGGGCTCCTAAGAACAAATGCAGTTACTTTTGATAATGGAAAGAGGTGCTTAGGCACACCAAGGAAAGTCTGAAATGATGCACAGAGTAACGCTGTGGATATTAGTCGAAACCGAGTAACGTTGGGCCAGCACAAGTGTAGATGAATGCATGTCACGGTAAGCGCGTTGACGGTTTTTGCTGCAATGTATAGATACTAGTGGTTTTATGGGTGAACTCGGGGTTCAAAGTATCACAGCAATGTTGGATTCTTGTTATTGTAGAAACACGAGGGTTTTAAGAGCTGGGACGTGCAACGGGGATTGCTGTTTGTTGATGCATGTGTAACAGAGAATGATGATTGAAACATGAATTTAGGCTGCTATGGAGGCAGAGTCTTAATCGTGAAGTGAAACGGACTCATTTAAGTTTGTTTAGTAAATCTAGAGTGTAATAATCACGCTGATGGTTGTTCATTGATTCTTTTGTATCCTAGATACCCCTGACAAAGGGAAATATTCCGAAATGCATTGGGTGATTTTTTTAATAAAGTTGTGACATGTGGAATCGTGTAATTCTCCTGTGTCTTTATGACAAACATCACATAAATTAAGGAATGAGTAAAATGAATTGATGAAACTAAGAAGATTAAAGGTGAAAAGAAAGGGGGGAAAACGTGGAAAAAGTGGAAGATTAATATTATAATTCGATTGATTGGATTCATTCAGGAATGGATTTGGCTGTGCAGCTTGTATGGGGATCAGATGAGGTCCACTCGTGTCAGAAACCCACACAGCAACAGGCCCCATACCCACTCCAGAGCTCTGCCGCTTGCTGCTGCCCGGTACTAAACCGCGACGTACGCACCCAATACAAGTATCAGTAGCACGTAAATGCATGCAGAGAATACACCGAATGTCCGCGGGGATGCCTCTGTACTCTCCCTTACTGCCGTTGGCAGGCTGGCCCAGGCGAGAGACGTACTACACGACTAATCTGCTCCGCATATGGACGGAGCACTCCCTCACCGAGATAGAGTCCTTCTTCGAGGACGGACAACTATGACCGTTCCAACAACTGGTGGAAGACTATGATCTTCCCCCGGCCAATTTTTACTCCACAGACAGATCATAGAAAGCTACTGCTCAATACATGACTTGACTGAGGGAGAACCAGCAACACATCCGGTCCTTCACGCAATCATGCACATGGGGGCGGGCCGACATCTGGTCACTTGGCTCTATAGGGCCATACGTGAGCTTCTAAACAAACCTTTGGACGCGCTACGAGTAACATGGGAGGAAGAGCTGGGGCGCCAGCTGCATGACAAGGAATGGGAGCAGGCGCTCGAATATCCTAAGAAGGTCTCCCGAAACGCGTGCTTCAAAAACGTACAATTTTACATCTTACACAGAGTGTATCAAACGCCAGCGCGCCTTCAACGATTTTATCCGTCCACACAGTTTCTTTGCCCCAGTGGCCAAACACCAGATGCGGACTTTCACCATATGTTCTGGGCCTGCCCCACAATAGGACCATACTGGCACACTATCCACGAGACTCTCAGGGAACTCACGAGTCTTCCTAACATGAACACATGGGAGGCCTGCGCACTAGGAATTTTCCGGAGACGGAAACAGCACAAAGTACCAATTCGCTTTGCTTCACTGGCGACACTATTGGCAAAAAGAGGCATAGCTATGCACTGGCGAGCCCCCGGGGGACCACCGATAGCAGCCTGGGTGGGAGCGGTGAACAAATGGGCAGCAGCGGAGGAGGAAACGCTCAGGGAGGAGGAGGTAAAAGGGATACGAAAGCACCCCATATCCATGGAGTGGACCCTACTGCTACACCAATTCAAACAGCAAACAACGCCAGACAACTCCGACACTCCGTCACAAATCCCAGTAACCTCACAGCCACAGGCCTAGATTGATAACATAGCAGCTCCCACAGAACAGCAAATGCGCACTGAGGCACGACAAACCCATCACTCACATACTAGTTCAAACAGATAGGCGGAAGCGGCTGGGCAGATCCCAACCTGTCGACTTTACACATAAGCGCAAATGGAACACGCGAAGGCCTTGTTACCCTGTCTGACTCATACACCTCAGAATTTATGAACACTACCCCAGTTAGAATCCCCAGTTAGTAATTAAACATTATAACCAGTAGTTCACACGCTGGCAACCCACGGGAAGGAGCTGTATCATCATATGAAAGGACATGCACTGTTGGGTGATACCGTTCATGGCAGCAACCATACTATGTATAAGATAATGATCAACCTTGAGATACGACTGTGTTTCCGCGGATCGGTGACACACACGAAACAACACCAATGTACATGTACTATCATGCAATGTGTTTCTTCATAAGAAAATGTTAATAAAAATACTTGGCAAAAAAAAAATCAGCAAAGCAAAACCGTTACAAACTAAAGTTCTTGAGTTCGGAACAGACGACAACAACATTTATGATTGCTTTGAAGATATAAGCAAAGAAGTGGAAGACAATCCCATGAACCGACAGGCTTATGCTGTGCAAATGTACTATCTTTTCCAAATCATGTTTTATTAATTACATCACGGCAAAAAGAAAACTCTGCTACACATGATGACTGCCCACACAATCTATGACAAGTGTAAACGCAGAGGGCTAATCACTTCAATGAATACGATTGGTGTATCAACAAGTTATAATTACATAGTACGGAGCAGTAACTTGTTAGCAGCTCATGCTGTAAAATGTTGTGAATCCAACAGCACACCACTTCCAAGTCAGTTTACCATGAAAGGATTTACAATTGCTGGTCTTGATAATTTTGATTTTGAAGACAGCTCTTCTTTGTCTAGCATCTAGCACACATGATACTGCCATAGTGCTTTTTCAAGACTGTACCAATGAAGTAGCTGCTGGAAAACAAGCTGTGTCAGCTGTAGGCATAAACAAACGAAGCTGCTAACTTATAACCCAACTGCCTTGCCAACTCGTGCAAAATCACTGAATGCCATCAACACATCCCAGTCTACTAGAAAGTTTCAAAGTGGCTGATGACATGGATCTTCTACCTTATTCTGCAGTCCGCAAAGCTGATTTAACTCAATGTATCATATCGCTTATTCGGTGAAGACTGAAGGATGAAGAGAAGCCAGTTCCACCGTGGGCTGGAATTCATACTTTGATCTCCTAGAATACCGTCTCACTGAAGAAGGTTGGGTTTTTACCATTAACACCATCTCCAGTCACAAACTACGCAACAGTATACACAGCTCTAAAAAAAATTCAAAAATGTGCGTGCTCAGCCTGTCAATTTTCTGCGATGAAGGTGTTTTCCGTATTATAGCTGAAGTTTTTATGAGCAATCCAGTAGAATTTGATTATCTTTATCCAATGATGGGCGTTTTCCACATGACAAAAGTTGCGTTGCGGTGTGCAGGAAGTTACCTCAGTGTATGTGGCATAGACAATGCACTTATTGAGGCTGAAATCTTTGGAAGCAAAACTGTACAGTCAGTATTGAGCAGAACTCATTATGTTAGTTCGTTACAAGGTATGCTCATCATATCTGAGGCTATAGAAACATTGCGTTGAAATGCTTTCTGGAACAAGAATGACAAATTAGGTTTTGCATATCTTATCTCAGAAGTGAACAATGCATAGGGTGCACTTCATTCAAAAGACATAACGCAAAGCCGGGCAATGATGCTCAATGGCAGCCAGTTTACCATGAGGTCTTTTCTATTTGAAGTGTTTTCAGAGCGATGACAAATTCAAAATTAATGGACAATATTGAAACTGTTCCTCACGACGAACTTGTGGGAAAGAGAGGGGAACGTTTTAATAAACATGTTGACAGCCTTCTTCATTTTATGCAGCAGCAACGAAACCCCTTTGAAATGACAGAGCCTGTGAAACTACACAACTTCGTGACCAAACAATATGTGGATAACGTCATAAAGACACGTCTACTAGATGTCCTGGAACATGGATCAAAACTATACGCAGAACTGAAGTAGGAGAGATTTGTATTGAAAGATAAAAAGCTGTTTGACATAATCACTAAAGCTAAACTTCTGCGCCTAAATTGTCATAGTAAGAGTTTTGGATAACCATCCACCATAAAACAGGTTACAAAAAAACAACTTTCTCAAGCACATAGAAAGATGGATATAGCTAAAGAAAGGGGGGAATTTATCAAGGACATTCTGTCGCATGATCTTCTTCCAACAAACACATTATTTGATTGAGATGCTCAGTGAAGCACAGACTCGTACAAGAGCTCGAAAAAAACTTTCACCTGAAGAATTTCAATTTGAAAAGGTGTCCTCATTTAAAACTGCTGTTGTTGTGAATTATATGTCACAATTGCCAATGGTCAAGATTTCATCCATGCAAAACTTCAGAGAGGTCGCTCAGACAGTTCTACAGATATCAAAGTCAGTGTGCACCTTGCAAGAACTGTACATTGTCTTTGACAGTTATCTTGAACTATCTGTCAAAGAATGTGAGAGAATCAGACGAATGTCTGCAATGGAGCAATTGATCTTGCCTGCATCAAAAATTCGACACCTACCAATGATTGTCAATGAGGAGTTGGTGCCTGCAGAGATATATTCAAAAGGTACGGCCATATTTTTCAAGAACTTAACAGCAAATTGGAGGAAGCTGACCTTCATGTTGTGCCACATGTTGAGTGGGCCGTTCAAAATGTTTCCAATAGAGTCATTGTACTGTCAAATGACACAGATGTTATTATTGTGCTACTTAGATTTGTTGCAGTGTTCATAATTAAATGATTGTCAGAGTGATGGATATGTTATGGAACAGGCGAGAAAAGACACTTAATCCCACTTCATATTTCGTACAAGAAACTTGACCCAGAGATGCCCAGTGTTCTTACCAAGGCACATATTCTTACGGATGATGACACTATGAGCAAAATTGGAACAAAGCATGGAGCTTTAACTGCCGACCCTGTGAAGTTTCTAAAAGTATTTGCTGAGACATAAGAAGAATGTGACTTTAAAGACGTAGAAAAATACCTTGTGCGTGTGTGGAAAACGAGTTCTGACTGTCATACATTTGATTATCTTCTGTACAGTGAGTTCAAGAGATCAGTCCCACTAAGTGACCTTCCACTGACATCATATTCTGTGTGTGGACACATTAAAAGAGCGTTCTACTTGATCAGAAGATGTGTAAATGTTTTGGATCATGCATATGTAGAGAAGGATCGATTTGAATTTGGTTTGGAAGATATTGATGGGGTGCTAAAACCTGTGAAATTTCTAAAGCCTCTACCACCCAAAACTTACACGTACATGTTCTTGCAAAACCGGTGCTACAGAAGTATGTCCCTGTCAATATGCTCTTCTCAAATGTTCAGCATTCTGCAAATGTACCAGGAGTGATTGCCGAAACAAATAAATACAATGAACTATGAAAATGTGTCTAAAACAGAAGTGATAAACATTCTTCTTTTTCATATTCAGATCATAAATATTGTTTGGTGTATACATAAAAGGATTAAAAACATTGTTATTTGTTTAATTTCTATATATGTCTCTTCTTCCTCTATTATAGCCTCCATTTTGGAAAATGGCAGAAGGGTTGCCCTGAGGAGTTATTCTCTGTGTCCATAAGACCCCCAGAACCTATGTTATGACCCCAAAATGAAGACTATAGGTCTCATGGTTCTTGAAACATCACTGCAACACATCCGCCATTTTGAAAAATGTCACCCAGAAAAATGTGTCCCGTTCAGCAATGTCTACCCAAGCTAACTTACTTCTCAAATGATCCAAAAACACAAATCAAAAATGAAAATGTCTGGACAACAATTTTTGTACCAAGGTATATCAGGGGGCCGGTATTATCAGGACAAGAGGAAGTCAATTGGTTGGCTAAGCCAGTGTAAAGAATATATAATTAAAATGATTAGAGGGCAGATCCTGCAACAAAGTTCAAAGAAACCATCATAGGTCACGGTTGTGAGCTGGGGTATGGATAAAAGATTTTCCGAATGAGCAATGCGTTTTTGTGCAGACATTCTCTTTCATAGCAATATTTTGTGTTGGCAGAGGTAGCTAGTTTTTGGTAAATTTAATTTGGCAAAAAGCAAATTCAGCCGATTTTATTGGTAATTTTTCTTTTCTTCAAATTAAATACCAAGGCTCTATTTTCCCCCACAAAATTCTAATAATAAGAAGACAGAAAAGATTTATTCTGTTACAAAACTGAATAAGAAAAATAAATTGAATCCTCAAAAAATGATTCCTAAAAAGACACCCAGTTAGTTACAAAATCAATTGATGCATAAGAAAATAACCTATATAAAATAGCAGAAAAATATTCTGTTTTACAAATTTAAATTCAGCAAGTTGTGCAGCACATTAGTAGAATTTTGGGAGCTTCAATCAATAGGTAATGAAACAAGCATTGGCATAGCCAATAGGTCTCGCCTTTGGGACTTTATAAGTGTTTAGTCACGTAGTACATTTTTTGCCAGCTTTCCTCGTGCTGGCTGTCAAATCAAACACTGACCTGATAAAAAGGCAATTTACGGAACCTATGTACAAGAGCCGCAGGCGAATGAATGGAATAGTGAAATGAATGAATGAATAAACCTGTATTACTTAACTTTGCAAACTGCATCACCCCCAGAGGCATACATTCTTTGAAAGTGAGAAATGAATGAATTATGTATTGTGTAACTCTGCAAACCGACTCCCCTACAGGCATGCGCTCTATGAAAGAGTGAAATGATGAATGAATGGATGAATAAACTTGTATTGTGTAACGACAATCTGAATCGCGTGGAGGTGTACATTCTTTGAAAGAGTAATATGAATGAATAAACCTGTATTGTGTAACTTTGCCCACTGAATTAATCGCGTAGAGGCATGCATTTTTCTTAAAGAATGGGTGCACAGACTGCTCTAAAAAGATAGGTATTGAGTATTCTCTCCAGAGAAGAATCTTTGGTAGACGGCGCGCAATGAGCACAGCGGGATTTTGTGCATTTTTTGACGTGCAGGGAGAACACATTTTGAACCATCTGCATTTTAGAAATAAAACAGCCTGGCACACAAAGGTGTATTTTGGTAGTGCATGACCTAAATAGGCCAAAAGGCTTGTTTGCAAAAAGCAAGACTGCAGGGTAACATGTTTGATTTGTAGGCCACCCTTCTCTGATTTAAAACCGTATGAAAGGCTCCATGATCTAAGCTGCAATACCCACAGTTACAGAGCCAAGGTGGAGCTTGCAGGCAGCTTTGTCAAATGGTTTTATTAGATTTGCTGCATCATGTGCAGTCTGCGTCCATCTGGTGCGGTGCATCCAGGCCCTGCTCTGGAGTGGTGGGGGCTGACACAGATGGATTTCAAAGTACACTGCATCAGTACAGCCCTGGGCAGTCAGAGCTGGACAGTTTCAGGCTACTCTGTTGCACTGCAGCAGTAGGCAGTGAGAGCGCGTCATGGTGCATGCAGCACTATCACCCTCAGAGTTCCAGGTGTTCACCCTACTGTGCCAAGTGCGTCTGTGCTCCGGGCAATGATTAACCCCAAAGCATCAGCTTTTAATGCTCACATTGATGGAAACTGCAAGAATGGAGGTTCCAGTTCAGGAATGCCTGCCCTGAAGGAGCTTGAAAATATAGGGCAAAGGCAGCACATCACTACTGGACCCTGAGCGTCACTGTGTGTCTGTTCTAGGTAACTGTATCTTTGTATAACCATGTCGTTGTGTGTGTGTGTGTGTGTGTGGAGGGGGGATGGGGGTGGGGGGCTGGCGCTTACACTGCATTGCAGATCAGGTCTGTTGCTCCGCAGCAGTGTGCATGTGTCTTTGATACTGCCCAGACATGGTTTAGACAAATTGAACATTCTTGGCCTTTGGCGCCAATGAACAACAAGAACGGGACAATGCCTGTGTGTGTCAGCAGTGGTGGGGCAGCACTGCCCACTCTGAGAACTGACAGGGAGTTAGCAGCTGGGCCTACTGCAACAATGTGTGAGTAGTGTCCAGAACAAAAAGCAGCAATGGACCGTCGCAGCTGGTCCGTGCCGGGGTACATTGCAGCAAGAGGCAGTTAAGAGAGTCAGTGTCGTTATATATTGCCGTGGGGCATGCAGGGGGCTAGGGTGGTACAGGATCATATGAAACTGCATGCAGCAAGTATGGAAATTGAAGGTAGTTCAAGCATACTCTGAATCAGTTCATGCAGTCAGTAGTGATACTGAAGCAGCACAAAAGTACACTGAAGCACTGCTAGCACTGGGTAGGGAGAGCAAGGTAATGCATAGCACACTGCATATACAACGCAATGTCAGTGTTCACGAGCTCTGCATATACTGGGCAGCAAGCAATGTAGTGCTAGGACACTATGCAGTGCAGGGCACAGAGAACCAGCTGTGCCAGTCTACGCTGCAAGAGTGTATTGCGCTGGGCATACATAGCACATAGCTGCATATGGTAGGTTCTGATTGAGAGGCAGTGCAAAGACACTGCAGCAGTGGGCGGTTAGAACAGCAGTCAGTGCCAGGGGACGCGAAAGCACTGGACAGTGACAGCGACAAAGTACCACAATATACTGCAGCACTGGAGGCTGTTAACTGCGAGATTTGGGCTCCATTCATGCACAGTGTATCTTGGCCTTCAGAAGTCCTGCTTCTAAGTATCAGGTCTTTAGTGAAGTGATAGCAGGTCAATCAGTGGATAAGTAAGTGTGCCTTTGATGCTCCCCTCTTTCATTGGTTGAAGAGCAGTACATGCCCATTACTCATTCTATTTCACTCCTTCTTCTGTTTGTTGCCGACTGGCTCCAGAGTCCAGTGCTGCTTGTAAAATCCTGCTGCATATGAAATATGTCCTTAAAGGTATTCTTGTTAAACTCACCACTGCAGGTTTGTGCTTTCTTTGAAGGATCCCACCAGAAGCTAACCTTAAAGTGAGGGGGTAGTCACCTCCCTTCAGGCCCATTGTTTATCACGTAGCTTGATTCCTAGTGTTGGTTCATCGCTGTCTTGGCTCTGTGATGCCCTGTCTTTAAAGTCTAGACAATTGATAAATTTAGGGTGTTCAACGTCTCGACACTTTCTTTGCCATTGCATTATTGCTGGGTCGGAAATGCTTTACCATTCAAAGGAGTATTGACGTTGACCCATCCTGCTCATTTGCATGCCTGTCAACAAGTTCCTGGCAAACCCCAAACATCCAGCATAACAGGCAGACCTGAGGAAGAGGTGATCTTTAGTTCGGATGACCTTGAAGAGAAAAGTGATTCCTTGTAATAATGTTCGCTTCACCTCCTGTGACGCATGCAACCCGAATCGGTTATACAGTCGCAAGTTAAGCACACTATTCCCATCTACTCGTTGGGTCGGGAATAGCAAGTTGTTTTTCTTAGTAAAATGAAGATTCGTGGACTTATTATGAGACACTCCCATGATGTGGCCGCCGCAGTCTTTAATTATGACTCATTATTTAACAGCACAGCTCTGGTTTGAGGCATCTTTTAGCACTGTACATTCAAGTACCTTAAATTTAACGTTTTTCAGGAACCTGCTTGACGTCATGTGGTAAACCGAGACCTCCGAAGCTGCGGCACTCTAGGTCCTATGCGCATAGCTTAGGCGCTTTAATTTGTGTGAGACGGTGAAACAGTGGGAAGTGCAGAGGCAAGGGTTTGGCACGAGCCGAGTCAGGCAAAAAACGAAACTGGCTCTGGAGGCAGCGATGTGCACCCACGAGTGGCGAGGAAACCGCGTACAGGAAAAAGAATTCCAATAAAAACAAGTGAAGCGCTGGACAGCAGAGACGGCAGTGTCAGAGAGGAGCAGGGGCGAGCGAGCGCGGCAGCGTGCTGAGCTGACCACACCCTCGTGCACCATGGCCTATTGCTTGCGGTTACCCGCAAGGGCGCCATGTGTTTTAAATTATCGCGCCCTCGTCTGGGCACGATAATTGGAAACAGATGGCGGCCGTCCGGGTAACCGCACGGAAAAGGCCATTGTGCACGAGCGTGTGGTCAGCTTTTAAAACCACCTACATAAAGTCTCGCAGCGCATGCGCGCTACTCTAGGCTCGACCTAAAAATAAAAACATTAGCATAGCCTTAAACAGAGCAAGTCAAGTTTTAATTAGGAGGTAATCTTCTGGAGAAAGACAGCAAGTGGCGAAGTGCTCATAGAATGCAAACAATTGACATGAAAGTTTTCCCACACAAAATTAAATAATTTCCAGGGAATGCTACCACTATTTTAATCACATCACATAAATTGCCTTCTATGATTTGTCTTTCTCTTAGATTGTCATTAATGTCTCCACTACTCCCCGTTTTGCTTCTAGAACCCCACCTCTTTTTTCTTCAATTAGCATTTTACTTCAATAGCTCTCTCTCTCTCTCTCTCTCTCTCTCTCTCTCTCTCCCTCTCCCTCTCCCTCTCCCTCTCCCTCTCCCTCTCTCTCTCCCTCTCCCTCTCCCTCTCCAGGGGTGTAGGAGACACAAAATTTCTGGGGGGGGACAGGGATAGCCTTGGGGACTTTCGATTGACCCTATAAAAATTTCCCGTGGTCCGTGAGCAGCAGATTCTGATAAACGTATACAATCATACTTTTGAAGGAAAATAGACAGGCAGGCATGTAATCACAGTGTGCTAGTATGTTTTATTTGTCATTTACAACTTACCTACAATCTGCAAAGTAATTACATTAAATGTGAAAAAACATGTTTCTGTTTATAAGGGTTCTGGGTGTTAAGGATATTAAAGAGGTTTTAGGGTTCCGATGTGGGTTAAGAAAGAGGATAGTAAGACCAGTAAAGGTGTTTTTAGCATTCAGACATGGGTAAGGGTACCGGGTACTAAGCTATTTTAGGGTTCAGTGTTGGGTAGTGATAAATGGTGGTAAGGGTATTTTAGGTTTCAATTGACAGGTAGAGGTAAAAGGAGGTAGGAGGTGTTGGAAATTTGCCCTTTCTGCAGGGCCACCCCAATTTTCTTTTTGGCCTTTGTGCAGAGCTCTACTTTTACTGGCTATAGAACTCTGTGAACTTTACCCCTGATAACCATTGATAAAATGCTTGTGCTCATTCTTTCAACGTGGTAAAATTGGTACACTCCTGATTGGAATATTTACCTTATCTATACGTCCCTAATATATGGTACCCACAGTCTATCTAGGGCCTGTAACTTAATTGTCACCAGTGGGCTGCAGCACTCATTGTGATAACTACTATAGTGACAGAGTAAAACATGCTTCCAGGCTTGCCACTGAAGCCTGGTTTTGCTGTTTTAAACTGCCAATTTTGCCTGTCAAACTAAACCCTTTTAGCAGGCCTAACCCGTCCTTTTACATATTAATAAGACACCCCTAAGGTAGGCCTTATTACCCAAAGGGTATGGTACATGGTATTTGAAAGTAGGACATGTAGAAGATCAGTATTCCATATACTCTTACAGCGAAAAATCATAAAAGCTATTTTCTCTGTAGCAAGGCTGGTTGCTTCCATAAAGAAATAAGGGATTACATTATAACACCTCATAATACTAATTTCTGATTGGTAATAGCTACAGAAATATTTCAAAGACTCTTTTTAATAGTTAAACAAAATCCAATTAAATGGTCAAGTTGAATATTTTCAAACTAGTATGGAAAAGGTATTTTTGAAAAATTACATTTTGCCTGCCTAATGCCTCTGGAGGCCTTTCTATAAGAATTCAACAGTCACCTGGCAGCTTGGGGGCTCCCCTGGGGTGAACAGTGTACTGCTCCCAGGACAGAAACAATGAACATTGGGTATGGGAAAGTATTTTCCTCCACCTTGACAGGATTGTCTGGGGGCTGTGTTCAGGGCCGGACTGGGAACCGAAACCGGCCCTGGCAAACTGCTCCGCCGGCCCCCAGGAGGGGGCAGAGGGGGTGCGGCCGAGCTGTTTGCTACGGCCGGTTTCGGCCGATTTTGTTACAGGGGGCCGATATTGCCGGACCCCGGTAACAAAAACGGCCCCCAAGGGGCCCAAAACCAGCCCCCACCCTAGCGGCCCACCGGGGAAATGCCCGGTGCCCGCTACGGCCAGTCCGGCCCTGGCTGTGTTCAGTCCCAGGGTGCACTTCAAAGGGTTGGCCAAGCAAGTGTAGTGTAGCTCCTATTTCCCTAATAGGCTCTGCGCATTGGAATAATATATCCTATAGGTTTGACATAGGACTAAGGTCAGTATGTTATGTTATGTTATGTTATGTTATATACACTTATAGCGCGCACAGATACTCAGCAGAGTGTCCCGGCGCGTACTTGAGAAAAGAAACAGAGGCCAGAGCGTCAGCTAGAAGAGAAGAGTTTTTAGCTTTTTCTTAAAGATCGCCGGGTCCTGGATGCCACGCAGTTCTAGGGGCAGAGCATTCCATGCTAAGGCAGCTTTCCGCACAAAGGAGCTCCCTCCAAGCCTTTGGCGGTTGAACCTAGGGGTCTGCATTAAAAGTTGGGAGGAGGAACGCAACTGTCTTACTGGAGTATAAAAAGCAAATCTCTTCTGTATATAAATAGGGCCCAGGCCATAGAGAGCTCTATGGGCAATGGTCAAAGTTTTAAATTTTATTCGAGACTCAACAGGGAGCCAGTGCAAAGAGCGCAAATGAGCGCGTACACTACACCTGCCAGACAGACCCAGCAGTAGTCTGGCAGCAGAGTTTTGAACTACCTGCATTTTATTCAAGAGGTAGCCAGGGATGCCCACATAAAGTGCGTTGGCATAGTCCAGGCGGGACAAAATCAAGGCACGAACAACAGTTTTTTTGGCTGGTCTAGGAAGGAGAGGGAGAAACTTCCTCAAAGCTTTCAGGGTGCCAAAACAAGACCCAGCCAACTTTTTAACCTGAGATGAAAAGGTCAGGTTCTCATTAAACCAGACCCCCAGATTTTTAGCGGCATTTCCCCTGCACTAGGCAGGGGAAGCCAGGGGGCCATAGCCTCTCTCTGAAATTGGCAGGAAATGTGCCATACAAGAGGACCTCCGACTTCTCTTCATTGCACTTCAGCTGTGCCTGAGCAAGCCAATGAAAAACAGAAGCCAGACAGTGCTGAGCAGAGAGGACTGAATCATCGTCCCTTCCCCAGGAAAACAGGAGCTGAGTGTCATCCGCGTAGGCCAACACCTTAGCCCCTAATGACTCCGCTAAATAAACCAGCGGAGTAACATAGATGTTAAAAAGAAGGGGGCTAAGGGATGACCCCTGCGGGACACCCGTGACCACCCGCTGGGGCACGGAGGCACATGGGGGAAGCCAGACCTGCTGGGTACGGCCTTCCAAAAAAGACTTAATCCAGCCCCAGACAGACCCGGATATACCAATCTCCAGGAGGCGGTCCAGAAGCAAGGAGTGAGGCACTGTATCGAATGCCACAGAGAGATCCAGCATAACCAGTGCGGCTCTCCCGCTGGCATCCAGACACTCACGAATCGCCTCTGACACCTCTAACAATACTGATTCCGTGCTATACGAAGCGCGAAAACCAGATTGGGCCGGGTGTAACAAACCCGATGCCTCGATAAACTTAGTAAGCTGAGTAGTGACCACCTTCTCACAGACCTTAGCCAAGCTAGGCAGAAGCGAGATAGGACGGTAATTTCCAGGGATCAGCGGGTCAAGGGATGGCTTCTTAAGGAGAGGAAGGATCTGAGCCTGCTTCCAGGACGCCGGGACTGAAGCCTCCCGCAAAGACATGTTAACAATTGAGTTAACTTCGGGGTTGATGGTATCAGCCGCAGCGGCCAGAAGTCTTGCAGCACAGGGGTCGGTTGGAGAGCCTGACTTCAAAGCCTTAAGAATTTTGAGGGAGCAGGACAGATCTATAGGCTCAAAGGTTGACAACGTGTTATCAGGGCCAGCTGCAGTCTGGCCAAATGGCAAGGCCGTAAGTACCGTGGCACCGGAGGAGAAAGTAGCTTGTATCATACAGATTTTGTCCAAGAAAATTTTTGCCTGAGTATTACACCAGGATTCCGAGACTGGCGCAGCGTGGGCCTGAGCAATGGGAGACATAAAGCTTTCAACAATAGAAAAAAATTCTTTTGAATTATTGTTGGCCTGGTCGATACGTGAAGCAAAATAGTTGCTTTTAGCGACCGCTATGGTGGCATAGTAGCTTTTTTGTTTTGTTCTCAGTGAATGTTTTGCCATAGGACAATAGCCGCTAAAGCGCCATATTCGCTCCAATTTTTTACATTCATGCTTCAGGGCTTTCGGCTCTGAGTATGTCCCTATCGAGTATATTAAACTTAATTACTTGTGCCAGCTAGCTCAGAGGCCACTAGAAACTCCTTGACAACAAGAAGGGAGTAGTTTCTGGCAGCCGCAAAACATGACCACTTTGTTTCCCTTTAGAATCAGAACGTGTCCCAGAGTCGTGGAAACAATAGATAACTATTTCACTCAGCTCAATCGTGCATGCTTAGTTTTCCTCAAAGTTACACAGAAAGAAATAGACGGGCGTTTCAATAAAAGATTTATTGAACAGTCTTGTTTCTGGTGTAAGTAAAATGTGCTGTTACGATCACAAGACAGTATGCAAGATAAATAATGTACAGTGTGAGCAGTAGAAATAAATAATACCGCGATAGCATTATCTTTTAGTATATATGCATTTACATAAATAACACAGACTAAAAATGCGAGTACTCATACGATGCGTTTCTAATCTAGTTCTACCCCAATGTACCTAACCTAACCTAGGTGTAGGGAGAGGTATGAAGTAGGTGAAGTATTCCTTACTATGGCATACTAAGAGTATGTTAAGCCTAGTATGCCTAGTATGCCAAGAGTCCCTCTAGGTTCTTGTCAGCTCCATACCTGAAGAATGAGAGAGGTAGGAATCTCTTTGCCAGACTCGAACTCCAACACCCCGCAAGGGAAGTCAGATCACTGGAAGCTGGACTCTCTGCGTGCAGGGATGACAGCGTCTTCTCAGTGCGTCAGGCCGGGAAACGGGCTCCTCTGAAGTCGAGGTCTCCTCTTGTTTACAAGGGCTAGGGAAGGTATATTTATACCTGAGAGGTACCTCACAATGTTAGCATTGACGTGAATCGGACAGCGGAAGACATCATGAATGAACCCCTAAGGAATAATGGTTCATGCATAATATATGAGTCCTTGAAGAAATCAATAGTCCTGGGCTAGGGAAACTCCCGCAGCCTAAGGGTCTGTTCTTCATGAACTCGTTGTGACGTTAGGGTGGACGGATGTCAGAGACAATGCCTGTATTTGGAGTGCACGGTTTAATGCCTAAATAAGGGCTGGGATTTTATGCCTATATAAGGGCAGGGCGAATTGTGCCTATATAAGGACATGATACTGGAAAGCCCGTTTATGGACACCCTAAGAGGAATACAACACCCACTCCACTTTCGTGTGTACGATAATACTAAAATGCTAAACATTTAAAATGCTAAACATTAAATGGAGTACCGCATATTTCTAAAATATTTCTTAAAACCGTTAAAAAAGGCCTTTAAAAACCTATTAGAATGCAAAAGGTACTGTACATTTGAAGCATTGCTTTTCATTTCAGGCATAAAGTTCGAAATTAAATGCAATTGGAATGAAATAAGCAGTAATATTTACATGTGACAGAAAATGATCGATAAGTTGTTCAAAAATCAAAGGCATTTCATGTCATGAAAATTAATTAACTGTTTTAGACACACAAGATGACTAAGTGTCCGTGGAAGTACCGTGAAGTCTGTACTATAAGGCTAGTTCTACTTTAAGCAGATTGAAGTGCCATTTTCGTTTGAAAAATGGGGAAAAAGTTCAGTTTTGGTAGAGTTCCAAGTTGTTTTGAAAATGAAGGCCAAATTGTTACTGCATCTCTGGAACACTGTATGCTGAATCAGAGTCAGTTTACGGGTCTGGTGTAAACATGATATCATCTATTTCTATAGACAAAACATCATCCACTGAAGTTGGTGTCAGTTGGAACACCTCGTGTAGTAGATTAATTGCACAGAGATGGGAAGCATCGCTTCCAGCATAGGTTGCCGCAGCAATGTTCGCGTCCGTTGTTGCCTGTGTGCCTGTAGTTCTGTCTCGTACCTCAGCAGCAGCCGGAAGCGTCTGTGAGATCTCAATGAATCCTGACATCAGGATTGGTAGCCTCTGGGGACAACACAGAGCATGGGCCGTTATCGGGACCTGCAGAGTATCGACATCCGTTGGCGTTGCTGATGGAAATGTTAGACAGGTGTCCAACACGCATTCTTCACCGCATAGCAGGCATCGTAGAACAGGTAAGATGCAATCTTGCCAGATTGGTCTGAATGACAGGAACCACGTGGTATTCAAGTCCCGTAGACGAGTCATGCCCAATAGCTGTACTATTCGCTCACAACACTTTCGTTCAAGGAGAGCTTTCTCCATTTCGCTCGGAGTGATGTCCGCGAATAGGCTGGCCATAGCGCAATAGCAGGAAGAGAAATAGAATTCCGGCAACAAGTGCTAGAATTAATGGTATGCCACCAAACACTGAATGTGCAAAGTTCGGGATGATTCCGAGTATTGCCTGGAAAGGTGCTAACAGACCGGAGCAGATGCTCTTAAATACATGTACAATTCCGGTTGTATCAGACATATTGAAGATACGTCCTATCATTTCTACGAAATGTATAGGGCAGTTTGTACGTATTAAAGTCTGTATCTCAGCCGAAGTCCTTGCTACTTGTAGATCATAGGTTTCTTTGGCCGAGGTCAAAGGCACTGTTTGCTGTAAAAGCATGGCTTTCATTCTGCTCAAAGTATCAAATCTTATAAAAGAGACGTTCAGCGAAGGCCATAGAGGCGACTCCCTGACTGTGTCTATTGGGGCAAACAATACTTGCATACAGCAAGTGACGCTGGAGTTGACCGTTACTAGATATGGGATGCCTGGCAGCATGCCGCAGCAACTCTGATCATTCAACATGAGGTAACTCCCATTAGAAAGTTGTCCAAATGTTGGATTAATCACAGCAGCTGGTGTACCCTGCTGATGGCAAGACAAATTTGCCACAGAACCATTACAAGCCCCGTGTAAAGAAATGTCCTTACATATAAGTGAACCGCTCAGTGCACGTTTACAGTGTGTACCGCTCAAAAACACTTCACGATCCCCACTCCAACATCTATATGTATACGGTAAATCCCAAGATGTTTTAATGTATTCCTTACCCAAACTTTCATATTTGCCTGCTTGCATTTGTCTGAGGCAATACTGAAACTGAAAAGTACTCAAAGGTAATGTGATTTTGCCATGAATTAGCCATTCTGTAGCTGGTTTTTCTGCCACTGTAAATGGTAACTTTTCCAGTTTTTCAATGCTCAGCACTGTATACTTTGCTCCTCTTTGTGCCAGTTCGATCTGTTTATCAGTTAGATTGTATTCTGCAAACAGAGCCGATGTGTTGATGAAACGCCAAGGCACATAGCCCGCTCGCAAAGATTGCAGCGTCCAGCTTAATAACACAATAGAACGTAATTGATGCTGGCCTTGCTGTAACATCGCCAAATCTTGTTCTAGTATGTCGATAGCAGAGGATACAATGCCATCCAATGAATACATTCTGGAGGACAAAGTTGTTAACCCATTGTCGACTACAGAGAGTGTTTTCTCTAAATTAATACGATCAAGTTCACGTATTCGTTCTGCGGCCTCCATCTGTGATACTTTCCATGCTTCATTATAGGCAGCATAAATGCCGGCATATATGAAACATTTTTGACGCGGTTTTCTTGGTCCAAGCAAGAATTCCCTAAGGTCTGCGTCCTTTTAAGTAAGGTTAAGTGTTGTTTCACATCCTGTAGTGTAGACTTATGCAGCCAATCGAGGCATCATTTTCCTACACTGTATGTTGTTACTACCCCCGGATGTTGTCTTTGGACGTATCTTGGGTCTGGCCTATTAATAGTAAAGCCCTGAGTTTTATTCAGGAATCTTTCCTGACAGTTATTCGTGTCTGTGGGCCAGATCAACCATTTTTTCCAATCAGGATTAGATCTGTTGAGTTGTAGTATATTGTCAACTGTCACCACTGCCTGTGTATTATTATCACTTGCAGGTGTTGGTACAGAAGGTGTGTTCATCTCTTTGATCTTGGCTAATCCAAGACAAGATGTTTTTTGGACAGTTTCATTCAAAAACATTATTTGTTCAGGGATGATACAGGCTCTAAATAACGCTTCTATCCCCTGCACTTGCCAATCTTTAGTACCCCAGACTGTTTTTGTGTCTATTGTGTCTTTCCAAAAGTCGAAACCCTGTCTAGACAGTTGGGCATTAAATAATGCAGAATAAATCTGTTTTGTATTTGTTAACATAATTTTCAGTCCTGTCTTGTTTACATTTTTATAGTAAAACATTTCTGGATTAGATGTATTATATCCTGAAAAATATGGAAACTTGTTAGCAAATGTTTTTGAACTACTGTGTGGTGGTGTAGGACAATGCTTCCATTGGTTAAACATAAACACATTTCTTGGATATGCAGATTTATGCAAATAATGATGACCATAGTGGTTATAACAATACAGTTGTTCATAGTCTGATGAACCCTCTAAATATTCAGTTTTAGAAAATGCAGCAGATTTTTCTAGGTCATACAATATGTCGTTAACAGTCTCAAAGTCCCAATCATCTGAATAGGTACTGGACGTAATTAGATCACTTTGTGAAATTTTAAACAAATGTGGAATGTTCAATTGTTCTGTCGGGCCGAAGATGTCAAAATCTGTTTTGTCCCACACTATACCATCCTGTATAGGAACAGCTGTGATGTTCACTGATGACAAGTCTCTTGCTTCACGATGGGAAGATTTATGAGGTTTCAAAAGTACGTTCACGCCTTTTCTTTCAGTATTCACATGGATGTATCTGCCACTTATAAGCACGCTCACAGTTGTAACCAAAGCTAGCCAGAGCAAGAAAACAAAAAGTCCAGATGTAATCCAGAGTTCAATCCATGGAGAAACCAAATAAGTCTTTTTCAGAAAGTGAAGAAAGTCTTGTACTTGCTGCTTGAATCTGAATGATGCTGGCGTCGTTTCAGGTTCACTCGGATCTTCTGAGAACGTATCAAAGTTAATGAAATAGCCAGAAGCAGTTCTATCAATTGTTGGAATTGCATCAGGGTTTGTAGAAATCACTGGAACCAGTTCATCACTTGCTACATTGGTGTAGACAGGTGTATTTGGACGAACTGTTACTTGATGTTCAAGAGGGATGAGTTCCATAGCGTTGTTGCTTAGTCCTCCATCTGTTACAGCTGAATTCTCGATTGTTATCAGTCTTTCAGTCTGAACCTCTTGAATAGTAGCGAGAGGAGTGCGTCTGCTACTAGGTCGGAGTCCACGAGGCCTAATATTTAGTATTGGCCACATACTGTGGTTTGATCAGGTCGATGGACACAAATCTTTTCTCCTTTCTTCCTGCAAGGGGCGGCAGAAGTACTGTTCTTGTTCCTTGAACTGCTAGGACAGGTACTGGTTGTCTGTAAGAAGGTCCAAATTCCTTCTTGTCCGCTTTTTTTTCTCTGACTAGATCCCCAACTTTTGGAATCCAGACAGGCCTTGCTGGGACCGCCGATTTTTCCCCAGTGGTGGTTGGCTGTAGGAATACGTTGCTTTGTTTCGTTCTTAACTCATTCAGTTCCTGTAAAACAGCCAAACGATCTTTGATATCAAACGGTTTATTTTCCACCACTGTGCCTACGTGTTCAAGGTCTGGTACCCACATTCTTGTCCCAAATAGGACCTCATATGGAGTGACCCCCCCCTAGAGAACTTCTTGGCAGATTGTTCAATGAGCGTTGGACCCCATTAAGGTGTTTGACCCACCCATCACCCGAACCTAATACCCTAGCTGTTATAGACTGCTTTATGTCCCGGTTTTCCCTTTCCACAACCGAATTTCCCTCAGGATGGAATGGAGAGGAGTACCGCAATGCAACGCCCAGACTGGCCATGGCTTCTTTGTAAGCCCGAGAGCTAAACGCAGGACCCTGGTCAGAATGTAGCGTGCCTATTGCGTATGTGCCGATAAAGACTCGCAAATCTTTTATAACAGTTCGAGCGTCAGCTGAGCGCTGAGGCCATATCCATAGGAACCTAGAGCAAGAATCCACTGCTACCATGATATATTTATAGTTACCGTCCCTTTGCAAGGGACCGCAGTGGTCCAGGTAAACACAAGCTAATGGTTTGTCTGAAATTAACAGGGGTGTCTGCGCAGGACGTTTCACTGTTGAGACTTTCATCTGTTGGCAAATATCACATTCTAAAACATAGTTTTTAGTTTGTTTCCGAATGCCAGGCCACCAATATCTTTGCTTGAGTAAAGATACTGTCGCTGAAACACCTGCATGGGCAGAAGCTATCCCTTCGTGTGCTGCTAGGATTAGTCCTAATCTGCGTTCCTTGTTTGGAATTACCCTATCCCCCACTCCAGGGATTCGAGCAAAAGGAACGTTGTTCGCATCAATTACATAAGAGTACTTGAGTGGAAACTTTTTTGGTAACCCTGCACTGCTGCCTTTGCTTGAAGCATTGACAGCCAACATTATCTCACCGTCTATTTTTGTTTTTGAACGAGTGATCGCACCTACGGAAGCCGTCTGCACAGCCCCCTTTGCGGCTTCATCAGCCAATGAATTCCTGCAACGTGAACGCCATCACGTTGATGACTCAGTGTGTGGATCACGTGAGCCTTTGGTAGTTCGTTTTTCAACTGAACTACTTGTTCCCAAAGCGTTTTGTGCTTTATTGTGCCACCTTTCGCATCTTTGAAACCATTTTCAAGCCAGTTTTGTATATATTCATTATTCGACTGAACACAGTAAAAGGAATCGCACACTATCAGTGTGGGGAATTCTCGATCTGTACTCTCAAGTGCCAGTTTGAATGCTTGTAGTTCAGCTCGCTGAGCTGTACAATCTCCTAGAGATTGTGTCTTTGTGACCATAGGTCTGAAGATGCCATCTCGCATGCGACCTTTAATGATTGCACACGCTGCACTGTAAGCTTGCTTACTCCCTGTTGCGTGTTGTGCTGATCCGTCAGTGTAAATTATGAATTCGTACTGATCGAGAGGCAGAATTTCAGTAGGCAGAGGACATTCTTGTTCATATTGCAGGAATGCTTGTGTTTTTAAATCTGGATCAAAAACATATTCAACATCTGTTGCAGCAAGAGAATTAACCCATTGTATCCATCTTGGATGTAATGCTTTAGCATTTGGAATGCTTGCTTTTGTGACCGCTTCTAAAGCTGGTACCGGGGTTACGACAATAATGCGTTTCCCTTGTGCTAAGGCTCTTTCTTTTGCTACAGCGGTTTGAACTGCTGTCAGAATTTTTTCAGTTGAACTGAAGCGCATTTCCGCTTGTGTGTACAAATGAGATTTGTATGCGATTGGTATTTTCTCACCCTCATTGAAGGTTAAGTAGGTGAATCCGCATTGAACCGAAATTATTCGGATCACCAAATTGCGTTGACTTACGCGTGTTTGTAAGTGATTTGTTGCTAACATGTTAGCCTGGAGTGAACGCAAGATTTCTGTGTGTTCGTTTGTCCAATTTTTGATTGAAAAATCAGGTTTGATTAATGCGTAGAGAGGTTTAACCCTTTCTGCGTAATTTAGAATGTATGTTCTTCCAAACTTTAGGAAACCCAGGATGGATTGTAAGTTTTTAGCGTTTTTGGAGGTTGGAGCAGCGCACACTTTTCTAAAAAGTTAGCTGCCAAGCTCTTGCCTTCACTTGAAAGCTCATATCCTAGAAATAGGACATTGAGATGGGCAATTCTGGACTTTTTAAAGTTGAACTTGTAGCCCTCAGAGGCGAAACCCAGTATAATGGTGCTCACCCTGTTCAAGTGTTTTTCCAGGTCATCGTCTGTCAGATAGATGTCATCGACATAGGACAATGCCTCATTGTCATAAATTTGTAGTAACTCCGTTACCCTCGCTGAGAATAAACCTGGGCTGTTCTTGAACCCTTGTGGGAGTTGACAAAAGTGACGCTGGGTCCCCATTATGGAGAATGCTGTTAAGTACCTGCTTTCAGGTGCTATGTTTTGACAAAAGAAACCATTTGAGATGTCTAATGTTGTTTTATATTTTTACGCACAATGTTATTCATTAATGCTGTGCTATGTGCATTTTGCACTGCAAAAGTTTTAGAACAAGTGTTTAGGTGTCTGTAATCCAAAACTAGACGATATGTATTGTCTGGTTTGGAGACAGGAAACAAAGGATTGTTCATTGAGGAGGTGCATGTTTCAATCACCCCTTGATATTCAAGTTGATCTAAGATCTCCCTGACCTGTTTTTTAGCTTCTTGCTTTATTGGGTACTGCCGTTGTGCAGTTGGTTCATGTTTCAGATGTATTTTATGGTGAGGTGAGTCCTTATCCCATCCTACATGATTTTTATATAATGCTGGGGCCTGGGCCACTGCCCATTTCCTGGCATATGTATATCTTAGGTGAATTGGAATATGGTTGGAGAAGGCAGGCATAATAATGTCCTCGCCATGTGGGCACTCCCTGACAAATTGTGGTGGCCAGTCCTTTTCTGCTAGAAGTACGTCATAGCCCTTTGATAGTCTTTCCCAAAATAGTACTTTCACCTGTCTAGGTTTGTCTCCCTCCATCCGGAGTGTTATTTCATATAACTTTTGTGGAGTACTAACCCTGATGTCTACAGTCTCTACTTTAATGTACTCATTCAAGTCCACTATCTCCAGAAGTTCCTTCAGGTTCTGGCTAGCTATTGTGACTTCTGCTGCACTGTCCAGCATTGTCTGAGCCCATTCTCCGTTCTTGAGTTGTGTTCTCAGTATTCTCGGCATGTCTGATCTTTAGACCTGCTACTTTCTTTTTGGAGAATTGAGGTTTTGGTTTAGTTTTTGGAGCGTGTTTGTCGTCTTTTGATTTCACGCGTTCTTCTCTATGTTCCGATCGTCCTCTTCTTTCCGAAGTCTGTGATGAGATCTGAAAGGGACGAGAGGAACGTGTATCAGTATCTTGATACCTGTCAGGCTTTCTCAAATTATCCCTATTCCTGAGGTTATACCTCCTTTCAGAGGGCTCCTTATGAGGAGACCTACCTCGGGATTGAGAACGTTTCTCATTTGAATTTTGTTTATTAGTCTCCCACTTCTTTTAGAAGATGTAGGAGTTTGTTTAATTGAGTCCTTCTCAGGACTTTCAGATAGTTTCGGCTTCACTGGTCTTCCACCCAAACTATCTCTGCCTAATTCTGCATAAGATTGTTCTATTATTCTGGTAGCTCAGTTTGATGTTCTGTAACATCATATTCCCTTAATTTTTGGCGGATCGCCACTGCTGCTGCCTCTCCTTTAATATTTGATAATATTATTGTTGAGACCTGGTCGAAATTTTTCAGTAATTTCATACCTAAATTTAGAGCAGGTTCTGCCCCGTATTCATTTTGAATTTGTTTCAGGACATCTGGTATTACTGCAATTGACGGAATGCTGTGTGTTTTAGTGTAGATGGCAGCAAAGACTGAGCCCCAAGTGGTGCAATCTTCCAGTTGTGGTGTGATCCCCATTGGTAAACTGATTGTCAGTATTCTGTGTTTCTCATATGGGCTAGTATTTGGAAATACTGCTTCGATTTGAGTAATTTTTTGAGCTATCCAAAATGGAATTTGCTCACGTTTTGTGGGCATTTTACCCATGACTGCGTATAGAGTCTGTGGTGTAATTTTTAGTGTATTCCCCTGGTGAGGAGTTTGATTTGGAATTGTTAATGGTTGCTGGACTGTAAAAGTCCGCATGACATATTGGACCAATTGTCTGTAGATTTTTATTAACTCTGTGAGTTGAGTAAGTAATTCCTCGTCTGACATCTCTTCAATGTCAGGATGAGGTGTGTAGCCGGCTAGAATCGGCCATGTTGCTCCTGGTCTACCTAGTGGACCGAGCCTGGTAATGTTTTTGTGATGTTTTAGGGCGCCTTTAAACCAGAGCTGATGCTCCTGGTATGTTAATGGAATTTCAATATCCTCGAAAGGAATGTATTCCTCTGGTGGATCATCTTCTTTGTAGAAGTGAAACACGTGTGTTACTGGATTGGATTAAGGAAATATTACCCATGAATAGAATACCTCTGTCTGAAAGGATTCGTGTGCCTCTATCACGAAAACTGCTCTACCTCCTCTTGGTGGTAGGCCATGTTTTATGAGTTTTAGAGTGATGGCTCTTCTTAAGTTTGGAGTGATGTCTATAACACCCTCCTCGGTTTCAATAAAACCTGTAAAGTTAAAAACTGCTGCTAGGGCTGGATCAGCCGCAGCTCCACCGTTTCCGGCGTCATTGTCGGAATCAGGCATTTTTGTTTTTTGAAAAATGTAGAACAAGTTTCAAGGAAACAAAGATAAGGTGCACAATATTTTGGAACACTGTATCCTTCAACGTTGAGCAAACCAAACAGCTAATATATACGGTACTGCCCTATGTAGCCGTGGTGGATAATTAACCCTGCCCACTCCAGACGTCTTTTGGAGTATATGGGTAGGGGTCTCTGAGAGAAAAAGCACGGCTGAGTTACTCAGTATCTAACGTTGAATTACCGCCTTACCAAACCGTTGGGCGCCATGTAGTGTAGCTCCTATTTCCCTAATAGGCTCTGCGCATTGGAATAATATATCCTATAGGTTTGACATAGGACTAAGGTCAGTATGTCCCTATCGAGTATATTAAACTTAATTACTTGTGCCAGCTAGCTCAGAGGCCACTAGAAACTCCTTGACAACAAGAAGGGAGTAGTTTCTGGCAGCCGCAAAACATGACCACTTTGTTTCCCTTTAGAATCAGAACGTGTCCCAGAGTCGTGGAAACAATAGATAACTATTTCACTCAGCTCAATCGTGCATGCTTAGTTTTCCTCAAAGTTACACAGAAAGAAATAGACGGGCGTTTCAATAAAAGGTTTATTGAACAGTCTTGTTTCTGGTGTAAGTAAAATGTGCTGTTACGATCACAAGACAGTATGCGAGATAAATAATGTACAGTGTGAGCAGTAGAAATAAATAATACTGCGATAGCATTATCTTTTAGTATATATGCATTTACATAAATAACACAGACTAAAAATGCGAGTACTCATACGATGCGTTTCTAATCTAGTTCTACCCCAATGTACCTAACCTAACCTAGGTGTAGGGAGAGGTATGAAGTAGGTGAAGTATTCCTTACTATGGCATACTAAGAGTATGTTAAGCCTAGTATGCCTAGTATGCCAAGAGTCCCTCTAGGTTCTTGTCAGCTCCATACCTGAAGAATGAGAGAGGTAGGAATCTCTTTGCCAGACTCGAACTCCAACACCCCGCAAGGGAAGTCAGATCACTGGAAGCTGGACTCTCTGCGTGCAGGGATGACAGCGTCTTCTCAGTGCGTCAGGCCGGGAAACGGGCTCCTCTGAAGTCGAGGTCTCCTCTTGTTTACAAGGGCTAGGGAAGGTATATTTATACCTGAGAGGTACCTCACAATGTTAGCATTGACGTGAATCGGACAGCGGAAGACGTCATGAATGAACCCCTAAGGAATAATGGTTCATGCATAATATATGAGTCCTTGAAGAAATCAATAGTCCTGGGCTAGGGAAACTCCCGCAGCCTAAGGGTCTGTTCTTCATGAACTCGTTGTGACGTTAGGGTGGACGGATGTCAGAGACCATGCCTGTATTTGGAGTGCACGGTTTAATGCCTAAATAAGGGCTGGGATTTTATGCCTATATAAGGGCAGGGCGAATTGTGCCTATATAAGGACATGATACTGGAAAGCCCGTTTATGGACACCCTAAGAGGAATACAACACAAGGACCTTAATAAATATTTTATCAGGGTCCTCCACTGTCACAGGCAGATGTAGCTCACAACTGGGACTGCCTTCCTTTTGTCCTTCGAGTCAGCCAGGCACCAGAGAGATGCCCCAGAAGTGGCTTAGAGAGGCCACTGGGTTGGAGCTGTGAGAATTCTCTTTGACATTGGAGTGTCAAATCTTGCTTGAATGTCACTTCCTGCTTGACAGGTCTGCTGGGGTTTAACATATAACATTTGGGTGTGTACTACAAAGAAGGGAAACAGAATGCCAAAACATGTTGTGGGTATCTACGGTCTGGCTGTTGAAACCTCAGCTTTGATGTTACCAGACTTTGGTCTCCCTGTTGGATGGGGTACAGAAACTGCCTAAAACTGGATTTTAGTGTTAGATGTGGTAGGACACTGGGTTTACCATAGTATATTCACTACGCACACCCCCTGACCTCAGAGCCCAGGTTTAGTGAGGCGGAAGACTTCAGCCATCTTGAAAATGCCCAAAGTGGGTAGGTTTAGCCCTGGGAACCTTACATCATTGGTTAGGGCACCCCCTGGTATCATTCTCACCCACAAGCTTGAGCCTGGCATTAACGTAAATTCTGAATACAAGGGGTGTGCAGTTCCTAGGGGAGGGGAAGAAAGGTCTTTTCTAAAAAAGTGCCCTCACACACCCCGAAGGATGTCATGCTTCATCATTGGGCCTTGTTCCTCGTCGGGCCGGCGCTGCAATGTCCGACGGGCACCCGCGAAGGATCTGCTTAAATATAGCTCCTGGTTCCTCTTGTTTCAAACATTAATGTAAATTCTCCAGCAACCCACTTCAGAACACTCCTTGACCTGTAGAAAATCAGAAGAGGGCTGAATCTGCTGTCTGAGACCCGAGAAGAGCCCTAAAGGACTGGACCTGCTCACTCTTGTACCAAAACAAAGAAGTGGACTCCATGGGTCATATGTCTGACCTCCTGTTCAAGCTACAGAGATGCTGAAAGCTACAAGAGGTCTTTCCTGCAACTGCCCAGCCGATCAGTGGCACCTCGACCTGGAATGGTCTCTGCCTACCATCCTGTGCATCTTTAAGTGCCTTCCCTGGTGTCCTGGGGGGATTTAGAAGTGTACTCATGTGGTGGATTGGGATATGAAAGACTAAAGTCAGAAGATAAAATCTTTGACAGGACAAACCTCGTTGGTGCATCTGACCTGTGCTCCATTGCGGTCCGCATCAAATTGCGCCTAGGTCCCTATCTATCATGACCATTGACATTCATTAGCACTTTAAGCTTCTTGGTGCTATTTTACTTAAAACTTTGAAAATAATATCTCCAGTTCTCCTTATTGGGTTTTTGTCATGTGGGTGTATTTTTGTTTATTACATCTTACTCTATTTTTCTAATGTTGGCATTTTTATTGGTTTGCATTTCAACTGTATTACTGTTTTAGTACTGCCTAAATACTTTACACATTGCCTCTAAGTTAAGCCCATCTGCTCTGTGCAATAGCTACCAGTGGGTTACCTCAGGTTTAATTTGTGACATGAACTGTGATTATTACATGAGGTGGGTACTTACCCCCTCAGATACTTTTTGACAAGGAGGGTTTAGGGATTAGAAGCAGGTAGTGGTAAAGAGAGGTAAAGCTTTTTGTAGCATACAGGGGCAAGAACTGGTAAAGGGTTTTTATGGTTCAGGGGCGAGTAAAGGGAAGTAAGGGGTTTTTATGGTTCAGGACTTGTAGAGGTAAACGGAGGTAAGAGGTTTTTAGGGTTCAGGGGTGGGTAGAGATAAAGGGCAGTACGGTGATTTAGGCTTTAGCAGTGGGTAGAGGTAGAGGAAAGTAAGGAGTATTTAGAGTTCGGGTGGGTTGAGGTAAAGGGGAGTAAGGGGGTTTTAGGGTTCAGAGGTGGGTAGTGGCAAAAGGAGGAAAGGGGTTTTTAGGGGTCATGGGATGAAAAAGTTGAAGGGTGCCAAGGGGATTTTAGGGTTCAGGGGTGGGTAGAGTAAAGGGAACAAAAGACACACAATTGATGGACGGAATGCAGAACAAATCAAAACATTCACCCCCAGTCAAGAGATCTGGGTTAAATCCATCATTCTTTTGCTCACCATGCCACCCAAGTTTAGACCTGGCCATATGCAAATCAGTCTTGACCCTGTGCCTCATGGGAACAGTCCAGTCCGAACTGCCAAGCCAGGTCCTCCCTGGACCAGAAACAAGCATCCTAGGACCGGTTTCGGGGTTTCACCCCTCTTCAGCCAGGATAGCTTGATTCCAGTGGCACAGTGAGCCCGGGACCCACGTCTGGGCATACCCGGCGCACTTAGGGCGAGGAAGCAAAAGACACACAATTGATGGACGGAATGCAGAACAAATCAAAACATTCACCCCCAGTCAAGAGATCTGGGGTAAAGGGAAGTCAGAGATATTTAGGGTTCTGGGACAGGTAAAGGGAAAGGGAGGTAAGGGGTTTCTAGGGTTCGGGGTGGATAGAAGTAAAGAGAGGTGAGGAGTTTTAGGATTCAGAGGTGGGTAGAGGTAAAACGTTTTTAAGGCTCAGTGGCGGTAGAGGAAAAGAGCAGTGAGGGGGTTTTAAGGTTCAGGAGAGGAAAGAGGTAAAGGTGCCAAGGGGGTTTAGGGTTCAGGAGTGGGTAGTGTAAAGGGTGATAAGGATTTTTGGAGGGATTTAGGGCCAGGTAAGGTTAAAGGAAGGTAAGGGTTTAGTGGGATGTAGCGGTAAAGGGAGGTAAGGACTTTTGAAGGTTAAGGGTTGAGTAGCGGTAAAAGGAGGGAAGGGATTTTTAAGGTTCAGGGGAGAGAAGAGTTAAAAAGGGTACCAAGGGGGTTTTAGGGTTCAAGGGTGGGTAGAGGTAAGGGTTTTTAGGATTCAGGGGCAGGTAGAGGTGAAGAGAGGTTAAATTTGTTTATGGTTCGTGCCGGCATCGTTAAAGGATGGTAATAGGCAGTGCTTTTAATGGGAACTGCAGCTACTCACTAAATTGAGCTGTGAACAAGGGGGTGGGTTTGGAGCAGAGGTAGGGGCGGGGCTAGGAGGAGGGAAAATGGTAAAAAATTAAATGGATCGAGATTTTAAACAGGCGTTTCTGGTATCTGGAATATTCTTTTTGTATATATGTGTAAAAAAGTGTAAATTTAATATATCTTTCAGATTTTCCTTGTGTACGGATTACCTCAATACATGACACATAAAAAACATTTTGTAATTCTATACCATGCAACGTAACAAATAGTGTGGGCACTTAAGAAAGAAAACTTGACAAATTATATACCATGAGCTCATTCTAACATCTGTGGTTTTCTACTGTATTATCACTACGGTGCCCAAAAACTGTAAACCACATTACACCGACCACGCTGTCTTTACGTAGTTTACTCTACTCCATGACATATACATTGGAGATTATAAACCGTCGGAAAAGTAAGGTAATACCACTGGCCTTGTCCCTAGAATTAAACAAGGCTCTTTGCAATCAATGGTTCACCCCAACCCATTACTATACCGCACTTGCACCTCCAAGAATACCTGGGCTGTTTTTTTATTAAGATGAAGCGTAAATACATTTACAAACCATCAGCATCACAGCCTCAAACTATATGCCAACAGGTGTCTTTTAATGCAAGCAATAGATTCCAATGAGCAGGAGGGTAGTTTAAACAAAATGGCCAGCTTTAAATGCATGCCTGCAGAGCAGCCCTACTGAGTATCCCATGTATGGCCTTTAAACGTGTATGGCTAGTACAAACATTAACCTGTTTTAGAAATGTTTAACCACTTTAGACCCTACCAGGAGAAAAAGTCTGTTATAACCTTTGCAAAGGGAATGGCCCCTTAGAGCCAAGGGATATTAGTTTTGAGCCAGTGCGCACCTCCCTCCCCAAAGAGAAAGGTAGACCCCCACTGGTGAGAGCTGGAGGTTCTGAACTGCTACAAGCTAACCCTGGTGAGTGGGATTCAGAGACAGGCCAGGCTGACTTGATGCAAGGTGACTGGAAACAACAGCACCTGCACACGCAAACACCCACAGGAACATACTGGCGTTCCCACGCGCTTACATATCAGTTGATACATTTCTTTTTACAAATACTTATCTTCGCTGATGTCTGCTCTGCTGTGCCTCGATTGCCACCCGCTCTGCTTCACTGTCACTTTTTCACCCCTTTACACCACAGCCTGGCTACAGAGATGTGCTGGCGCAGCCTGCTGCAACATCATGTTGTCATCGCTTAGGTTTCCTGTGAATAGGGTAAGCAGCAGATTCTGCCTCTGAGACTGACATGCTTCTCAGCAGCTGTTCAGCAGCACCTTTATATTCCACTGAGCTAAGCTTGCTTTGCAACCCGTATGAGTACCGGTACTCTCCTTGGCCAAGGAGAAGGGCCGGTACTCAAGGGGTGAAAATTCAGAAGTGCCGGTACTCAGTACCGGTGAGTAACGGCCCATTTAAAGCACTGGTAATAGGGTTTAAGGCTTCAGTGGTGGGTAGCGGTAAAGGGTTTTTAGGGTTCAGATGTGGGTAGAAGTAAAGGTGGGTAAGGGGTTTTAGGGTTCAAGGGAGCATAGAAGCAAAAGGAGGTAAGGGGTTTTAGGGTTTAGGGGAAAAAGTGGGAGAAGGAGTAAGGGATTTAAATAAAATGGTTGGATTTGGGGGTGTTAAATCCCCAACATAAAGAAAAAAACTGGAAAAAAAGAAAAGTGGAGTTGGCCGTGCTGACATGTTAACTAACAATTTATTTCAGATCCACAGCAGATGTTAGCAGCGAGTGTTTATCTTGATGTCTCATCTTGTCAGAGATGGGTGCTTTGGTCATTGCGCTGCGGAAGGTTGATGCCAGATTCCCTAAAATAATCGGCCTGATGTTTTTCGCCCCATTTTGCAGGGCTAATGTTTAATAAAGTGAGGCTTGAGTTATTCATAAAGCTCCTGTCATCCCCTCACCTGTTGATCTGGCTCATGCCTTCTTCTGGGGACAAGCATCACCAGGGCTGTAGCGTCCTCAGTGCCCTGCAGGCTCACATTCAAGTTGCAGATAGGGAAGTGCTGAGGAGGGGCTGGGTGCCAGTGATCCTCAGCCAGCCAGCAGGTGGTGCAAGAAGATCCCAGTCCTTCTCAATAGCCTGGGCAGGATGCAGACAGCAAATGCATGTTTCGCCTCCTCTCCCTTTGTTCTCACCCGTGAGGGTTGCAAGCAGCTGTAACAGGACGCTTTGAAGGAGCTCTGTGGGCGGTGGCAGGTCAAGAGCACTGCCTTGATCTGTAGACCTTTCTCTTGCTAATGGCTTGCTAATGGCCGTTCAAATGGTTTAGATAAGCGGGGGAAGTTCTTCTGTCCCCTCGTCCCCCCACTCCTGTCCCCCGTGTCCCCCTCACTCCAAAATCTGGGGGGGATACATCCCCCACACTTCCTACGCCCATGTCCCTCTCCCTCTCCCTCTCCCCTCTCTCTCTCTCTCTCTCTCTCTCTATCTCTCTCTCTCCCTCTCGCTCTCTTTCTCTTTTGGTACCCGTTTTGATCCACAAAACATCTTTCATGTCTAACAGGCACTGGTCCCAGTTTGATGCCTTTGTGCGCGAAGCACTCCTGAGAAGCCATTGTCAGGTTGAACTGCCTCTCGCAAGCTCCATCTTTGACTTGTATCTTGATCCAGTGGTGGGCTCACTGAAGACCTTCGATGGCAGTCATCTCAAGGGCCACATACTAGCCAATTTTACTGCTCTACCTCAGGTACATATTTAGTCTGCCATTTCCATTGCTGTATTATGTCCTTTTGTGCCACTTATGAATGTCTAACAGTGCTCCATTCATGCCTTCTCAGTCTGCGGGGGTGTCCTTACTCATGCCGGATGCTAGCTCCAGGGGGGGGAATGGATGCAGTGGATCCGAGTAGGTCATTGGGACCCCTGGTCTTGTGACTAGTGCTGTGACTTGTGCTAGCCACTGGACTTATGACTGCTATTTGTTGTTTCTGGAGATATTCCCGTTACTGGATGCCCTGAAATTCCATGGATTCCCAGCCTCCATTTTCACAGTGGTAGAAGAGTGAGTACGGTGCCTGTTGGTCTAAAAACCTAACTCCTGGTAGGTGCTTAGTGTCATGATTAAGTCAACATACTAATTTCCAAGGACGCCAAGGGGTCCAACCTACCTTGACCATGTGATGTTGTCTTTGTGTGGATGTTTCATGGCATGCTGGGTACTGTTTGTCTCTAGAATCAATGGGTGTCCTTGGTGAAAAGCTAGTGGATCTGGGGACCTTGTCGCTCTGGTTCTGGTTTGCTCCAATTTCATCTGTTTTTGAAGTTGTGATGAGCATTGTGGACTGTAGAGCAGCTGTTGATTATGGAAAGTCCACAATAGTAACAGTACCTTAGTATAATGTCTGACATGCATCTGTGCTGCTCTGTTCCTAACTTGGTGCATCCAGCTACCTTCATTCCTTCTGTGTGTGGGTGGGCGGTTCAGATCAGCAACAGGTACTTATGTGTGTTCCTTCACCACCTGCTTCACCCTCTAGTTCCCATGTTATAGCTGAACAGGAATGTCTCATTCTGTTTTGTTCAGGTGACTCTGTAGTTAGTGCCTGACCTATTTGGTTTATCTTACCTCTCATGTGTGGGATGTCTGTAAATTTCATTTCCTAACCTCTTACTCCTGCTGCCAATTATTGTCAAATTATTGCCTAAGAGCCTTATATTTATGGAGTGAGGATCTTTCTGAAAGAAGGATGTTTCTTTGGTATCTTCTGACCATTCTTCGTACCTCAAAGGGAGCCCCTTTTTCTCCCCAATTTTCTCTCGCTAGAATCACTTAGTCGTACACCGTGTCATGAGTCCCAGGTGGATTCTAATTAAACATGCAAGCCTCTAGCAAGGAAGATGTCACTACAGAAAATGTATGGACCACTTTGAGCTACATAGTAAGCATCATTTGCTAAAATCCAAGAAGAGGGAGAAACATGCACTCAATCAGATGCCTGAGCTCTCCACTCCTGATAATCGGAAATCGAGAAGACACAAAAACTGTGGACATTCCTCGTCATTGATGAACTTAAAAGCACCAGTATTTTAGTAGAATCATTCTGCAATAGGGATGATCTGCCACGAACAATCTTTAGGCAGCGCATCAATTCCTTCATTTCTACCCAGTTGCTTGTGTAGCTTTTAAATGCCACTTCACAGAAGGCTCATTGAGGCAATGCAGGACTGGAAGGAGCACTGTCTTTAAATAAGTATTTCCTAGAAAGGTGAGGGAGGAGCGTTTGTTTCGTATTCATGGATATATATTTGACCACATGTTTGAATAGGAAGGATTTTGGATTAGACTGCCTCACCTCTTGATCAATATGGTTTCTATCTGTAAAAGGCTGACAGGCTAATCTTCACAGTGACAGTGCTGGAAATGCCAGATGGCATAAGCGAGTCCTGCAATGGGATCGGGAGTCCCAGTGGGCACAACATTAGGAGAATCTTTCCAATCTAATCCAGATTTTGGAGGAGACTGCAAAAGATCTACAGTGATGATTGTTGAGCAGCGATTGCGTCAACTGCAGACCCCTCTGCCTTCCCCACTCAGATTTGACAGTGGTGACTGATGCATCACTACTGGGATGGGGTGGACTTCTGCAGAAGGTGGAGATCAGAGAACTCTGGTCTCCGGTGGAGAAAGTGCTCCACATAAACCTCCTGGAACTGCAAACAATTCACTTGGCGCTAAAGGCCTTCCTCCCATCCATCAAGGGAAGTCTGGTTCCGGTGTTCACGGACAACACCACTGCCATGTGGTACTGCAACAAGTAGGGTGGGGTGCAGTCTTGGAACCTGTGGCAAGTGGCTCTGTACCTCTGGACTTGGCTAGAGCACCTGAACATCTTCCTGGACGTACAGCATCTGTCAAGTTCTCCAAACACCAGGGCAGACAAACTCAGCCATCAATGCCTTGAGATCACAAATGACAACCACATCTGAAGGTGGAGCAAAGTCTCTTCCACGAATGGGGAGAACCGTGCCTCGATCTGTTTACCTTGCCAAGAACAGGCAATGACAGCGCTTCTGTGCATTCAAGTTTCCAAAGCGGCTTTACCTCAGAGGCGCATTCTGATTAGACTGGAACCAGTAACTCCTGTTCACCTTTCTGCAGATACCACTCCTGCCGCGGGTTCTCAACAAAATCAGGACTGACCGGGCCCAAGTTATCTTAGTGGCTCCGGACTGGGCAATTAGGGTTTGGTATGCCCAACTCCTGAGCATGAGCTTCTGCCCTCCGGTCAGGCTGCCCTTTCAGGAGAACCTCATGTCACAGCAGCAGGGCAGGGTTCTTCACCCTAACCTGTGCATGCTCCACCTTCATGCATGGAGATTGAGCACCAACAGTTGAATGCTTTCAATCTTCCTCCTGAGATCTGTGATGTCATCCTGGCAGCTAAGCATCCCTCAACACAAACTCTATACACCTGCTGGTGGGGCAAATTTGTGGCTTGGTGTTCCTCCCTTTAAGTTGGTTCAGTTTCTGCCTCCTTGTCAGAAGTGCTGTTGTTTGCACTGTTGTTAGCCCGGCAAGTTCTTGCCTTGAGCACCATTAAAGGTTATCTTTCCGTCATCTCTGCTTTTTTGCAGCTACCAGCAGCACTCACTGTTCAAGTCATATCCTTAAGGCCCTCAACATTTGTTCCCTCCTACCCCTTTTGTCATGCCCCAATGGGACCTCAATCTACATCGGCAAGGAGGGTAAGTGAGCTTCAAGCTCTTTCGGTTACACCTCCATACACCAGTTTCTAGCCAGACAAACTGGTACTTCAGACTAGGGCCTCCTTTCTACTGAAAGTGGTGATTCTTTTCCACGTCACCCAAAGCATCAAGCTACCAACATTTTTCACAATACCTCATCCTTCTAAGGAAGAGGAGAGACTCCATCGTTTGCATCCAAAAGAGCCCTCTCTTTTTACATCAATCGTACCAAAGAACACTGGGTGGATGATAAGCTCTTCATTGGTTTCAGAGGGGCAAAAAAAGGCTAGGCAGTGCAGAAACGGACCATCTCTCAATGGATTGTACTCTGCATTAAAATCTGCTATGCACTGGCTAAGAAGCAGCCTTCTTTAGCACACATTGTACCAGTCCTCGACATTGGCCAAGGTGCCACTTCATTTCATACGTTCACAAAGCACTACTACCTGGACAGTCAGGTCTGTCGGGACCGGCATTTTGCCTGTTCGGATCTCCAGGACTTCCTGGTTTTAGCCCAATCACAGACCCACCTCTGGGGAGGTATTGCTTGGGTATTTATTCTAAGGTGAGGAATCTGTGGTTAGAAATCTCTATCCGATGAGCAAGTTACTTACCTTCTGAAACACATTTCTGGTAGAGACTATCTAACTGCAGATTCTTCACTGACTCTCCCATCTTCCCCGTTCTGTGAAATGGGCTCTTCACCCGAAAGTCCTTTTTAATATCTAAACAATGGTCACACATAGTTCAGTCTAGCTCAGTGTGTTTTTTGTGCAGAATTAGCCACGAAAGAAACTGATGTCAGCACGGCAGAGTGATGCTTATATAGGCACCGTGCATGTCACAACCAACATGGACGATGTCGATGCCAAGCTGCTCGATGCTACTTACCAGCACTCAGAGGTACTGCTGAAGATTTTCCTGATCCAGTTTGACACCTGGGGAATATTTTAAGATGAGGAATATGCAGTTAGATAGTCTGTAACAGAAAAAGCATTACCAAAGGTAAGTAACTAGTTCACTAATACTGGATGGTATGTGCTGTAGTTGGGTTCACCTTGGTTTGTGTGTAGTTGTGTAATATATAAATACCTTATGGAATGTGCTGTAGTGTGATTTCACCTTAGTATGTGTGTAGTCATGTCATATACACTAATACATTATTGTATTTGCTGTAGTGTGGTTTCACCTGTCTCTTTATTTGCAGTATGAGAGGTTGTTCTACCTTATGGATCTGCTTTTGGGCTCTTCTCACCCTGTGCTCCTGGCAGGAGAGACTGGGTCAGGGAAGTCGTCCTTTATGAAGATGCTGCTCAACCACAGCCACATTTATCACCGTATTCCTCTCAGCACCTGCCCAACTGCAACCCACCTCCGGCAGCTACTGGCCAGTAAGGTTCCACGGGGCAAGAGGGCTGGCATCCATTTATCCCCACTTCATGAGATTCAGATGACATCCGTGCGAGGTCTACCAACTCGTTATCTTTTATTCCTGGAAGACCTCCATGCTGCTTCTCCTGGTACATGCATTATTGTATTTCTGAGCTCTCACACCTTTTTCAGTCATTCAGGAAAACACATGGATCACTGTTCCATTTGCTTGTGATTGCTATTTCATCAGGAATTGTGTATTCAACAGTGAACTAGGTGAGATAGAGAACAATTCTGAGGATCCAAGTAAAATATTAGCGGATTCAAGGCTATCCTGGTGATAAGGAGTGAAAGCATGTGTCTGTAACAATTAGGGAGCACTTGAGAGAGCAAGAGATAGAAAAGAGAGGGAGGGAGGGGATACAACTGGGGAGAGAAAAGTCTCACCTACAGGACAGAAAAATCACTTTTGTTTGAGTGAGTGACTGAATAAATAAACCTGTACAGTGCACAGATATTAGTGAATAAACTTTAAGTGCCTGGTCCAGTATATCAGGATTAAAAAAAGTACAAACCTTCAATTGTACTCACTTATATGGGGAGACAAGGGACATTTTTCTTGGGGAAAGAAAAACGAATCATAGATATTTATTTGTGATGAAGACTACCCTTGAAATGTTGGCAAATTAAGGTCACATTTTGCCGCTAATCTGAACATAATTTATTATTAACTAAAGATTGAGGTATTTTTTATTCCATAATGGATTTAAAACAGATCAGTATGAACAAGTGTTAAGGATGCAAAGATTTGGACTGAAATGTGCATGAGGCTAGCAGATAATGGGAGGCTGACCGTAGGCATCTGGTTGGCAGGTATTTAAATAACATCTGACTGAGGGAGCTGGAACTATGAGAGTGTAAAACTTTGAGGGCAGTGCAGAGAGTTCTGAACTGCATCCTTTCATGCACTGGCAGCCAGGGAGCACTTCATGGCCAGGAGGAAAAGACGTCCATCTAAGCTTAAAAGCTGAATGAGTGGTGTAGGTCTGGATTCTTTAGAGTTTGCCCAAAGACTTGCCTCGTAGACCTATGGAAGGGCCATTGCAATAATCTAGGCAGGAAATATTCACTCATTAGTCGTACTTTTGGTAACCAGGTATAGCACTAGCTAGAGGCGCTCTGCAATGTATATAGGGGAGAGTAGATAGGACACAGTATTAGTGGTGCTGCTAGGAAAGGAAGGGTCAGTTACCACTATAACCCCAAAATAACCCTTCAATAAAGGGAACACAAACTATATCAAATTTCCAATCCGAGCACATAAAAAGTCCATAGTTAAATGATGTTCATAAACACAAGTGTTCTCGTTGTCCACTTTTAATCCAAAGTATTCAGTCCGGGTCAGTCGGTATCCAATTTACAGCAATGCTGTTGTTGTATATGCTTTATTTCGACAACTTGTATCATAAAAGCTTCAAGAAACATTTGAGAAGAAGTAGAAAAGTGCAATTTGACATATGATACAATAAAATAGTCCAAAAGGGTGTACACGGACAGTCGATAGAAGTGCACTATTACATCCAGTAAATACTACAGTTGTCGGAAGCTATACAATAAATACTATTAAAAATTCAATAATAAAAACATAAATGGCTTACAATAAAAACCTGTTAAAAAAAGTACGAGCAAAATAATCCTTCCTGGCATGGGCCTCGTAATACGTGCAGTGTGGGACCCACAATACATGCCCACAAAAAAAAAACACAATTTGAACCTACTCTCAAATGGCGGGAAAGATAATCTAATGTAAAGTGCCAGTGCATGAAATATAATTCCAATGGGGGATTGAACGGCCATCAAACGCTAGAATAATTTCTTCGCAACTTCTAGGGTACACTATTAAGCCACACCTGGCAGAGCTTTTCGTCTAATTAGCCAGGCATGGCTGAGGAACCTGGCCACACCACATACAAAGAGAGCTCTTGTGTCAGACTTTAGGATGCGCAGAGCAACCCAATGGTCCTGCGTGCCCAGTTGTCGGCAGATTGGTTTTAGCCATTTAGACCTAGGTGCATTATACGCCGGGCAAGCAAACATAACGTGTGCAACGCACTCCAATGGGGCTCCGCAGCAGGGACAATCTTCTGATGTCTGTTTCGGTGGGTGCCATTTTGCGGAAAATGCGCAGACAGGGAGTGTGCCGAACCTAAAATGAATATACAGCGTCCTGTCCCTTGGGACCTGGATTATATCTAGATAGGGCTCTAGACATCTGGTCTGCTTATGAAGATAGAATGAAAAATTTCCTAGCTAGCGTAACGGAAAGTTTCAATTCTATTATGGACTCGGAGGCGAGGATTATGCTATTCTTTCTTCACTTTATTGAATAGCAGCCATTTGTAGACAAGTAAACAACTACTATTCCCATGAACCATAGGGAATAAGCAGAAACAATAGAGAGTGTCCATAGCTAGAGTGTCCCATCATCTGCACCAATCACAGGTCCCCAGGGTGCTGATAGTCCTCTGTCCCTGACTACTCCTCCTCTTTTTCGCTCGGACAGCCATCAAGGACGCTTCAAGAATCTTGTTTGTTGGAATCGCCTTCAAAGAGCAAAGGCAAAGCGTAAGGGACAGAAATGGTTAAGGATCAACCCTGTGGGGAAAGCATCTCAAGTACAATCACAAGAGCATGTCAACAGACCAAACAAACCAAGATCAAAAACTTTACTTACTCCAATACGAGGGAGGGAAGACCAGCAAGGAACTTGTACCCTGGGTGGGATAATCCTCGCCTCCGAGTCCTTAATAGAATTGAAACTTTCTGTTACGCTAGCTAGGAAATTTTTCATTCTATGTCAAGACCGGAGGCGAGGATTATGCTCGTTTAAAGCTTGCTCACAACCAAATGAGCCATATCAATAACCGGTTTAAAGTAAAACCGCTTAAAGGTAGAGTCGGAAGACCAATCTGCAGCATTCAGAATGTCTTCCAGACGAGCTCCCATGGTAAATGCTTTGGAGGCCATAGCTCCTCTAGTAGAGTGCGCACCAAACAGACGGAGGTCTATACCAGCATCCTGCATCACCCACCGAACCCAACGGGCAATCGTGGGCGAGGACACAGCCTTGTGAGGCTTCTTAAGAGCAATGAGGAGCTGCCGCTCCCCCGGAGGTCTGAATTCCTCAGACATTTCTTCGTATGCCTTGAGGCAGGCCACGACACACAACTTCGGGGAATCCGGGAAAGCAGGATAAGATATGGACGTCGTCCCGCACTTTGTGCAACTACGGATTGTAAAGGTAACCCCTGTAGGAGAAAAAATCCTAGCAGACACGTCCAGGGCCCTGACGCCCAAAACTCGTCTGCAGGAGACTAAGCAAAGAAGCATGGCTAACTTCGCGGAGAGTTCCTTCCTAGAAAGGAATCTGTTCGGCTGCCAGGACAGGAATAAGTTCAAGACCCGGTTGACATCCCATAGTTGGGAATACCGCGGTTCTGGAGGCAGAGACAGGCGAATGCCTCGAAGAAGACGACAGACCAAAGGATGTTCCCCAACGGGAGAGCCGTCCACGATGGTGTGCCCGGCTGAGATGGCGGAGCGGAAGGTATTAATGGTCCTGTATGCCAAACCCTCTTCCGCCAGGGCGGCCAAAAAATTCAGGATGGAAGTCACATCCGCTGCCACGGGATTGAAACCCCGTCGCAGACACCAACGACACCATCTTCTCCAGGTTGAACGATATCGCTTGACAGTGCTGTCCGCCCAAGCCCTGGACATGAATCTCTCAGCCGCTCCCGAAAGGCCCGGGACCGCCCATCGTCCCCTGTAATCCGCCATGCCATCAGGGATAGCGATCCCTGTTCGATCAACGGATGAGGGACTCCCTCCGGACTGAGAAGGAGAGTTGGAAAGCGGGGGAGAGGGATTGGAAAATCCCAAGAAAGTTCCGGTAGAACCGGAAACCAAACTTGCGACCTCCAAATCGGCGAAATGAGAACCACATTCGCTTGCTGCCGCCGCACCTGGGTTGAGACACGGGTGATCATGGCAAACGGGGGAGAGGCATAACCCGCTTCCTCCTGCCAGTTCTGCAGAAACGCGTCCGTTTTCTCCGCAAGGGGGTCCGGCCTCCAACTGAAGAACCGGGGAAGCTGGTGATCCAGGCGGGACGCGAATAGATCTACTGAGAATGGTCCCCAGAGGTCTTGGAGATCCGCAAACACCCCCGGATGTAGCTTCCAAAGGCTCACGTCGTGGAAATGACGGGACTGGAAGTCTGCCACCTGGTTGTCTTTACCGGGGAGATACTGCGCTGAAACGGAGATCTGATGGTCCAGGCAATACTGCCAAAAGTTCGCCGCCAGGTCCGAGAGGGCCTTCGAGCTCGTGCCCCCAAGATGGTTTATATACCGGACCACTGAGATATTGTCCATCTTGAGGAGGACACAGGACCGGATCGAATCCTTGGTCCAGCACTGGATTGCGAACGAGCCCGCTAAAAGCTCCAGACAGTTGATGTGTAACTGCAGCTCTTGCGGAGACCACACACCTCCCGTGGTGAAGTCGCCACACCTCGGGCCCCAACCGGATCTGCTCGCGTCGGACTCGATAATGATATCTGGCACAGAACCGAAAATGGCTCGTCCATTCCAGGCTTCCATGTTGGATAGCCACCATCGGAGTTCCTCCTTGGCATCCGCTGAAAGACCCACCTTGTGGGAATAAGAGAGGCCCTTGCGCAGGTGGGTAGCCTGGAGGCGTTGAAGGGCTCTGTAATGGCGTGGACCCGGGAATATAGCCTGGATTGAGGCTGACAGAAGGCCCACTATGCGAGCAAGTTGCCTGAGCGAGATCTGAGGCTGAGCGAGAGCCCTCCGAATCTCGTGACGGATCTTCGTCAGCTTGCGGGAGGGGAGGCTGAGGGTGGACTCCACAGAGTCGATGGAAAACCCAAGAAAAACAACTTTCTGAGAGGGAACGAGAGTGGACTTGGCTTCGTTGATCACGAACCCGAGGCTCTGAAGGAGATTGACGGCCGTCTGGAGGTGACGAGAGAGGGTAACGGGGTCCTGCGCCATCAGGAGGATATCGTCTAGGTAGACGATAAGTCTCATGCCCGAGGCCCGAAGACGTTCGATGACTGGTCGGAGAACCTTGGTAAAACACCAAGGGGCGGAGGACAGACCGAACGGAAGAGTGGCGAACTCGTACACCCTGTCCTGCCAGCAAAACTGTTGAAACCGCCGATGGGGCTGGAAGATCGGTATCGCGAGGTAGGCGTCCTTGAGGTCGAGGCGCGCCATCCAGTCGTTGGGACTAAGAATATCGCGGAGTAGATGGATACCCTCCATCTTGAAGTGACGGTAGACCAGCCACTCGTTGAACTCGCGCAAGTTGATGACCGGCCTTTGGCCGCCGTCTGGCTTGTCCACCAGAAAGAGGTTGCTGAGAAAACCTCCGGGATGCGGACGCGATTCTGTAATCGCTTCCTTGTACAGAAGAGACTGAACCTCCTGGTCGACTAACGCGGCGTCCGCTGCCGAAAAGCATAGCGGGCGCGGTGGCACGGCCTGTGTAGGTTCCCCTTGAAACTCTATGTGAAAACCCCGCACGGTTTGCAACACCCAGGCGACTCCCGTGATGGAAGTCCAAGCCGGGAAAAAACGCGCCAGACGGCCCCCCACTTTTAGAAGGGAAGAAGGGAGAACAGTCACTAGAGGAAGGGAAGAAGGGGGAGCACTCACCGGAAAAGCTGGAGGTTCCACCGCCTCTACCGCCTCTGTTCTTGCCACGACGTCCACGCGTGGGGTAAAAATTGCCAAAGCGAGCCTGGTCTTGATACTGCCCGGAGGAGCCTTGACCTCTGTGCTGGTTAGGGCGGCCGGACGAGCGGCCCCATCCTCGTCCGGCCCCTCGGAAAACCCGAGGGCGAAAAACTTTCCTGATAGAGGATTGGGCCTTGTCAAGGGGCGTAAAGGTATTGACAAACCTCCCTAACTCTTTAATAAAAGGTTCACCAAATAGGCCGCCCTGAGCAATCGCGCCCGCCTCCGAGTCGGCCAGGTCCCCCAACTTGGGGTCGACCTTGATGAGCAGGGACCTGCGCCGCTCTGTGGAGATTGCACAGTTGGCGTTTCCGAGAAACACCACCACGCGTTGGGCCCAGGAGGAAAGGTGTTCAGGCAAAATCAGGGAACCAGAGGCTTTGGCCTCCTCGGCCATATCCAATATTTTGGTGATGGGGCACAAGATGTCTAACAACTTGTCTTGGCAGGCGCGCCAAGACAGGTCGATGCCCTTCTTGGGGTCTTTTACAAATTTCTGGAGGAAGGTAGCCATTCTGGGGTCAATGTCCGGAGTGGCGGCTACCTTCCCATCAAGGGAGGGGCGAGGGCATTCTGCCCGTAGACAATTACGGGTCGCAGGCTCAAGGGGCCGATGGATCCGACTGGCCACGTATTGGGCGACCTTGTCCGAGGGGGCCCAGTCGGAGGATCTTGGGTGGAGTATATCGTCCGGGTTCAACATGTCCGCACAGAGGTTTTGCCCATCGGAGGACGAAGCATTCTGCCCATCAGAGGCAGGCGCGGGGCGAGAGGCAGGACGCCAAGGGCGTGAAGGCTCGGTACCGTCACCATCATCACCCTGGGCCCCATCCCCAACGGATGCCGGAGGAGTAGTGCTGGCCAGGAAAGCCTGTTTAAGGCGGTCAAAAGCATCGGAGTCCACCCCAGCGTCCCTAGCGCGTTTGGCCGGAGGGGGTTGGTGGTCTGCCAGCAGGCCGCTAGTGGAAGGGACAGCAGGGAGAGACTGGGCGGCCCTGGAGAGCCTGTCACAGGCTTGATCAATTTTACGGGACAACCTCTCTTCAAGGGGTGTCATAGCTTGTTCCACCGCCTTATATATGGACGCGTCCACAGCGTCGTAAAAATCCTCGTCCCACTGAAGGGCAGAGAGGGGATCCTCCTCCCACTGATCGTCCTGATAGACGTCCTCTTGATATTCCTCCATTGTAGTCAGGGAGGTACCTTATGTAAGAGTATGTGAGGGTAGGACTGTACCAGGTAAGTAAAGATTATGAGGAAAGGTAGGAGAGTACCAGCAGGAAGCGCAAAAGAGGTGGAGCGCCTCAAAATGTAGGGGGGCTGGGTGTCAGCCTAAAATAAGGGCGGGCAGTGCTCGCAATTATTTGTGGGCCTGAAGCCCGGGACCCAAGAGCCCAGGTGCCAAGGGAATCTGAAGGACGGCCTGCCAATAAGGGTCCCAGCAGACACTGTCTGCAATACAGACTCAAGAGCTTAATTACACTCTGAGCGTAGGAACTGAAAACCTGATGGTGTGGTACTGACCCCAGGCAGGAAAACTGCCTCACGCTGCCTAATGGCAGAATACCGACCCAAGTACTCTCGGGCGTTCAGCGGGGGGCGTAGCGCTACAGACTGCCTAATGGCAGAGGAAAAACAGACCCGGGTCAGGGGTATTGAAGGCAGGCAAGACCAGGCACTCTCGCGGCGATGCTGCTCGAGACTCCGCTGCGCGCTGAATGCGCTGGTCGGGCAGCATGCCGCGAGGCGGCGTGCACACAGGCGCCCTCTGGTGGTCGACCGAGGTCACCGCAGTTAGGGAGCTCCGACGCTCCCACGGCTGAAAGCGAGACGCCGAGAAGCGGCGGACTCGCAAACTGAAAAGACAAGCATTTGCAATGCAATAGGTCTCGCATTATTAAAGTTTGAGCTATTGGCATTGCTAAATAATGCAACACCAATAGCTCAAACTTTAATAATGCGAGACCTATTGCATTGCAAATGCTTGTTTGATTAAGTGAGTGCACTAGCATAAACAACCCTCTACAGGCAGAAAGTCTTTAATGAAGACACAAACTCATTTTTATAGAGAGATGTGGTGCTATTCTAGACTTCCCATTAATGTTTGTTCTATTATTTGTAGAGTGCAACATAATGCCAGACACGTCAAGCTTCCAGGAGCATTCCAGTCAAAATATAAACATTACCAAATCTAAAACAACATTTTCCTCCTACCCCTCAAGATACATAAAACGTACTCAAAGAAATAAAGCCAAAACAAATCCAGTGAAACAAACTGCTTAATAGGTCACATGTCTAAAGCAACAATACAAAGCATGTCACAACGTAGCCCATAAGGAACCAGGACCCAGGGGCAGAGAAGCAGACTATAGTAAAAGGCAAGCCTGAAATAGTATAAGTAACACTAAATATTAACTGCAGGTAAGTACGGTACATAGAGGTACTTTCTGAAATTAAATGTGATAACAGTAGAGTGCAAAAGATGGGTCCATCAATGAGATTGTGTACTTGCCCATGCACACAGTCTCATGGAAGGGTCCACCTAAAAATGAGGATACAGTAATGCAGTATTCTAAAGAGAATAACTAACTAGATCTTACCCTCAATTGTTCCCAGTGCACACACACTTGTGGCTACTAGGAAATTATAAGGGTGATGTGGTTCATAACTGGATTTTGCAACTTTTAGCAGCAGATCTCCCAACCTACCCTGGTTTCAGGGTGATGAGATTTTTGCCACTTGAGGAGTGGCAATGCTGCACCATAGAAGAGTGCAAGGAGTCAACCAAGTTGCATTCCTGGCAAAACTAACTAAGTAACAGTCAAACCATGCTTCAGAAGAGGTTTATCTCAAAGATTCCTTGAGCTCAGGCGGAATGGGTGCACCATATGTTTTTTCTTTTCTCCAGAAGAAACGGAGAGAAATGCTTCTACGGACCTAGACAATTGGGGGCTGTTGTTAGGGCTTATGGGCAAGTGGCCAACGATCCTTTTTTAAAGTGAAGAGGCACACAGCTGTTCAAGGCGAATTTGACACTCTGTTTGACTGCTCCCAAATGCTCTTTTTTGAAGGACAAACAGACCTTGTGCAAGTTTTATAGCAGACCACACACATCTATCATTTAAAATTAAAGTTATGAACAAACAGAATTTGACCTACATGACAGCATCCAATGAGAGAGAAAGGAAAAAAATAATATTTATTTATTTTAAAGTTTTGTATATCGCGAACATGACCCGAAGGTATCAGAGCGCTTTACACTGTGAGCACAGCAAACAGTAAAATGAGGTACCTGGATATTAGATACAAAGAAAACAAATTCAAAAGTTAATTTTGAAGGCTCAACTGCTGCTCTGGTGAGAACGGATGTGTAGGTGCCTAAAGACACATTTTAGCCTGTCTTATTCCAAAACCAAATTCATTCAGGAAGAGGTGCTCCAAGAATACAAGCAGTATAATGTACAGTAAGATTAAATAGGTTCACAGCTCTTTTCCAGGAGGAACACTTGCCAATCTTGTTGAAACTACTTCTCTTGTTTTAATTCATTTATACAAATAAGTCAGATCTCCTCCTACATGTGTGAGACAACAGGTCAAATGGATCATTTCAAAACAGAGAAAAGACACACAGAAATAAACCTTCAGTAGGCCGACACTGGTGCCCAGCCTGGAAGGATAAACTGGAGGCTCTTCAAAGCTATAGCATTGGACTAAAGCTTACTGGACACATCCGGCCCGATTCATACACTGAATTTTGTAGTAAGTAAAATAGTACTCCAATAGTACTATTTATTTACTACAAATTTGAATTCACAAACCTAATAGTGGAGATGCCCACAAGTACACTATACTGTAGTAAATGTGGGAGGGTATCGGGGGGAGTGGTGGAAAAATGTGTAACAATTACTATAAAATGGGTGGGGTTAACAGAAAATTATTTCGGATAGCTAATCAGTTATTTTTAAACATAGGACATTAAAAGGTTTTGATTGTTTTGCTAAATGTTTCTCCATTTCTGCCTTAGTGCAAAAATGTGTATGTATTACGGGCTGGAGGAAAAACTGCCCTTTTCATTCCTAAATGCGTAAACTGCAAAAAATAATAAAAATAAATACATAAATGTGCGAAAAACGCAGGAGCTGCATTTTTAGAGCGGGGTGAGCCGAAATGAAACCACTGGGTGAGCCGAAATGAAACCACTGGGTGTGCGTATGTTTTCAGCCTTCAGTCCTTCGGGGCAATGACTCATCGCCGATACAAACTGAGCACTGACAAAACTGTTTGCTGCTAAGTTAAAAGCTTAGAACTTCATCTCTTTAAACTGACGTCCACTTGGAACTATTTCTAAAGTCACAGTCTGGAACCGAAAGTTATAAAGTGGCCCTGGAACAGTTTAGCTGCAACAGATGCTCACATTTAACTGTGAAAGGGAGGAAGAACCACAGACACCGCGCGCGGATTGAGTTCACGTCTGGCAGCTTCTACCCAGCGCTCATTTTGTTAGCCTAGTGAAGTGAACACATGTAAATGAGCTAATTACTGATCCGTTGCCAGCGCGTGCAGCGTTGAGGCAGATCAGGAGAGGAAGAACTGACGAAACAGTGCAACACGAGGAAGGAATTCAAGCTCAGTTAATAATAACAATAATTTAAACAAACACAAACAGGTGACATGTAGACTAGCGGTAAAACTTACCTATCGGAAGAATTTAAATCAGCAACATTGCGCTTACGATGCTTGTTTACAGAGTAGCGGGGGGAGGGAGCGCGGCAGCGGCAGCGAGGCGAACGCGCGCTGCTGTGCGTTCTGGCCACCGTCGGGAATGGGCGCGGCAAAGGCGGGACATGCTCCCGCCTTTGACCAATAGCGTGCCGTCCCCATAAAAAAAACGGACGCACCAGCCAATGTGGGCTTCTGAAAACAAAACCACACGCACGAGCGTGTAGGTCGTTTTCAGAAGCCCTTTCTAAAGGTCTCGCGCTGCGCGAGCAGTGCTGCGCACTGCAACGCAGGCGCGAGCCCTAAAAACTGTGAGGCAAAATTAGACAAGTTTGGGAATCCGGCGGGCGCGTGCCCACAATATGTCACAGTGGCGCGCGCGCCATAAACCCCCGAGCCGTGAGGGAAACGGCGCTGAGGCAATAACGGAAGCACCATTAAACGCAAGCTTCAAGCACAATAACACAAGCTGCACAGCGCAGCGCGCATCATGAAAACGCCAGCGGAGCCGTCGGTAATCACAACAACATCAAAGCTAACAGTAAACCATTAAGCACAACAGAAAACAAATAGGACTTATCTTGGCTGCAAGCAGCGAAGAAAGAGGAGGAGTAGTCAGGGACAGAGGACTATCAGCACCCTGGGGACCTGTGATTGGTGCAGATGATGGGACACTCTAGCTATGAACCCTCTCTATTGTTTCTGTTTATTCCCTATGGTTCATGGAAATAGTAGTTGTTTACTTGTCTACAAATGGCTGCTATTCAATAAAGTGAAGAAAGAATAGCATAATCCTCGCCTCCGGTCCTGACATAGAATTCTTCCGTCAATCTACCCACATTAGGTTTACTGATTTCCTGGCTATCCACCCACATCCAATACATCCGTTTAAGCTCCTCTTTACTTGGTGGGTCTTGCCTGCCCCAATGTCCTTGCAAGCCCAGAGCTGTCAGTGTTTTCCTGATATTTGGGATCCATCTAATTCTGTGGCCAACATCTATATGTATGACCTCAGTGAGTGCTTCGGCGTATTTAGAGAGTTCAGGGGTCCGCCTAATGCGAGCCCAAAAGAGCAACGGGCGCAACTTTGCTATGTCACTGATTGACCGCCTGCCCATATCGAGCATTAAAGGTGTTAATGGTATGTTACGGGGAAGCATCACCAGGTCCCTCAAAAACTTATGTTCAGATCTACAAATATCCTCGACATTATCAAACCCCCTTAGCTCAGCTCCATAAAGAGCTGTGCTGACTGCTTTGGCGTCATAAACTGTGAGGGCCGGTGCAACTGGCCTACTCTGTGAGGAGCTATGTTCTTTGCCTAGTGCTCCGGCCACATGTTTATGGCCCATGAGCATCTTAGCTAGGTGGGGCCTCCATGACATTTTATCAGAGAGTCGGACGCCCAGATAATCAAAGGTACCGACTCTCTCCAGGAGTGCTCCACCCAGCAAAAGATTGCTTGTAAATGATTTGTGGGGGTTAAATGTCATGAACTTAGTTTTTGCGGTGTTGATAACCAGTCCCCGGGAGTCACAGAAAAGTTGGAATCTATTAAGTAATCTTTGTAAGCCTGCTGGGGTCTTAGACACCAGCAGGGTGTCGTCAGCAAACAGGAGGGTCGGTACCTTGTCGCCCGCCAGGGTTGGTGCGTCAGCTGGGTCTTCTTGCAAAAAACTGGCCACCCTGTTCATGTATGAGGAAAACAGGGTGGGTGCCATGACACAACCCTGGCGGACTCCCCTGTTAACTGGGATCCGCTCCGTCAGCTGGCCTTGTGTCCCCCATCTCACTTGGGCATAATTGCCCTCATGGAGCCGGACCAACAGGTTAAGGATAAAAGGTGGGACACCCATATCTCCGAGTGTATGCCACAACTTATTCCTGGGTACCAGGTCAAAGGCAGTCTTTAAATGGATAAATGCGAGATAAAGACTGCCCTTGCCAATTACCACTGTTTTCCAGTATATAAGGAGCAACCTGAAAACCTGGTCGATCGTTCCAGTGCTGGCCCTGAAGCTGGCTTGTTATTGAGAGAGGATAGCTTTGTCTTCTGCCCATAGTTGAATCCTCTGTAACAGAACTCTACCGAAGACCTTCTGCATTGCGTCTATCAAACTAATTGGTCTGTAGTTTGAAGGGTCTTCTCTGGCACCCTTTTTGTAGATTGGGACCACCTCGGTACCCTTCCAGGACCCCGGTACTGGGCTACCACTAGCAATGGCGTTAGCGAGGAGAAGGATGTAACGTGCCCAGTTTGTGGTATCTGCGAGGAATAGATCTCCAGGCAGACCATCTGGTCCAGCTGCTTTAGCAGGGACCATCTTCCTTAGTGCGGCCTCAATCTCAACCAGGGCAAAGGGCTCAATATCACTATCGGCATTAGAAAAGTCGTAAAGGTCACATGGCTCCTCGGGTGGCATAGCCTCTGGTGCTGAATAGAGCTTCCTAAAACGGTCATGCAATTCGTGGCTGGGAATGTGATTAGGAAGTGAGCATGCATCTTTCTTGTTACCCCGAGTAACTAGGGTCCAAAATAAATTGGTGTCCTTGTCTAGACTAGCTTCCTTCAATTTCTGCCAATGTGATTCGTCCCATTCAATCTTTGCTTGGTGCAAAGCTGCTCTGTAGTTCTTCCTAGCAACTTTGATCAGGGGCAGTTCTTGTCTCTGATTGCTATGGCTAGAAGCTGTCGTTTGTGCCTGCAGTCTTTCCTGTACCACGAGTGGAGCCCTTTAGAGGACACATTGGGCCTACTGCTCTTACCGGGGGCTAAGAAGTATGCACTCAGTTGTTCCACTGTGCGAGAATGGATAGTGAGAACGTCTGCCAACCCGCGTGGATCAGAGACCGCGACCTGAAGGTCAGAGGTGCTCAGGACCAAGACTTGCCGTATACCAGCAATTTTAGATTCTTGTAGTGCGACCGTGCGCCATTTTAGGAATCTTTTGCAATTAGAGGGAACGATCTCTCTGGTGATAATTGGAGTTGGGGTACTCTCAAAATGGCAAGGGGCAGCCCACGGAAACTTCATGGTAGCGCAAAGGGGATTATGGTCGCTGTCGGTGGTGTTGCCCACATGCATATCTACCAGATCTCCCCAAAGCCTTACATCTAGTAGAATGTAATCGATGCGTGACAGGCAGCTAGCTCTATTATAGGTGTTTGCGCCCTGACTATCCGATGGAGTTCTTCCATTCACTGCCCTCAAGCCGAACTCCGTCGTGAGGGCATTGAGTTGAAGAGCTAGCTGTGTCCATCTTTTAACAGGGGGTATATTTAGTGGGGGGACGGCCCATTTATTGTCATCATCCTCAACCCCCAGCAAATCCTCTGTGTACAGGGGCTCAAAAGTGCAATTAAAGTCTCCTGCCACCACGACTCTAGAGTGGGGCGAGCAACTGACTAGGCTTTCTTCCAAAGCTGTGATAATAGGTGAGGGCCTGCCCCCTTTGGTCCCCCTTACATAAACGTTAAACAAATCAAGCATGCTCCCGCCCCTGGGCCCCCTGATACTGAGTCTCAAAATGTCCGGGCTGGAACTTGGTTGTAAGGTAATTCGACAGCCCAGAGCAATGTTCACCCAGATGATCAAACCCCCTGACGGGCGCCCTCTCCCCACCGTTGTTGCTGGCGAATAAAAACAAGCATAGCCTGATTTATGCAGGGGGGCCAGACTCCAGGTCTCTTGAAAAATGCATATGTCGAAACCCTCAATTAGTTTGTTCCAGTGGGGGATTGACAGTTTGCTGCTTAGCACAGGCACGTTCCAAGATAATATCTTCAGCTGATGGTATGAAGCTGGGCCAGGTGCAATGTTTCTGCTTGGAGTGTATTGGCTAGGCAGGACTAAGGCATTAGGCGATGCCTGAGAGTCTAAAGATATAGGATGTTCCGCTCCTCGTGCCCTCTCAGTGGCTATAGGGGGGCTACTATGCCCCATCTTCCCCCGGGATCTATCTTCCATTAACTCAAAATCGGTGCTTAGGGCCGGGGTGTTATGGGAACTTGGCTTACTATTTGAGAGGGTGATATATGACCCGGGGTACAATTGGGGCTCAGTTAGTAGTCAATCAATGGCCTCCAGTGAGGTTCCTCCAGCTAAAGGAATGGATGGTTGCATGGCAGGTGGCCTACTCCTGTTGGCAAGGGGAAATCGCCTAAACTGTATAGAGGAGGTTTCAGGGGGACAGGTACGATATTCCAAGGCAAGGAGGTTTTCAGCCAGATATGCCCTGTTCATGGTAAGCTCAATGCAATCTAGAGATTGGGTGGGAAACGTACATCTCCGAGCCCTAATGATGTCATCCTGTATCACTGAGCGACAGCCCCTAACGTGGCGGATCCAATGGATGGCCTTGTTAATCAAAGAGTCTTCATTCTCAAAGCCACTCACTGGGCCAGGCTTGGGGACATTAACCATGAAGATTTTCGGGGCATGGGGCGGATGGGAAGTATCTAAATAGTTCGATTGATTTTGAGCCTTTTGTAGGGGGCGATGAGCCAGGGGTGGGATGGTGGATCTGGTGCAATTTATAGAATTCCGGGTGACTGCTAAGCTATAAAGATCTTTGTGGGTACTAGTTTTAGAGCTATTTGAATGCTTAACCAAGGAGTGAGATGGAGTACGCTTATAAGGTGATGCAACGGAGGGGGGCGAGACCCTGTCACTGTTGACTGTCACACGCGCCGTGTGGGATTGTGGGTAGTGTTCTGTCGAAAAATTTGTACGCTGCTGACTAGGTGGATCCTTTTGTAGTAGCAGTTTCACCAGAGTGGTGAGATCTTCGATCATGGATCTCATAGTCCCTATCTCGGACCTAAGCATGTTAATGAGCTGGGGTGTGTCCTGCGGTTCTGGGCTAAGCTGTGCATTGGGCCCTGCGATAGGCATAGATGGTAGCTGGGGCATAACTTCCCTGCAGTCATCTGACAAATCCGCCAGTGGTAAGAACCTGTTTGCACAGGAGATATTAGGTCCAGACTGGCGGTCGTTGGTGCAAGTGGGAGAGGTGAGAGGATGACAAGCCCTTGCAGAGTCTAATGCTGTCTCTGGTGGAATCTCTATGTTGGGTGTGAGAGCACCCTTTCGGGGGGTTTTTGGAACATTGCAGGGATGGTGGTTGAGCGGGTTGGGCTGGTAGATTTAGGGGGGGGAATGGCCAGGAGTGCGAAGCGTAGTTGGTTCAGCCTCTAAAATACCTTCACATTCGCTAATGAGTGTATCTATTCGATCCAAAACGCAGTTACTTCCTGCGTGTTTGGGAGATTTCCTTGCCTTTTTTCCCTTGTCAGTCCGACCGTTACCGCCACCTCCCCCTCCTATTCCCTCCATGGCCTTCCTTTTACCCATATTTTTAGCCTATGCAACAAAGAGAAAAAGAGAAAGTCAATAAACAACCAAAGAGCTAGTGCTCGAGTTGCTGACGACTGTCGAGAGCGAATTCCAAGCTGCAGTGGTGAAGCGTTAGTTCGTAAGCCTATACAAAGAATTCCAGTCAATAGGGTTTTTCTGCTTGTCTCAACGCGAAACCTGCTCATATAGAAACAAAGAAGTTCGCACAGTACCTCGAGGAGCAGGCGTCAATCCGTGGCACAATCCAGGGGCCCGATGAAAGAGGTGTGGCCCTGCCCTGCCTCTTCCTGGCAATGACGGGCAAGGACGGGTCTGCCCTTGGCCCGGGCTTTGCCCGGGCAACGCCCGCCCGCGTCCCGCGCCGCGGGAAGCTTCGTGCGCTTAAGAGCGCGATAGCTCCTCCCTCCAGGGAGCAGTGCAGCCTGGGACAGGTAGTCCCTCCGGGCGATGTGGTGGCAAGTGGCAGCAGCAGTGCGGCAAGTTCGTATCCCGCGCCGCGGGAAGCCTCGTGCGCTTAAGAGCGCGATAGCTCCTCCCTCCTGGGAGCAGTGCAGCCTGGGACAGGTAGTCCCTCCGGGCGATGTGGTGGCAAGTGGCAGCAACAGAGCGGCAAGTTCGTATCCCGCGCCGCGGGAAGCCTCGTGCGCTTAAGAGCGCGATAGCTCCTCCCTCCAGGGAGCAGTGCAGCCTGGGACAGGTAGTCCCTCCGGGCGATGTGGTGGCAAGTGGCAGCAGCAGTGCGGCAAGTTCGTATCCCACGCCGCGGGAAGCCTCGTGCGCTTAAGAGCGTGATAGCTCCTCCCTCCAGGGAGCAGTGCAGCCTGGGACAGGTAGTCCCTCCGGGCAATGTGGTGGCAAGTGGCAGCAGCAGTGCAGCAAGTTCGTATCAATGCAGATTCCTTACAACAGTTCAACATTGATCCATTTCATGTGATCGGCGAATATTTCTTCAGTTTTGATACAGCCAACATGTGTTTCTTCGGTATTATATCATACCATGACTTCTTCAGGGCTGTCAAAGAATACAAAGGCCTCAATATAAAGTTCATATGAATGTATCCGTCAAATTGGAAAGTTCCAGAAAGGATATAAGTCCACTACTGAATAATCATAACGAAGTGTCTCAGTAGTGTAATTAGCCGCTCAAGTAACTTCACCCGGTAAGCAAAAGTAGTATTAAAAGGCCATCACTGCAAACTAACGTGCGGCGAGTACATGATACAGAGATACATTGGCGTACTCGCCGCACGTTACAGTTTGCAGTAATGACCTATTAATACTACTTTTACTTACCGGGTGAAGTTACTTGAGCGTTTGTTTACATTACTGAGGCACATCGTTATGAGTATTCAGTAGTGGACTTATAGCCTTTCTGGAACTTTCCAATTTGACGGATACATACATATGAACTTCATATTGAGGCCTTTGTACTCTTTGACAGCCCTGAAGAAGTCGTGGTAAGATATAATACCGATGAAACACGAGTTGGCTGTATCAAAACTGAAGAAATATTCGCTGATTACATGAAATGGATCAATGTTGAACTGTTGTAAGGAATCTGCATTGCTGTAAAGGAATTGGATACTGATTGACCCGGACTGAATACTTTGGATTAAAAGTGGACAACGAGAACACTTGTGTTTATGAACATCATTTACCTTTGGACTTTTTATTTACTCGGATTGGAAATTTGATATAGGAAATATTCACTCTAGTGCCAAGGCGCAGTCTTGTGGCAAACGGCCAGGAGGGCGAAGACACCGTTTAGAGGCATAAAAGGATCAAAGGCCCTTTTTATGACTTCAGTGATTTGGGCTATGAATGACAGCTCTCAGTTGAGAAGGACCATTAAATTGTGGGTGGAGGTCTATGGCATTGGGCTTTTTTTATCACGAAGGGCTGCGGGATGGCCTGAACTAGTATTATGGGTATGTGTATATTTGTGTACGTAGGATATTGCACAGCAGAGAGTGAGTTTCCATTTCTGGAAGTCTCTACAAGTGATGAGTATGATCTTGGAGAGGAAAGAGAACTGTTGTACTTGGTGGATGCAGTGAACCAGAAATATGGGAATCAAGTGAGGGCTGTGGACATTACCCCTGGTACATCTTGTAGTCATTACAGCACTACCATTTGGTTGATGGTGCTGAATGACGCTGATATGTCAAGGAGCAGGAATGTTAATTTTTTCTTCATGCATAGAGTACAGTAGTTCTTTTCCTATGTTTATTATAGTTGTTCAGGTCTCACAGTAATGGTGAATTCCTGGTTCAAAATATCTGAGAATATTGTTTTTCTAAGTGTGAGTAGAGCTGTCGGGTGAATCTAGTTTCTAACTTCTTATCAATGTGGGTAAAGCCGTAAATTGGTTAGTAGTTCGACTGAATGATAGGATCTGCACTTTATTTCTTAGAAGGCTGACATATTGAATGCTACTGTGAGATGTCCCTTGGTGAATGTTTCATCTTCATGATTTCTGCCACAACTACTCAGAGGATTTCTAGAATAGTGCAGTGCATGGAAGCAAGAGGTGTCAGGGTGGTCGCTAAAAGAAAGATGGTTTCTTGACCAATGGTGAGAATTCTCAGTGCCATCCATATCTTGACTAAAGTCCAAATCTTAACTTCAGCCTTGGTTTTTCCTGACTGTGCCCTTCAGGCTTATTACTTTTTCCACAGGTAAAAGGTGATACATCAGTGATTTTGCAATGCACATACAATTCCATCATGAGGCCCAACCAGCACAGGAGAGCCTGGGTCCCACTGTTCCAGCATTGGTTTTTTCAGGCAGTCCATAGAAGCATGTCCTTGTCACAAGCTTTCTTACCAGAATATAGGGAACCATCTTTTGGCAAGGAGGGGCACAGCAGCCAATTAGCATTCATTTTCTCTTGGATATAGCATCTCCCTTGCTCAGCTTCTACCCATTCCCTGAGAGAAAGGGCGTGACTTGCGGTAATACCAATCCAACTTGACTTGCAACTCGTGACACTTCTCTAGGAGAAAGTGTGGCTTCACTTGCTAAGAGGACTACCTCTTGGGATTAATTGGCCAATAGCAGACATTATAACATTTGTTATCTTGGTTCTGATTTTCTTTTACTTTTTGACTGTCCTGAGGCTATTCTGATTCACCATGACTTATCTTATCCATTGTACAATGTTTGTTCATGTTTTTAATAATTTTGATGTGGTCTCGAAGAAGTGGCTTTATTTGTATGGAAATTGCTTCCCATTTATGATTATGGAATAAACGGTTACAGAATTAATGCCAACTGAGTAAGAACTGTGTGGTGGTGCCAGGAGGACTGGTAAAGGATTTGATCTTTTGGTGAACACTGATCTGAGTGAGTGTAGAGCACAGTGCTGCTGTTGGTATTAGATAAAAGGTCATGAGGAGTTATTGGTGTGGAGTACAAGCTTGCACATACTTTTCAAGTTATGATCTAATTACCTACTCAAGGTAGAGAGATGAAAGGTTAAGTACCTGCCTTCGTGGCAAGCACAGTTTGTTGAGCAAATAAATGCAAGTTGTTCCTCTGATACCTGATTGTCTGCATTTTTACCTTTCAGCTGCTGGTAAAGAGAGTCTGCCCATCATTGAGGTGCTCCGTCAAGCTCTCTCTGAACATGCAAGCCAAAGCGCAGAGTCGCTGCAGCTTGGGCATTACCTCAACCCCCAGGGACTCAATTATATTGCCACAATATCAACACCAGCAGATCCTGCATGCCCCATCTCACCACGTTTTACCAGGCTCTTCACCATTGTCTCGCTCCCAAGTGCAACCAGAGAATCGTTAATTAGCATTTATACTCCAAGGACTGAAAAGTGGTTACAGCAGGCCCCTTCACTAGCCAGGCCAGCAGAGAATGCTGCTGCTCTGGTCAGCGCCACCATTGACATTTACCTTTCTACAAAAAGAGCCTTTAGGCCTTCTCCAAGCCACAGCTATTATCTATTCTCTCTGCATGACATTGAGAAAATATTCAAAGGCTTGTTCTTACTCTCGCCCCACTTTGTGATACTTCTCTCCAACGCAGTGGAAGGATCCAAGTTACTCAGCAGTCAGCCTATTCCAGAAGAGTATCCTCTGTCAACTTTAAATGCAAGAGTCCTTGCCCGCCTATGGCTCCACGAATCCCTCCGCACGTATTGTGATCGCCTATTGACAGAAGAGGAAAAGGCTCAGTTTGTAGGGATATTGGCAGCAGTTGCAGAATCATCTTTCTGCACCGAGGATGCTATACTTAAGCTGTCTTCTAAAGGGCCGGAGACAGTGGGAGATATGTCTTTGGTTCAACCCCGGGAGAGTGATGGACATGAATTATTTCCCCCAAAACTAGAGATACCTCGAGGATACCCCATAGCTAGTCATGATATACATTATAGAAAAGATGAAACTGTCATATCAGAAGCACCTGGGCAAGAGATCCAAGAGCAGGAAGGAAAACCAGGACAAGAAACAGAGGGAAATACTGTAACTGATGAGTATAGAGTAAAGGTGGATGCCACAATAACTATTGATTCCTTTAATGTCTTTTGTCTGGGTAACAGTGGGCGGCTCTCCAGCAACACCACCACTTCAGCGGAGGAGGACGAGAGCGAGAGCCAGGAAGAGACTGAGTTTGACGATACCACTAGTGATACTGACACGCTGCCCTCAGTTGTTCAGAACAACCGTTCCAAGGCTATCGTCCCACTTTCTAGTTCTGTTGATGAGCCAAAGAGTTTGAGTTCTGCACCTGGTCATTCAATAGCAACCAAGACCAAAGGCAAGGAAGGAGAGCATGCCATAGGTACTCCCAAAACGAAGCCGACCTTGCAGCCTTCACCGCCACCACACTCAGCCAGGTCTCAAGGTGCTGGATCCTCAGTTAGAAGGCATCGGGCATTGAAGCGAAGACGGAGAACGGCATCTTCTAAAAAGAGAAATGGAACACAGCAGGCTATAACAGTCACAGGCCCCCTTCTGCCACCAAACCTGTTACGGGGCTCAGAAGAAAAGCTACAAGACCTTATTTTTAGCATGGTTACGTTTCCAACCAATAGCAGTGTAGCAGGTACACAAGCATACCAGGAATGCAAACCAGAAACACTCGCTAACCAACTTTACACACAACTAAATGAAACGCATCCAGAGAAGTCTATTGGGCATGAACTTGTGTTTTCTAAAGAGGTTCTGCAGCACCTTGCTCGTCTCCTCCGGATCCTGATCACACCTCATGGGCACAGCATCCTTATGGCTATGTGTCTTGGCACTGGTAGACGGTTTCTGGTTAGCCTGGCAGCCAAGCTCACCAAATCCATGTTGTTTGAAGTACCAGACCATGCCACAGAGGCAGAAGTCAACACTTTAATACGTGAAGCTATCTGGAATGCTGGGATTCTGTCGAAGAGCACCACAATCTTGGTACATGAAAGGGCAGGGGTCCACAACTTGCAGAAAGTCTTGGCAGTGATGTCAGAGGGCACCTTTGAAGGCCTTTACCTGCCTGAAGATATTGAAGACCTCTTTCAGGGATTCCTAAAAGCCAACAAAAACATCAAAAAGACAATAAACCCTGAAGTGGTGTTTGAAAGGTAGGAGTCATTTGCATGTTACACATCTGCATTGTCAGTGTCCTTTCTCCTCTTTCGAACTATTCATATGGTGCCTTTTTATTCTGCCACTTTCTTGTTTGCTTTACCTTATTGATTCAAGCAAATCATTTAAATTATTTGGACCAATAGCCATTCTTATTTTAATTTCAACCCTCCTACTTAGTTTGTTAATTTTCTTTTTATTTCCAAGCCAGCAGAGCCTTATGCTCAGCACCATGACATAACGTTGCAATTCCAAAAGCATGAAAAATTCACAACCGAATGACAACTATTCGCAAATCAGGCATCCAAGTCTGTAGTAACCTCCCTGTGGAACGCGGCCACAAGGAAAGTCATTTTTCTTTCACCATTTTTAATGGTGCTGCAGACGAAGACATTTCTTCTGAGGGAGGAATATATTACCCAAGTTGTATATGTAAGAGCATACTTACTGCACATGTATGCATGCAGAATTCTGCTTTGCATAAAATACTTGTGTGAAGGTTCTACATTGGAGTCCTCCCAGACTACTACAGTTGCCTGTAGAGTTCTCCTCCTGGGATCTCTTGTGAATCCTTTCATATTCAGAAATGAGCACGAACTGTAGGAGTAGTTCAGTGGGATCTAATTTACAATTACGTTATTCTGCAAATAGGCCTGTGGAGGCTAAAAGCTATTTGAGTAAAATTCTAGTTTCTCCCTCAGTGGATGACAGATCCCAGGACACACCTTTTCAATAAACTTGTTTTGCAAGCAGTTTTAAGTAGAAAAGATGGCTATAAATAAATCCAGTTAACCAAATTTGACAAATAATAGTAAGTTTGACTGTAAACACCAATTAATGCTCTCCCATTTGACCTCAACATTCAAGTGAGGAGTGGAAACATAAATGCCGGTGAGGACCTCACTGTTGAAATAGTGTTGAAGCCATAACATTGAATCAGAGTAATTTGAGCCCTCAAAGTTGAGACATAATAAGGGGTCGATTTCGAGTGCCTCAATATTGACCACAAGCTGTGGCAACGGCAAGATTTAGAGTTTGTCGCTGCAGGGGGTTCACACCTGTCCTTTCTGGGGCAGAGTAAGAGGAATCTGGATCCTCCTCCCTTTATGGAGCTACATTTAGGCCCTGATTGTGAGTCAGGTGGTGTGGAATCGTCATATGGAATTCAACTCTGCCTGATTCCAAGTGGATCCAGTTTACTTGGGTGGTAATTCTACTTGGATAATTGCATGATGCTTTGGCTGCAGCAGTAGCATCCAAATCTCTTTCACACTATTGTTCTGGCACTGGGGAGCCTACATTCCTCCCCCTGCCAGAACTTAGTTTCTCTCGTAGGGGTTTTCCAAGTATAGTCATAAGCGTAGAATATTCCTGCCCGCCTGCGGGGCGACCCTGGAGTACTTTTTCCAATATGTCTTCTTAAGTGCTGAAGTTCGCCTTTCTTCAGGAAGGCCTTGAATAGTCACTTAAGAAAGTCAATATGCAGCCTAACAGATAGGCTACAGTGATCAAAAGTCTTCATCTTGATGTAACAAAAGGAGAAAGTCCAAAGAAACATGCAGAAATGCATGTGAATTTTGAAGAATAACAGAGCAGTGTAGCCCATAGGCTGTCATTAAAAGGAAGAAAAAGGAGACTGTACCTTTAAGAATCCTGGGACATCCAGTATCCCATTATGCACAGCCAGAGGCAGTTACCTCAGTTCTTTTTTCCGGCTCCTGCTGACAGAACCCTTGGAACCTTGAACTCAAACTTTTTTAGGTTTTTCTTCACAAAAGTACTTCAGATATCAGGGACAACTGTTTCACTCGACGTCTTTTGTCTTTCTCTGTCAGTTTGTGATTTTTTCTGACAGAACACAGGCATTTTTCTGCTTTAAAATGCCTTCTCTTTTTGACAAATGTCCTTGCTGTGGTAGGAAAAAGGCCAAAACGGCCCCTCATGAGGTCTCTATAATCTGTCTGCCTTCTTCTTATTTGCCTGCCTCTTGTGACATCTGCAAAACATTCTCCAGGCGTACCCTGCGTGACAGGGAGAAGATTCACCTGCAAGGTAAGGAGGAGAGATGGTGACAGCAAGCAGCCAGCGGGACCTCTGAGCGAGGGGAAGGTAATTCTTCCACCAGAGCTCTTCCCTCAGCTTTCAGTGGCTGTGGAAGGTCTGAAAGCCGTTTTTCAGGTCAAAAACGCTATTGGTCTCAGTCCACATTGAGGCAATCAATGTTGAGAGGTGGTATGCCGCCGACATGCTTGCCGTCACGGACTGGCTCGTCGTTGCGTAAGCGTCGTCCCTCGACGTCAAGACCTGCTGTCATGTAGTTCTTATAAATCTATATAAGATCTGCGTGTTTAGACAACATACACTGCGGGCTTGGTGTCTGAACTGATTCCAGACACCCCCACCGGGTATGTTGGCCTGTATGCCAGCTAGCTCACAGTGCCACTAGAAACTCCTCTTATCAAGGAGAGAATAGTTCTTGCAACTATCGAACATGACAACCCTGATCCCTCAGAATCGTGGAACCAGTGCAATACTTTTCGCTCAGTCACTCGTGCTCACTTAGACTCAGAGATATACACAGAATAAACGGTATGGACGTTTTCGATAAGCATTTATTGAACATTCTTCATTCTAGTGTAAAATAGGTGTGCTGAGACAATCATCAGACAGTAACAGATATAAATGATTAGAAGCACTAGAAAAGTGAAAGGATGGTAAATCTCTACCATTTTGTTATAATCATGAATACAGGCAGGTATATGAAATACATGGCAATAAAATGCGTACTCCTATGATGCAACCCTAACTAGATGTACCTAAGTGCACCTAGCATGTGTGTAGGTGTTAAAGCCAAGAATCCCTCTAGGATAAAGTCAACCCCATTACCTGAAGTGAGAGACTGTGGGACCCCGTCTTGGTCTCGAGTTGGACACCCCGCAAGGGATGTTCAGACCGCTGCGAGCTGGAGTGTCTGCATGCAGGAATCTCAGCGTCTCGCATCTAGAGTGTCGGCATGGAAGTGGTGATCTCCTCTCCCTATCTCAGCAAGATGTGATGTTTATATACCCGAAGGTATCCCCAGGTGTGCTACCTTACTGTGCCACTGTCGGACTAAGGATGACGTCGGGAATGAACCTTGTACATAGTTATTATGCAGTAGATGATAGTCCTGCAGATTTTCCAAGAATCCTGAATCCTCATGCATAATGTATGAGCCTATTGTTCAGGGAAAACCCCACGTTCTTTAAGGAGTACTGTAACTAGGTCAAGGGTCAGTCCTAGTAGCCGTTATGTATGTAATGCAGGGACGAATATAGGTGAAAGGTTGTGATGTTACCTGGGCCTATATTGGGGTACCTATATGGAATATAACTCTACAAGAGCGACGTCGAGATCTACTGCACCTCACTGCCCGATGTCAAGAAGTGCATTAGCATCGATGGATTCGGACTCGCCATCACCAAGAAGGTGTCGCCTGACATCGAGACCCAAACGTCGAGGGGACATGTCTACGTCAAGAAGCTGGTCAGCATTGAGGTCTAGACAGAGGAGATGGAGATCGATGTCGAAGAGTCCCTCGACGCCGAGAAGGTCTCAGAAAGCCTCTTAAAGAAGGCAGATTTATTCATCATCATCAGAGCGCTCCAGATCTTCTTCTCTGATAGAGTTGCCTTCGTCCCCCATCCCTCATTATCCGCTGGTCCCGACACTGCCTTTGGATCCTCCGCTGCCTTTCCCAGCTCCTCCACCTCTAGGGGTACCAATGCCTCCAGTGTTGCCAGCTCAGCCAGCCTCGCCAGCACCTGTCATTCCACCTCCTTCGGTGCCTCAAGTGCCTGTATCTCCAGCTCCCAGACCATATTCGCGGTCAAGGTCGTGCCATCACCCACATCATGGCCGTCATGAATCTGATCGTTCTAATACCAGATCAAGACACTCTCGTTCAAGGCATAGGTCATGCAATTGATCACAATCACATCGTCAACATGGGAATACGTCATCTTCTACCAGGGACTATTCTCCCACCTTGTCAGACTCTCCGCAACCTTGCACCTCACAGATTGATGACATCAATACCTTTCAAGAGGTTCTGGTGTGAGGTGCAGGCAAACTGAACATTCCCATGGCAGTTCCAACACCATCAACTTCAGTTATTTTTGAGACGCTCCACCAGCACATGGCCTCCCGGCCTTTGTTACCACTAGTGCTCGGTCTACTAGAGCCAGCCATGGACTTATTACTGACACCAGCAGTCACAAAATCATCTCCCTCCAGGCTCCAGAAGAAGTATCGTCCCCCAGATCAGGATCCATTATTTTTGCGAGCAAATCCATCACCTGATTCTGTAGTAATTCTGGCTGCCCGGTAATCTCATGCCACTTCACTTTCTGCCACATCTCCCCCTGATAAGGAGAGCAGAAGACTGGATCCCTCAGGTCAAAAGGTCTGTAGCACTGCAGCTTCGTCCATGAAGGCGGTCAGTGCAACTGCCCTCTTGGGCAGATATGACAGGGCATTATGGACTCCATTCTTCATTTCGCAGATCACCTCCCACGAGATCAACAGGAAGAGTTTTAAGAAATCGCCCAAGAAGGGGCCATGGTTTCCAACCAAATCATCAGTGCGGCTACAGACTTTTAGCAGTGCACCGTTACTGCCATCGAGTGTACTTGCGCAGACATGCCTGGCTCCGACTAACATCATTAAAGCCAGACGCTCAGCTGCGTATCCAAAACCTGCCATTCTCTAGTTCCACACTGTTCAGCTCTCATGCCGATGATGAAATGGCACAGATGGAAATGGCCACCCTAAAAGCTGTAGGGCTTGTACCTTGTTTAATGTCTACATCCGGCCGCTGGCTCTGTTGGCCAGAGCTTGAAACATTTCCTTGGTGTCATATGCGGATGACACGCAGCTGGTGCTTTTTCTTTACCACTGACCCCAGTCAAGATGCCGCAAAATTTCAAGAGGACCTGACCGCCATTTCTGTCTGGATGGCGGACAGTTGCCTTCAACTGAACTCTACTAAATCTGAGATTCTTCTCTTAGGCAGAGACCCCCATCTCTGGGGCAGCAATGGTTGGCCCCCTGAACTCGGCGCACCCCCTCTGCCTAAAACAGTTGTAAAAAATCTAGGCATTTGGGTGGACAGCGCCCTCAGCTTTGAAGATCATGCCAAATCTGTAACAGGTACCTGTTTCGTCTTGCTCTGGGGCCTAAAACCCATACTGGGATTCCTTGATCCCCACACACGCCAGCTGATTGTTCAAGCCATTGTCCTAGCCAGGCTGGACTATTGCAATGCGCTGCTCCTTGGCTCTAATAAGTCTGTGACCAAAAGGCTACAGCGCACGTAGAGCGCCGCAGCCTGTACGCTGTTTGACCTCCCCAAGCACTGCTCAGTCTCCAGCCTGCTGCACCGACTTCACTGGCTGCCCATAGAACAGAGAATCCAATTTAAGGCACTTTGCTTCACTCACAAGATTCTCTCTGGCTCGAGCCCAGCGATTTTGAGCGATCTATGCCTTCCTTACATCCTGACGTGTGCTCTCTGCCCAGCCGATCTCCATCTGGCACAGGTCCCCCTTTTTCGTAGAGCCCGAGCCAGAGGGCATTCATTCAAGGTGCTCGCATCGGCCCTCTGGAACTTCCTGCCTCTGTCCATCAGAAGCATCTCCAATCACCTGGCCTTCAGAAGGTGGGTGAAGACTTGGCTCTTTCACTGACCGTTAGTTTCCTCTCTCACCCACCTCTCTCTGCTGCCAGCGCTGGGACATCCCATTGCTGGGACAGCCATGCGCTTTACAAATTTATAACATAACATAACACCAAATATACCCGCAACTTTGCTAGTATGACTGGCTGTGCTCCATCGACCTCCACAATGCAGACTTTCATGTTCCCATCTCAAGAATGCGTTGGGAATTTCTAAGATTTGTCGTGGGGAAGAACCACTACCAATACACCATCCTACTCTTTGGTCTCAAGTCAGCACCCAGAACTTTCTCCAAGTGCATGGCTGTGGTGGCAGCACATCTTCGAAAGCACTGAATCTTTGTCTACACATACCTGGACGACTGGTTAATCAAGGCATTGTCATTTCCAGAAGCCCACCTGAATTTCAAATGGACATTGAAGCTCCTTTATTGCTTGGGGCTTCAGATCAATTTCAAAAGTCCACTTCAACTCGAGTCTAGAAATTGCACTGCTTAGGAGCTACTATTGACACAATTCACTGAAAGGTGTGTCCTTCGGAGGAACAAATCTTATCCATTCTCCAGAAGTATCACAATCTTCAGACAATGTGCCGTCCAACAGTGCGCACAGTCTCATCACTTCAAGGCTCGATAGCCTCCTGCATTTTTCTCACTCCCAACGCTAGCCTTCACATGTGTCCTCTCCAAGAGTGTCTAGAGGACCAGTAGGACCAACTGTCAGGAATCTGGGAGGACAGGATCACTCTGTCCCTACATGCCATCATATAACTCAAGTGGTGGTGCTCACCAACCAATCTCCTGCAGGGAATGCCATTTCACCAACAAGATCCCGCTCAGACCATCATGAGGGATGCTTCCCTGCTCGGCTGGGGAGCCCACAAGGCTCATGGTCTCCAAAGGAGAGGACATGCCACATCAACCTCCTCGCAGTTCATCAAGCGCTCAAAGCATTTCACCCATCTTTCACCACAGACATCCTGCTTGTTCAGATGGACAACACAACCATCATGTACTACCTGAACAAGCAAGGGGAAACAAGGTCCAGAGCCCTGTCAGAAGAGGCCCAGTCGATCTGGCACTGGCTCCTTGCCAGGAATCTGAAGATAACAGCCACGCATCTTCCAGGCATCCAGAATCTCCAAGCAGATGCACTCAGCAAGGTTCTCGACGTGAATCACAAGTGGGTGTTGAACGAAGATGTCATTCAAGATATCTTCCGCATGTGGGGCACACCTTCTATCGACCTTTTTGCCACCACAGAAAACAAAAAATGTCGTTGGTGAATGCTCTGTGGATCAACTCGTCCAACAAATTCCTTTATGCCTTTCCACCAATTTCCCTGATCCATGCAGTCCTGCTCAAACTCTCATCCACGACAGCAAAGATGATCCTCATTGCTCCAGAGTGGCAGAGACAATTGTGGATCTGGGATCTGCTTCACCGATCGCTCCGTCCACATCTCATGCTGCCCTACAGGCCAGACCTCTTAAAGAAATTCGGGGGACAAATCTTACATCCCAACCTCTCCTCTTTGAATTTGGCAGCATGGCTCCTGAGCTAGTACAATATGGCCACCTGAATCTTCCTCAGGACTGTATGGAAATTCTGAAAGAGGTGAAGCGGCCCTCCACAATGACGGCATATGCACTTAAATGGAGGAGATTCTGCATTTGGTGTTCATCCAAACAGATGGACCCTACATCTTTTCGGGAGGATGTTATTCTTCCATATTTATTGCACCTTGCTAAATCTGGCTTGCAATTTTCCTCCATTAGAGGCCACCGTGCAGCTCTCACTGCATACAGGAAAAGTCCTTCACAAGCTTCTTTCCTTCAGAATCCTGTCATTAAAGATTTCTTGGAAGGGTTAAAGAAGGTATTTCCCCTTTTTAGACGTCTTTCTCCACCATTGGATCTCAACGTGGTTCTTTCATGTCTCATGCAGCCCCCTTTTGAGCCCATACATAAAGCTTCTCTGCAACACCTCACTAAGAAAGCTGCCTTCCTTGTGGCAATAACTTCTGCACGCAGGGGCAATGAGATACAGGCCCGTTGTGGTCATGAGCCATACACAGTTTTCCATTCGTCCAAGGTAGTGATGAGGACCCATCCTAAATTCCTCCCCAAAGTCATTTCTGATTTTCACGTGAACCAGACTATTTCTTTACCCACTTTCTTTAAAATCCATCTACTCCAGCAGAGAGAGCTCTTAACTCTCTGGATGTCAAAGGAATTTACAGTTTTATCTAGATAAAACTAAATCCAGTCGCAAATCTCAGCAATTATTCATCAAATGTGGCCCAGTTCATACAGGTCTCGCCACCTCTAAACAATCCGTTTTGAGGCGGATTGTTTCCTGTGTACTTTTCTGCTATCAGCTAGCTAGCAAGTCTCTTAGTGGTAAACCCAGAGCATACTCCTTTAGGGCTACTGCCTTGATGAGAAATATCCCATTGGCAGATATCTTCAAAGCTGCTACATGGAGATCAGTCCACACATTCACTAAACACTGTCTCAACTCTGATACGAGAGCGGATACTCAAGTGGGACAGGCATCCCTCAGGAATCTCTTTGCTTGATTGCCTATCTCAATATTGTTCTGTCTACTCCACTGCCATAAGGGGGATGGGCATGCTAATCTATTCTACGCTTATGACTATAGATGGAAATCTCCTACGAGAGAAGGTATAGTTTCTTACCTCTAACTCCAGTTCTCTCATATGGCTATTTCCATAATAGTCATAAGCAACCCTCCCGCCTCCCCAGTGGATTAGACAAACACTTTCATGCTCTGCTTCAATTCAGCTAGTACCGCCTAGAAAAAAGAACTGAGGTAACTGCCTCTGGCTGAGCATAATGGGATACTGGATGTCCCAGGATTCTTAAAGGTACAATCTCCTTTTTTTCCCTTTATAATGGCAGCCTGAGGGCTACACTGCTCTGCACTTCTTCATACCATACTTCTCTCACATTACAAAAGAGATTTGTGAAAGATTTTTCCAGTTATTCTTCAAAATTCACATGCATTTCTTCATGTTTATTTGGACTTTCTCCCTTTCGTTACATCAAGATGAAGAATTTTGACCACTGTAGCCTTTCTGGTAGCCTGCATATTAACTTTCTTAAGTGACTATTCAAAGCCTTCCTGAAGAAACCCGAACTTCAGCACTTAAGAAGACATATTGGAAAAAGTGCTCCGAGGTCCCTTGCAGACGGGCGGGAATATTCTACGCTTATGACTATCATGGAACTACACCTACGAGAGAAATGGAGTTACAGGTAAGAAACACCTTTCCTTCCTTCCCCAACTCACCACACCCCACTCCCTCCACCACCACTATGCACACAGAGACCACTGCGTACATTTACCACCTGTTTAAAGCAGGTGGTCAATGTATGTGTTAATACCCCAAGGAACTGGGAATTCTGTGTGGTTTTAAAAACGATAAATCCAGTTCTAGGCAGTTATTCCCAATCTACAAGTTTTTTTTTTGTTTACATTTATTAAAACTTTATTGAAAACAGTAAAAAAAAAAAAAAAGCAGTCACAGTGGTACATCAGTATTGAGCAGGGTATGCTGTCATAAAGAAAATACAAAACAATTACTCAGTATGTTATATGGAGGTACATCAATGCAATCAGGAGCATAATATATGCATGAACATACCGCCGTCTACAAGGTTTAACTCATATTTGCACAGTACTGGTGTGGTGTTACTGCATGGTAACATAAATTTTGCAGACGGAGTTTGCACTCTTCGAGTACCATGCAACTCATAATGAGAGCCTTAGTAGTAATTTTGCACTTGACAATTTCGACTGTTTTAGCTTCGAGGCACAAATCCCCCTATTTCCCTCAGCCGCCTAGATGATATATTTTGACAAAAAGTCTAATTTAATATCATTTGTACTAAGCATCTAGAGAAGTACATTATTACTCACTTACACATCTTGCATCCTCTCACAAACATTATTTCCACAGGAAATGTGCCAATAATTAGGTGCCAAAAGTAATATTCTTGTTTAGAACAAATCACTTTTTGGTCAATAAGTGCTACAAATATACATTTGCTCATTTTGAAATTTACCAATGATTATGCTTATATAAGATTATCATAAAAATTCATAGGGGCCACATGTATGAACCTATTTTGTGTTAGCAAACAGGCCATTCGCAGAATCGTCCCGTTTGCGAATGCAAAAAATGTTTTTCCGATGTTAAACCCTATTTTGCGACTCGGTAACCTGTTACCGAATCACAAAATGGGTTTGCGATTCGTTATTTGGAAGGGGCGTGTTTAGGGCATCCCTTCCAAATACCGAATCGCAGTGGTATGTATGAATGTTTTGTGAACATGAATGCGGTCGCAAAACATTTGCATTTTTACCACCAACTTCAAGTTGGTGGTAACCCATTTGCAAATGGGAAAAGGTCCCCCCTTTGGAAATGGTGGCGAAAACATTTTTTAAGAGCAGGCAGTGGTCCCACGGACCACTACCTGCTCTTAAATAATGAAAAGAAAACTTTTCATTTTTTTCTTTTAAACGCATCCTGTTTAAAAGGAAAACAAGCTGCATTTAAAAAAAATGATTGCTTTATTGAAAAGCAGTCATGGGTATGGTGGTCTGCTGACCCTAGCAGGCCACCATCCCTGTGATTTTAGCAATTCCCTGGGGGTCGCTAATTGCGACCTACCTCATTTATATTAATTATTATATTAATAATAATATTGGTCGGTATACGTTTGGAATAGTGATTACCTAAATGCGATTAGCAGTGAATCGCAATTAGGTAATTGCTATTCCTAATGTTGATACATATGGCCCCTAATTGTTTAAAGATGTTAAAAATCTTCCTTTTTAATTGCCGGAGCAAAGGATCACAAATGTATTCAGTTCTAAAGAACACGGACGAAAGCTGTGTCCTGTAACAGATTCCACATCGAATACTAGGGTGGGATCGATATATCTACCATTTTCAAATCACTCAGAAATACACTACAGTATTTAATATTGGGGTATTTATGCATAATAAAAAATAATAAGGGGGATGATTTTGAGTATGGCAGCTAGTCTGCCATTCCGCCACGGCAGCGAAGGAGTTGTATTCCGCTAGCATGGTGGAAGACTGGCCATCAGACAGGCAGATCTTTTTGTCTTCAGCAAAGCCTCTGTGGAGGTGACTCAGTTGAAGGTAATGCTATTTTCCTGAATTAGAGCCATTTTCTATTTTCTTGCCCAGCAAAGCTTTATGTTCTTCACAAACAACATCCCAAAGCAGGAATGTGTTACTAAGAACCAGAAAAGAATTGTGTTTTTTCCCGGTGTGTGGGGGGTAATGTCTTTTGTTACCAAGAGGCTTTGCCTGGCTGTCCCGACCAGGTGAAAAGCACTTTGGACATAGCCCTAAATAGGCAAGACGGTCTGAAGTACTTTGACTGATGGCTGTCTATCCTATGGGCTGTCGAACCATTGTGCGATCCCCCAACTCTAACCAGAGTGAGGCAACCCAAGTTTGGTGGATGGGACATCTGTCACGTTCTTGATGGACTATGCAGCAGATGACCATCTGGGCTGCAGCATTGGTGGATGGAAGCTCTTGAGGTGTGAAATATCTGTGAGGATCCCCTATGAGTGATGTGAGTGTCAAGTTTGAAAAGGTGCAGGGAGAGTCAAGTAAGGAAGAGAAGTTAAAACCGCCTCCTGGTGGACACCAAATTTCATTCTTATTACCTGCGGTTGGGTGTTAAAAAGGGCAGGGATTGGTTCACCCGACAGAAGGTTAAAGATCATTAGTACGTATGCAACAACAACGTCCACGAGAAGTAGCACTTTAGAACTATAAAGCAAACCAAGAGAGTTAATCAATAGATTACAGAACAATTAATGAAAAAAGCAATGACCAAGATTTTTTAACATGTTATTCATCAACATCTAACCAGGCTCGAAGGAAGAGCCCAGTGTGAAAGGTGAACACACAGTGTGACTTTCAGCTTTACATATAAAATTGCAGTGTGTTCAATTATAGATGTCCATAAAGTTTATATTGTGCATCCTTCATTTATCTGAATTTGGTTTGTCTTTGTTGCCTTATGCGTCAAACGTATATGATGCATATGCAGCAAAGACAAACCACATTCATATAAATGCAGGGTGATTTATAGAGTATATCACTCGATCGGCTTTCCCAATCCAAAGTGACATCTCTTGTGAACATGGTTGTATACACCCCATATGTAAAACACTGCTACATGCTTCCACATCAGGTCGGAACACTCCAGATCGCTACATATGCCGCCATCTGGACATGAATTTGGGACATTATCAAAGAATAGGAAAGCACCAAAGAAAATATAATACAACCATCAAATAATAATTTTTTTTTAAAACTAGAAAATCTTCATTTTCTGTTTTTCAAGAATGCTTTAGTGTAACGTAGCATTTGGTATGGTTTGCTGTCGCTTTTTAACTCTACTGTATTTAGGCCGTTGTCTTTGCTTCAAACCAAGAAGTAAACTTTCTGGAGAGAAATGGACTCTCTTAAATTTACAAGATATCCTGGGCTCCTCTCTTTTCTAAGAGAGGAGGCTAACAGAAGCCTAGGATATCCGCTAATATTAGCATTACTCTTGCGAATCCCCCATATTCATCAGCACCTTCTCCAAGACCGTACAGATGCAGTGAACTGATTCATGTGGTAAAGCTAAAGTGAGGTGCATATTTAGGAAGGATCTCACCTACATAAGAGGCATGGGAAGGTGGTAGTGAGGAATCAGGGGAGACAAATGTACAGGTGTAGAATCAGGAGCATCAATACACTTCAGGACTTGGTCGACACAACAAAATACCCACCTCCCCCATTTGTTAAGATTCATTGCAAGTCAAACCCCTGAAATAATAAGGTTCTGATTCAATATAGCTGTATAGCCAAGTGAGAGGATGCTGGTTGTCGCTGATTGGTAAATCGATCAATGGAGGATTTCCACTGGATTCTGTTCTTGTTGCAGATTCTTTATCTTTAAAACATCCCCCTTGCAGCCTGGAGTTCTAGAAACCTTTGGCTCATTTACATATCAGTGGCCTATTGACAAAAGTCAAGAGATTTCCCCACTTCATTTTTTTAAATTGAAGGCCATCAGACTTTTGTGGGAAGATTTCCTTTCCCATGTGCGGTTCAGTCAGATGTGTTTTGTTTATGGACAACACTACTGCTATGCATTGTAGCAAGAGATGCAGCATAGGTGGTTTTATACAGGTATGCAGGACAGTCTCCGATGGTGTGCCACTGGACTATCCCAATAGGCATGCATTTCCAAGCTACTCAGTTGACGGGGAGAAGAGTGTCCACGTGAGTGATTTCACTAGCCTCCAGGTACATTTGCTGAAGTGGCAAAGCCATTTAAAATGCGTGGTTATCCAGAGGTCGGTTAGCTTGCAATTCACTCAGCTTGAACTGTCCTATGTTCTGTGCACAAGAACATTCAGGCAATGGTGTGTCCTAGATTTTTCAGCTGCCGTTTGCCTTACATCCTTTTTCAAAGATTCAAAGGTTGTTGAACAGATTCAGGACATTTCGGCCGATATTGACCCTGGTGACGCCAGACTAACGCAGTAGCATTTGGTATTCAAATTTTCATCATAATGACACAGATGATAGTACGGCGGCCACCCTCCGGGGCACTTTAAAAGATGTTCACCAAGGAAATTTCATTGCAGAGGGAGCTCTTCTATGTAAAATGCACAGAGCATTGCAAACAAAGCTTCTAGAGTTCTGATGTTGCCGCGAACCATGAGGATTTTCCTCCAAAGTTTTGGTGACTGTGTATGTTTATGCACTTGCTCAAGCCTGCTAAGATCTTTACCAAAATTATGACACTGAGATTGCAGACGTTGACGGGCAAATTAGTGCATACTGATCAGTAAGGCTTCATTCAAGAACAGCAGGCGGGTGACAATACTCAAAAGGCTCTACATCGTTTAGTTATAGGAGACAAGGGGTCTAAACAGTCTACCCTGGTCACCCTGGATGCTGAAAAAGCATTTGACAGGGTTGACTGGGACTTTATGGTGGACACATTGAGCATAATAGAGTTGGGAGATTACTTTATTGTCTGGCTTCTTGCGGGGTACTGCAACTCTAGCGCCAGGATAAGAATTATTGGGCTCCACTCACAATCGATTAACATCTCTAGAGACACGAGACGGGGTGCCCACTATCCCTCTACCGCTATTCCCTAACTTTGGAGCCCTTTGCTGAGTGTATTTGAGCCAAGCCCCATTACAATCCATCAATTGTGTGTCTTTTGCTTTCTCGCCCTAAGTGCACCAGGTATGCCCAGACGTGGGTCCTGGGCTCACTGTGCCACTAAAATCAAGCTATCCTGGCTAATGAGGGGTGAAACCCCGAAACCGGTCCTAGGATGCTTGTTTCCGGTCCAGGGAGGACCTGGCTTGGCAGTTCGGGCTGGACTGTTCTCATGAGGCACAGGGTCAAGACTGATTTGCATATGGCCAGGTCTAAACTGGGGTGGCATGGTGAGCAAAAGAATGATGGATTTAACCCAGATCCCTTGACTGGGGGTGAATGTTTTGATTTGTCCTGCATTCCGTCCATCAATTGTGTGTCTTTTGCTTTCAAGCCCCATTACAAGGGCATCAAAATTGAACCCAGGAAATAAAAATGACCCTGTTTGCAGATGGTATGCTTCTTTCGATTACAAACCCCCAAGGCTCGTTTTCTGCGGTATTCGAGGAGCTGACCGCATACCATATTTCGAATGAAAAAATCCCGAACATCTCCACTACTAAAACTGTAGTTGAACAACTGCGGAGGTTAACCTCGCTGCGATGGGAGGTTGGCCACATCACCTTCCTTGGCCTGGCTTTGATTTGTTTTGTGTCCAAAACCAAGGAAAATAATCTACAATGACTCAAAAGATGGGTTAAGGTCAGACTTAACAGCTGGAAATATAAGACGCTTTCAGTACTAGACCGAATAGAAGCCTACAAAATGTCAATTTTTCTCAAGATTTTATATATCTTCCAGGCACCGACACTCCACATATCCAGGGACTACATGAATGACCTCTGGTCAATGTTCTATTCCTATATTTGGATAGGCAAAAGAGAACGGCTCACCAGAAGACAAGTGTTCACTGTGTCCACGCCAAGGGGGATTGGGAGTCCCTGCCCTAGCCCACTACTATGAGGCAGCTCACCTCCCAATTTTGATTCACTAGACACGTAGGGAGACTGAGAAGAGATGATGCATGATTGATCACACAATGGTGGCAGGACCACTCTGGGAGGTATCCTGGCAACCCAAGGCGCAGTGGAACAAAACACTTTACATATCCCCAGTCACATGGGCCACGCTGGCTGTATGAAAAAAATACAAGCTCACTTTGTTCCCATCCCCTGCCACTCCCTGTGGGGAACTCAAGAGTTCATTCCAGGGTTGTCTAGGACTGCTTATCCGGAATGGCTGGAGGGTGGGTGCAAAAACCTTAGGGATATGTTTGATCATGATGACATTCAAGCAACTTAAAGGTGAATATGCCCTTCCCGAGACAGAGCGCTTTAGTTATATGCAACTGTGCCACTGGCTGCTCAATCCGAAAATTAAGCAGGGAGCGGCTAGAGCCCTCACCCCGTTCAAAAAATATCTCTTACACTGCACAGGGGACAAATATGTCACCTCAAAAATCTATACTATCTTAAATAATAGACGGGGGACTGCAAATTTACATTCCAAAGTTTCTGGGAAAGTTTCAGCACTCCGTCCATCATCTCCTTGTGTTTGCTTTGTTCGCCCTAAGTTGGCAGGGTATGCCCAGACGTGGGTCCCTTGCTCACTTTGCCACTGGATTCAAGCTAGCCTGGCTGATGAGGGCTGTTAGCCCGAAACCGGTCCCAGGATGCTTGATTCCGGTCCAGGGAAGACATGGCTTGGCAGTTCGGTCTGGACTGTTCCCATGAGGCACAGGGTCAAGACTGATTTGCAGATAGCTATGTCTGAACTGGGGTGGCAAGTGAGCTAAAGAATGATGATGGATTCAACCCAGATCTGTGACTGGGGGTGAGTGTTTGAAAAGTTTCACACAGGGAGAGATAATTGAACAGGCCAATAGGGACTGTAGTGGATCCTGGGTATCGAAACATTCTCCAAAGCTGCAAGAGGCGAAGAAACAGAATTTACCAAACAATGGGGCCGCCTACTTTAATTGTTTAGCACCGACTATAATGAACTCACGTGCCCCGAGAGACTTCGAGCATTAAAGAGTCTAGATAGCTATAAACTAGACAACTAGTAATCAACAATTTGTCAGCTATCAAATGATGTATAGAGCCCCTGATAGGTATAAATCTCAGAAATGGATGTGGGACAACTAAAGCTCTACTGAGATCAATATCAAGGGCAGCAGGTATGGGAGGGGGTTGGGGACTAAAAAGAGTTCCCTAAAAAACTGTCTTTGACTATACAGCTTGCATTGATGATTATAAATGCCAATAAAAATGTATTTGACTTTCCAGCAACGGGAGGTTGGTCAGGTGATGTGAACTATCTTGTGGACGATCGGCTCTTTGTGGAGGTTTTCTGTTGCTAAGAAAAGCAAGACGGTGCAAAAGAGGACTCTGTCAAATAGATAGTCCTCTGTAGGAAAATCTCTATGCACTGGCCAAGATGCAGCCCCCTAAAGGGCTGTAGGCTCATGCCACAAGACCGCTACAATGACTCTGCACAAGGGGTGCCCATTCTGGACATCTGTCTGGCTGAAATGCGGGCTTCAGTGCATATTTTCACAAAACACTCATGACCAGAGGTCTTGGTCACTTTGCCTGCTCGGTCTGGCAGTACTTTTTGGCCTGGTTCCTCTCCACGTACCCTTCACCTTTGTGAGGTACTTCTGATGGTGAGGAACCTGTGGTTAGAAATATCTATCAGAAGAGCAAGTTAGAAACTCAACACACTGTCTCAGAAATGTTGTCTACTCATCTTGTCTTGAGGGTGCAGAAAGAGAGTTACATGAAAATATCAGTGCACAGAGGTGACACTTATATGTGGCTCTGCTCCATCACTTCCGGGTCAGTACTGAGTCATTGTGGAGCTGCACAGCACCACCTACGAGTGCACAGGAGTATTGCTGAATAATTCTCTGGATCCAGTCTGGCACCTGGGGATAATTCTAAAGTTGAGGAATCTGTGGTCATGTGGAGTGTCTACCACAAGGAGCATTAGCAAAGGTAAGTAACTTCTTCATCTGAACACATGCCTCCTGAAAGGCTAAGCTTTTATAGACATGCCATTGAAGAGTTGAATGTTTTTGCGGATTTCCGAAGGTTATGCATAAGGTTCCTTTACAGAGGCAGTAGATGACATTATCTGTCTTTTAGATCCCCTCTCAGCTTTCTTTGTCTTTGTTACTGAACTTCAAGTTGTAGTGAGTAAAGGAAGGGGTACAGATCATACCTGTTAGTGGTTTTTAGTGACTCGCTTCTTTTTTCTCAGGAAGTTGGGTGCACCTTAACTTTTTGAGATTCTTGTAGTTTGACAGTTCCTGGAAAGTTCAGATTTCCATTTGCACATTGCATTGTGGTATGATATGACCTAAACTTGACTTTGGCTTAATTTATGGTTACCCCATTAGAGCCTCTGCACAGTTGTGATGTGAAGTTATTGGCTCTGAAGACTGCTTTTCTGGAGACAAAAAATGAATCCAAAAAGGTGACGTGTATGGTGTTGGCAGATCTACCATGCTCACTTTCCTCTAGAGACAGAGTAACTTTGAGGTGAAATAGTCTTTGTTGCAGACTTAACATTAGAATTTCACATGAATCAATCAGTCCAATTTCCACTTTATTTTCTCTTCTTCAACTATCTAAACTGAGAAGAGACCACATCTGATGAGTATAAAATGGGCATGCATCTACTCGTTGCTCATGGTATTACTTCCAATGGTGTAAATGTTCTGAGACAGACTTTGCCTTAGGTTACTGGCTAAGAAGCGACCAGTAAGGCTCCTTCTCTAGGAATTATTGCACATTCGATCAGTGGCCTATCTGCCACTGCTGTTTCTTGAGAGGAGATATGTATTAGAAGAAAGTTACATACTTTGTTCCATCTATATATTCTTTATTTCCCAAACCTTTCTTCTTTCATGGATCTCAAATCTTCTGATGCCCGTATTAAAAAATTAAGGGAAACTGAGAGACTTAGACAGGGCGGTAGTATTTACGCAACACCATAATGACACCATGTGACATAACTAGCAGCATCCAGGTTGTGGCAGTGTGTATTATTGTTTTCCAGGGTTCCATCTAGCTTGGTTGTTTCAAGGATAAAGTATTTGAAGACAGAACACAGAACCAGCCTTTTAGTTTACTGGGAAGGCAGATTCAAAACTTCTGTTTAGCATCTCTAAAACATTTGACCAAATATGTGCAATAATGTCCTGCCTCTTTCAGTAGCTTCTTTAGGTGCAGGTAGATTCCTGTAGATAGTAACTTAATTGTTCATTTCCGAATGAATATCATCATTACACAATGTTGCAGTAATGGCTCTAGTTAGTACAACCATTTCTCCTCTAAATTGTTTTAGTGACATTCTATAGTAGGTAGCTAGGCCTTAATATTGGTGATATTTAAAGAGGCTTCTTTGTCAACAAAGGGCTCTGTTATCCTAATTGCCAAGCAACTTACATTTCCAGTCTCAACTGAGCTGACTCATTATGAGAAGATTCTTATGCCCCCTAGTGGCTACCCTCTGTGGTTTGAGTCAGCGGGTTCACGTGTAGATTGTATAAGTGGGTGCTCTAAGGGCCAATAGCCTGATTTAGAGAGGAACCTCAATAAAGAATCCGCTGTAAGGGTGGATTTTCTGCATTCCCATCCCGCTGCATATCCTCCCAGTATTGTTTGGTGGATGACGAATGTCTCGTCATTGGAAACTCGACCAGCTCCTCTGTCTTCTGGACCAATGTGCAGATGAACCTCTGCCAGAAATGGTGGGAATTCATCCTCCTGATTAGAGTGGCTGTGCCCTCACCTTGTCTGGAGTTATCTCCTTGTCCAGAAATGTGACAAACGTAAGCAAGTCAAGTAGAGGGTTTCAAATAAAGTAGAAAACTACACCAGCATTTTAGCTCAATTTGATATGTAGGAACTGATGATGTACCCTGACTTTGAGAGAAGATTTACTCTGCTCACATTTGGTGGTAGAAATTAAATTATAGGTTTTAGTGGATTTTCCAACAATGATCCTCTACAAAGCAGCTCCCTACAGGCCGATAACAGCTATTTTGGTGGAAAAACCTGTGGTGTCCTAGCTGAGAACTCTCAGTATGATGGCTTGAAAGAGGCAAGATACTCACCACAATGGAGGATGAACATTTCCACCATCAAAATTGATTCATCCTTTTTTGGTGCCGGGCATGTAAAGGAAATACAGGGTTTTCCACTGAACTTCTATTAGCCAATAGAGTGCCTTCTGCCAATCCATTCAGAAGAATGCACAGTTTTTACTTTTCGTATTTTACACCAGAGTATTCAGTACTATGTCATCCTGGTGAAATGACAATTTATCTATTTTCTTGTCATGCTACAAAGAACATATTTTGACTAATTACCATCACTTCTTGGGCAGAAAGAATTGAGTTTGGTTATTATGGTACGCAGCGATGGTGGCTCGCCTGTGTACTTTATTAGTATCTTTTACAGAACTGTACCATTTAAAAAGGGCACATGGTTTTGACTTACTTCGTCCAATTTATATACTTATGTATTCATTACTTTTACATTAATTTTCATTGAACTACTTTCCAATTGCTTTTAAATTATTTGAATAGAGGATTAACTTTTTTTCGCTCACTGCTTTTGGGAACCTACTGTTTCCTTCCTCAGGACCTAGTGTTTATCTTACAATATATGAACAAAGGTAACATAAACAATATTTTGCAAATTATCATTAACAATAGTTTACTAATTATCACTTACCAATGTCTTTTGACGAAGCATTATTCTGACCTTCTCAACAAATAAGAAAATGGTTTTATTTTATCAGACCCCAGTTAAGCTGGGATCAAGTACCTTCTTTATATTGAGACTTATCTCCTGTTTATTCCTTGTAGGTTTCACCAGATGGTCAAGAACAACTTGCATGTTGTGATACTGCTCGATTCCACTGGAGGGACGGCATTGTCTGTGCCCATGATTGGCTTGCTGAAGCTGGCCAGCAGCGTGGATGTGTATCACTCCTGGAGCGAGGAGACTCTCATGGAGGTCGCGTCCCACCAGCTGAGGATGGCCATCAGCTGTACTAATCATCAAGGCCCAAGTGAGTTCAGGATTCAAGTCTTTCAAGAACCTCATAGTGTGAGGTCCATGCCAAGGCTTCAGTGATTTGACGCTTGGTGTTTCATGCTGGTCTGTTGCACTCTCCAGCATTAGTATCACTTTCTATTGATGTATTCTCTAATGACTGCTACCTGTGCCCTTAGTGCTTCCTTCATCTGCCAGTCATTGATTTCTGCCAATTCAAAAGCTTTGACTAGGACTAGTTTGGCCCAACACATATTTGTGGTGCCAGGGACAAGTTTTTAATTGAGCCAAGCCACGTTAGGGATCAGCTTTTTCTCTGGTCAGCCACACCAATGCAGCCATGATTTTCATCTGAACGTAAATAGTGGCCTCAAATTGGATAACAAAATTATCAAAACAGGTTCGGAAAAAGAGATATTTATTTGCAGCAAATGGTGGCACTGACAATAGGTTAATTGATAGGTCAAATATTCCAGTGCTGTATAAATTAAAAGTGATTCACACGGAATCACCACCATTGGATGATCTTTCCTAAGGATTCCGGGGGTAAGGAATTTCATAGTAATTTTTATCACAAGTTTATGATGTGAACAGTTTGTGCCCCATGCATCTTAGCGTTTCTCTCCGTTGTTATGCAGATGATTCCCAGTTCTTCATCCTCCTCTTCTCTTTCACCTATCCTAGATGACACTAATTCCTCATGTGTATCGGCAATACACTAATTGATGTCCTCTCATACCCTACACTGTAACACATATCCAACAAATTTCCTTTTTTTCTGCATCCTCCCTTCGCCTTTTTCGCCTTTTTTGATCTTTTCCCAATTCCCATCTTTTTCTCAGTCTCTCTGCTCAAAATCTTGGTTTTCTCTCCTCCCGACATATTTCCAGTGTTTCTTACTCTTGTTTGTTTCAATTTTACAATGTAAGCACTATTCACCCCTTCCTGGCATTCCAGGTCACTAAAGCTCTCTTTTTCACCCTTGTTCTATCCTGTCTTGACCAGGGTTCATCCCCGGTCAGTTCTTTCCCTCCTGCCTACACGTGTTCCTTTACAATCTGTCCACCATTGTCTGATTTTTAATTGTCGTCCTCCCTGTGCTTAACTTTGTCCCCACCTCAACTGTTGGCTCCCTTTCTCCCCCTGTCCTTAATTCTGCTTCTTGTCTTTACATGTGTTCGCATTGTCCCCTTACCCCATACCTAACAACCTTGTTACCACTCTATATTCCTTCTCACCTTCTGTGATTCACCTCACAGTTTCGTTTGGTCTCCATGCATCCGCTGTGTGCCTTTTCTTGATTGAGATCTTTTTCCTTTTGTGCTCCTAAGCGGTGGAACTTCCCTCTTTTTTTCTGTACCACCCCCCACCTCCTTGCGTCTTTTGAGGTTCTCTTTGAAATCCCTTCTCCTTCATGGGGCATTTTTCTAGTTTTGTCAAGGCTGAATCACCTCTCTGTGTACCTTTATTGTGCTGGTATTTAATGTGCCACAGTTGATGCTTGCTCAGATATTTTCTGTACATGCTTAGGGATAATGGGTCTCATTCACAAAGCCATTTGTATTACCACAATATTACTTCATGTGCTCATAAATACCTATGTGATTTGGCTATAAAATGTCAAACTCCCTATTATTAAATGTGCAAAGAGCATACAGGCATTTCTGTTTATTCTAATTGTATTTGAATACTCCCTAAATATTCCCATTTGAGTCCCACTGTTGATGTTTTGGGCCAATTCATCAAAGTCATTTAATAGTACGTACAGGGGTACTACTTCACATGCTCATAGATGCCATTGTGAATCAGCCTCGACCTCAAATACATTATTTGAATCATTGGGGCTTTGATACAATGGCCCCTTTACACAAAGGTAAATTTACATGTGACTAAATCTACATGTGTAAATTTACTCTGACACTTTGTAGTGAATGTATTACTTCTGGCTATTCACCATTTCCTAGTGTAAATGTATTGCAAAGTGTAGACTTACAGGTCTCCACCCCCTGAAACAGGTGGTAGAGGTATCCCTATGGCAAAGTATAGGAAACATTTAGAAAGTGTATTAAACTTTATAAAAAACTAGAAAAAAATATGTGCATGTTAAATATTAATGTAAATTAATTTTATATATTTATTTTAAATGTAGACCCAAAAAACTGCTACTTCACCATTACCTTAATTTATAATTAAGTATTTGACTTAAATGTATCAAATTAAAATTATTTTTTAAAGATTTATTTAAAAAACCTCACCTGAAGTAAAATGTTTACAGTTATTTATTGTTTTCGAAATTACAAAAAGTCAGATATAGAATCAATTCAAATGAATGTAATTAATGTATTTAAAAATGATAGTTATATTTATTTATAAATGATTTTATTAAATTTTTTATAAAATCATATTTAACAAAGTAATTAATATCAACATTATTTCCAATGGGGTTCTATTGCAAGTCCCTGCCTCTGTTATTTTCTATTGGCGGGTGTTGCAGTACCTGTGGCTTGCCATGTGTAGTGCTGGACTTACTCCAGGTTTGAGCTGGAGCACATTTTCTGTTTTGAGGCCTTTTTGACTGTAATAACTTTAGAAGTGTTGTTTGTAAATACCAGTGGGTGGTTGTCTGCTCCTCTCTAAACTCCTCCTTGGCCCTCTCTAAACCCCTACTTTCTCCCCTAAACCCTTGCAATTTAGTAGTAAATATTCCGATTTTCCAGCCACTTCCCTTGTGCTTCCCACATTTACTCCTAAGTAGTAAACTTATATATGGGAGGATCTCCCAATAGAAAAGATAGGAGAGGTGGAGATTTCCACTCATAGGTTTGTGAATTGCATTTTGTTGTAAGTAAGCAGTACTACTGTAGTACTACATGTACTTTATGTACTACACAATGCAGCTTGTGAATCAGGCCCTATATTCCTTGTTGCTCCTTTACTAGCCAGAAGCTAACCTCTGGCATTCTAAGTGGATCAGTGCTGAGCTGCAAGTGGCTCCTCCACAGTCCATTTGAGCCGCAATCTTTCCTTATCGGCTCTGAGCCTTGTCGCTCTAGGCCAGGGCTGTTTCAAAGAGCGCCAGTTCTTGTTAAAGAGGCCGACCTCCACCTCTGTGTGCGCATAGTAAGACACTGTCAGGTACTGTGTTGGCTCCGGAGAAGGGTGATAATAATTGTAGGGTCTTAGTGCTGTGATAGCATTATCGTGTCCAGTTAGAGTAAAAGTCTCATTTTTTGTTAGAGAGGTGGACTGCCAGGTTGGTGGAGGACGACCTGCTGCCGTATGAGATCCACATCTGCCATGGATCTCTCTCCTTGTATGTGGGGGTAATTTGTAGTATTTCCTGTTTGCGACGCCAGGCATTTACTTTACATAACCAGGTCCTTTTGACACACATTGACTGATGGACCTCTGGTGCACAAGCCAGCAGGCAAAACCTACAGATGGAGTAAGCAGCTGCGGCTCTGCTGCTGCTGCTGAGGCTCTGCTGCTGTAACTTGTCGCTTCTCCCACCTCTAAATGAGGCAGGGGAACTTTGAGTTTAGTGGGGTGGTAGTCCCACTGATATAATGCAGGGCTCCCGGTCCACCTCTTTGGTCACCAGGGCAGTGCCAGGGGCACCAAAGGGTAGACCAGGAGTAGCAGTTTCACTGGGTCCTCCTAGAAGTGCAGACTGAGGTACGCATGTGTCATCCCCTTTCTCTTAAGCAGTTTTGGTAGAGAGGAATGACTGACCCCTCTTTTGTCAAGTTCCAGTGAGTGTCACACTGTCCAGACTTTCTTGGCAGCGGTGAGGATCATGGGGGTTACACACACTTTGGGGCCAATTCTGATGCGGGTTGGAAAAGCTTCCCGACCGAATCGGTTGGGAAATGGTGTCCGACCCACTCGGATCGAGAAAGTCCGACCGGCGGAGTAGGATGCATCCGGATGCTTCCAGATACGATTTGGTTGAACTCCCATTGACTTCAATGGGAACATTTGTTCCTAACCGCATCAGAATTGGGCCCTCGGTCGGGAAGACACGTTCCCGATCCGATTTGGAAGGAGCAAATGCCGTTAGGAGGCCTTCCTAACCGCATCAGAATCAGGCCCTCGGTCGGGAAGCTTTTCCAACCCGCATCAGAATCGAGCCCTAAATGTAAGTTGTTTAATGGCATCAGTTCTACCACCATGTAGTAAAAGAGAGATTTCAGAGCCTTACCAGTCAAACTTGACTCCTTTTCTACAACCCTCTGATTCCTGGGAAGCACTGCTGAACAAGGTGCTGCTAACATCCCATCACATCGATGATGTAGGCAGGATGCTGCATTGGACGTATAACCTCATGTCTTCTGGATGCTTGTTTTTAGGATCTGCACTGATGATGGAAGTTCAGAGCCTTCTGCCATGCATCTGTCGACTGCTCACCCAAATCCACCTGTTGGCTGTGAACTACGCAGGGCACCTGAGCCCACGCCTGCCTCTCATCACACCCAAGACCTTCCTGGATTTTATTGACATCTTCCTTATTCTGATGACCCAATTACAGGAGGCGAATAGAACTCATCTTAACAGGTATGGAGGTACAGAGTGAGGACCGTGTACATCTCAAAGGTCATGTAGTCCTCATGAACTCTGATAATAATTACTGTTGCTAAAGTGTGTGCTCTTTACTGGGCAGCTGCCAGAGCAGAAGGAGAGATCATGTTAAGGCCATGTTGCAGTGCAGTGCTCTTGTGCAGGGCAGGCGTCTGATGCTGTGTACATGCCGCAACCCATGAATTATGGTTGTGCAATCTGTAAGCCCCTAATTCTAATTAATCAGTGTGGTGGCTGGGAGTGTTCATAATTGAGGCATCCAGTTAAGGGCCTAGACAGCTCAGTGAGATGCAGAGATGCAACCACGTCCACAGATGGGAAGTATCACTCGTAGTGGGCTGACAGACAAATACTGGAATAGAAGATGCAGGGCCGATTAGACATGTGGAAAGGGGCAGCGATATGTGAGGCCACTGAGCAAATATAATGCTGAGGTGGTGAGCTGGCCTAGAGCCGAGTCGAGGTGATGGCCTAACCCTAAAATTCAAAGTACAAGCCATTGAAAGACCTATTTTGTAAGTCACGCAACAGATGACATGTAGAAATATAACAAGAGGATTTCAATTGACAAATAACTCATTGTTTTTAACCCTGTGTTACCTTTTGACCAAGAACCACCGGCAACATATACTCTCTCATTGAAGTGGCAGAAACCATATCCAGTGGCTACCCTCCAGAATGAGCACTCCTAGGGATTTTATCCCAGGCATGTTACAGAGGGTGGTGTATTGTATTGCTTCGCCCTCCCAAATAATAGAAAATACCGCCCTCCCACACAGAGGCACAAACATGAAGAAGCAATAAAAAAAACACGTGGAAAGGGATTTCACTCATAAAATGAGGCCCATCAAAAGACTGTTTTCAGAATAAAGCATGGGGTTTTATTTGTGCAACACTCTCTAACAAAAGGCTTTCCCAGATGTCAAATGAAAACAACATATAAATGTATATATGTAGAGATATATATGTGCCAGCAATAATAACACACTTATAAGTAGGCAAATGCAACAGTTAAATGCATGGAATAAAATACATGGAATAAAATACAAGCAGATAATATTGATAATAATACTGTACGTCCCCTGCAAGAACTCAGAAAGATATATATACTAAATACATCAGATGATTATAACCACTGGAGACTTGAATGTGCACACAGACCTACTCACGCATCACAATGTCAGTAATCAAAAGAAAACACCTCAACAATCGCTTTCTCTCTGCATTCTTGCCAACTCGGATGGAGGAACCCTTGACAACCAGACAGAAGCTTCGATCGGGACCCTAAAACAAGTTCCCTGTGGCAACACGTCTGTTCCACAGTGAGGTCCCATCTGGGCGCCAAGATTTCCCGCCTTTAATACCTTTTACTCAACCTGAGGAGAAGGTTCTGGAAACCTCCCTCCCTTTCTTCTGTTACAAAAAACAGAGCTGACTGTACTGATCTGTGTCAGGGTCAAGACAGAAGCTGGCCTGGCCCCTGTATTTGGACTCTGAGACAGAGCTGTATATTCCACACATTCCTCTGGCAACAACAATCTCTGCTCTGAAAGGTACCAAGCACGCATCTCACACATTATCTCAGTGAAGCTTAAGAAAGTCTCCAAAAGTACAGAAAACAACCTTGAATGTGAATAACCTAAACAACTTGAGTAATCTGGGGGCCTGCCTGTGCACGCAAAAAGCTCAAGCAAGACAGAGACAGAATTCAAGATGGCATGAGGGCATGTCAGGGCAATAGTAAGAACTTCATAATACTTCCCAATGTACAACACAATGCACATTTGTGCACCACTGCCTATAGCACAACACACTTCATCTCCCAATGTACAACATAATGCACATTTGAGCACCACTGCATATAACACTGCACTCCGAGACCGAGAAGTACATTTCACACCTATCTCTCTCTCATGCTTTCAAATGCACATCCCACACGTTCTGTTCCTGGCAAGGCTGTTCTACTCTGTGAAAGCAGTCCCCCTCTGCAGCTAAAAGGAGACACAAAAGAAATTTTCAAGGAAAAATGCACATGCAGGAAAAATGATGTTGTACATTCAAGCTAGGGTAAAGTAAAATACCAAAATTTAATTAAAACAATGGTAGTCAAAGGCCATCACGTGGTCCCAATACATGGGAGTGCCTCTGGCACTACAGGTGGTGATCTTCAACACAGTGTGCAACTATGTAAATACCATGTGGGATAACTGAGGGTTGGGGTCATTACAAATTCCCTGTATTGTACGACTCCCCCAAACCAATGGCCTGAGGTACTGGTTGCCAAAACACTGAAAAGAATGATGGAAGCTTTAGAGCAGCCCTGGAGGAAGAAGCAGGACACCGTCCTGCAATGTTTGCTTTTCATCAATGAGCATGCGCTATAAAAGGGAGTGTTTTTGAGAACATTTAAAGTTCTCCAGTATTGGGGTATCTTTCATAGATTCACATGCCTGAATCATTCCCCGTCGTCGGAGTGGGAGTCCCACGGTACATAAAAAAGCAATAATTATGCACATAATAACCATAGTAAGTAGTACCTAGAACCAGGAAGTGAAGTAGATAGAAACTACAGGGGAAGAAAAACTTCCACATTTATGACCTATCCAGGTCATTATAAATAGTCCAAACTGCAGCCAATCAGGCGACAGCATCCTCTAGAATGCTCTCCCCAGAGGCTGAGGCTCTCAGATTTTCTACCGCACGTCGTGTGAAGGGAGTCTCCCTGAGCTCTGCTCAGTATTTTCCTATTCTTCACAATTTAATTCATTACAGAATGTCTTCTAAGAGATCTCTCTTTCGACCTTGTGAATCTTGTGGGAAGCTGCGACTGTTCTCAGAAGATCCCCACAAGAAATGCATTTATTGCCTGTATCCTGATCACCAGGTGAGAGACTGTAAGATCTGTAGGACCTTCCCTCAAAAACTCTCAGAGACAGAGAGGGACGTCTACTTCTGTGGCTGCAGAAGATTAAGGATCAGGATAACCCTTTATCTGAGGTGGGGAGTATTGCCTCAGGCTCTACAGTGTCCTCTAGGAAGAGGGTTGCTGAGGAACTTTTATCGTCTTCTGGGGCTAAGGTGTCGAGAAAACAGCAGTCCTCTAAGGGTGCTGAAGTGCCTTCCTCCTCAAAAAGGCTCCTCCACCTTCAAAGAGTAAACCTCTTCATAATACCCCCCGAGACAAACTCCGAAGTCTCTGGCTTCAAAAAGAATGTCTGAGAAGAGTTTACCTCAGAATAAGGCACCGTCGTCGACGACATCGACGACGACTTCGTCGACGATATTTACCGTCGGGCGCTACGACGACGTCAACTGCCACCGTCTCGTCGCCGAGACCTCAGATGATCATGTCGTCGGCGTCATCACCGTCGACGCTGGTCTCTGTCTCCGTAAGGCCAATTTCGTCGACGACGGAAATTAGATCTACCGTCGACGCCCGTCGACGAAGATTAGAAAACTCCCGTCGACGACCACCTCGTCGACGACCGCCTCGTCGACGAAGACTGCCTCGTCGACGAAGACTGCCTCGTCGACGAAGACTGCCTCGACGACGAAGACTGCCTCGTCGACGAAGACTGCCTCGTCGACGAAGACTGCCTCGTCGTCGACAAATGCTTCATTGCCGGTGGTTTCATGCACACCGGCTCCGTCAACGACGACTCCGTCGACGACTCCCTCGTCGACGCTTCAATTATCTGCCTGTACAGAATTACAGGTCTGGTCAGCTGCTGCGGCAACGGCGCCATCTACACCGTCTACGATACAGGTGCAATTACCACCACTAACGTCAACATCATCTTTGTTGCATAGACGGGGCTCTTCGTTGGAGATCCTTTCTCCACTACATATTTCCCCTACTAAAATACCTCTAGAATTACCTCAACAATTATTAGATTATGGAGAGGATGAGGATGAATCTGAAGAGGTTATATCTGAATGCAGGGTTTTTAATAAATCAGGGAGAATGGCGCACGGACAAATACGCGTGGTGTGAATATGCTACAATGTGTACGGTGCTGCCAGGTCGGGGAACTACCCTATAACCCCCGTTGGTGTATGAGTCAAATAACCCACACTGGAATTTGAGAAAACAGTCCCGGGCACACGTATTGAGGATATAAATGGAACAAGGAGTCTCTTTAAAGATCAAATTGCTTGGGTCGACACCAGAGTAATTGTTAAAAGATTTTTAATAAGGCAACATCAAAGAGAGCAACCAGCCGACACGTAGTTTCAGTCATACGGGAAAGATCCCGTGACTCTTCAGGGCTGGGGAGGATACAAAACATGAGGTGAGGGAATTGAAGTGCCACAATGTTGCTATATCTAAAAGGGAACACTAAAGGGAGAGGGATGACCCTAAGTGTGTGTGAACCCTACGTACCACAGTGCGAGGGTGACAAGAACAGTGACATGAGTGTATGTGCCGCTTTCATGATATAAAATCATGACAAAATCGCGGAAAAAACAGGGTACACAATTTGAGTGACTCAATATAAAGGTGTCTGCTATCGTGCGGAAAGGTTGCGTGGTGGGTGTGAAGTGTAGGGGGAAAAAGAAAAGGAGAGAACCAACACACAGCAGAATAAAAAGTACAGAACACACTGAAGCATACAAAACATAATAAATAATAATTAATAATAATAACATGGGGAAGAGCTGGGCGTAAGCCGGGTGAAATGAGAATAGACACTGGAAATGACAAAAACATCAAAAATGAAAAAAGGAAATATCAGGAGACAAAGGTTATCAGTAGTGGATGAGACAAAAAGAATGCCAAATTGTAGGATCAGAACGAAAGGGGTAGGTACAAAACAGAACTATGGATAGAAAAAAATAAAATTTATAGCACACATCATGAATACCTGTATTGACAGTGACGAGTAAATGCCAGAATGGCTGGGTAAAAGGAATATGGTTCCTAAAGGGAGGAGAGAACAGCGTAAGCACGAAAGTGCGTGAGATAATATGAAAGCTATGTAGAAAAGAAGTACACATGGGAGGCAGAGTCAAAAACTCAAGAAAAACTCACCACAAGGCCAGTAAAAAATGAAATGCCTAGTCGGGGGATCTAGGAGGACAAGTCTGGCCCTGTGTAGAGACGTGACCTGGAGGTCAAACAGCCTGTGGAGGCGAGCAAGGGCGGGTGCGCCTGGACGTAAGGGAAAATAGATGGCTGTGAGTAGAAGGAAAGCAGGAATAATGAAGCGCAAGGGTAAGGAGGGGAAGGCTGGAGTAAAAGGACTAGACCTTACCCTGAATAACAGAACCAGGTGACCATCCAGTGTCCGTATCGAGGGAGAGTAAAGGCAGGAAAGCCGTGAGATGGCAGGATAAAATTAAAACTGGAAACAAAAAGTGCAAGTTAGGGAGATGGAAAGGAAGCCAGAGAAATGCAAGAGAAAGGGCATGATGTGAAGGGGTCTTACCCTGGGTAAATCACGATGGAAGGAGTCCTGGTGATAGCAGCAAGGTGGCGGGTGCGCCGGACTGTAAGGCGGGGAGGGGAGGGAAAGAAAAGCAGTCAGTGTGTGCAGGACTCAAGCACAGCGGCTTGAGAGAATAAAAAGGACAATGACAATGTAAGAGGATAGCAGTGGCTGAGTACAGCTTACCAGATATCAGCGTGGTGTATGCCGAAGGAGACTGGTCTCGTCTGTGTAACCGGATGCGGAAGTAGACGGGAGCCAGGACGGCCAAGAAGTAACGGCGCGCCAGGCAAAACTAGAGCGCGCACCGGCCTCTGCAAACAGGACGGAAATGGCTGCCGGAGGAGGATGGCACGTAATGAAGGGATGGCGCATGCGTGAATGCACACAAGAAAACTAGACCGCGAGTAAAGCGGTACAAAGGTGGCTGATAAAGGACACGCATGCGCGAATGAAAATGGAAGAACATGGAGAGGCAATCTCATTGAAAATAATGTTGTCAGAGAGGGTGGATCGAAAAAGGAGCGTCACTAGCTAGGGACGGGAAGAGTGTAAGAGGAAGGGAGAAAGCAGAAAAAAGGGATAGGAATGGGATGAGAGGGACTGGGTGGGATCAGATATGAAGTCGAGAGATGCAAAAGCTCAGGGTAGAGTGAGACAGAAGAATGAAAAAAATGAAAAAAATGAAAAAGGGGGATGCCTAAGGACACAGCCCAGTGCCCGATAAACAAAATAGGTCGAGAAGGGAAGGAAACAAATGGGAATAAGGTGGATGAAAACCATCACTGACCCATATGAGATTGTATTGTCACATGGGAAAGGGGTTTACATAACAACTCCCTCGTCGACGCTTCAATTATCTGCCTGTACAGAATTACAGGTCTGGTCAGCTGCTGCGGCAACGGCGCCATCTACACCGTCTACGATACAGGTGCAATTACCACCACTAACGTCAACATCATCTTTGTTGCATAGACGGGGCTCTTCGTTGGAGATCCTTTCTCCACTACATATTTCCCCTACTAAAATACCTCTAGAATTACCTCAACAATTATTAGATTATGGAGAGGATGAGGATGAATCTGAAGAGGATGACAGATTTCGCACTGCCAGGAGCCCATCAGAATTGTTCATAAAGTATCAAGAGGATGATCAAGATGATGAGCCTTCCCCAGAGGCTGTTGCTCCAGCTCAAGATCCGATTCCATCGGCACAAATGCCTTTGGCTCTATTAAATAATCTTCAATTCATGCTGGATGATTATTATCGCCGTTTTCCTCCATCTGAATCGGCTTCATCTATTCCACCGACACCTGTACCTCAAACTTCTTTTTCTGCGTTGAGGTCACCCAGACCACCGTCTCCGGTACTGTCTCATCATTCCGATGATGCTCACATCTCTGACAACGATAGAGAGGAAGGAGAGTTGGACAACAGATCGCTTCTTACGGAGTGGGATGATTAACAGTTACAAACTCCATCTCCCTCAACTCCAGCTCCCATCGATTCTCCTCCGGTTGACATCGGAGGCTTTCATCTTCTGATGGAAAGGGCAACTCAAAGGTTTCTCCTACCTATGGAAACCAAAAAGGATGAGGGCTTCCTATACGATTTTAAAGATCAGACGAGAAGACAGGTACGGACCATCCCAATAATTGACTTCATCTGGCAAGAGGGATTGAAGGTCATGAAGGCTCCTGCATCAATTCCTGCGGTCCTACCTCGCCTCGACAAAAAATACAAGGCGCCAGATAACACCCCGGCATGCCTCATAGGTCAACCGAAAGCTGATTCTGTTATTGCCCAGGCGGCACAACGGCGAGCTAGGAACCCATCTTCTCCGATCACAGCTCCTCCAGATAGGGATGGCAGACGGTTAGACACCATTGGAAAAAAGGTGTCCACCATGGCAGCAACAACAGTCCGTGCTGCTAATTCACTGGCCATTCTAGGCCGATACGACAGACAGATGTGGTCGGACATCTCTCCTTACATCGACATGTTGCCAGAACCATCCAAATCGGAAGCTTTAAAGATATTGCAAGAAGGAGAACGTATCTCTGCAGAGATCATAGATTCGGCCGTGGATGTCGCATCCACAGGTTTTAGACAATTAGCAGGGGCCGCAGTACTACGACGACAAGGCTGGCTCAAATCGACATCTTTCCGTCAGGAGGTTCAGTCAAAGATAGTTGACATGCCGTTTGATGGTGAGTCTCTCTTTGGCCAGCATGTGGACGAGGCCCTTCAAGCCATTAAAAAAGATACCGAAACTGCAAGTTCTTTGGGTACCCTCCAATTTCGGAAGCCGCCCTTTCGTGGAGCTAGGGGCCGTGGCTCCTTTTCTAGTCGAGGAGGATATAACCAGCGAAGGTCATATCAGTCCTTCCAAAACAATCAACGTTACCAACCTCAACAATCTTATGGACAAAGAAATACCTCCTATTCACAGAATAAGAGAAGGCCTTCCTATCGCGGACGCGACAATTTTAAGAAACAGTGACAACCGCCACCTGCCACCTATTCTACCGTCTACCCTTTTAAAAGTTGGAGGGAGAATCTCCCAGTACTACTCGAACTGGTCCGATATAACATCAGACAAGTGGGTCCTGGACATTGTGGCCAGAGGCCATGTTCTAGAGTTCATAAAGATCCCTCCAAGCTCTCCTCCAAAAGGCCCACCGCCAGCTCATCTCAAAGAGCTTTTTCCCAAATAAATTTGATGCTAAAAAGGGAGCGATCGAGAGAGTTCCTCAATTGCAAAGAGGAACAGGGTTTTATTCAAGGTTCTTCCTGATAAAGAAGAAATCGGGAGAATGGCGCCCCATTCTGGATCTCCGTTCCCTCAACAAATATTTAAAAAGTTGTCCTTCCGGATGTTAACGCTTCAAGAAATACTTCATCTCCTGTCTGCGGGAGATCACATGGCTACTCTCGACCTTCAGGACGCATATTTCCATGTACCGATTCTTCCCAGACACAGGAAATATTTGCGGTTCAGAGTGGCTGGCAGGGACTTCCAGTACAAGGTCCTTCCTTTCGGACTACGTTCCGCACCCCGTGTATTTACCAAGGTTCTAGCACCGGTGAGCGCACACCTACGTCTGGAAGGGATCCAAATCTTTCCGTATTTAGACGACTGCCTTATCAAGGCGAGTTCTTTTATGGTCGCAGACGCCCACATTCGCAGATATTTGTCCCTCTTCCAATCTCTGGGACTTTCCATCAATCTCGACAAGTCTCATCTCGTTCCGTCGCAAAGACAAACGTTCTTGGGAGCCACGTTAGACACTCAACTGACACAAGCATTCATCTCAAAAGAAAGACAACAAAAGATTTGCAGCCTTGCACACCTATTGTGCTCAAAAAGGTACGCTTCAGTCCGACAGTTAAAATCATTTCTGGGGATGATTTCTTCATGCATTCCTTTACTTCCCAACTGTCGTCTCAAGATGAGACCACTACAAGAGGAGCTCAGCCATCAATGGTTGCAGGTTTCAGGTTCCTTCAACGACCTCATTCGCATCACCTCCCGGATGAGAGAAGCCTTACTTTGGTGGACTCACAGAAAGAACGTAAAGAAAGGGTGCGCTTTCCTAGTAGAAGCTCCAAGTTTCACCATCACTACGGATGCATCCCTCGAAGGGTGGGGAGCACACCTTCAAGGGCTCACGGTCAGCGGCAAGTGGAACATCCAGCAACGAATGTGGCATATCAACCTTCTAGAATTGCTGGCCATCTTCCTCGCTCTAAAATCCTTTCGCACCATCATTCTAGGGGCATCAGTATTAATTCGGACAGACAACACAACAAGTATGCACTACTTGAACAAACAAGGGGGAACAAGGTCTGCCCGACTCTCACAACAAGCACAACAAATTTGGGACTGGGCGATACGACACAGGATCAGCTTATCAGCGATACATGTTCCCGGAGTTTCCAATGTCTTGGCAGATTCCCTCAGCAGATCAACAGTATCCAATCACGAGTGGGAGTTACATCAACCAACGCTGGATCGAGTATTTCAGTGTGGAATCGTCCCGATCTAGACCTGTTTGCGACCAGTCGGAACCGCAAATGCCCATGCTTTGCAAGTTGGCTTCCCCACAAGGGGTCACGCGGGAATGCCTTTTCGATGAACTGGTCACAGATCTATGCCTACGCTTTTCCTCCGATACCGTTGGTTCCCAGGGTGCTCCGGAAGATGAAGAGGGAACCCTGTCGCCTAATCCTCATTGCTCCCAGGTGGCCTCGCCAGTTCTGGTTTACCGAACTCCTCCTTCTGTCGGAATGCGATCCCATTCAGTTTCAACCAATACCGAACCTTCTGTCCATCCAGAACGGTCAGATCTGTCATCCGGACCCTGCATCTCTGAGATTGGCGGCCTGGCGCCTGAGCACTTTGAATTCGCTCATTTAGATATTCCTGCGGACTGCAAGGAAGTCTTAACCAATGCTCGAGCACCGTCCACTATTAAGACGTACAGGCTTAAATGGAGGAGGTTTTGCTTGTGGTGTCAAACTGCCTCCATTCATCCGATCCATGCAAAACCGGAGCAGATCCTACCATTCTTTTTACACTTGGCAAGATCAGGCCTGTCCCATTCGACTCTGAAGGTATTTCTAGCGGCTATTTCAAGATATCGGCAAGATGGTTCCAACTCTCTTTATTCAGCTAGGATCATTCAGCAATTCTTCAAGGGATTGTTTAGGATGTTTCCTCCTATCCGCCGCCCATCTCCATCCTGGCATCTGAACGTGGTGCTTGCACAACTTATGCGACACCCCTTTGAACCTATTCATAAAGTGGATTTGAAGTTTCTCTCCTGGAAGGTGTCTTTACTGTTAGCATTAACATCGGCTAGGAGAGTCAGTGACATTCAAGCCTTCACTATTAATCCGCCTTTTCTTCAATTCACTTCAAACTCGGTAGTGCTACGTACTAATCCCAGTTTTATGCCTAAAGTACCTTCAGACTTCCATCTCAACGAACCAATAATTTTAAAGACTTTCTTCCCTAATCCTCAATCAACTGCAGAAAGGACTTTACATACGCTTGACATCAGAAGATGTCTCAAATTCTATTTACAAAGGACTGCTTCCATCCGTAAATCTGACCAGTTATTTGTGGCCTATGGGAAAATACGCCAGGGTCAACCAATATCCAAACAGACCATAGCTCGTTGGATTTCTGCTGCAATTTGTCTCTGCCATCAACAAGCAGGAAGACCATTACAAGCAAGGCCAAGAGCACACTCTACTAGAGCAATGTCTTCGTCTACTGCCTTGTTTGCTGGTGTGCCTCTCCATCAAATCTGCAGAGCTGCAACATGGTCCAGCACGCACACCTTTACCAAGCACTACTGTTTGGAAGCTGCCAGTAATGCAGACGCATCGGTGGGACAAGCGGTTCTCCGTAATCTTTTTAGATAAGGTGAGCCTCTGTTCTACCCTCCTCCTTTTACTGTTTTCTTAGACTGATGTTATATATGTTTAACATTGCTATATATATATATATATATATATATTGATTTATTCACATGTATATATGTTCCTATTTGCATGCTATGCAACTTCTAGGTATGTCATTGCATGAGGTTTCTTGTACATACAACAATGTTACAAGTGCAATTTAACAGGCATGTTATGGATGTACTGCTTTGTACTCTGATTCAGGCATGTGAATCTATGAAAGATACCCCAATACTGGAGAAGAACAATAGTTACTTACCTGTAATCTGTGGTTCTCCAGTATTGGTATCTTTCATAGATTCACATGCAACCCACCCACCTCCCCTCAGAGGCTCGTTATACTTTCTTGTCACTTGGTACACTCTTGTGCGAGAAAATCTGAGAGCCTCAGCCTCTGAGGAGAGCATTCTAGAGGGTGCTGTCGCCTGATTGGCTGCAGTTTGGACTATTTATAATGACCTGGATAGGTCATAAATGTGGAAGTTTTTCTTCCCATGTAGTTTCTATCTACTTCACTTCCTGGTTCTAGGTACTACTTACTATGGTTATTATGTGCATAATTATTGCTTTTTTATGTACCGTGGGACTCCCACTCCGACGACGGGGAATGATTCAGGCATGTGAATCTATGAAAGATACCAATACTGGAGAACCACAGATTACAGGTAAGTAACTATTGTTCTTTTGTTTGTTTGCTCTGTTTGTGGTCCCCACAATTCAGTAAAGGAATTCTGAGAGAAATCTTGTGTTAACATTCATGATGTAGGGCTTCATGTACCGCCCCTCAGGAAGAAGGTGATGCAGCTGACAAAGCAGAAGGGTCCAGGTGTCCTGTTTCTCAAGCAAACCCATCCTGATGCCCTGAATATAGAAGGATGTGCCCCTTATTCTATTTTGACCAAGATCTGTGAGGTGAGCCACCAGGGAGCACCAGGTTCAGAAGGTAGCACAGCTAAATTCTAACCACAAGCAAATGGACATGCCAGCTAAACCTCTCTCCTTCCACCATGGTTTCTTTGTGGAAGTGAAGCCTAACACCTGTTCAACAGACAGACTATTGAACACTACTTGCATGACCAATTTGCTTATCTGTTACGTTTAACCCCCGATATGACTACAGTTTGCACTCATGAAATAAACACTTGGGATAGCATCCCTGCAAAGCGCAGGCTCCTAAGACTTTAACACTGGCGAAAGCACCCTTTGACCATGCTGCTAAGTGTTAGACATCTGGTTAGCCACACTTAGCAAGTGGCAGGCAGAAAGAGAGGTAGCTGCCTAAGGAACATACTTAGAAAAACAAAATGTCTGTGCCTCCAGTCACCAATGATTGCACGTACAGAAGTCCTTGATTGTGCTCCACAAGATATCTGTGTGTTGCAGGGTGAGCTCGAAAAAGGTGTGATATCCTTCAAATATAAAACACTTATTGATAATATGCCTGACAACCTCAAGGCCCTTTGGCAGTGGTTGCGGAGAGACCTGGGAAGCCTCAAGGATATTGACTGCGAAGGAGCCCCGATGCACTCTTGGAAGTGGCCATTAGGGCAAGTTACGCCTGATCCCGTTCAAGAAACTGCATAAGGCATTCTTTGATAACGTCAGAACTGAACAAAATGGGGTAGGCCTGACTCCTGTGTGTTGGAAATGTAGCTCTGTGGAGGGCTCTTTTTATGTTACACCATGGGAGTGTCCCCAGCTACAGGAATATTGGACAACGATCTTAAATTAACTGAATGCTGTTGTTGAGTTTGAGGTAAAATCAACCCTTCATTTGTGCTTTTGGATGTCCCATGTGATACCTACGACCCAAGCAGCTATTATTTTGTCAGTTCGGTCTGGTTGTGGCAAAAGGGACCTAGCGCAATTGTGGGGATCTCCAATCATGCCCCCCAAGTAATCATTAATTGGGTTGGACAGGTGCATGATGCTAAAAAAAGTGGTGTATATCAGCAGGGATTGTCCCAAGAAATTCAAACAGGTACGGGATGATTGCGTCACTCCATGGTTTGGGGATGGCATAGGGTGTTGCTTCCTCTATAATGACGGACTCATTGACCAAAAGAACGTCAATTCCACCATAGATAGAGGTGAATGGGAGGGTCTAATGAACAGTGGGACAGAAGGGTCCATTGCTACCAGTTTAGGTGATAGATTCTGTAAAAGGTTGCCTGGTATGTGACACCGACTGTATGGTTCTGAATTAGGCTTATTGCATAAGACTGCCTAAGGTTAATTATTGATATGACATGTAATGTGCTCATTGCTTGAGATGTTCATTTGTTCTTCCTTTAAAAATAAAAAATAAAATAATTTTTTTTTAAACAATTATGCGGACAAGGAGGATGGTGACAATGGTGTCACCTATGGTGCCGACGATGCTTAAGTTGATGAGGACTCAGGCAAGGCAGCCCTCTACCCTGGTCATGACGTAAAGCCCACTGAAACTAGCGCCATCAAAGGAACATCCACTGTTAATGTCATCGCTCCTTTGCCGATGACACATCTGTCAATGCCCACAGTACCTACATCTACAATGCAGTCGTCGATGACAAGCTGTACCTTTAAGATGGCGCATTTACATCCATTGATGAGCCCACCATTGACGACGGATGTTCTACAACTACCTACAGCTTTTACAGTGCCAGCACGCTTAGCAGTCATTTCTTTGGTGTCATCAGCTTCTGAGATTTCGCTTCTGTCGTATGCTACACCTCGACAATCCCTGATAGTCTCACCAGGGCCACAGCAATTCCCGAGGTGTATCTTACATTATGCATCCGTGGGACAGGAGAGGGACGACAGGGATGAAAAGTCACTTCTGGCCCAAATAGATACTTTGTTTAGCGAGGATGAAGATCACTCAGAGGGTCAAGACACCACAAGGCCAGCTGACTTGCATGCCCAGTATGTAGATACTCAGGATGAAGAAGCAGAGGAGGAAAGGATAGATCTACCTAAGCGTTACTCCAAGTTGACACACATGCTGTAAGACTTCATCGGATTCAAGATTATCGGGGGGTTCACCCTTGACGCCTCTAGTGCAAGTGTTGCTTCATTTGCTAACTGCTGTGGATAGCAAGAGCATGCATCAAGATATTTATCAGCGATTGCCGCCAGGAGCCCCAGCACAACAGTACTGTAACCCAATATCGACCCCACCGCCTCCTATTATCCACCCTAACATTGCAGGAGAAACATGTTCCTCATGATCATCTGCCGAGGTCAGTGCCATCAATTCCATAGATCCCTTCCTGTGGATGGTGCCAGCTGAGAGTGACCGTGTTAAACCAGGCTCTGAGGATGATGATCATCAGGAGGGAGGCTTGATTCAAGATGATGATGCCCTTGAAAGGTCTACAGTTTCCAATTAAGGTGATGATAAAGTGAATGCTTCTGCAGGCAGCTGTACTAATGCACCAGACGAAGGCTCCTAGGGGAACCAGTTCATTATACCAGACTGAGCAAGTCAAGAGCCGATGCTGAGAGATTCTCTGCCGGATAATATTGGCATATGCCATGTGCTTGGGGGGAATGCCTCACATCGATTCTGGCTGCCTCTCTCGACTGTAGAAGTATCTTGCTTCCTTTTCAACTGCAAGAGAAATCTGCTTTTTTAAATTTTCTTTATTATCAGTGCATAACAAAATCAAAACGTACAGAACTTTGCAGTGCATAGTTGTACATACATGACCAAGACCAATTCAAAGATTGAGCTCCCTCCCACCCAGGGGCTTTCCACTCCGCCTCATCCGTGCTGCTCCATGGCCCAGGATATCCAGCATGCTTATGGCTGATCACTACTGAGCCCTCTCCAGCGGGCAAATACAGAAAGCATCATGTTTGCCTGTGCTTCATGCTGCTGCCCTAGCCTTCATTCCACCACCCAAGTGCGCCAGGTATCTCGCCACCTCTTCCTGCTCTGTAACAGTCAGAAGATAGCCCTTCAGGGGCCATCTAATGTCTTAGACAAGCTGTTGGTGGTAGAAGTTCAGCATATAACTCGGTTAGTTCATTGCGCATACCAACCTGTCCATCCACTGTTTATATTTAGGGGAGCACCCTCTGCCCCAGCAGCAGGCGATCCTCTGCTTTGCAAGCAGTAAGGCCAAACCAGTGTAACTAACGCCTATAGGCTGTTGGAGTCTCCCACACCCAATGCCATCCTTGAAAGTGACGCAGTGAACTCTCTTCAATAGGACTGAATGCCATTGCAGGTTGAGGCTAGAAGTAAAAAGTCTGCACTTTCCTGATTGCATTCTCACTTCTAGAATCTTGTTGCAGGCCATATTTGTGTAGTGATTTTTGTAGGAGAGTAGGATCTGCTTCTTATAGTTACCTCCACTTTTTGCTGATGTCTCACTGTTTTTGGCCTAGTCTGACTGGGATCCTGCTATTAAGGACCCCAGTCTATCTGCTTTCTCCTGTAAATTGCAATACATGTACTTTAGGTACACTCCAGATTGGATACTGGGGTACCCTTATGAGTCCCTAGTATATGGTACACCATGTACCCAGGGCATAGGTACTCCAGAGGCCTCCCATGGGCTGACGCATGTATTATGCCACCCCTGAGAGGCCATTCAAATTGACACGACAAGCCTGCTACAGCAGACTGTGTAAGCTGGTGCTTGCACCACTTACTTAAGATATAGGTTCACTATATCTATCTAAATCACTACACTTAAACACCTATCAGTCACCCCTATGGCAGGCCTTATCAATCCTGAAGGCAGGGTGCTGGGTTTTATGTGAGAGGGTGCCTCTGCATGAGCAGAGCCCCTCTGCAGCCGTCGGAGACCATTCTGTGGGGTTGTCTGTGATGCAGCCAGACATATATGTTTAAGTGCATTATAACCTCGCGGTAAATGCTAACTTTAAAACGGCTGCTTAGAAACATGTCGTGTTTGGTGTCAAACACTTTGGAATCATACCTCCACACCAGTAACTGGTGTGGGAGGTATGATTCCACCCTTCTAGGATCACTACTGTGGGTCACCGGTCTACCCGGTACCAGCTTTCACGACCTGGGCAGCACAAAATGGATGCTGCCAGCCACAGACACGAGTCTGCCCTCCTGCTGCTGAGCCAAGCTCGAGCAGAGGAAGGCCTGACAATAGGTATCCTGTCACAGGGAGGTGTGACCACCTCCCAGACAGGGTTTAGTGTATTGGGGCTGGGTGGGTGCACTCTGAGAGTGCCAGAAAGTCTGCACTGGAGGCACATTTGGTGTCCCTGTGCATAGTCCAGCTCAAACCAGTTCTGGGAGCCAGTGGCTCCTGCTCTGGCGCGAAACTGGACAAAGTATATGGGTGTAACCACCCCTCTGTCCTGCCCCTCCCCTAGGAGGGTCCCCAGAGTCAGTCCAACCCCTTCCCTGGGTATAAAGTGGGAAACCTGACTACAGGACTTTGGATTATACCTGGACAAGACTCTGCAAAGAAACCAAGTACTTCGACGGTCTACACTTCGCTGGACAACAGAAGAATCTCCCTTGGAGTAAAGGAGTTACTCCCTTGCAGCAGCAGGCACCTAAGCACATCTGACCGGCTTGCATCTCCAGAGCTCCTGCGGACTCCGAAGATTTCTGCAACACAGGAGGTGGGTTCCCGAAGGTCCCTGAGGTAGATCTGACCTCTCAGCGATTCTGAGACCAGCATCCCTCGTGGGGGCGTGCAACCCGTACCCCTGTGCACCGCGTCTATTTGCAAGTGCATACGCTTGTTGGCGATCCCTGAGCTTGTGCATTGGACTACGTGTAGTCCTGACTCCGAGCACCATTTGCACGGAAGATATCCGGCCTCCACTCCACGAGTGCTCTGTGGGCTGGTGCTTTGTGAATTCGCTCGAGGTCTCCTCGCGATCCCTGGTCCGTTGGCCTGTGGGTCCTGGCGAGGGTCATCTCGTTTGTTCTTGGGCTTCCCTGGTTGCTCCAGACGTGCCCTGACTCTCCATTGCTTGGAGAGTCCCCTGGACCTTGCTGGTCCACACCGTAACCTGTTTCCTCTGCCTGCGTGGGTTGCTGTTGCCAAGGCTTGTTGGTGCTCCAGCCAGACACTGACCCCTCAGCTCTCGACATCCTTCGTGGGACAGCTCATCTCCGGACCCTGGCCGTCGTCGACGTCTCCTGGTCCCCGTGGCTGCAGAGACAAACACCCTTTCTCTTCACCTGAAACACCCGACATCGGTGGGCATTCGACTACCGAACCCCTGGTCACCTGAAGTAACCCAGACTCTGTCCCCTCTGCTTTCAGGTTCCTCTCACCTAGAATCCAGGCTTGGATTCCACCGGACACTCTTCGTCTTCCTGGCAGCAGTACTTCTTCGCATCTCTCCATTGAAAACGACGGAGGTTTCCGACACCACTTGACCCCTATGCACCCGGCTCCTCTGGGATAGGTAACACGGGTATCTCGGTACTCACAAGGGTGCTGGCCTTAGAACCTCTTATGTTCCAAAGGGTTTGCTTGAAGTCCTCGTAGAAGTGTCCTTAAACTGTAATTTTCCAACCGCGACTTTCCCATAGAGTTGCACGGAGCACGCGGTCGTGTTTCCTCACTGCACCCGTCCTCCGTGGGCGCCCTGTGTCACTACCTTGGGTGGTTCCTTGGGGTCCCAGCGATTCTACGTGCTCAAGGCACAGTGTTTATTGAAGTCGTGATTGTTATACCATTTTTTTAGTATATGGTTCGGTCTCCCCCTGGAGCCCGTTGTACATTTTGCTACTTACGTATGTTCTATTGATTAAGTATTGCGTGCTTTATGTTCTAATCTCGTGTGGAGATTAGTAGAGAGTGTTATAGTAATAAATACATATTTTTACATAACTACTGTGTGGTTCTCCTTTCATTTGGTCATTCAGGAGGTGAGATTCTGGTAAAACAAGCTGCTTTACACTCCGTCTGGACTAAGCCTGAAGGCTGCTCTCCACAGCTACCACTAGGATAGCTTTCTAAAGGTTATCTTTGACCTCATACATCATAAGGGTCGTTTGGACTGGTGCAAGGTGCCCACTTTAATTAGTGGACAGCATATACCAGGCCAGCTTCTCACAATTTTGGCATGTATTATGTTCTATGCAAATATTTATAATGAATGATGCACAATCTCCTGCTGGGGGAAATCATGGCAGTTAGTTTACAACAGAAATTCCTCATTTCTTCCAGGACAGGGAGCCCCATTTCTAGCAGTAAGGGCAGTACACTGGTTCTCGTTCAAAGCCACATTATACAGTGCAGAGATTAACTGAGTGGGAGATGTTGCGTCATCAGCTTTTCCAGTGTGGAGCTAGTCACAGGCTCACGCGGGAAGTCAGGAGTCGATGTGCCCACAGCCCATCTCGAGTGATCGTATAGTAACAAATCTAAGGCCGTACATGGAGTATTCCCAGTGAAATGTGCAAGGGTTATGAATTGCGAATTGTCATACAATTTCCCCCAGGTACTAAGGTCCTGTTGCTGCAATTTGGAAATTGCTTTAGGCTCCTGTGGGAGTGGTAATAATGGTTGCCAGATTAGAGACACCCTGGGTGAATGGAGCATCTCTTTACAAACCTTTTTACCATTTGGCTCTGGAGGTGCAGTCCACTGTGGAAATCGCAAGCGAAAAACAAGGAGTTGACACACTAATTCTTGTGTGCAATGGGTCAGGATAGGTCTATCTGCCGCCATCTCCGGATGTGGCAGATACAGAAATGGGCCGAATGTGCTTGAGCGCACAAGTAGTATAATTCCGGATCTTGTGCCTCATAGCACCTGATATGGAAAGGTTCAAGGAGAAATCTCATAGGGGTGCGAGAGCAATCACCATTCTTGACCATGTATGGGATGAAGGTTTAATGATGATAAAAAATCCAGCACAGCTTTAGTTTATCTCCGGCATGTGTATTTAGCCTGGTCAAGGCCGATTCAGTTGTTTCACCTGCTGCTTAGTTCAGATCAAGAAATCATTTGATGCTTTGCACAGCCCCTCCACTTCGATCTAAATCTTCCATGTTGTCCTCAAGTTATGATCATCCCCTTGTAACTCTTAGAAAGCTTTGAGTTTCCTCTTCGTGTCAATCTATATCTGTGATTCAAGCAATGAAACACCGACACCCTTTCGGCTTCTATCAGCAATAGATTATAACTTGAGGACAAAATTTGCAGCTAAGCTAGGGTCCAAACCATTGGATGCCTCCATCACTATATACAAAGCTAGACCTGTTTCGATTGCTGCTTACGGCGCAGAGGACTGGGGATATATTGATCACTCCCAAATACAAATTAGTGACAATAGATTTCTCCGCAGACTTTTGTCACTTCCTAACTCTGTCTCATCGATCTTAGTACGTGAAGAATTAGGTCTTCAACACATGGCGACACACTGAGGCTGGCGCCCACACTGGTATGGCTATCAGTCTGGTCTAGGCCATAAGCGGCCTTGACACAAACTGTAATCACCGACTGTCTTAAACTGGCAAGAGCTGACAAAATCAAATGGCCCACATATCAGAGAAGGCCTCCGAGCAATCAATAGGAGGGATCTGTTCGACAATCTGTCGACAACTAATCGGCCAAACAAAGCCATAGTTAAAGGTGAACTATTAGAATTTACAGACAAGAGATGAGAGGTTGACTTAAAGAAAAAGTCAGTCGAGCAGTACCACGCCAACCATTGAACCATACTTGCTTAAGACACCATGCACACAAAGGTTCTACCTGATTAGATTTCGCTTTGGAATGGCTCATTTTCTGGTGTCATACCCTTCCAGTGCATCTACCAGTAGAGATGTGCTCCCTTGCCCTTGTAATTTAATAGCCCAACGATCCCAACTCCATTTGTTTTTTTTTCTGTGAGTTATATGCAGACCAGCGCATATGCATACTAAGACCATTATTGCGAAATCTAGACATACGGAAATGCAAAGAGGCATTAGAGTACCTCCAGCTCCGTCCGACTCATGAGCTGTGTCACACTATCTACAGATTCATGGCCTCTGTAATTAAACATAGGCAAATTATTGGAAAGTGAATTTACATACACCCTGAGCAGTGAAGGCTATATCCAACACTACCTGGATAGTATTATAGTTTATGTGATGTGCATATCAATGTGAAGGAGAGGAAATGAATTGTATTATCTGTTTTAATTGCACTGAACCACTTTAATCTTTTTATGCAGACATATTGTATTCCTGTTGATGTTTTACATCCGGATCACTCAGTTTTTATAATTTGAATGTTTGTATTTTTTATTTGTGCTTTTATGGCTTGCCCCAAACCGAATAAAGTTCTTTGAACTGAACTTGAGGTCAAAACAGAATATTTCGTTTGAAATGGATTTTGCTAATAAAACATAATAGTGATTAGCAGAATTAAGGCTGTGCACTGCGTATTTTGAGGTATTTTTGTGCCTTGAAAAGTGAGGTGTCTGCAGAATCCTTCATACGTGTTGGTTGGCTGTGAAGATGTTCTTATGGCAATTTGAAAAGAATAAAAGTTGTGAAGATACATTGTTCAAGATGTTTTTTCTTTGTTCTATAAGAAATGGATGGACTATGATTTAAAATACATTATTGGATATTCATGAAAAAAATATTGGCCTCCCATCACCTCAAATTGCATCTAATTTCACTGATCAACACATACATACCTACATACACACACACACATACATACATACATACACACATACATACATACACACACACATACATACATACATACACACACATACATACATACATACATACATACATACACACATACCTACATACACACATACACACATACACACATACACACATACATACACACACACACATACACAACACACACATACATACATACACACACACACACATACATACATACATACATACATACATACATACCTACATACACACATACACACATACATACACACACATACATACATATATACACATACATAAGGATAATCTTGTTTGAGAGTTCCCAAATAAGAAAAGCGGCACACCAAAGGACAACACAATTCATTTATTGTGTCCACAAACGACGCATTTCGGCGAAGCCTTTTTCAAGTAAATGACCTGTGCCCAATCCCCCATAGAAATACGGGTCACAGTTGACAAACAGTGAAAACATACTGCATTGCGATCTGCGCTGTACGAGCAATATTATAATTCATTTTGCCCCATAAATCATGTGCCATCGCCACAAATGAACTTCAAAATAAATTCAAGATGCATATACACAATTACATCAATTATTCTTTCTCGTACATGTGTAATACGATTCACGATCTTGAATTTCCTATCAAGACCATAATGCATTGGAAAGATGCTGACAAAGCCTAATGCGCTTCTTACTCGGTAATGTACCGTTGTAATAGAAACCATAATAGAGCAATAAATCCAATCAAACTGATATTACAAATAACATCAGAATAAAAGCTTAATAATATCGCACATGCGCGCTCATACATGTCTATTACATAATCTGCAATCCCCATTATCTATTGTCGTCACAATATAAGTGCGCAATGATGGAGCGTAAAGGTGCAATTCATTCTCGGTAATGTACCGTCATGATAAACATAATATAATACATGATTAATGACTATAATCAATCTAAATAATCCTGATTCACACTTAAAACCAATCAACAATGTACACCTTATATAGTAATTAGTTGTATGCATTGCGAGTTGATGGAAGATAAATTCTACTCATCGGTAATGTACCCCAAAAACTTTTTATCACTTGATTCCAAATTTTGAATCATACAGCAAAGTAGCAGTATGTATCCGTTCATAAATGAGGGGTGAGACTAACAGTACGAAGTGGTACAATAAAGGACATAACGTGAGAGATTACACTAATAGAAAAAGAAAAGAAGTGATAATAGAAAGAAGCAGGAAAACACGGAAAATAGGTAACAAACTAACTTCCGCCTGAGGTGAAATCACATTAACTGCATGTGACTGAGGGAATCTCTAGAATACTAGAGTCCAAAAAGTGTGCCAGACATCATATCTACACCACCCAGTTATCAACTTGGCAAATCCTGCAATCTATGCACCCTAGGCATTCCTGCTTTCTAATAATCAAAATAGTGAAAAGTGATTAAAACAGCAATGCTGACCATCTCACACTGGCAAAAACTGTAGGAAGGATCACTCTATTCTCAATAACATCTGTATCCAATATGTGTTGAGCTCAATTATGAACCTTGATTCTGTAACACGTAGTAGTTTCTATCTCCGCCACGTGGGTGTGGTAAGGTCCTATCGATTCCCAAAAATTTAATCAGATTAGGATTACTCTGATGTTTCTCCTGGTAATGTCGGGCCACTGGATAATTCAAATCTATGTTAGTGACGGCCCTCATGTGCTGCAAGATTCTTGTCTTCAATTGCAATTTTGTGCTGCCTATATATCTAATGCAAAAGAAACAATTGATGGACGGAATGCTGAACAATGCAAACATTCACCCCCAGTCACAAAGATATGGGTTTAATCCATCGTTCTTTGGCTCACCACGCCACCCCAGTTTGGACCCAGCTACATGCAAATCAGTCTTGAACCTGCTCCAATGGGAACAATGCAGCCCGAACTGCCAAGCCAGGTCCTCCCTGGACCGGAAACAAGCATCCTGGGACCGGTTTCAGGGCATCACCCTTCATCAGCCAGGCTAGCTTGAATCCAGTGGCGCAGTGAGCACGGGACCCACGTCTGGGCATACTCTTCCCACTTAGGGCGACAAATGCAAAAGAAACAATTGATGGACGGAATGCTGAACAATGCAAACATTCACCCCCAGTCACAAAGATCTGGGTTTAATCCATCGTTCTTTTGCTCACCACGCCACCCCAGTTTGGACCCAGCTACATGCAAATCAGTCTTGACCCTGCTCCAATGTGAACAGTCCAGCCCGAACTGCCAAGCCAGGTCCTCCCTGGACCGGAAACAAGCATCCTGGGACCGGTTTCAGGGCATCACCCTTCATCAGCCAGGCTAGCTTGAATCCAGTGGCGCAGTGAGCATGGGACCCACGTCTGGGCATACCCTTCCCACTTAGGGCAACAAATGCAAAAGAAACAATTGAGGGACGGAATGCTGAACAATGCAAACATTCACCCCCAGTCACATAGATCTGGGTTTTATCCAGCGTTCTTTTGCTCACCACGCCACCCCAGTTTGGACCCAGATACATGCAAATCAGTCTTGACCCTGCTCCAATGGGAACAGTCCAGCCCGAACTGCCAAGCCAGGTCCTCCCTGGACCGGAAACAAGCATCCTGGGACCGGTTTCAGGGCATCACCCTTCATCAGCCAGGCGAGTTCCCAAATAAGAAAAGCGGCACACCAAAGGACAACACAATTCATTTATTGTGTCCACAAACGACGCGTTTCGGCGAAGCCTATTTCAAGTAAATGACCTGTGCCCAATCCCCCATAGAAATACGGGTCACAGTTGACAAACAGTGAAACAGTGAAAACATACTGCATTACGATCTGCGCTGTACGAGCAATATTATAATTCATTTTGCCCCATAAATCATGTGCCATCGCCACAAATGAACTTCAAAATAAATTCAAGATGCATATACACAATTACATCAATTATTCTTTCTCGTACATGTGTAATACGATTCACGATCTTGAATTTCCTATCAAGACCATAATGCATTGGAAAGATGCTGACAAAGCCTAATGCGCTTCTTACTCGGTAATGTACCGTTGTAATAGAAACCATAATAGAGCAATAAATCCAATCAAACTGATATTACAAATAACATCAGAATAAAAGCTTAATAATATCGCACATGCGCGCTCATACATGTCTATTACATAATCTGCAATCCCCATTATCTATTGTCGTCACAATATAAGTGCGCAATGATGGAGCGTAAAGGTGCAATTCATTCTCGGTAATGTACCGTCATGATAAACATAATATAATACATGATTAATGACTATAATCAATCTAAATAATCCTGAGTCACACTTAAAACAAATCAACAATGTACACCTTATATAGTAATTAGTTGTATGCATTGCGAGTTGATGGAAGATAAATTCTACTCATCGGTAATGTACCCCAAAAACTTTTTATCACTTGATTTGGCACATGATTCCAAATTTTGAATCATACAGCAAAGTAGCAGTATGTATCCGTTCATAAATGAGGGGGTGAGACTAACAGTACGAAGTGGTACAATAAAGGACATAACGTGAGAGATTACACTAATAGAAAAAAGAAAAGAAGTGATAATAGAAAGAAGCAGGAAAACACGGAAAATAGGTAACAAACTAACTTCCGCCTGAGGTGAAATCACATTAACTGCATGTGACTGAGGGAATCTCTAGAATACTAGAGTCCAAAAAAGTGTGCCAGACATCATATCTACACCACCCAGTTATCAACTTGGCAAATCCTGCAATCTATGCACCCTAGGCATTCCTGCTTTCTAATAATCAAAATAGTGAAAAGTGATTAAAACAGCAATGCTGACCATCTCACACTGGCAAAAACTGTAGGAAGGATCACTCTATTCTCAATAACATCTGTATCCAATATGTGTTGAGCTCAATTATGAACCTTGATTCTGTAACACGTAGTAGTTTCTATCTCCGCCACGTGGGTGTGGTAAGGTCCTATCGATTCCCAAAAATTTTATCAGATTAGGATTACTCTGATGTTTCTCCTGGTAATGTCGGGCCACTGGATAATTCAAATCTATGTTAGTGACGGCCCTCATGTGCTGCAAGATTCTTGTCTTCAATTGCAATTTTGTGCTGCCTATATATCTAATGCAAAAGAAACAATTGATGGACGGAATGCTGAACAATGCAAACATTCACCCCCAGTCACAAAGATATGGGTTTAATCCATCGTTCTTTGGCTCACCACGCCACCCCAGTTTGGACCCAGCTACATGCAAATCAGTCTTGAACCTGCTCCAATGGGAACAATCCAGCCCGAACTGCCAAGCCAGGTCCTCCCTGGACCGGAAACAAGCATCCTGGGACCGGTTTCAGGGCATCACCCTTCATCAGCCAGGCTAGCTTGAATCCAGTGGCGCAGTGAGCACGGGACCCACGTCTGGGCATACTCTTCCCACTTAGGGCGACAAATGCAAAAGAAACAATTGATGGACGGAATGCTGAACAATGCAAACATTCACCCCCAGTCACAAAGATCTGGGTTTAATCCATCGTTCTTTTGCTCACCACGCCACCCCAGTTTGGACCCAGCTACATGCAAATCAGTCTTGACCCTGCTCCAATGGGAACAGTCCAGCCCGAACTGCCAAGCCAGGTCCTCCCTGGACCGGAAACAAGCATCCTGGGACCGGTTTCAGGGCATCACCCTTCATCAGCCAGGCTAGCTTGAATCCAGTGGCGCAGTGAGCACGGGACCCACGTCTGGGCATACTCTTCCCACTTAGGGCGACAAATGCAAAAGAAACAATTGATGGACGGAATGCTGAACAATGCAAACATTGACCCCCAGTAACAAAGTTCTGGGTTTAATCCATCGTTCTTTTGCTCACCACGCCACCCCAGTTTGGACCCAGCTACATGCAAATCAGTCTTGACCCTGCTCCAATGGGAACAGTCCAGCCCGAACTGCCAAGCCAGGTCCTCCCTGGACCGGAAACAAGCATCCTGGGACCGGTTTCAGGGCATCACCCTTCATCAGCCAGGCTAGCTTGAATCCAGTGGCGCAGTGAGCACGGGACCCACGTCTGGGCATACCCTTCCCACTTAGGGCAACAAATGCAAAAGAAACAATTGAGGGACGGAATGCTGAACAATGCAAACATTCACCCCCAGTCACATAGATCTGGGTTTTATCCAGCGTTCTTTTGCTCACCACGCCACCCCAGTTTGGACCCAGATACATGCAAATCAGTCTTGACCCTGCTCCAATGGGAACAGTCCAGCCCGAACTGCCAAGCCAGGTCCTCCCTGGACCGGAAACAAGCATCCTGGGACCGGTTTCAGGGCATCACCCTTCATCAGCCAGGCGAGTTCCCAAATAAGAAAAGCGGCACACCAAAGGACAACACAATTCATTTATTGTGTCCACAAACGACGCGTTTCGGCGAAGCCTATTTCAAGTAAATGACCTGTGCCCAATCCCCCATAGAAATACGGGTCACAGTTGACAAACAGTGAAACAGTGAAAACATACTGCATTACGATCTGCGCTGTACGAGCAATATTATAATTCATTTTGCTCCATAAATCATGTGCCATCGCCACAAATGAACTTCAAAATAAATTCAAGATGCATATACACAATTACATCAATTATTCTTTCTCGTACATGTGTAATACGATTCACGATCTTGAATTTCCTATCAAGACCATAATGCATTGGAAAGATGCTGACAAAGCCTAATGCGCTTCTTACTCGGTAATGTACCGTTGTAATAGAAACCATAATAGAGCAATAAATCCAATCAAACTGATATTACAAATAACATCAGAATAAAAGCTTAATAATATCGCACATGCGCGCTCATACATGTCTATTACATAATCTGCAATCCCCATTATCTATTGTCGTCACAATATAAGTGCGCAATGATGGAGCGTAAAGGTGCAATTCATTCTCGGTAATGTACCGTCATGATAAACATAATATAATACATGATTAATGACTATAATCAATCTAAATAATCCTGATTCACACTTAAAACCAATCAACAATGTACACCTTATATAGTAATTAGTTGTATGCATTGCGAGTTGATGGAAGATAAATTCTACTCATCGGTAATGTACCCCAAAAACTTTTGAATCATACAGCAAAGTAGCAGTATGTATCCGTTCATAAATGAGGGGGTGAGACTAACAGTACGAAGTGGTACAATAAAGGACATAACGTGAGAGATTACACTAATAGAAAAAAGAAAAGAAGTGATAATAGAAAGAAGCAGGAAAACACGGAAAATAGGTAACAAACTAACTTCCGCCTGAGGTGAAATCACATTAACTGCATGTGACTGAGGGAATCTCTAGAATACTAGATTCCAAAAAGTGTGCCAGACATCATATCTACACCACCCAGTTATCAACTTGGCAAATCCTGCAATCTATGCACCCTAGGCATTCCTGCTTTCTAATAATCAAAATAGTGAAAAGTGATTAAAACAGCAATGCTGACCATCTCACACTGGCAAAAACTGTAGGAAGGATCACTCTATTCTCAATAACATCTGTATCCAATATGTGTAGCTAGCTCCTCCCCACTATTGAGCCCATTTGGAATTTTCGTGTTGAGCTCAATTATGAACCTTGATTCTGTAACACGTAGTAGTTTCTCTCTATCTCCGCCACGTGGGTGTGGTAAGATCCTATCGATTCCCAAAAATTTAATCAGATTAGGATTACTCTGATGTTTCTCCTGGTAATGTCGGGCCACTGGATAATTCAAATCTATGTTAGTGACGGCCCTCATGTGCTGCAAGATTCTGGTCTTCAATTGCAATTTTGTGCTGCCTATATATCTAAGGCCGCACGGGCATTCCAGGACATAGATAACATAGTCACTGGTACAGGTTATAAACTTGGTGATTTGCCTTGTTTTGCCCATGTCGATGTTACATTTATCCCTACTACTGCTGTATTTGCACGCCTTACATGAGTTACATTTGTGAAAACCTTTCCTAGTTCCCAGCCATGTACTATTGCTGGGTTTAGTTTGATAACTGTGTACAAGATGATCCCTTAGCGATTTTGATTTCCTATAGGCTATTAGAGGTGTTTTGCCGATACTACTACCTATAATGGGATCTGTTTCCAACAATCCCCAGTGGCGTTTCATAGACTGTTGTAGGCTGCTGGATCTCATGTTATATGTGGTGATCATTCTGGGGATATTACCTTCATTGGTCTTATCTTTTTTAGAGGTAAAAAGGGCCTCATTGCGTGTGACTTCACGAACTTTCTTTACAGCTGTGGATATGGTCTTGCTCTTGTAGCCTCGTTGCCTGAATCTTCCCTCCATGAGCTCTTGTTCTCTAGAGAATCCCCCTTCTGAGCTGCATATTCTGCGCGCCCTGAGGAGCTCCCCCTAGGGGATACTGTTGCGTAAGGGCACAGGATGATTACTATTTGCGTGAAGCAAAGTATTGCCGGCAGTATCTTTCCGGAATAAACTCGTAACCATCTGTCCGTTGCTTATTCTGATGGCTACATCAAGGAATTTACAATATGATGTACTAATATTGTGGGTAAAGGTCAAATTCAGTTGGTTATTGCCCAATATGGCAATAAACTCTTGTGCCAACTCCAAAGATCCAGCCCATGTCAGGAACAGGTCGTCAATATACCTGATCCAGATAGGGATGTGTTCGGTATATTTTTCATTAGTTTCAACCCATACCACCTGTTCCTCCCACCAGCCCAGGAAAAGGTTCGCTAGGCTGGGGGCGAAACAGGTGACCATCGCAGTGCCTGACTTCTGTTGGAAGAGTGTCCTGTCATAGATGAAAATATTCTGTGTAAGGCAATAGAGCATCATGCTCTCCATCATTACTGTATGCTCCCAGAGCGAAATGTGTCTATATCTGAGAAAATACAGGCAAGCATCTACACCCTGTCTTTGATTAATGGAGGTGTATAGCGAACATACATCCAATGCTATCATATGGTAGTTGTCCTCCCATCTGATATCATGGATGCGACGCAAAAAATCACTGCTGTCCCTGCAGTATGATCTTAACCTTAGGACATATGGTGATAGAAATAAATCCAAGAATATGGAGGTGTTTTCCAAGAGTCCTCCATTAGAGGAGACTATAGGTCTTCCTGGTGGTCTAGTGGGGTGTTTGTGGATCTTGGGTAAAAGATAGAAACACGGAACCCGTGGATTATCGGTCTTCAGGAATAAATATTCTTCTCTATCTAATAGACCCTTGTCCCACCACCCCTTCAGAGAGTTATGATAAGATGTGATAGATGATTTGTACATCTCCCAACTAATTTCCTCATAACAGTTGAAATCCCTCAACTGTCTGAGTGCTTCGTCATTATATTGTTGAACATCCATAACAATGACATTCCCACCCTTATCCGATGGTTTCACAATTATATTCTGATCACTCATTAGTGCTTTAAGTGCTGCTCTCTGTGACTGTGTCAGATTGTCTCGTAGGGGGTGAACACGCTGACTCTTTAGTTTGTTGATCTCTTGAATCATAATGGAATTGAATGCCTCTATATTATCGTGTAGGACATTGGGATTAAATATCGATCGGGGTTTGAACCCACTATGGCATGTGGCATCAGGTCTAAAACCTAGTTCAATAAGCATTTTGCCTTTGTCTTTGTCGGGTATTTCCATGATATTCTCTTCCAGTTGATGTAAGTCCAAAATGAAATTCACATCTTCAATCCTAAAATCAGAGGCATCCTCAGGAAGTTGACAGCCAATTTTAGATTTCTTCTGTCCTGCTGCCATTTTGAAAATTTTCATGAGTTTAAGTTTTCTAACATAAAGGAAAAGGTCAATCCGGGTAGTCACAAAGTCCATATCATTGGATGGGCAGAAGGATAATCCTAATTGTAAGAGAGACTCCTCCTCTCTGGTGATTGTTCTTGATGATAGATTGATAACAGAATTGTTCTTGATGTTGAGTCCACTTTGAACGTTGAGAATAGGGGCTGTTCTACCACCTCTTCTATTTTTTACTCTTCGTCTTTTTTTGTTCCTCTGCCTCTTCCTTTTTTTGGACCTCTGCCTCTTCCTCTGCCCCTGCCCCTTGCTTGAGTTTTCTCGCCCAATTCCTTCTTTTGTTTTAGTATCTGGAATTCGTGCAAGAAAGTGAGGGGACCCGCTCCTAAAGGGACACTCTGATTTATAACTTCTGTGTCTGAGCTCAAATCAGAGCTGGAACCTGTTGATATAATTTCTTGTTGCCTTTGTTTTTGAATTGCATTGAGGTTACGCTGTGCCCAGTCAAAACGTTTGGCATAGGTCAATATTCTGCCTTCAGCATAATCCTTTTTGTCCCTCAGAAATTTACGTTGTTTTTTAGCCTTGATGGTATCTTCATATGTTTTCAATTTGCCCTCCAACGATTTCCAGAAATCAATCACTGCTTTGTTATCTTTTGATTTTTCCAATTCTTGCATCAATTCTGCAAGTTCTCTGCGAGTTGTATCTAGATCAATTTTGGCATACTTAACAAGCATTTCTAGCATGCCTCTGCAGGTCTTTGCCATAAAGATAGACCATTCCTTCAGTAGCTCCGGATTGGGGTTTTCGTATGTGGGTATAATGGCAATTCTCAGACCTCGGGGAACTCTATTGACATCGATGTAGTTTGTGAGGGAAGTAACCTCCCACCATTTGTTCAGTTCCCTTTTGGAAAGTTTCTCGCACAGAGCCAATTTTTGTTTCAGTGATGACTCTACTGCATGGCCACCTCCTCCCGAGCCAGACGAAACTGCTTCAGGATCCAGTCCTTCATCAAATAGGGAAAGTGCTTCTGCCTTCCTAGCAGATTCCCATTCATTCATCCTCAATAATAAATAACAAAATTAACTTGTCCTTCGACACCCTTAGCCGATCGAAGCCGGGGTGTTGTGTCTGCTCCAATTTGTTCACAGTCAATGGCAGCATATGCGATATCGTGAACGAGTGTATGGAGCTGTACCCGACCCCCGCCCTCCGACAAGGAATCTGGACAACTCACTGCACACCCCCACTTACGCCAGCTTACCCGACAGGAGATCAGTCGATGTGTATGGAGCGGCGGGAACGGCAATAATGTAAAGTCCAAGAAAATGCAGCATTCAGCCAAATCCCTTTCCTTTCGACACCGGTGCCAGCAGCGGCAGCCGCTATATGTGCATAAGGATAATCTTGTTTGAGAGTTCCCAAATAAGAAAAGCGTCACACCAAAGGACAACACAATTCATTTATTGTGTCCACAAATGACGCGTTTCGGCAAAGCCTTTTTCAAGTAAATGACCTGTGCCCAATCCCCCATAGAAATACGGGTCACAGTTGACAAACAGTGAAAACATACTACATTACGATTTGCGCTGTACGAGCAATATTATAATTAATTTTGCCCCATAAATCATGTGCCATCGCCACAAATGAACTTCAAAATAAATTCAAGATGCATATACACAATTACATCAATTATTCTTTCTTGTGGTGGCTACGCATCGTAGCGCGATGGCCGCAGCCTAGTGTTGCTCCGGGACGTCTGTTCTCCTCCCGCATATCCGTTCAACATATCCGTTCCCTGAGATGGGATTCTTGCAGCGGAGGGTGTGCTGGCCCCAGCGACCCAGGTTCCGTGGTTGTGGGACCTTCGTGGCTGAAGTTATAGCCGCCGCCGGTTTGGGCCTGCTCCGGAGTGGAAGCCGGGACCTCGATTGCGCTCTGAGGCCCCGGGGACTGTGACGCACGTCGGCCGGTGCCTGGCGCGACCCCGGTGCTCGGGCCTGTGTCAGCGTGGCGGCATCGCTTTAAGCCTGGGATATATCCGGCGGCCCAACGAGAATCGAGGCATGCACTGAGGCGGAGGGGGCTCGGGACCGGCGGCGGACCAATTGTGGAGGTGAGGCTGGCCTGGAGTGACTGCGCCTGAGCTGTGTCGTCAAGGCCCTGCCCCGAGACTCTGAGGCCTGGAGGGGGAAATTCTGAGGTCGAGAGGAAGACGTGCGGCGGTGGAAAACCCTGACGCGCCATTTCTGGCCGAGGAGGGGCTCCCCATACAGCGCTGCGGCCCAATCCTCTCTCAGCGATGGATGACTGGGGGGCTCCCGGGAAAGGAGGACTGGGAGGCGGGAGACCACCCCTGAAAATTGCCTGGGCGCCGATGGACCCATAGAGCGGGATACATAGATACCGGGACCATTGGACCTGTGCGGCGACCTACCCCCAGACTCAGACAGAGGTGCAACCAATTGATCTGTGTGTCCTGGATCGGCCTTGATGGTGACAGACACGGCACTGGGAGCTCCCTACCTGCCTTCTGAGACCCACAGGTGGAGAAATAGACGGGGAGGCCCCGAGTTTGACCTTTCCCGCCTCGCTGACCAACGGGACTCGAAGGACTACTGATCATATGGAAACGAACTCCCCCGCCTCTTCAACGGTGAAGTGTGGCAGTCAGCACCCCCGCGCTTCACCAGCCAAGAGCGAAGCAGAGGCCAAGCCGGGGCGCGCCAAGATGTCGGGGTCAACGGGTCCAAAGGTATCCCAGCAGAATAAACTGGACCGCTATACATTCCCTAAGGCGCCGCACCAAGAACAGCAGCTTAAAGACAAATCGGTGGGGGAGGTGGAGGCAGGCTCCCCTGAACTCACCCTCAAAGACGTAGTGGAGGCGATCGCTGGGGTCAGAACGTCACAGGAACAGAAAATGGACTCAATTTCTTCGGAGGTAACGCTTTTTAGGGCAGACCTCACTAAACTCAGCGAAAAGGTTAAACAAGTAGAGCTCACCACGGCGAGCCTGGTCGCTGACACCGCACATCTTCAAGACGAAATCCAAGAACTGCAAACCTTCCGAAAATGTGCTGAAAGTAAGCTGGACGACTATGAGGGTCGAACTAGGAGAAATAATTTACGCATTCTTGGAGTTCCGGAGAAGGCGGAGGGGCAGCACGCGGCACTCTTCGTGGAAGACCTTATTCTCCACCACCTGCAACCCAAAGGTCTGTCAAAAATGTTTGTAGTTGAAAGGGCCCACAGAGTCCCTGGGGGGGCGACTGAAACCTGGAGCACCCCCTAGTCCGATACTGGCAAGGCTACTCAACTTTCGTGACAGGGATGCAATATTACAGAACGCCAGAGTGGCCCCCTCGCTCCGTTATGAGAATGCCTAGATCGCTTTCTTCCCCGATTTCACACAAGCTGTACAAAAACAACGATGCTCCTTTCTTGACGTCAAAAAGAAGTTGAGCGACAAAGCGGTGAAATACACTATGTTGTTCCCGGCTTGGCTCCGGGTGGAAGATGAAGGTAAAACCTGTTTTTTCGACTTTCCAGAGGCGGCTGCTGACTGGTTGGAGGGATGGAGGGGAGCGAAAGACCATAATTCTTGCTGAGGTACCAGCCACATCGAGCCCTGAGAGACACCTCGATCCATGTGCTGATGCTGCCGCGTGCTCGCCCCACCGGACTTTGTCTGCACTTACGATAGAAACAGGTATCTTGACATATCACAAGTGCTGGCTGCTTGGGACACCTTGCCTGCATCTAGGAAGGGACATCGAGACTTTGCCCTCTCGGGGGGTAACACAGATTTAGATATAATGGGGGGATCAGAGACACGGAGCAACGCATCCCCCACGTTACTTCTTTTAGTTCACTAGTTGGGCGACAGGCACTCTGCATCGTTAATTTCATGGGCAGTTCTGAGCCCAGAGTGCAGGGGAGCAGGGAGGGGGGCGGTTGGGATGGGGGACTTATGTTTGTTTTTGTTGAATCGATACGAATAACCTGCACACTTCTAGACAGGGAGGGGGGTTGTTGGGTTTTGGATTTAGAGTTTTGGTATGATTCTGTTGAATCGACACGAAACAATTGCACTCTGCAAGAGGAATCTCTAACTTACACATGTTCAAATGAGTACACAATGGGACAAAAACATTAAAATACTGAGCTGGAACGTCAATGGGCTTGGGGATAAGGTTAAACGCTGTGTGGTTCTACAATATATTAGAAGGCAAGCCCCGGATGTTATCCTTCTCCAGGAAACACACTTGGTGGGCAACTCCTGCAAGGCACTAAACAGGTGGGGTTACAAGCTGGTGGCCCACGCAGGCTTTACTACTGGTTCAAGGGGAGTAGGTATAATGACAAGGAACTCCTTTCCCCTTGCCGTCCACTCCACATGGTCGGATGACTTGGGGAGATATATTGGACTCACGGGGCAGTGGGAGGGACGTACGCTGACATGCATGTCGGTCTATGTACCACCAGGTCTTCAGAACCGCACGTTTAAGGATTTGAGTGCGATATTACTTTCACTCCCGGAGGGTCTGCTGATGGTGGGAGGGGACCTTAATTCTGTGGTTTCAGGCACACTAGACCGGTACCCACGCGGGAAATTGGGACCTCAGTTCGATGGCTACCTGATTTTCTAGAAGCCCTGGGTCTAACGGATGTGTGGAGAACGTACCACCCTGACAGAATCCAGCACACGTTTCACTCAGGGGCACACAATAGCCTCTCCCGTATAGATTACCTCATCGTCCCAGCATCCCAAGTCGCAAATATCCAAGAGATCAGACATCTGGCGAGAGGCATCTCTGACCCCTCCCCGATATGGGCTCACCTGGTCCTGGGTCAGGGGAGAGTGGGTAGAGTAGCCCCTATAAATCCATGGTATCTCTGCGACCCAGGTGTGCGGAAAGCTCTGCTCCAAGCCTTCGACCATTACTTCCAGGATAATGAGGGATCGGTTGACTCCCCCCAGATCCTATGGGAGGCGTTTAAGTCAGTAATATGGGGACAGGCACTCTCCCTGATAGCTGGGACACGCAAGGAAAGAATGAAGGAACTAATTGAAGCAGAAAGCGAAGTCCTCCGGCTGGAGGAAGAACTGGGGGAGAAGGTGACCCAGGAGAAACTACATACCTTGAAACTTAAAAGAGATGACTATAAAGCGATAGCCACTGACAGGGCCAAAACACTAGGTAGAGAGACAGCGGGCAGAATATATGACCTGGGTGATAAGGGCAGGAAACTCATAGCATGGTTGGACAAAAAAGAGTTGGCATCCAGGTTGGTGCCAGAACTGATAGATAAAGATGGCCAGTCCATTACTGATCCCCAGACCATTGCTAACACGTTTGCGGCTCACTTTAGCGACATTTATCGCACAGGTACACCCTATACCGAAGATGATTCCCAGTCCCTTCTCAAAGACATTACCCTTTCCACCCTATCGGCAGAGGACCTGAGACTATTAGAGAGCAACTTTACCAACGACGAAATCGCACTGGCGATCAGGAGTCTCCAATCAGGCAAGGCTCTGGGTCCTAACGGCCTACCTATCGAGCTTTACAAACTAGGGCCGGACAAGCTAGCCCCGCACATGCGGAACATGTTCGAGGACAGCAAGAAGCATGGGACACTTCCGCTGGATTAGAGGGTGGCCACACTGATTACTATCCACAAGGAGGGCAAGCCCAAGACGGACTGTGCCTCCTATAGGCCTATCTCCCTACTTAATGCGGAGCCCAAAATCCTGGCCAAGGTCCTAGCCAACCGCCTCGTCAAAGTAATAAGCGGGTTGGTACACCCAGACCAGTCGGGTTTCATGCCCCAGCGCAATACTGCGCTGAATTTGCGCAGAGTACATGGTGTGATGGGGAGGTTGGCCACGATACAGGAGCAGGCGATTATAGTTTCACTGGATGCATCTATGGCATTCGACACCATTGAATGGCCATACCTCTTTGCCGTCCTAACAAAGATGGGGTTTGGGCCTAGTTTTATTCAATGGATCAGACTCCTCTACTCGGAGCCCCTGGCGCAGGTTGTAGTTAACAATAAAAAATCTGAAGTGTTTGCGCTGGGTCGGGGGACCCGTCAGGGTTGTCCACTGTCTCCCCTCCTCTTTGCCCTCGCCCTGGAACCCCTAGCGGCATGGGTTCGTAGGGATCCAGTTATACGTGGCCTGAGATGGGCAGCAACATGGGAAGACCGCATCTCACTATATGCGGACGATATTCTTCTGTTTTTAGCATCCCCAAAAGCGTCGTTGGGCAGGGGCTCGACATTTTTGCAAGCTTTGGTAGATACTCTGGGTATTCCATCAATTGGAGTAAATCTCTCCTATATGTCCTCAGCGGAGACCCGCCCACTCCACCTCAGGGCTGCCCTATACAAATTACCGCGGTAGGTTTTAAATATCTGGGGATTTTTGTCACGTCGGACCAGAAACTCCGATACGACAGTAATCTGCTCCCACCACTACAAAGATTAAAGCGAGACATAATAAGCTGGAAGGCGCTCCCTCTCTCACTGCTGGGCAGGGCGGCACTTTTCAAGATGATGTCCCTGCCTCGTTTTCTTTATACATTACAAAACTGACCCGGTACCTGCACGTTACTTTAGGGAAATAGAGGGCCTGCAGAGGGACTTGCTGTGGGGCGGGAAACCTCGTATAGCACTGACTAAACTCACCCTCAACTGGTATGACGGGGGGATCAGTCTTCCTGACCTCAAGAAATACTATTGGGCGGCCCACCTTGCGGCCATTAATCACGGCACCTACCGCCGCGTAGACGACCCGGGATATGCCATGGACCGGTGGCTCCTCCCGGGAGGGAACTACAACAGGGCCCTTTATTCTAAACCCAAGCGGTACCCCCTAACTGGGCCGACTAGACACTCGGCACAGGTCTGGCACGCAGCAACTAAAAGTCTGGGGTGGGAACGGAAACTGACACTGGCAACACCCCTCTGGGATACCGAGACACTAGGGGATCTGTGGAAATCGAAAGGGCTCGATAAATGGGATCTCATCGGGATCTCGAAAATTGGGGACATGTGGGTGAAGGGCGACGTGGTGACATTTGCCTCCCTGCAACAGAAACACGAGCTCGCTAACCCAGAATACTTTCGTTACCTCCAAGTTCGCCATCCACTACAGACACACCTGACTAAAGGTTCCTCCCCTCCAGAATCCTCACCCCTCGAAGATAGGCTGCTTGACGGATACTTGCCAGAGAAAGCAATCTCCCTGACCTATAAGACATTGATAAATAACACTGCGGACCCTCTCCAACACACCAGAGCGAAGTGGGAAAGAGATGGTCTTGAGTTGGACGATGAAGAGTGGCAGGAGGCATTGGCCTCCCCAAGAGAAGTAGCAATCTCGGCCAGACTGAGGCTCGTCCAGCTCAAAATACTGCACAGAGTGTACATCACTGGACCCTGCCTGGTCCGCATGGGGAGGGCGGTAGGGGGGGATTGCAGAAGACAATGTGGCCAAGAGGGCACATTTATGCACATATTGTGGGAATGTGATCGCATTCAGGTGTACTGGCGCCAAATACATGATGTCCTTAGTGAAGTGTTAGAACTGGTCATCCGCCCTGAAGCGAAGAGGTGTCTTTTGAATGTGTGGGAACCCACAGACCTGAACAGTAAGGGTAAGATCTGGGTCACCCTAGGCCTCATGATAGCAAAGAGAAACATCGCTCAGCTGTGGGGAGCTGCATGCCCACCCACCATAGAGGACTGGATGAAAAACATGGACTGGTGATGTTCCGGGAAAAGACAGTATATCTGGCGCGGGGCTGCCCCAAAAAGTGGTCCTTAATCTGGGGTGCATGGAACACCTACCGGGGAGATATCTGTAGCCCTCCACGTAATTCCCTTCCTGATGATTTGCCTTCACCGTAAAAGTTGTAACCTAAGCCACTTCATTGCCCTGTTCCTGTTGCTAATGTGATTACCACTGTATTATTGAATGAATTCCTCTTGCCTGTACACTGCCATGTCGATTCATGTTGTTTAATAAAAAGAATTATAAAAAAAACATTATTCTTTCTCGTACATGTGTAATACGATTCACGATCTTGAATTTCCTATCAAGACCATAATGCATTGGAAAGATGCTGGCAAAGCCTAATGCGCTTCTTACTCGGTAATGTATCGTTGTAATAGAAACCATAATAGAGCAATAAATCCAATCAAACTGATATTACAAATAACATCAGAATAAAAGCTTAATAATATCGCACATGCGCGCTCATACATACACACATACATACATACACAAATACATACACACATACATTCACACATACATACACATATACATACACACATGCATACATACATACACACATACATACCTACATACACACATACATACATACACACATACACACATACATACATACATACACACATACACACATATATACACACATACATACACACATACATACATACACAAATACATACACACATACATTCACACATACATACACATATACATACACACATGCATACATACATACATACACACATACATACCTACATACACACATACACACATATATACACACATACATACACACATACATACATACACAAATACATACACACATACATTCACACATACATACACATATACATACACACATGCATACATACATACATACACACATACATACCTACATACACACATACATACATACACACATACACACATACATACATACATACATGCATACACACATATATACACACATACATACACACATACATACATACATGCATACACACATACACACATACACACATACATACATACATACATGCATGCACACATACATACATACATACACACATACATACACACATACATACATACATGCATGCATGCACACATACACACATACATACACACATACATGCATATACACACATATATGCATACATACATACATACATGCATCCATACATACACACATATACACACACACATACATACACACTAGCTCATGCCTTCATGAATACACCACTTTCTGGAAATTTCAGGCTCATTCAGCAGGTAGCATGGCAGCCACAGCTGCTGTTTTTGCTGATGTCTCACTTAAGGAAATATCTAAAGCAGTGATGCAGTTATATTTTTGTCACTTTCTCTCTTTTCTGCATGTTTCTTTTTCTAGCTCTTTGCTCTTATTTGTTTGTTTCTAGTTATGCCATGTTTTCACTCGCTCTTTCTTGTTCTCCTCCCCCCCATTCTTTGGCCTTTTTCCTGTTCTTTCCTTCCCTCTGTCTCCCCGCGTGCTCCTTACCTCATTTCCTGCCTCAGCAGCTCTCCCGCGCTCCCTCCCAGCCCCAACCACTGACCGCCCCCTGCTCTCCTGTATGTCCCAGGACCTTCTTAATGATGACCGCAATGTGGACCAGCCATTAAGCAGGTGCCTTCTAGCCCCCTCAGGGCTTATCTGTGGCTGGTGCTCTAAGCAGGCTAGGCCCTTTCGGATCCCGCTTCTGTGCATCCGAGGCTCCCGCCTCTCTCTCTCTCTCTCTCCTGATCCTTCCCCTTCAGGTTTGTTCTTTTGTTTTGGGACTGGTTCTTGTCTGAGCTCTACTGCTTTCCTTGTTTCATCTTGCTCTCCTTTCTCTTTGCCACTTAGCTGTTTCATCTTGCTCACTTCTGCGTGTCTCTCTTTGCCACTCTCGTTCATTTCTGCTTGCGCCTCTCTCACATTCTTGCTCTTTTCTACTTGTCACTCGCGCTCTTTTCTGCCTGTTTTCTCTTTTACTCTCGCATATTTCTGCTTGTTTGTTTTTTTGCATTTTCCCACTTTTCTGCTTGTTTCTGTTTCTTCTACTTTGCTCTTGTCGGCTTGTTTCTAGTTTTGATACTTTTTCTCCAATCTCACTCCTTCTTGTCCCTTTATTGGCCTTTCCCCCCCCTATTTTCCCCTATTGTGCCTCCCTGCCCAATCCTTACCTTTGTTTCCCACCTCTCTCACTTCCCTCCTCCTGTGCCTGCTCCCAGCCAGCCCACTGCTCCCTGCTCTTCTCCCCTGTCCTAGGACCTGCTTAATGGCAAGCACAGCACCCCGCCCATGTCCAGTGAAGAAATCCTGTTGCTCCCAACACTGGCTGCTGCTTGCCCCACTGCTGCATACCGCACCACCAAAGGAACGTCCTCCTGTACCACCTGTAAGTTCTCATGCTCTCCCGAACACCCACTGCTCACCACCTCCGCACCGACAGCTCCCAACACCTGACTCTCACACCATCACTCGCCAGCCACAGAGCACCCCCCACTCTCATACATGGTCCTCAACACTTGCTCTCACTAAACACCCAAGGAGATTTTGAACCTGCTGCACGAACAAGCACCAGACCGGTTGTTCCTCATGGAAACCTGGCTGAACCCCACATTGGCCCCCGACATTGCCCCAGCCATCCACCCGGCTACAAGAGCGCCAGGCAAGACAGACAACACAAGCCTGGATGCAACATCATCAGCTGCACCACCTCTTCGAATACCATCCCAAGCAATATAGAGCACCTGTGCTTCAGAATTCACATCACCGTCAACTTCACCCTGAGTGGCACCCTCATCTACAGACCACCTGGACTATGCACCACGATGCCGACACCATTGCGAATTATTGTGGGATACCTCACCCTCGATTCAACATCCTTCATCCTCCATAGCGATCTGAACTTCCACCTGGAAGCCTGTGCCGACCCAAACACTACAACACCAGTCGAAGTTCTAGGAAAGTTTGGGCTTATTCAGCATGTGAAAGGAGCCACACACTCTGCTGGACACGTCCTGGACTTGAATTTCACCACCTTCAACAATATCTCGGTTCACAAACCCACGCCAGTCATCTAGACCGACCATGCTTTCATCAAGTTCACCATTCCCGTCCCACACCAACACAGAATAACGACGTCCAGGCCAGCCCGCCAAGACTGTATCAACATCCCAGAGGAAGATTTGATTAACAAACTCATGAAATGCCAGCCTGAACACAGCAGCCAACCCGACTCCATCACTAACTTCAAAAGCTAGATCACTGCTTGTGCTGACACACTGGCTCCCCTGAAGCCCAATAAAATCACAAGACTACAAGCCTGCTGGTACATGGAGGAATTCAGGGTGACAGAGCACCACTGCAAACAACTGGAGCTGAGATGGCAAAAGAGTCAAGACAGCTCGGACAGGAACACTTTCCAGTCTTCCCTTAGACGCTACCACCAACAGATCCAGGCCACCAAACACTCCACGCTGGCATGCAGCATTGAAGCCAGTACCAGCAGTAGCAAAGAGGTCTTCCCCATTGTGAAAGATTTCACCTTGGCAGCGGTTGCCTCAGACAACTATATCTGGTGCCACCACCATTAGACCCGCCCACCAAGAGTGGGTCAAGTTCTCAGAAGAAGCCTCAACTACCGAACTCCTGGAGCACGAGCCCCAACACAACAGCAACCTCCCCGACTCCATCTCCAACCTCAAAGACTGGATCGCCACCTGCGCTAACACCTTGGTCCCCCTCAGATCCAATAAAACCACAAGATTGAGACCACAAGCCAGCTGTAGGAGGAGCCATGGAGGAGCTCAGGATGGCCAAGTGCCCCTTCAAAAGCTGGAGCACAGGTAGAGAATAAGCCAGGACAACACGGACAGGAACACCTTGAAATCCACCCTTATATGCTAACATCAGCTGATCCAAGCCACCAAAAGCTCCACTCTTGCAGACTGTAATAATGCCAGCACCAACAGCAGCAAAGAGAGCTTTACCATTATGAAAGATTTCACCTCCCCAGCAGCCAGTCCCACCAGCATTACCCTTTCGCAGGACCTCTTCAACAAGCTCTCATAATTCTTCTGCTTCAAGATCACCACCATATATGACAACTTCGACTCCCCAACCGGATTCAACAGACCTCGTAACACACCTCCCCATTTCATCAAATGAAAGTACTTGTCTGCATGGCCCGCCAACTCCAAAGATGAAACTGCATCCACGTTGCAGTCCATCCATTCTGGTGCCCAATCAGACCCTTGCCCCATCAAAGCCTTCCCCACCATCAGACTACAATGCATCAGCGAGGCCCTCAGCCCAGTCCCAAACACTTCATCATCATCAGCTACCCTTCCAGGGCACCTGGAAACATGCCAAACTACTCCCTTTGCTCAAAAAGCTCTCTGCAGATCCAACGACACTCACAGATTACAAACCCATCTCCTGTTGCCGTACTCAGCCAAAGCCCTGGAGAAACTTATCAATATACTCCTCACCAACCATCTCAGCAGCCACCGACAACTCCTCAACAGCACACCATCCAGCTTCAGACCTAACCACAGCAAGAAAACAGCCCTTATCGGTGCTACCAATGACATCCGTTGGACAGCGGTGAGATGACTGCCCTCATCTTCCCGGATGACCTTCACGACATTCGACACAGTGTCCCACCCCATCGTCATCCGATACCTACAAGAGATCAGAATCCAAGGACCCACTCTCTGCTGGATCGTCCCCTTCTTGACTGGAAGAACACAGTCAGTCAGCCTAGTGCCCTACTCTTTGGATGCCCACAATCTAGTCTGTGGCATTCCACAAGGGTCCTCTATCAGCCTGACCCTCTTAAATGCTTACATGATCCCTCTAGAAAGCATCATCTGCACCTACAACATCAACTCCTATTGTATGTCCTAGCCAATGACACCCAAATCATACTCTCTCTCTTGGATAAGAGCAGGTTTACCAACTGCATGACTAAACTAGCATACTGAATTAAGACAATTCTCTCAAACTTAACAACAATGCAGCAGAAGTCATGATCTTTGGAAGAACCCACGACTGTGGGACTCCACCAAGTGGCTGACGGAACTCAGACCCACACACATTCTCACCCTCCACACCAAGAACCTTGGGTTTATCATCGACAGCCAACTCAACATGACCATCCAAGGCAATGCTGGCACAGCCTCCTGCTTCCACATCCTGGAGATACTAATATAAATCTTCAAATGGCTAGATCTAATTTCACAAACCAGACAGACACCTCCAATAGGCCAGACTCCTACTTGCACTCATCCCACGCATACACAGAACCAGAACCGACAGTCAGGCTTCTTCTACATCACTCCCAAAGCATGGAAAGACTTGCAGTCACACATGAGAGCAGCCTCTGCAATTTGTAAGTTCTTCCAGAAGCTGAAGACATGGCTCTTCAAACAGATCCCTAGCCAGCGTAGGCCTGGCTAGACTAGCATCTGCAACAGTGGCGGTATACCCTTCCGGGGGATAGTGCACTTTACAAATACACATAACATAACAGTAATGTGGAGGATGACACACACTTTCATGAAACTTCACTGCATGGATATTCAGACAAGGAAGGAAGTAGCAGTGGCACGAGTGGTGCTCCGGAACCTGTTTCCACCTTCCACTGCTTACTGTGCTGCTTTGCTCATCTTAATTCAAACATGCACATCTATGAAAGAGCCAATGCTGGTGAATGAAAAAGGTTACTTGCCTGTAACTATGGATCTCCAGCATTGGTGTCTTTCATAGATTTCCCTGAGACCCACCCACCTACCTGTTCATGAGACTCTAGCTTGATCAATTGTACACTGGGACGAGCTATAAAATCTGGCAGGTGGAAACCTCTGTCGGAGGAAGAGTTGTCGGTACAGGGGTCTGATTGGCTCATGCTTAGGTCTATTCTAATGATGTGGATGGACTGTCTGTAGTCTAGGTCTTTATCAGTTTTGTTGAGTGTAATGTTATGTTGCCATGTTAACATTGAATACTGGGGGTTCCCAGCCAGATGATGGGGAATTGTTTAAGCTTTTGAATCTATGATCGATGCCAATGTTTCCTTCCATTTCCCTGCAAGGGCTGCTCTGTACTGTGGAACACAAGGCAGGGGTTTCACAACATAATGCTGACTGACTTTAAAGCAGGTGTTCCAGATAGATAACGGGCATGGAATGGCTCCTGTACATATGACCTGGGGGAGCGTTCTCTCTATGGTGTGGGCAACGATGTTGTCCTGAAATGTTGATTCGCTCCAACTGGACCTTTGTTTTCCTCCAGTGCATATGGCAGCTGCAAGCCCAGTAGACGTGCTTCATGTTGTGTATATGTTGTTCACCAGCAGGACACAAGATTGTCCCTGACATACTGTGTGCCCTAGGTGTTGTAGGTGGCAACTCCCTAGTATTTCATTTGCTGAAAAATAGAAAATGAATGAATGAATAAATAAATAAGTGCTGGTGCCCACAGTATAAACACCTCATGCCAGTATCACAGCTGCTGGAGAGGTAGCCAGGTATCTTGGTATGAAGCATCAGCCGCGCTTTGCCCCCTCACCTCCCAAAACTACACCCAGGTGGTATCCGCTCCCACTTAAAGCTCCTGGGAACATAGGGCCGGGCTCGCAGTCAGTCAGCAGAGCAGACATGCCTAAAGTGGCACAGAAGAGCCAGGACCCTGGCCATATAAGCACACATGGAATAAAGCCGAAAGCCGATGGCATACTGCACAACACATCTAAAGGCACTTTGGCTCAGGTGCAGGTAAGATCCGGATAGTGCTACAGTAAATGAAATGATTACAGTCTCCAGAAATAGGTGCTCAGGAGTGGATCAGGATAGTGCTAGAGCAAATAAAAACCACCTGGCCTCCCGAAGCAAGTGCCGGTGTTGTCAACCGACAACCACCAACACAAAATAAGAACTACAACTTCCCCTCACCGAACTTTGGGGAAACTGCAGTTGAAATTAAAGTTCAGGGTACAGGAGTGGCCGAGGGCGAGGGACTGGTGGCCAAGATGGAGGAGCCGATCTACAGAGCAAGGGGCTGTCCTCATAAACATGCGAAGATCTGGGGCGCCTGGTAGGACTATTCGTGGTTGTCGGTGGGTGTGAGACTTCATGATTTATTATATATAGTCTATGGACCATAGTGGATCTATTCTGTCTTATTGTTTTCTGGGATGATATGCGGTGCCCCATTGGATGGGGATGGGTAAGGACATCTGACAGGTTGTTTTACCATGCCAAGAAATTCAATAAAGTTTGTCATTAAAAAAAAGTTTGGCGTACAAGCTCTGTTGCATGTGGGAGGAGAGAGAGATAGAATGGGGAAGGTACGGTGAGAACGAGACAGAGAAGGTCCCAGTTCACTTAGGCTGTAGGTTGTACTGTATCTTTGACTTTTGAGGCATTTTAGCAGATTGCTAGCTGCCTAGAATTCTCCCCATTGCTTGTGGGTCGCTGGCAAACTAAGACTTGATTCATTTTATCATGGCTGGCACTTGGTTCACTTGGCCAGGGATTGTAGACACTGTCGTTGTGAAATAATAGAGACCTAAGGACTTTCTACGGTAGCCATAAAAGGTAATACACCTCCGTGGTCCTCACTGATATTGTGCATTGTAGAACACTAATGCCTGTGGCCACACCTTGGACCCAGAATGTGCTGGTGCCTTTTGGCTTTTGCTGTGCAAATTATTAAGGTGTTAAGATACCTAAAGACCTATCCTTTTTAAAAGCAATGCCTCTGGCAGGATATTGAGTTTATTGTGGTTGATGACAGTGTCATAAAATACTTTCCAAACCTACTCCTCTTGGAATAACCACTGACTGTGTAACTCACCCCTTGGAGAGCTAACTATAAAAAGGGAATAACTTTATCTATTTAGAGTACAATTGTACGTACGGTTCTTGTACTTCAACTGTAGGAAGAAATCACACCAAGAAGCAAGAAACTCCTGGAAAATGTACCCAATATTATTTCTTGCCAAAGCAGATGCACGAAGACATTGAGCACACAAATCGCTTTGCTTAGAGGGTAATATTGTCTGTCCAATGGCCTCACAAAGGATGAACAGCCTGCTTGTAGTCTTCAAGGCCACAGCTAGTACTGCCACTGGTGGTTTTCACACCTGAGCTGAAAGCGTTACAGCAGCCAGCAATGTTACTTCTGGCAATGGCGATACCACCAGTGCCATAACAGAACTACTGCCACCAATGCAATGCCTTCGACTCATGGCTCAATGGTCTGCCGCCACCATCGGTGGTCCATGCGGGTTTATACAGGGAAACCTCTTACTGTAACATTAAGCCTCACGAAGGCTTACATTTGGGGTTTAACATATACATTCCTAGGGTTTTTAGGGTGGTTAAGTCTGTTGTAGTGTTTTAGGCCTGATATAGTGGGGTTTCAGTGGGAGGTCATTCAGTGTTCAGCATCCTGAGATACAGATGGAGCGCTCCTCCTGACTCTTTCACTTTTCTCCTTGACCAGAATGAAGAAAGCTGTATCCCGGATGGACGAAGTCAAAGACGAAGTTGAGAGATACAGGACAGAAGTTGCAGAACTCACTGAAAAGCAGCAGAAGGCAGCTGAGGTACAAACAATACAAACATTAACCCTGATAAGAGCGTCTCACCATCTGACAGAGAATTTTCAGACTCACATATTGGTGGTGTTTGATTTGCTGGCCAAGTTAATTTTTGCATGTAACTCCTCAAGTGGTACACACCCATCCTTTTTTATTACTCCTGGTCTGAGAGGATTCTAGGAATATTAGATGTATGAATAACTGTGGGTGTAGCACACACTGCAAACACAGTGCAAACCATCACCCTGCAAACACAGTGCAAACTACCACCCTGCAAACACAGTGCAAACCATATTGGCCTTAGTTGGTGGAAACTAGGACCTGTTTTTCAATGACAGATGCCTCCTTTTTCTGACATTTATGGTTCTGAAGTTGGGAGCCAGGCACACAAGTTTATCAGAGCTGTGTAAAATATAAACACAAATGTTCCAAAATCCAATTTACAAAGGTAAAAGAGCAGCAACCAGGAAACAGCCATTCTTTGGTTATACATAAATAAAACACAGAGAAAAGAAAACACTCACATTAACCTAAACGAGTGTATGAAAAGAAAGAAACTCACCATATGCTAAAAAATTGGAATTCTGACTTTGTTCTTTACTCAATAGGGAGAAAATCCGTACTCCTACTGGAACACCAGAAAAACACAATGAATCACCTTTGCTAAATCTGGCTATCTCAAGTATTAGCTGCTTTTCATCTAATCCTCTGTAACTGTCATCATTTTGTAGTTCTCAAGTAAGTGTTGGCACTAACCTCCTTGTATCCGAAACATTCAATCCTAAACTGAGCCCAAGCCGGCAGAGACAGCAAGTGTGAGTGCAGCAGTGTAGGGCTGATGTGGTAGGATTTCCCAGAGCCCGACAGCAGTCTAGCTCCAGAACAAGGCCCCGCCGACATCCTCAGAAGGGTGGATTTAGGTAGACCATCCAAGTTACCAGGATCAAGACAGGAAATTGCACATCTTGAATGAAGGTCGGAAAGGTATAGAATGCATCAAATGCAGGAGGGAGTTGGTAGTCATAGCCCGTTGTTGCACTCCAAAACATAGCAGAAGAGGTGCCTGAAACGGGGTGGATTATACCTTCACCAGCAAACTCCTGCTTCCAGGAACGAATAGGAGAAGTGAATCATGGACGTCTCGGTCTCATGAGTAAGTAATTCAGCATCCAGCACTTCTGGCTTTCAGCACTTGCCTTACTGGGACATCCTGGCTTAGTTCCTAATGTCCCAGTCGCAGGCGGAACTCTCTATGCGCCTCATTATTTCCAACTCTATTCTGACACCATTGAGAGAAAGCACATCAAGTGGTGCAAATCTTCCATCATGGAGATGGTGAATTTAGATTACATTTCCATTGTGTAACTCTCAGGCACATGGTTGTGAGGTGCAGAGGAGTAAATGTGGCCTTTAATCAGACTTTACCTTTAGCTATACGTAGGCGCCTCGCTGAAAGGGTAAGGGAGGCTCAGCCTGGGAACGCACTTGTCCCTCTCTGAGACAATAAAGAAGGTTCATCTAGAACAACATCACATCCTCCAGTACAGTATGAATCTTGAGTCTAAGCCTTTCTTCATATGGGCACCATCATGTCATGTTTACCACCAAAATGCCAAGACTTACTATCAACACGCCAGGGCCATCATTTGAGACTATCATCATGCCATGGACGCCCCAAATATGCCAAGACTTAAGCAGTATATCAGTGTTTTAGCTAGAATGAACAGCTTGATGCCGTGTATGCCCCCAGTATGCCATACATACAGTAGTGTCATCAATATGCCAGGGCCAGCATTTTGCCATAGGTGGGCATCATCATGTCATGAATGGCCCTACAATCTCAAGAATTGCTTCAAATATGTAAGTGCTAGGCACCAACACAGACACACAGACGCACACATTTACACATATTCACAATCACACAAACATCACAGCATTCAAGAGATTCTTTCTGTGGCCGAAAAAGCCACGTATGTTCACAGAGGATGCCCTAAAAAATGGGAAAGAATGTGGGGTAAGTGGAATAACTTTAGAGGAGGTATATGTGCCCCTCCGACAATGGGTTCGGTCTCAGACGATGATGAGTGATGAAGAAGTGGGATATTCAGTATAAATTGTACAATGTATGCCAGATGTATGATGTACATACGTTAACGACGAAATATGATGGAAACTGTATTCATATGAACGCGATAACCAGCAAATGTCAATGTTGCAAGTCTCTAGTCAATAAAAATGTTTAAAAAAAAAAAAAAAAGAGATTCTTTCTGTGCCTAACTCCCACTGGCTGCTTGCGTGGGTCCCACTCAAGCTCATTCATCTGGATCACCTCCTCAGACGCTCGTGCATCATGAACTGCTCAGCAAGGCTCTTGGTCAGTTTTCTTGTGTCTTTGGAGGTCTGTTGTGCTACATGCCATGTGATTGACAGTGCAGGGTTTGATGGGGCCAATACTGTCAATTCCTCTGTTAAGTGTAACAATGAACCTGCCATCCCTAAAGAGGGCTGATCCCAGTGCTTCATCAGAGAGCGTTGCTTGGTTTGCTGGTTTGCTGCTTTGCTAACCCTCAAGCATAGCTCTACCAGTTCGCGCTCTGCACAATGAATGCATCTTTGGATGAGCCTAATGGCTTTCCCAATCTGACATGTGTAATTTACATGCTTTTCTACTTTTGGTTTTGGATTGATGGAGACAAAACAAAATAGAAAAGGCAACGCCGAAACACTCTAACAATGAAGCCGCCACTGGAAAGGATTACTAATATTAATAGGAATATGGAATGAAGAGACCTTGGGCCACATGTACAAAAGGTTTTAGTGGTCGCAAACAGAGAATCGGGCCTTTTGTGACCGCTAAAGAGCCTTTTGGCATGTGCTAACCGTATTTTGTGAGTCGGTAACCTATTACCGACTGGCAAAATATGCTTGGTAAGTCGGTATTAGGAAGGGTGTGTCAACGGCGTCCCTTCCTAATAGCGAGTCGCAGGGGGATGTATGAGTGTTTTGCGACCGGAATGTGGTCGCAAAACCTTCCCAGTTTACCACCTACTTCAAGTAGGTGGCAAGCCAGTTGCAAACGGGAAGGGGTCCCTAAGGGACCCCTTCCCCTTTATGAATGGTTGCAAAAACGTTTTTTAAGAGCAGGCAGTGGTCCCATGGAACACTGCCTACTCTTAAAAAATGAAACTGAAACGTTTCATTTTTGTTTTTGAAATGCATCCTGTTTTCCTTTAAGGAAAACGGGTAGCATTTTAAAAAAACATTGCTTTATTTAAAAACAAGCACAGACATGGTGGTCTGCTGTCCCTAGCAGGCCACCATCCCTGTGTTTTTAGCAATTTCTAATGGGTCACAAATTGTGACCTACCTCATGAATATTGATGAGGCAGGTCAATTGCGACCCCATTAGGAATTGCTAAATGTGTCTGAGACGCATTAGTTCGTTGCATTTTGTAACTTCCTAATTGTGAGTCGCAAAAAGTCGCTATTAGGAACTCGCAAAGTCTGGCGGTCGTACATGGGGCCCCTTGACTTAAGTACCACAGCTTGCACTCCAAGAGCCACTGCTTACATTGCCCCCCCTGCCTGATTCATCCAGGTCTTTTTTAACCGCTCCAAGTTTGATTTACATCTTGAGTGAGGTTAGAATCCCAAAAAATAAGGTAAGTTAGAGAGGATGAATAGCAGATCAACTTAAGGTTTGTTATAACTTGAAGGTTCTTTAAACAAATACTAATAGAGCATTTCTGACAAAAACCTTGTCTATTGGGTACATGAGTTGGCACATGTCAACTCTGCTCTTCAAGAGAATTCAATATAAGGTGCAACAGTGCACTGTATGTTTTTACTCTAGAAACGTACGTTTTTCAAAATCTTAGACAGGTTTGAAAGACTTTTAACAGTGCCCCCTTCTCTTGTGCATGCAATCTGCTATTATAAATCACTAGACTACAAGCTTTGTTGAATGTCAGCAGGTGAATCAAAGTATTCTAGGGAATCAGTCCTGGCCCCTCAAATATATATTGGATCCGATTGGCCAGGCGTAAGATGCCAGAATACATATTCCTGATGAAGTCTCCTGTTAAGAACTAGATCACTTCGAATAGAAGATCAACATATGAAATTGTGAAAAGCAATAGATAAGAGAAGTAGAACAACGTTCTAAGTGTCATAAAACAAATAAATTATAAAAAAAGAACACAACCGGTTAATACAAGTTGTTTTGTTTTTTCTGTATTCAGAATACATAAACCACCTGATTCAGAAAGACACTTGTGAATGTGTAGATGTGTTCCTTACATCAAGGCACTGCAGCCAATAATGACTGCTCACCTGATCCATTGAACAACCAGCTGTGTATTCACATACATTTCTATGCGGAAACACATTTTTTTAGTAACACCACAGAAGCCTTGTCTTTACATTGCAGAGAATCGTAGTTTGTATCTTTTTTTCTTTATAATTATAAAACATTTTTGCTTTTTTCACACATTTGCTCACACTTTCCACCACACTTACACGTGATCCTTAGAAGAGCAGGTAAGTGTGGGGAATCATTCCAAATGTTTATTAGTCACCACAGAATTATGATTTTTTGAGTGTTCATCTCACTTGCACTGCATAGTCCTGTGGCAATGCACATACTGCTCCTCTAGGTGGAATGAACGCAGTAAAATCCACATACGTTGTGGAGCTTACACTCTTGTAAGTAACAGCGCTGCAAACTAACCTGGGTTTGCAAATTGGTTAAAAGTTTTGAATGCACAGCTTGACTCTTTTGAAGGATAAGCAACATGCCAGAAACTAAACTTGTTTGGCCCTTCAAGGAGAACTCCAGCCACCCCCTGAAAATGTGAGATCCTCTTAAGGTGAATGACTTAATATAATGTTGACACATATAAATAATGTACAGATTACTCCTTCACTCTTTGCTACTGCAATGGTAGTTATCAAGATTGCCTATCCGTGTTTCTCTTTTAGCACTCTGTGCGCCCTAACATTACGTTCAAGTCATAACATTAGTCTTTCAAGCGGTACCAAAGGCAGGATCCACCTGCCCGTCTTCACTATGTGTTGAGGTGTTTCATCTCTCCTCTTTGTTTCCCCTTGATGTAGTGCTGTTGTAGAACTACCTAGATGGTATTATATCTGCCCTTTAATCAATCATTTAGAGTTCAGTAGCTTCACCTCTGTACTATGTGCTTTTTGCTTTCATCAGTTATATGTGGCAAATGCAGACGAGTGTCTTGTTGAAAGTAATCTTATTTCTTTTTTACAAACTGTATTTACTCAAATATGACAGCAAACTCAGAATATACGCAAACAGATGGAAGAGGAGAGAGCCGGCCTTGATCGCCTCATCCGTGAATGTCAGTACCGGGAAGCCACTCATGAGCGCCTAGTCTGTCAACTGGAGACACTACAGAGTGAAAGGAAGACATCATTGCACCAAGTGAGAAGCAAGTTTATTTGGCAAAATGTACAATTGATATCTAGGCAGAAGGAGAACTGAGTGTTGGTAAGGAGGACTTTGGAGCAGAGAGCAGACCTCAGGACCTTGACACTAATCTCTGTTTTGTTGTAGATTGCACTGGAGTACTATGCGATTGCCGGAAAGCTGACCGTCTATGATATTGAAGAGATCAGAAGCTATCGGGCACCACCTTTCCCTGTGATCTTAGTAACAGATGTGCTCTGTATGATGTTTGGCCGAGACCCGGGCTGGGAGAGTGCAAAGTTACTGATTGGAAAGGAGAATTTTTATGAGGTGAGATTATTCAGTACTTTGATATCCTTGCTACCATGGAAGTTAAAACAAGGTGGAGCTCTATTCTATTTATTTCTATATTGGGAATTATATATAGAACAGAGTGGACTGAGAGGGGTGACACAGTGGTACGCTTGAGGACAAGTTACAGGTTATCAGTTTACAAAAGTAGATTAAGCAACGATTCACAGCAAAAGGAGTTCCTTAGAACGTGAAACAATGCCATATTTTTCATAGTGTGGTTTTGCTTATATTAAATAAAAGCATTGAGAGTGGTATTGCCAACCTGATGGCGTGTACTAAATAAGGTATAATCATGTTGAGATAAGTCAGACAGACAAGAATCAAAATATAGCTGAAGGATATTGTTTAAATTTTATGGGTATGTGTTAGTTGCAGTCACTTCATAAGGATTTTCAGTTGAATGTAGATCCTCGTTTCAAGAGACGAAGAAACCGAATCAGGAAATGTCAGAGGGTATCGAGTTCCAGATTCTAGTGACGTTACCAGAGGGGACTACTTTAATGTTTTTGTCTTTTTGAATCTTAGGATTTCAAAAATAAGGTAGTTGGCACTCTGTCGCGGACGCTGTCCACCTGTGCAGAGCCTTGTAGGCAATTTATGATAGCTTTTAGCTAATTCTTGCCTGAATGGGAATTGGGATAAGGGTGATCAGGATCGGGGAAAATATGGTCAAACCTTCTTGAATGGATAGCCGTTTCCTGTGCATGTAGCACAACCTTGTGAGGAGCTTGGTTGATTTAAAGGATTCCACCCAATAATGCATTACTGTAATCTAGACTTGGGAGCAGCAGAGCATGGGTGACTTGTTTAAAATCATAATCTGAGATGGAGGGTTTAAGACCTCAAAGGAGTCTAAACTGTTAGGTAGCTCCTTTTGCAGTTGCGTTGATGTGTTCTTTTTTTTCAAATTTCTTTTTATTACAATAAGCATTGTACACATTGCATTAATTCTCATCATGCTTACAACAGTGATTATCAATTTTCTTTTCATTACACGCAACAAAATCAAGTGTGTCCCACATTGAACTGTGATTTTCCCTCATACACTATATTCAGTTTTTGTAGTATTCCCTTCCAATAGTATTGAATTTTTGGACAGCTTCATATTGTGTGGAAAAAGGTTCCCTCTTGCCCACAACCTCTCCGACACAATGGGTCTGATCGCCTCCCCATCTTAACCAGTGTAGTGCATGGTATATATGTCCTGTGCAATATTTTTAGTTGAATTAGGCGGAATCGGGACCTAATAGCTACCTCTCTAGGGGAGGCTAGGGCTTCAGGCCATTCCTCCTCTTGCATATCCGGGACGTCTCTCTCCCAGTTTTCATGCAACTGTGCCAACCTATCTGGCGCATTATTTTACTAGTTTCTTGTATGTTAGTGATATCGCCTTCTGGGGCATGTGTTCCTCAAGTAGCCTATTTTCTAGTGGTGATGATTCTGGTAAGTTCTCTCCCTTGGGAATATTTGCCTTCAGGGCGTGTCGGAGTTGTATATACCAGAATGTCTCAGTTGTGGCTAAGCTAAATATTTTCTATAGATCCGCAAATGGAATTATCCCCTTTCCTGAATATATATCACCCACCCGTGAGATACCCAACAGGTTCCATTTGTCAAATCCCTGTCTCTTGCCCATATCTCCCAACAAATCTAAATCCCATAGGGGTGTCGCTTGGGTTATCTTGTTTTTCCAGCCCAACGACTTGAGTGTGGAGTGCCATGTCTGGATTGCTAGGGCCGTAGGTCCCTCTAAGTGAACAGTTCTGGGTTTAGTGTATAGTGTTTGAAGGTATGCCCATGGTTGTAAGACTAAATGATCCATACGGAATGCTGGTTCCGTCATAGGTTGATGTACCCATTGGTTAATGACAGTCAATTGCGCCGCTCGGAAGTAAGTTTTGATAACGTTGATGTGTTCTTGAAGGTTCAGGTTCTTGTCCATATGGATGCCTAAAGATTCAGCATGTTCCATAATGGCAGGCTGGTTTTTCAGCACAGAACAGAAATCAATCTGCCTGCTTGCTGCAGCTAAACAAAATGTGGGGTGGGATGTCCAAAAGGGACTCCATTTTTAGTGTGGTAAGTTTGAGGAAGTGAATTGTCATCCAGGCCTGGTTGTCTGACAGTATTTGGCAGCAATGTCAATGTCTTTATGGTTTAAATTTGTTTTATTGTCATGTTACAAGTCTTTCAGTTGAAAATCAGCATAAGAATATCGAGTGAGACATGACATTTCTTATAACATAAAAGAAAAAATCAGCATAAGAATATCGAGTGAGACATGACATTTCTTATAACATAAAAGAAACAAATAACTCCCCCTCCCCCCACCTCTACAACCCCCCAAACTAACCCCCCAGGTACCAATTTCCCAGTGTCTAGCAGTGACTCCGTGCCTAGATCTATGTGGAGGCTCCTCATTGTGTGGCGTCACCCTATTCAGCATGAGGTGAATCTGTAAGCCTCAATATACGCAAATAACGGGGGCAGGTCAGTTCACAGAATTCCTGGGAGAGTAGTGATATAAGCCAGCGCCATGCGGTGTGAAAAGTGTCACCCTGACCAGTAAGTGTATGGGTAAGTCTCTCCATCCCTACAACCCCCCATAAGCGGTGCAGCCAGTTCAGATGTGTCGGTATAGTGGCGGATCCCCAGAGTGAGAGAATAGTCTGATGTGCAGCCCCCAGCGCTATGCTTATTTGACGAACTCTACGGGATGAAAGGGGATATGTTAGGGGATTAGGGAGGACCAGCAGGATGTTGGACGGGAACCTTGGGAGTTGTGTTGAGAAGTGGGTATCGATGTCATTTAACACCGAATCCCAGAACGGTGCTAGTTTTGTGCACTCCCAAAGGATGTGTGTAAGTGTGCCTTTCTCCCTGCATTGTCTCCAGCATGTGTCACTACGGGCTGGGTTCCCCCTATGCAACCAGACCGAGGTGAGATACCAATATGAGGTAATCTTCAGAGCCGTCTCCGTGCTCGCTATGTTGTAGGTTGGGTGTCGTGCTCTATGGTATATATCTTTCCAGTCTTTCGCAGAGAGCTGCCACCCCAGTTTCACTTCCCATCGACGTTAGGCTGGGCTTTTGTCTGTCTTTTGCATGGGTCCCAGAAGAACATATAATTCAGATAGAAGACGTTTATCTGATCGTTTACTCACCAGCCACTTCTCAAAGGGGTCAGTGCCCACTCGACTCCACTCCTCATAGTTGAGTGTAACAGCCAATGCCTTATCTGGGAGTATCTAAAGCGTTCGCCATCAGGGAGGGTGTAGTCTTTCTTAAGGACATCGAAGGGTATTGGGCCGTCCGTGTCAAAAAAGTGACTGGCCGCCTTACATACAGCCTCCCTCCAAGTCCGGAAAGTAGATCCAGTCCCAGAGGCAAAGGCCGGGTTATCAACGGTCGATTTCAGAGGAGATGGGAAGGTGGTTCATTGTCCTCAGCGCGCACAGCCATCACAGACCCTCATGAGAGAGTTTGTGACTGGAGATATATATAAGCTGGGTGCTCAGTGGCTGCGCTGTAAAAATGGGACCTTCTCCAAGGATGTCCCTGATATTGCCCTATCCATAAATAGCCAATGTTTTTCAGACTCCGGTCTAGACCACTCAACTAGGTATCATACCTGGGCCTCCTGAAAATATCTAAGGAGGCAAGCCATCCCAAGACCCCCGTTCGTCGCTGGTTGCCAACCTCGCTCTTTACTCATCCTCTGTCTCTTACCCGCCCATACGAACCGGTGGAAAGCAGCTTGCAGCGTCGGTATTGTCCCCGGTGGAGGAGTCAGAGGCAGAGTCTGGAAATAGAAAAGTATTCTAGGTAAGGCAGTCATTTTTAGGGCTGCAATGCGACCCATCAGGGAGAGTGGGTAGCGCTTCCAATGCTCCAGTTCCGTACACACCTTCTTTGTCAGTTCTCGATAATTGAGATAGTTTGTGTGTTCCAGTGTGGTGCATAGCTGGACTCCCAGATATGAGAGGGACCCGGTCAACCACTCCATTACATATGTGCGTTGCAGACTTTCTACCACGGCCTGAGGGACTGTGATATTGAGGGCCTGGGACTTCTGGACATTCATATGAAATCCAGAGGCCGAACCGAAAACCTCCATTTCTCTCAGGAAGTGGGGAAGGCTCTTCTGGGGATCCTCCAACATGACCATCACATCATCCGCGTATAAACTAATTCGGTGCTCCCCCCCCCCAAAGAAATCCCTGTAATATCTAGATGATCTCTCACCCGTTGCGCGAAGGGCTCCATGTAAAGGGCGAAAAGGAGGGGAGAGAGGGGGCACCCCTGCCTAGTGCCTCGTATGGGAAATGTGTCTGATCCATGTCCATTCACCCTCACCCTCACCCTTGCTGTCGAGGATCTATAGCCACTAAGAACACAGGCTCGGAATCGTTCTCTCATCCCAAAGTGTTCCAATGTCGCATCTAAGTATGGCCAATGGACCCGATCGAGCGCCTTCTCGGCGTCGACCGAGAGTAACATGCTGGCACCCCCTTTAAGGCGCGCTTTATCAATGATGTGAAACAGCCGCTTGGTGTTGTCCGCGCACTGCCTCTGCGGCTGCTCGCCGAGTGCGTGCGGTGGGGCGGGGCGGGGGAGGGGCAGGGTGGGCGGGTAGTGGAGTCCGACATACGACGGACAGGAGTAAGGTAAGTAATTAAATAAATAAAACAATTTACCTTGCGCGCGCTGCATCGCCAACTCAGCGAGGTAAATCCTCTCTAGCCATCCAGGAGTGTAACCCCTGCTCCTCATGCCTCCTCCGAGAAGCGTGTGTCGTGCACTCAGTGGTCTCCCTTACCAGTAGATAGCGCTTCAGCACGCAGGCACCTGCAGGCCAGTCGAGAGGCCCAACATCATCAGGATCGCCGTTACCAGTTGTGGTGGGGGAAGGATGGTGGACCCCCCCCGATCACTGCATAAGCCTCAGCTGCTCCCCCCCCCATCGCCGCCACCCATGCAAGGTCCATGTGGGCAGACCCGGCGACCCCCGCGCTCTGCAGACCTCAGGAAGCCTCAGGCGTCCTCCCACTCTCGTCGTCCGAGCGGGTCTCTCTGCACTGGACTATTAAGGCCTGAGGAGGTCTGGGGATCCCCAAGCCGCCCTTGGATAGTTCGTGCTTTGCTGCGCATAGGCCGTCTATGCCCAGGTGCCTCTCGCCGCCGACTGGAGCCTCCTCCCTCCGCCTCGTCTCAGGGGGGCCTCACGCTATGGCCGTCGCTGCTTGTGAGCCCGCTCCTCCGCCCCTGCTCTCTCACCTTGCTTTCGCCGTTCGGGTCGATCCCCCAGGCTCAACGTCTAGGCCTCCCGGGAACAGACCCCCCGGACCGTTTCTGATTTACGAGGCCTCCGGTGCACGCCGGGCCTCCACAACCTACTCCCTCGCCTTGCGGGCCTCCGCAGCCTCTGGCAAGTGCGAGTGCTCTGCGCCCGGCACTGCGGTCTCTGCTACCAGCCGGGCTGGGATCGTCACTGCAGGGCTGCTGCCTTGCTTCTTGGATCTCTCGCGTCAGTGCACACCACGGCCTCTGTCATTCCCCGCTGGAGAGTCATCCCCGATCGGGCCCCCAGATGTCGCCCCCACTGTCTCCGGGGAAATGCCTGTCCAGGCACCGCTCCGCAGTAACCAGGCACCACGGGATATGGCTATTAAGTTGAGGCCAGCGCGGAGGGACCGATTTTGCGTCCGCTCACTCTGCCATCTTGGCCACGCCCTCCATGTAAATGTCTTTAGGTGAGGCAACTTTCATATCACTGTCATTCGTATAGAAATGTTACGCAATATTTGAGTGTTTGAGAGAGGAAGCCAGAGATCCAATGTAGAGGTTGAACAAACTGCATTTTATTGTGTAAATCCCTTAATATTAGGTGAAAATAAAAATGCCCTTCCATCTTCTATTCTATTTGGATTCAGTACTTTAGATGAGCTTCTTACTAAGAAGCTTAAAGATGCATATGAAAAATCACACAAACAAGATGTATGTAGATTAGACGCTGTCATTACCTGTATGGGTGAATACCATTGACTCAGAGGGAAATCGGTGGGAGCTGAACTTACCTTCACAACTCATGTTACTCTGCTATGCAGCCACTCTACACAATTCACAGATTGGCGACGACACTAACTGCACCTTTTCTCGGAAGAGCCTCTGGGCCCCTTTCAAAGACAGGGGCCAGAGAAGATGGGCGCAGATCCAGACTTGTTGTGTGACTCTGTGCTGGGAATCTACACGGCTCATTTAGAGTGAGGGCCTGGGCCTCTTCTGGTAGTATGCACTACATAGACTCCTGTTGTCTACTTCCAGAAGACCTCTCGAGGTGGGGGGAAAGTAGACTAATATATGGGTGGTCCCTGCATTGACTTATGTACCACCAAAATGTATCTCCTGTCGGACAAATAGAGAATGCTTTTGGCTGTGCAGAGAGCGTTTTCCATGAAACCCACCCTTTGGCATTTGGCACACAATTGAGAGGCAAACCCTGCACTGCACTTACCATTTTGGCTTTGCCAGGCAATTTAGCATCTAGAACTTATAAATGAGTTCAGCTCAGTTCTGCAAATGCCGGCCACGTTCACCTCTTGGGCTGATGCAGGGTAACAGGTGAAGATCAGTTTTTAATATCCAAAACACTCTCCGTGTCGCCTCTTAGCACAAAGAAAGCCCGCAATCAACTTTCAAAGTAACTCCACCAAATTTATTTTGGCAACGCGCTTCAACCTTAACGGGTCTTCTTCACAACATCATGCAGAGTAAAAGTGCCCAATCACCATTTAATACAAAGCACAACAATGGACATAGAAGGTACATTTTCGTTCCTGCTTCTCAAATTCAGAATTAATTATGAAGTAAATTTGTTTGTCTTTATTTGAGGAAAAGGTCTTTCATATCAGTGGCATTGATGCAAGTATAGTTTCACAGGTGAGACGCTGATGTTATGATAAAGAGTCAGTAATTTCATTATTCACATGTGCGAATACCATTAGAACCCCAGACACATGTGCGTATATTATAAAAACGTAAGCAAAGAGAGCATATTAGCCATTACATTTGTCTATTCATGTGAGGGAATTGTGCCTGAAAACACACAAAAAAATGTAATCGACACTCTATATGCGGCCCAGTGGCCAAAAATGTGCTAAACGAATTGTACATGACCAATCAAAGGTTAGCACCTTCCATAGGAAATTGAAACATGCAAAAACTGCATCCCCCAATTTGATTATTTCAGCCCAATCGTTTTTCTGAAAAAGAAAAATGTTATATTCATCTCTGTAAAGCACAGCTTCCCAGCCCATGTTCAACATGTCAGATTGTCAACACCCATTAAGTCATACAATTCCACCCTTCCTGGACCGAAAGAAAATAAGAAAAACAGTTGTGAAATGAAACCAAAAATATTCTTAAAACAGCACAAAAAATATATGTAGATCATTGTGGACTCGCATATAGCAAGTCAGAGATCCACCACATTACTACACTGAAAGGAGGTCAAAAGAGGGGAGGGGAGAAGATAAATGATGTAAGATTACTCCAATAACTACCACATCAGCCGATGTGTACATGAAGCTCTTCATCCTCATTGAGGCCACCAGGGGACTTGTTACCGAGTAGAATAAAATATTCTGACTCCAAAAGCCTGAGTCTCTTCTCTGTCTCCTCCTCGTACATTCTTCTCAATCCTATCAGTACCAAAAAACAATAAGAGGTCAGCATTCTGGTTATGTTCTCTGGGCCAATGTCTCGCAACAGGGTAAGATGCATTCAGATTGTTAATTGCCCTGTTTCTCTAAGACCCTCTTCTTCACAGGGCTGATTGTACTTCCGAAGTACCTATAACCACAAGGACATTACAAAACATAAACGCAGTAATCTCTGCCTCACATGATGAATTTGTTTATTTGTTGTGTCTTCCCATTGTCTTATCCTGTATGTTTTTATGTTGCTACTCTTTGCACTTGTAGAATCCCTTTTGCTCCTGAAGCCAACCCTCCATCCTGACTCATGAACTGGTGTAGCTGTGTACTAAGATGTCTCGCAGTGATTTCGATTTGCAATGCGTGATCTGGGGGAAGGGAGGTATTTTGTTACCTATTACTGGGTCGCTTCTCACTAAGTGCCAATGTTTAGCTAACATCTTTCTGATGGCCGTGCTCTCGCTGTTATATGTGGTAATCAGTCTTACTGCCTGCTGGTTTTTCTCATCTCTTTTCCTTTTGGTCAGTAGTCTCTCCCTTGTGGTTTGTGCTGCATTAACACTTGCTGCCTTTAAGGCCCTCAAAAGATAACCTCTAGGCCTGAATCTGCTGGTCATCCTTCTTTCCTCCTCTTTGTAGGCCTGGTTGTTACTGCGGTTACTGGCTCTGAGCAAATCTTTATAAGCTTACAAATCTGTTTTATGTTAGAAAACGATGGGTTGTTTTGATTCAAATTTTTTAATTTTGATTTCTGTCCTGAAACTTTGTAGGTCTCCAATGTATTTTTGTTTCAGGGTCATGGTACATTGACCATTGATGTGTATTCTCTTTTCACCTCTCATTAGGACCTGGAGTTTTTTGACAAGGACCACATGTCTGATGAGATGTACGAAGCTTTGGGGAAAGTGATCAGTGAAGGCCATTTCAATCCTGCGAATTTCCAAACTGCCAGCTTAGCCACCGCCTCACTGTGTGATTGGATTCGGGCTGTACACACCTACAACCACCGCATGCGCCAGCTTCAACCCAAAGTTTTACAACTACAGCAATTCGAAGCCAAAGTCAATGCAGAAGAGGTTAAACTGAGTAAGTCCATTCATCTTCAAGAGCAGCTGAAGCAGAAAGTGGAAGTGAGCTCAACAAGCTACCAGAAGGCCGTGGCGGAAGAGGACCAGCTCACTCAGGAGCTGAACAAATTGGTGGAAAAGAAGAATGAGGTGGAGCATTTTCAGGAGACAATATCAGGTCATTCTTACGACTGGGAGGCAACTCTGAAGGTAAAATCTGTTGTGATTCTCCCCATCACATTCCCTCTCCCATATAATGTGTAGTGCTTGAATATTTTTATTTTCTGTCTCTGAGATTGACGCATATGACGCTGGGGATGGGTTTGCTCAGCCATATACTGAGGACAGCTGGTAAGAAGGCTTCCAAAAATGCCAGTAGACTAGACACCTCACGAGACACTGGGTTGGTTTCTCCTCCCAGCCTTGCAACAGAAGAGAGTGCCTCTTTTGCAACGGTCATGCAAAGGCTGCCTGAGGAGCTTGAACTACTTCTGCCTACTATGGAAGTCAAGACCAACGTATTGACAGAGGTCCTTCAACTGAGACAAATTAATTCTGAGCCCTTTCTACCATTTAGCAAGGCTATAACGGACACCATTCTTGGGAAATGAGCAAAACCATGCTCTGGACCCCCCAGTGAGTTCACAGATTGCGATGCACCAGCGCTCTGCTCCGGGTGACCCAGACATTTTGAAATCATCACCACACTCCTGAGATTCTTGTTGTGCAGAATTCAGCAAGTAAGGGTAATCCTAACTCGTTCCCAACTACACCACTATATAGGGAATCTAAACAGATTGAAACATTCAGGAAACATAAGTTTTCCTCCACAAGTCCAGCTCTTTGCTCCGAAAAAATGTCAGCTGCCTTCTGGGTCGCTACTTCCATGCTTTTTGGTAATCGTAGGACAGGTTCTTCCTGTAGCACATTATGAAGTGCATGCCATCTTGACACAAGCAGTACAAGATGGTTGTGATGGTGCCAAGTTTACTATTCGTTGCGGCTTGGACACCACCGATTCTTTGGGCAGGGCTGTAGGCACATGGGTGGCCTTTCGCAGGCACGTTTGTATGAGGTCTACAGGCTTCTCCAGTGACGTCCAAGCTAGCCTAATGGATATGCCATTTGACAGCTCTCTGCTTTTAGGGATAAAGCAGACTCTGCCCTTTAAAGACAGCAGGACCACAGCACTCTCTTGGCCTTTCTTTTCCACCATGACAGTTACATTAACTTTTTCTGCCCTCTGGGTTTCCAAAAACAAGAGCAGATACAGCCAGCCCAACAAACTCATCAGCCTTTTTGTGGCTAAGGCTGCGGTACCCACAGACCACACGGACAACAGGGCAGTGTAAAATACAACCCACCAACCCTCCAGCTGCCGCCACCTCCAAACCTCTTAGGTGTGCCCTTACCGGCACACAGCCACCCTGTCGAAGGCAGGATCTAACATTTTCTGCCAGGGTGGCAACCACTCAACCAGTGGTTCCTGCAAATTGTCGAGCTGGGCTAAGCCTTACCATTTCTAGCCGCCCGCCACAACTTCCACCAACATCTGAAAGCTGATGGAAGACCATCTGTCACTCTTGCAGCAGGAAGAGCAGGCCCTTCTGGACAAAGGAGCCATAGAGAGGGTGCCGGCATCAGAAGTAAGCTGTGGTTGCTATTCCCACTACTTTCTGATGCCGAAGAAGGACGAAGGCCTTCATCCTATTTTCGATCTTCACCCTCGTAATACCTTCCTGTAGAAACCTACACGCCACCAACTGGTCACTAAATTATACAGTGCCGCCCTAGAGGATAGGCGGCAAACTCCCATAGAAGTTTTTGAACGATGGAATGACACGTTAGATCCTCAGTTAACATTGGAGGATTGGGAGTTCTGCTCGGGTTTGATAGGGTTATTAACAACAAAATGTAATTTACGCATTATTCACTTTAAATATATACAGCAAATGTATTATACTCCTGCTAGATTGCACAAGTATGGTCTTGGAGATGATGATTTCTGTCAAAGGTGTGGAAAAGAAGTGGCAGACTTTGTGCATCTGGCATGGGATTGTGAACAGGTTAGAACATTTTGGACAACCGTAGTGCAAGACTTGAGATCCATGATGACGGAAGAGGTGCACTGTACCCCACATTGTTGGGCCTGATTCAAAACATGAAACCGAGGACACGCAAGTTTATTGCAGCAGCGCTATTATGGCCAAAAGAAGAGTAGCAATACATTGGGCGAAAAGGTCGGCTCCAAAACACAAACATTGGCTCCAAGACAGGGTTTATTGTAAGACTAACCTGCAACTATATGCTGAAGAACTCCAGGCAACCTCACCACCAAAGGATATATGAGGTCCACTAATAGAGCATCTGAGAGAAGCTGCTATTACAGAACAGAATAGTATGCAATAAAACAGACACTGAATATGCTAGTAATTGGACTAAATGAGAAAATGGGCAACGGTCATGTAAAAATTATAAAGCTTGTATAATATTGATGGCAATGGTGATGCTATGATGTTTAAGTCAATGTTATACGTTGGAAAACAATAAATAAATTCAATAAAATAAAATACCTTCCCGCAGAATAACAAATTCAAGATGCTCTCCTTGGCCCAGGTCTTGTCTTCCCTTGACCCTGGATGGTAAGATTGGACCTGCATAACGCTTATTTTCACATCCCTGTCCTGCAGGCACAAGGCATTACCTGTGGCTCATGGTGAGTCAGGAGCATTTTCAATTCTCTGTGTTTCCCTTTGGCCTTACCAGTGCCCCTATGGTGTTCACTAAGGTGATGGCAGTGTTTGTACAACATCTTCCAAAGTCAGGGATCCCAGTCCTCCCCTGCCTCGAAAACTGGCTGCTGAAGATGGGCTCGCCCCATGCAGTCATCTCCTAGCTCCAGACTACGGTCAACCTTCAAACATCTTTTGGGCTCACTATCAACATGCTGAAGTCACACCTGACTCCTTTGCAGATGCTCTCCTTCATTGGAGCCCATCTGGACACGGTGCAGTTTTGCGCCTTCCCCCAAAAGAGAGTTTAAGAAATTCAGGCTATGATCCTGATGTTTCAGACTCTGCCCTAGATCTCAGTGAGGATGACTCTGAGGCTGCTGGGACTCTGATGGCTTCCTTCATCCTGTTGGTGAAGCACGCAAGGTGGCATATGCAGGCCCTGCAGTGGGATCTGAAGTCCCCCTGAGCACAATGGTTGGGGGATTTCTCTGATCACGTCCAGATTTTGTGGAGACTGCAAAACATCTGCAATGGTTGCTGCTGGACTGCGACTGAGTCAGCAGCAGATTCCTCTCTCTACCCCATCCAGAGAGGACAGTGGTGATCGATACATTGCTTCTGAGTTTACTTTTATAATAAATCAGCACAATTACAGAAGAACTCAACTGTGCCCTCTGTGCATAATACATATAAAGGCTGACAACTTTGGAAGAGAAAAACACAATTTTAAGTTTCTCTCTTATTTCAAAAGAAGAATGCTTTAGTCCTATCTCCTCCAGTAAACTGTCAGTGTCTCCCCTACATATCTGTCCAGTCTCTCACCTTAAAACCTTTGGTCGGGACGTGGCAGAGCTGCCGATGGAGTAGGTCACACCTTGCAGTGTCTCTGTCCTACCGCGGCCGGCCCTCCAGAATCCGCTGGCATCGGGACCTGGGGAATGGAGGCTGACTTGGTGCCCTAATACAGTCTGCCATCAGTCCTGCCCTTCGAGTGCTCGGAGCCCTCTGGAGCGTACTTTGAGGCTGCAAGGAGAGAGCCCGGCGGCGAGGGGCAGTTGGACCCGCCATCTTGGGGTCAGGCCCGGAGGAGACGACTCTCCCCGGGACACCCGGGGCTACTCTGGTGCCAATCGGAGGTCACCCCTGGGGGCTAGTGCACAGGCCCTAGTAGAGGGGGGACCGCACGCAGCTCTACCGCTTGCTGTCTGGCCCGGACTGGAGGGCGGCCTGGCCACCCAGGGTCGGAGGTGCCATTTTGTAGGCCCCGAGACCTGAGCCGACTTTGCCTGCTGAGCGACTCAGTGCCCCTCCTCCCCTGCACATCAGAACTCAGCGGGCTTCCCTGAAACTGCGACGGACTGAGCTGGGGCCCTGTCCATCTTGCTGAGGGACCCCGGAGGCCTCCTCTAGCACCCTCTTCTGCTGCTGCCTGAACCTACCTGCTTGCCTCGGTCGGCTCCTCCGTGGTCTCCTCCGATCAGCAAAGGCCGCTTGGACGCTGTGATCGGAGGGGCCTGACACGGAGTGGAGCGCCACCACCATCATCAAGGTGTGGTGAGAGACTGCGCAGGCCCATTCCCTGGAGGGGCTGCCGTTGTGGCTGCTGGGGTGGGAGGGCGCGATTGACTGCATGATCGGGCAGCAGGCACTTCCCTCGCTCCCTCCCCCAATCTCTCCTCATATGGCCGCAGCCTGTGGACTGGGCTCCAGCAGAAGGCCACCGGGACCCTATGAACTACTCTAAAGCTGCGGTGGGCTGCGCTGGGCCCCCCATGTCTCTCATAGTGGGTCCCCGGAGGCCCAATCTCGCACCCTCCTCTGCTGCCACCTGAGCCCAACTGCTTGCTTCGGTCGGAGAGTTGCGCCGCCATGACCTCTCCCTGGCTCCCACTGCATAGATCTGCAGAAAACCCCTGGCGTGGCGTAGGGCGTCACCACCGGCATCAAGGCAACGGCACGTATCAGTACCTCAGTGGAGGGCTGCTGTCAGGACTGGTGGGACGGGAGGGAGCGATCGGCTGCACCATCAGGTGGCGGGCATCTCCCCGGCTCCCTCCATCACTTTCAGTGCCTAAACTCAAAGGGCAGGATTCCTACAGCTAGGGGAGGGGGGTCGGCTGCATTGTCGAGCAGCGGGGACAAGGCAGTCCCCCTCTTCCTCTGGGGAATAGAGATCCGTGGACTGGGGCTGGGGGTGCCCACTGAAAGACACATTTGTCCGGATTAGCTCTCCCCCTCTGTGTGGTCACCCCGGACTGAACTCTCGACTTTACGCCCACCAGTGGCTCGAGCCCTCGCATCCCGCTGCAGAGAGGGGCCCTCTGCGCCAACATAGTGCACCACGAGCCTGGACTGGTGGGGAGTTCTCCTGGCCCGGCCGCTGGGTGCCCCTCACAGGGGCGAAATGGACCTAAAACCTTAGTGATAGACAGCACTGGTGCAACTCGTGCTGCCTCCTCCGCCAAATCCTGAAGACCCAACCAATACCTGATCTGTTCATACATCACAGTGCCTCGTGTCTTCGACTTGGATGCCCACATTGAGGATCTGGGGCGGTGAGGTCTGGGAGGAGTATGCCTCATACGAAAGCGGGAAAGGAGACCTCATTGGTTCCCGCCTGAGAAGCAAGGTTCAATCTATGTGGCTAAAGTCGAACCCCGCCACAGTGGCTCCTTCGAACCCCCCGATAGCGCTGGCCCCCGATGAGCCGGAAACAAGCCCCCTCACGCAAGCCTTTATGACCAACTTCTTGCATGAAATAATGGCTGAAATAAGCTCCCTCAAGTCTGATTTTAAAGCATGTCTCCACAAGCTGAAACACAATGTGGCCGAGATTGGGGGCAGAGTGGACGACCTGGAGCGGACCCTTGACACCGAACGGAGGAGCAAGAGGACCTTTGGCGCAGGATGACCGCACTAGAAGAGCAACATATAGAACTCCAAATCAAACAAGAAGACCTGGAAAATAGGAGTAGGAGGAACAATCTTCGTATTAGAGGGGTCCCTAGGGACGCAGACGGGCATGACATCATGACATATACAGCCGACCTCCTTCAGGTGGTCAGGGGCGACGACGACGCCTCTCCAGCCACCTTGGACAGGGCTCACTGGGTCGCGACCCCACTTGGTAGCCCTGGCCTAGTACCGGACATTATCACCCGGGTGCACTTCTTACAGAGAAGGAGGCAATTTTCCGAGACGCCAGGGAGAAAGCAGATCTGACCTGAGGGACACTGCATTCAAATATTTCAGGACCTCTCTCCTGTCACACTGCGACAGTGTAAGAACTTCAAACAGGTCACAGACAAGCTGAGAGAACTGAATGTTAAATACCAATGGGGCCATCCGTTTGCCCTGATCTTTACGTGGGAGGGCTGGCGAAGGTCAATACGATCTTTACGCGAAGCTCAGCAACTACTCCAACTCTCGATGGAGTCCCGCTCCTCCAGCCCAACCTCACTACGCGCCTGGTCCAGAATCCCACTGCTTCCAGACTGGACAACTGTGCCACGTTCCAAAAACAAGGCCCAGGCGGGGAGTAACTCGTCTCTGCAAGTCAAGCAAGACATTATTCAACATGTACGGTCTCTGGATGGCGGCCGATCGCCGACCCGCTCTCCACCCACTGCAACTACATCTTCACCTTGAGCATCTTTGTCATTGAAGCCGCTTGTGCCCGGGGCCCTGGGGACCTGGGGACCCAGGTGTATGGGTTCGACAACCTCCTTGCCCGCAAACTATACTTGTATGCTGTACGCCTTAATCAGCAGACTGGACTGTGAGAATAAAGGGGGGACTCAGTCGGGCCTTGACATTCCTTTTGCGATCCCTGCCTCTCCCTCTTGCAGACTTGGCTCAATGAAATCCCGGGTCCCAGGGGGGGCCTTCCCCCCCCCCCGCTCAAGCACCATGGGCAGGCTGCTGGACGAGGAGACTGCACCATGCAACACGACCTTCTCGGCCCCCCGATTCAATTGGTCCCTAAGGGGAGTGACTTCCTCAGTGTGACCCTGATCTTTAACATAGGGTCTCTCCAGGACTTGAATGGTCTGTTATGGCCCGGTTGGCCTCTTTGTCTTCGTTATTGTTGGAAGGCCCTCCCCCAATCCTGGAACCCCTGGGAGTTGGCAGCACCAAGCCTTTGCACTATTGCCTCATCTCGTCCTTACAATCATAATACCCTACATCGCTCGGGGGAAGAGAGACAGACGACAACGTTGCTCCTCTCCCTCTTCATGTATATGCGCTCGGCGAAACCCCCGATAGAATGCGCACCTCATCTCTAGCGGCTAGGGAGGGACTGCATACACTTACTTCTTTTCCCTATGTAAACGAACATGATGCAGCTTAAATTTCTTTCACTCAATGTAAAAGGTCTGAACGCCCCCAATAAGCGGCAGCAGATCTGGTGCTTCCTTGTGATACAGGATCCAGATATAATTTTCCTTCAGGAAACCCATCTCCTGTGCTCGGACACGAGTTGCATGGCACATCCCAAATACCCTAGCCAATACTGGGCTTCTTCACTCTCTAAAACAGCTGGAGTGGCTGTCCTTATAAAAGCGGTCCTTAACTTTCAAGAGACTCACCTGACACGAGACAGGGAGGGCCGCTACTTAAAACTTAAATCTCTAGTTAATGGCAGATCCCTAACATTGATCAACGTGTATGCCCCCAACCAATCCCAGGATACATATCTTAGGACTCTTCTTAAGGATCTTGCCTCACAGGAGGCTGGCTACATGCTTATTGGGGCAGATTTTAACTTGGTATGGGATCCCCAACTTGATCGCAGTGTGACTTCTTTCCAGGACACAGGGGCTATGTCCGCAGCATTAAAGAGGGACATCACAGCCTTGGGCCTGATAGACGCTTGGCCTATAAGGCTCCAGGTTTACAGGACTTCACCTTTTTTTCTCATGTCCACCGCTTGTATTCAGGCATTTTTCGTTTCGCAATCACTCATTCGGACATTGGAATCGGCGTGTATTTCGGATATCTCTGTTTCAGACCACGCGCATATTGAGCTCTCCCTGGGGGGCATTGGGATGTCTTCTCACCCCTCACCTCACTGGCGGCTCCCCCCACACATACTGCACAACCAGGTTAATGTGGCAGAAATACGGCAAGCACGAACGACCTGCCGAACACCAACAGACACATCTTGTGGGACGCCTTTAAGGCAACCATTCGTGGTACTATCACCTCCCTTGTAATTGCACGGACACGTGAGGCCAGGTTAGTGGAGGCTAGGCTCTCCAGACACATAAAGACCTTGGAACGGCTAGACCAGGCGACGCCCTCCCGCCAACACCAGAAGCGATTGGCTTCCCTTCGCAGCCAGCTGAGGGCGCTGCGGGTCAATAAAGCAGAGCACTCATTACTTGCCTTGAAGCAAAAATATTATGAAGGAGGTGACAATGTTGATTCTTTGTTGGCCTGCCAACTCTGTGCACGTGTCTCTCAGGCCCACATCTCCAAGGTTAAAAATGAGGATGGCTCAGAGGGCTACCTCTGAATTTGAAAAACAGCGGACATTTCATACATTTTTCGCTGCCCTATATAGACAAGGTGAAACGTCCCAAAAGGAGATTGGGCCCTTCCTTGCCTCTTGCATATGGCAGCCCCTTGACCCCTCCCATGCGGACCATCTCGAGGCCCCGTTTACACTAGAAGAACTCCAAAAAGTTTTGAAAAGCCTACCGGTAGGTAAGACTCCGGGCCCTGACGGACTTACGGTTCCCTTCGACCGCCTATTTCTCCCGCAAATTTAAGATTACCTCCTCAAGCTTTTTAACTCTTTCTCTGAGAGTACTAACCTGACCCCTACGATGACTCAATCTGAAATAGTCCTTATACCTAAGCCAGGAAAGGACCCAAAATCATGCACATCCTATCGCCCTATCTCCCTCCTCAATATAGATGCTAAGATATATACTAAACTCCTAGCAAACCGACTAGAGCCATAGCTTCCTAGCTTGATAGAGCCCGACCAGGTGGGATTCATACGCCACCGCCAAGGGGCGGACAACATTCGACGCATAGCCCACCTGGTGGAAAAGGTTCAGCGACGAAACATCCCAGCATGTCTCTTTTCTCTTGACGCTGAGAAAGCGTTCAATAGGGTGTATTGGGCCTTTCTAAGAGCGGTTCTGCAGAAGATTGGGCTTGGGCCAGTAATGGTCTCCCGGATTATGGTGTCCTACGTTTCCCCCTCAGCGCAAATTAGGATCAATGGACTCCTTGCCCCCCCAGTGCATATCTGCAGGGGCACCCGGCAGAGATGCCCGCTATCCCCTCTACTTTTTGCCCTTTTAGTAGAACCCCTTGCAATAGCCATCCGTCGATCCACCACAATGCAGGGTATTCCCTTCGGTGGGGAGGACCACAAGGTCACATTATTTGCAGATGACCAGTCCCAGAGACTCCCTCCCTGCACTAATCTCACTCCTTCACATGTTCGAGCTCGTCTTGGGCCTCAAAATTAATATAGCAAAATCGCAGGTGCTGAACCTAACACTTCCTCCACAGGAGGTCCTAGAGCTATCCTCCCTCACCCCGTTTCAATGGGCTGCCCACTCAAGTCGATATCTGGGCCTCAATGTGACCTCCTTGCTGACTTCGTGGTCTCAAGCCAATTGGCTGGAATTCCGGCGTTCTGTTAGGGAGTACCTAAGGCGCTGGAAATGGCTCCCGGTGTCATGGCTAGGTCGACTCAATGCAGTGAAAATGTCTATACTGCCGAAGGGTCTCTACCTCTTTCAAACACTCCCCACACCTATCCCCCAAGCAGATATTGTTAACCTCCAGAGGGAAGTAAACTCTTTCATTTGGGGCAAGGGCAAACTGCAATTTTCTAATAAAATGTTAATGCTGCCAAGGGATGGGGGTGGGGGGGAGAGGCTCGCCTGTCCTAATTTCCTTGTTTATTATTGGGCGGCGCATTTGCGTTACATCTCGGAATGGGTGGTTCAGGAGAGCGAGAAATATTGGTTTCACATGGATAGAGGCGTGGCATGTAGGCCTCTGTGGGACTTGGCCTGGTTGCCAAGGCGCTCGCGACCATGTAGTGCCTACATCGCTGCCCCCACGAGAACTGTCCTGGACATATGGGATAGACTCATTAAAGTAAGGGGTATACCCAAAATCACTGGGACCTGGGTGTAAGACGATATAGAACGAGGTGGTCCCAGTACTATTACATCCATACAGTGTAGAAACTAAAAATATATACAATTGTATTCACAACAATAAATAAAAAATGACAATTCAATAGTGTTAACAGTGTTATTTAATCACACTGAACACAAAGTACAGATTTAGAAAAACACATTGTAAACCATCATTGATGTGCCCGAATGGGTAGGGAGGGGGAAGGGCAGTGACTTAAGTGAGGCAGTGAGGTAAGTGAAAGACACTACTAGTGGGTATCATAATCAAATTGTTGGGCAGATTATTCAATGCCACACATTTCTTTAACCAAAAGGAAACAATTACAATGAGTTACATAGCCATGTAACATAGAGAGTCACAGTGCAACATGCACTGTTGGCAATACTGGCATCAGTAATGTGTCGATGTTTCGACCCCTGGTTATGTGTAGGTGTTCTTAGAAACCTTACTGGCGGGGTCTTCCTCAGGACAAGTGATTGAGTGAAAAAGGGGTAGGGCACCGTGACTGAATTAGAAGGAAGTCCTCAAAGGCGCATAATGTCGTCTATGGCAAAAAGGGCTCAAAGGCCCCAAGGTTCAGAAGGGAGAGAAAGCAGGACACTCCAAAAATGGATAGTACTCCAAAATGTGAGTGCTGCGGTAACAATCGTGGTAAAACCATCGATCAGAGAATGGAAGCCATCCACTTTACTTCAGTCGAATAAATCAAGTAAACCTCGTTAGTCGACCTCACTTCCGAAAGTGTGGAAAGAAAGCGTCGCCGTGGCGGAAGGCAAAGTTAAATAAACACGTAGCTGACGTGCCGACAAGGCCCGCGTGACGCCCGGTGTGGTGCAGCAGCTGAATGCCGATGTGGACGCGATAGGCAGGCAGGGAAGAGAGACTCTCTAATCAAAGGGTATTAAGTCTGTGTATGTCGACAAAATTAGAAGTTCTTGGACAGTGCACTGGGCTGAAATTAAGCAGGAAATGTTACAAATAAATCAACAAAGTGTGTAGGAGACCACACTACAGGCACAGTTGGACTTGGTACCCTGAATACATAGTCCAGTTATATAACATCTTGTATGCAAATGCATGACCAAACAATGGGCTTTGAAGAAAAACACATCCAATCAGACAATTATGTATATATATTTTGCCCATGTGTATCAAACATCGAATTGATAATTGCAATGTGAATAGTTAGTGTACCTGAATCTGGATTCCACAGTCGATTAAACAGTATATACAATTAAATTTCACAATCATATTGAAACAAACATTTGTACAGTACCGTTGAAAGAAAGTAGAAATAACATTTGGTATCTCAAGTGACAAACAACATCTCTAAACAGTCATTATAAGCGGCATAGGGGGTAGATCACACACAAAGTTAGGAATTGCCTCATGAGGTATTTAGGCATGCTAATTGGGCATTACTAGAGTCCTGTTCAATCAGCCCATTGGCAATAGTGTCCAGACGTAACATCCATTTAGACTCTCGGATGTTTAAGATCAAGGAAATGTTACCTCCTCTTGGTCCCAATTCAGCTTTCTCTATCACCAGCCACTGCAGTTGGTCCGGGGTATGTCCCATTGATGTGAAGTGTTCCACTAAGAGTGCACCTACGACCGAGCACCGAATCCTGCTTTGATGTTGCAGTATCCTTGCCTTGATCTTTTGTTGTGTCTGCCCTACGTAGAGTAACCCACATGGGCAGATGATACCATAAATAACATTCATGGTATTACAATTAGTGAAGGAATGTAGAGCAATCGTGTGTTGTTTGTAGACAAAGTTCTTAGTGGTAATTGCGGTTTGACAAGCTTTGCATCGTCCACATTTGTGGTGCCCTTTGACCGGTGGTAAGTTCCAAAGTGATTGGATTGTTGGTTCCGTAGCGGTTTCCAGGAAAGAATGGACCACATGATCTTTGACACTCATTGCTTTTTTGAAAGAGTGCAAAGGTAGATTGGGTTGGTCAATGTCATCTGACACTAAGTTCCAATGTTTATTGATAATCTTTTTTATGGCATTGCTTCTTGTGGAGAAAGTTGTGATGCAAATCATTCTTTGTGGCGATATGTCATTCTTTTGCCTGGGGGTTAGCAAGGTTTCCCGTGGGTTAAACCAGGCCCTTTTCTGAGCTCTCTTCACTAATCTCCTTGGATATCCCCTCGTCATCAAACGGATACTGAGATCTTCCGACTCAGCCATGTAGTCTGTCCTCTCGCAAACCCCGTGGGTGATGGCTATTGTACCTCAACAGGGAGTTGCGTTCCGCCGGTTTTCGATACAGTGTAGTGTACAGCTTATTGTCTTCACAGCAAATTTTTATATCAAGGAAAGCTATCTCTTTGGTGTCCGATTGTATCGTGAATTTTATATCCTGGTCACATTGATTGAGCCAGTTATGAAATTGGCCCAGCTCAGTGGTATCTCCTTTCCAGATAATCAGTATATCATCAATATACCGTTTCCACAAACTCACCTGCTGGTGAAAGGGGTTATTGTTGAATATGAATAATCTTTCAAAAGTATCCATATAAATTATAGCTAGATCCAGGGCAAAGGCTGCTCCCATGGCTACACCCTTCGTTTGTACATAATAGCATCCTTGAAAGATAAAGTAGTTTTTCTTCATTGCTATAGTCAGCAGGGAGATGATAAATTCCGTGGGAACTGCCATAGGTGCTGGTCGTTTATCCAAGGCATCCTTCATTGCTTCCAGAGCTGGTTCTTGTGGGATACTTGTATACAGAGATACAATATCACAAGTCACAAGAAGTTGATCATTCGGGTTGAAAGGTAGTTGGTCTATCAAGGTGATTGTCTGCATAGTATCTCTTAAATACGCTTCGGTGTTCTCAGCAATTGGTTTTAAAAAGAAGTCTATATATTTACATAGGGGTTCTAGTAGTGAACCACACCCCGAAACAATTGGCCGGCCAGGTGGGTTCTGCATGTCCTTATGAATCTTGGGTAAGGTGTAGATTGTGGGCAGCCGTGGATGTTTCTGATTGAGATAATCAAACTCGAGTTTACTCAAGAATCCTTGTTCTTGAGCTTCTGACGTTATGCACAGGATCTCCTCCGCCAGCTCCCTAGTGGGGTCCGATCTTAGTGGGGAGTAACTAATACCATCTTGGAGTTGTCTCATGATTTCCATTTTGTATGACGTTGTGTCCTGTACCACGATCGCACCGCCCTTGTCAGCGGATTTAATAACTATATCCTTGTTATTCTTCAGATTCAGAAGGGCTGCTCTCTCCAACTGACTGGTATTAGGGAAGGTATATTTATGTGTGGAAAGTAATTTCGTCACATCATTCAATACCATGTTTTCATATGCCAAGATCCTGTTAGTCATGGCATTGGCAGATGGAACAAAGGTGGATGGAACCCTTAATCCTGTCAGTGATTTCGATGGTGATGTTACAGAATCTTTGAAGAAGTACCTAAGGCGAATCTTACAGAAGAAACTGTGCAATTCAGTCCTGATATTGAAGGTATTGGGGTAGGCAGTAGGTACAAAGGACAGGCCTTTAGAAAGTATTTTCTGTTCCTCATCATTCAGAGTGTAAGATGAAATGTTGACCACTGGGTTACTGTTAGTTTCTAACATCTGTACAACTTGTGACGCATTGGTATTGCTCCGTGGTCTTCCGGTTGGTGCTTCTACCGCTGGGTTGTTGTTTATTCCTACCATCTGTACACCTTGCGTCGTGTTGAAATTTCCCCATGGCTCTCCGGTTGGAAACGGACCTGCTTGGGAACGCCGCCCCGGCCTCTCTCCCAGTTCACATTGATGGGCTGATGGCCTCTCGGAGGGCCCCTTTGCCAATTGCCCCGTCCTCTGGGGGGTCTCCATTGGCCTTCGCCTAAAAAAGGAAAGTAACCTTGTGGTGGATACCAGTTCTCCCGATACCTCTGATCAGAGCTGGGGCCTGATTGTTCGTTGTCACTGTCAGAACTCACCGATGAATCTGAAAATGTGGTATAGTTCCTTCTCCCCCTATATCCACCTCTGCCTCTGCCTACAAACCATCCTTGAATATCCTGTTTGTAGTAGTCTTCGTTGAGGTATGGGTAGGTGCCTTTCTTATCGTAGAAACGGATGTCTTTGGACAGTTGCTCAAGCTTCTTATTCTGAGTTGTTGTTTCGAAATCCTTTAACGATTTGCCCAAATTTTCTAAGGCTTCTTTGGCATTGGTCAGTGTTGAATCACCTGCAATTTCCTGTTTGAGGGTTGCAATCTCCCCAATAAGTATTTGAACCTGCTCTGCTGCAGTCTCCACTCCCAATACCATCCAATGTCGAGAGGCGTTATTGGCAACGAAACTGAAACCTTCCTTGAATTTAGGTATGTCGATGAATATTGCTGGTTCGTTTCTAATCTGTAATCCTATAGGTATTATATTAGCCTGCAGATACTTGGTAAGCAGATGTCCGTGAAGGCGAGTGCGAATGGGTTTCTTCTCAAGGCGTTCCAATCGTGAGATTTTGTCATTAAGTGTAAAGTCAATGTTAGGCGTATCAGAAGAAAGGAACTGGTTGGCACGATCTTCTATCAACTGATTAATGTACTCCTCCGTGTATGACAGAGTCTCTCTCTCTACCATTTTCAAGACGTGGAAAGTATCGCTAAGAATACCTCGCAGGCGTGCACCTGCTCTTAAATCATTAAAGTAAGGGGTATACCCAAAATCACTGGGACCTGGGTGTAAGACGATATAGAACGAGGTGGTCCCAGTACTATTACATCCATACAGTGTAGAAACTAAAAATATATACAATTGTATTCACAACAATAAATCAAAAATGACAATTCAATAGTGTTAACGGTGTTATTTAATCACACTGAACACAAAGTACAGATTTAGAAAAACACATTGTAAACCATCATTGATGTGCCCGAATGGGTAGGGAGGGGGAAGGGCAGTGACTTAAGTGAGGCAGTGGGGTAAGTGAAAGACACTACTAGTGGGTATCACAATCAAATTGTTGGGCAGATTATTCAATGCCACACATTTCTTTAACCAAAAGGAAACAATTACAATGAGTTACATAGCCATGTAACATAGAGAGTCACAGTGCAACATGCACTGTTGGCAATACTGGCATCAGTAATGTGTCGACGTTTCGACCCCTGGTTATGTGTAGGTGTTCTTAGAAACCTTACTGGCGGGGTCTTCCTCAGGACAAGTGATTGAGTGAAAAAGAGGTAGGGCACCGTGACTGAATTAGAAGGAAGTCCTCAAAGGCGCATAATGTCGTCTATGGCAAAAAGGGCTCAAAGGCTCCAAGGTTCAGAAGGGAGAGAAAGCAGGACACTCCAAAAATGGATAGTACTCCAAAATGTGAGTGCTGCGGTAAAAATCGTGGTAAAACCATCGATCAGAGAGTGGAAGCCATCCACTTTACTTCAGTCGAATAAATCAAGTAAACCTCGTTAGTCGACCTCACTTCCGAAAGTGTGGAAAGAAAGCGTCGCCGGGGCGGAAGGCACTGTACAAATGTTTGTTTCAATATGATTGTGAAATTTAATTGTATATACTGTTTAATCGACTGTGGAATCCAGATTCAGGTACACTAACTATTCACATTGCAATTATCAATTCGATGTTTGATACACATGGGCAAAATATATATACATAATTGTCTGATTGGATGTGTTTTTCTTCAAAGCCCATTGTTTGGTCATGCATTTGCATACAAGATGTTATATAACTGGACTATGTATTCAGGGTACCAAGTCCAACTGTGCCTGTAGTGTGGTCTCCTACACACTTTGTTGATTTATTTGTAACATTTCCTGCTTAATTTCAGCCCAGTGCACTGTCCAAGAACTTCTAATTTTGTCGACATACACAGACTTAATACCCTTTGATTAGAGAGTCTCTCTTCCCTGCCTGCCTATCGCGTCCACATCGGCATTCAGCTGCTGCACCACACCGGGCGTCACGCGGGCCTTGTCGGCACGTCAGCTACGTGTTTATTGAACTTTGCCTTCCGCCCCGGCGACGCTTTCTTTCCACACTTTCGGAAGTGAGGTCGACTAACGAGGTTTACTTGATTTATTCGACTGAAGTAAAGTGGATGGCTTCCACTCTCTGATCAATGGTTTTACCACGATTTTTACCGCAGCACTCACATTTTGGAGTACTATCCATTTTTGGAGTGTCCTGCTTTCTCTCCCTTCTGAACCTTGGAGCCTTTGAGCCCTTTTTGCCATAGACGACATTATGCGCCTTTGAGGACTTCCTTCTAATTCAGTCCCGGTGCCCTACCCCTTTTTCACTCAATCACTTGTCCTGAGGAAGACCCCGCCAGTAAGGTTTCTAAGAACACCTACACATAACCAGGGGTCGAAACGTCGACACATTACTGATGCCAGTATTGCCAACAGTGCATGTTGTACTGTGACTCTCTATGTTACATGGCTATGTAACTCATTGTAATTGTTTCCTTTTGGTTAAAGAAATGTGTGGCATTGAATAATCTGCCCAACAATTTGATTGTGATACCCACTAGTAGTGTCTTTCACTTACCTCACTGCCTCTCTTAAGTCACTGCCCTTCCCCCTCCCTACCAACTCGGGCACATCAATGATGGTTTACAATGTGTTTTTCTAAATCTGTACTTTGTGTTCAGTGTGATTAAATAACACTGTTAACACTATTGAATTGTCATTTTTGATTTATTGTTGTGAATACAATTGTATATATTTTTAGTTTCTACACTGTATGGATGTAATAGTACTGGGACCACCTCGTTCTATATCGTCTTACACACAGGTCCCAGTGATTTTGGGTATACCCCTTACTTTAATGATTTAAGAGCAGGCGCACGCCTGCGAGGTATCCTTAGCGATACTTTCCACGTCTTGAAAATGGTAGGGAGAGAGACTCTGTCATACACGGAGGAGTACATTAATCAGTTGATAGAAGATCGTGCCAACCAGTTCCTTTCTTCTGATACGCCTAACATTGACTTTACACTTAATGACAAAATCTCACGATTGGAACGCCTTGAGAAGAAACTCATTCGCACTCGCGGACATCTGCTTACCAAGTATCTGCAGGCTAATATAATACCTATAGGATTACAGATTAGAAACGAACCAGCAATATTCATCGACATACCTAAATTCAAGGAAGGTTTCAGTTTCGTTGCCAATAACGCCTCTCGACATTGGATGGTATTGGGAGTGGAGACTGCAGCAGAGCAGGTTCAAATACTTATTGGGGAGATTGCAACCCTCAAACAGGAAATTGCAGGTGATTCAACACTGACCAATGCCAAAGAAGCCTTAGAAAATTTGGGCAAATCGTTAAAGGATTTCGAAACAACAACTCAGAATAAGAAGCTTGAGAAACTGTCCAAAGACATCCGTTTCTACGATAAGAAAGGCACCTACCCATACCTCAACGAAGACTACTACAAACAGGATATTCAAGGACGGTTTGTAGGCAGAGGCAAAGGTGGATATAGGGGGAGAAGGAACTATACCACATTTTCAGATTCATCGGTGAGTTCTGACAGTGACAACGAACAATCAGGCCCCAGCTCTGATCAGAGGTATCGGGAGAACTGGTATCCACCACAAGGTTACTTTCCTTTTTTAGGCGAAGGCCAATGGAGACCCCCCAGAGGACGGGGCAATTGGCAAAGGGGCCCTCCGAGAGGCCATCAGCCCATCAATGTGAACTGGGAGAGAGGCCGGGGCGGCGTTCCCAAGCAGGTCCGTTTCCGACCGGAGAGCCATGGGGAAATTTCAACACGACGCAAGGTGTACAGATGGTAGGAATAAACAACAACCCAGCGGTAGAAGCACCAACCGGAAGACCACGGAGCAATACCAATGCGTCACAAGTTGTACAGATGTTAGAAACTAACAGTAACCCAGTGGTCAACATTTCATCTTACACTCTGAATGATGAGGAACAGAAAATACTTTCTAAAGGCCTGTCCTTTGTACCTACTGCCTACCCCAATACCTTCAATATCAGGACTGAATTGCACAGTTTCTTCCGTAAGATTCGCCTTAGGTATTTCTTCAAAGATTCTGTAACATCACCATCGAAATCACTGACAGGATTATGGGTTCCATCCACCTTTGTTCCATCTGCCAATGCCATGACTAACAGGATCTTGGCATATGAAAACATGGTATTGAATGATGAGACGAAATTACTTTCCACACATAAATATACCTTCCCTAATACCAGTCAGTTGGAGAGAGCAGCCCTTCTGAATCTGAAGAATAACAAGGATATAGTTATTAAATCCGCTGACAAGGGCGGTGCGATCGTGGTACAGGACACAACGTCATACAAAATGGAAATCATGAGACAACTCCAAGATGGTATTACTTACTCCCCACTAAGATCGGACCCCACTAGGGAGCTGGCAGAGGAGATCCTGTGCATAACGTCAGAAGCTCAAGAACAAGGATTCTTGAGTAAACTCGAGTTTGATTATCTCAATCAGAAACATCCACGGTTGCCCACAATCTACACCTTACCCAAGATTCATAAGGACATGCAGAACCCACCTGGCCGGCCAATTGTTTCGGGGTGTGGTTCACTACTAGAACCCCTATGTAAATATATAGACTTCTTTTTAAACCCAATTGCTGAGAACACCGAAGCGTATTTAAGAGATACTATGCAGACAATCACCTTGATAGACCAACTACCTTTCAACCCGAATGATCAACTTCTTGTGACTTGTGATATTGTATCTCTGTATACAAGTATCCCACAAGAACCAGCTCAGGAAGCAATGAAGGATGCCTTGGATAAACGACCAGCACCTATGGCAGTTCCCACGGAATTTATCATCTCCCTGCTGACTATAGCAATGAAGAAAAACTACTTTATCTTTCAAGGATGCTATTATGTACAAACGAAGGGTGTAGCCATGGGAGCAGCCTTTGCCCCGGATCTAGCTATAATTTATATGGATACTTTTGAAAGATTATTCATATTCAAAAATAACCCCTTTCACCAGCAGGTGAGTTTGTGGAAACGGTATATTGATGATATACTGATTATCTGGAAAGGAGATACCACTTAGCTGGGCCAATTTCATAACTGGCTCAATCAATGTGACCAGGATATAAAATTCACGATACAATCGGACACCAAAGAGATAGCTTTCCTTGATATAAAAATTTGCTGTGAAGACAATAAGCTGTACACTACACTGTATCAAAAACCGGCGGAACGCAACTCCCTGTTGAGGTACAATAGCCATCACCCACGGGGTTTGCGAGACAACCTCCCGGTGGGCCAATTTCTAAGGATCCGCAGGAATTGTACAAAGAGGACAGACTACATGGCTGAGTCGGAAGATCTCAGTATCCGTTTGATGACGAGGGGATATCCAAGGAGATTAGTGAAGAGAGCTCAGAAAAGGGCCTGGTTTAACCCACGGGAAACCTTGCTAACCCCCAGGCAAAAAAATGACATATCGCCACAAAGAATGATTTGCATCACAACTTTCTCCACAAGAAGCAATGCCATAAAAAAGATTATCAATAAACATTGGAACTTAGTGTCAGATGACATTGACCAACCCAATCTACCTTTGCACTCTTTCAAAAAAGCAATGAGTGTCAAAGATCATGTGGTCCATTCTTTCCTGGAAACCGCTACGGAACCAACAATCCAATCACTTTGGAACTTACCACCGGTCAAAGGGCACCACAAATGTGGACGATGCAAAGCTTGTCAAACCGCAATTACCACTAAGAACTTTGTCTACAAACAACACACGATTGCTCTACATTCCTTCACTAATTGTAATACCTTGAATGTTATTTATGGTATCATCTGCCCATGTGGGTTACTCTACGTAGGGCAGACACAACAAAAGATCAAGGCAAGGATACTGCAACATCAAAGCAGGATTCGGTGCTCGGTCGTAGGTGCATCCTTAGTGGAACACTTCACATCAATGGGACATAACCCGGACCAACTGCAGTGGCTGGTGATAGAGAAAGCTGAATTGGGACCAAGAGGAGGTAACATTTCCTTGATCTTAAACATCCGAGAGTCTAAATGGATGTTACGTCTGGACACTATTGCCAATGGGCTGAATGAATAGGACTCTAGTAATGCCCAATTAGCATGCCTAAATACCTCATGAGGCAATTCCTAACTTTGTGTGTGATCTACCCCCTATGCCGCTTATAATGACTGTTTAGAGATGTTGTTTGTCACTTGAGATACCAAATGGTATTTCTACTTTCTTTCAACGGTACTGTACAAATGTTTGTTTCAATATGATTGTGAAATTTAATTGTATATACTGTTTAATCGACTGTGGAATCCAGATTCAGGTACACTAACTATTCACATTGCAATTATCAATTCGATGTTTGATACACATGGGCAAAATATATAAACATAATTGTCTGATTGGATGTGTTTTTCTTCAAAGCCCATTGTTTGGTCATGCATTTGCATACAAGATGTTATATAATTGGACTATGTATTCAGGGTACCAAGTCCAACTGTGCCTGTAGTGTGGTCTCCTACACACTTTGTTGATTTATTTGTAACATTTCCTGCTTAATTTCAGCCCAGTGCACTGTCCAAGAACTTCTAATTTTGTCGACATACACAGACTTAATACCCTTTGATTAGAGAGTCTCTCTTCCCTGCCTGCCTATCGCGTCCACATCGGCATTCAGCTGCTGCACCACACCGGGCGTCACGCGGGCCTTGTCGGCACGTCAGCTACGTGTTTATTTAACTTTGCCTTCCGCCCCGGCGACGCTTTCTTTCCACACTTTCGGAAGTGAGGTCGACTAACGAGGTTTACTTGATTTATTCGACTGAAGTAAAGTGGATGGCTTCCACTCTCTGATCAATGGTTTTACCACGATTTTTACCGCAGCACTCACATTTTGGAGTACTATCCATTTTTGGAGTGTCCTGCTTTCTCTCCCTTCTGAACCTTGGAGCCTTTGAGCCCTTTTTGCCATAGACGACATTATGCGCCTTTGAGGACTTCCTTCTAATTCAGTCACAGTGCCCTACCCCTTTTTCACTCAATCACTTGTCCTGAGGAAGACCCCGCCAGTAAGGTTTCTAAGAACACCTACACATAACCAGGGGTCGAAACGTCGACACATTACTGATGCCAGTATTGCCAATAGTGCATGTTGCACTGTGACTCTCTATGTTACATGGCTATGTAACTCATTGTAATTGTTTCCTTTTGGTTAAAGAAATGTGTGGCATTGAATAATCTGCCCAACAATTTGATTGTGATACCCACTAGTAGTGTCTTTCACTTACCTCACTGCCTCACTTAAGTCACTGCCCTTCCCCCTCCCTACCCATTCGGGCACATCAATTATGGTTTACAATGTGTTTTTCTAAATCTGTACTTTGTGTTCGGTGTGATTAAATAACACTGTTAACACTATTGAATTGTCATTTTTGATTTATTGTTGTGAATACAATTGTATATATTTTTAGTTTCTACACTGTATGGATGTAATAGTACTGGGACCACCTCGTTCTATATGGGATAGACTGGCTGAAAGTAGGGGCCTCACCTCCTTTCCCTCCCCCAATACCCCACTGGCCCGGAATCCCAGCTTCCCTCCGGCCCTACAACCCAAGGAAACCTTTAAGTCTCTTGACCAGTGTAGGTAAGGCTTCAGCCTCCCTGCCATGGCAAGATTGCAGTACTATCAGCTCCGACATTGGCTACACACACCCACTGAAATACACGGGGCCACGCACCAGCTTAACTCCTTAAAGACACTGGTACGTGCCTTTGACTGCTCGCGGGGGCTGATCTCATGCACATACAGAGTCCTACAAGACTCTAACTCGCTACCCCTTCACCCTTATCAACGGCATTGGCTTTCTGACACCTCAGATGATATCTTTCCAGAGCAATGGGAACAGCTGTGGCGGGACATTCACAAGACGTACAGAAGCATTACTCAGTGGGCAACGGCTTATAAAGTGATGACCCGCTGGTATTATACACCAGCCCGCCTCCAAAAGATGTTCCATACCTCCTAACCCTTGTGCTGGCACTGTGGTTCCAATACAGGCTCTTACATTCACATCTGGTGGTCTTGCCCAATATTAACTCTATTTTGGAAGGAGGTGCTGAGCCACATCGAAAAAACTGTGGGTTTCCCTATACCAAACATATCGCAGGTAACTATCTTAGGGATCCGACCCCAAACTCTCAAAGGCATGACACACTCTGATTGGCGTCTGATCTTATACATGTTAGGGACAGCCAAACAGGTTATTGCTCTGCATTGGAAGAAGCCTTTGACCCAGCCGGCGTCGCTGTGGCTTACTCGCCTTTAGCACACCATGGTGATGGAGCTCTTAACTAGCCGCATCACACATTCTGACGCCCACTTCACGCGAGTATGGCAACCCCTAATGCAACATTTATCTAAAACAGAGCACTGCCGCTCCCTCCCCCTGCGATTGCGTGCATTGCAGCTCTTTGAAGACGCTTTACTACCACAAGGAGATGCACCCCCAGAGTGAATCTCCACATGCGGCCTTTGATGAGAGATCCTTTATCTAGCTGCCCTTCCCATCATTGCACTATTCGTATCTCTCTTAGCCTCCGCTTACCGCACCCACGACGTCTATTGGGTACGGCCATGTCTCAAGTAATGACGTCCCAGGGGCCTCTCCACCTCCCCGTCCCTCCTTTCCCTTGTTTTCTTCAGTTAATATGTTTTCATGGACACTGGCAAATATATGCTTTTGTGGCAAATCATCCTCTGTTACTGGGGCTAATTACCCACAGCAGGCATGGTATTCTGTGAAATATCTCAAATGTGTATGTATGTAGTGTTGGACAATGGCCCCGTGGGCTTTCTTGTTTAGCCAGAAGCGTACTTCCTGGATCCGCCAGTGTTATCTGCCTACATGGTTGTTAACAGCATTGCATATATCATTATATGTGTGCACAGTTTAATGAAAACAATAAAACAGATTTAAACAAAACCTTTGGTCCATCAGTTGCACCCATGATCAGTAAAATTATAAATTCCTCCGTGCTGGAAGGTATGGTCCTTGAAAGCGGAAAAAGCCTGTAGTTAGACCTGTTTTGAAAAAGCCAGTTGGTATCCTGATGACCCTGGTAACTACAGGTTTATGTCTTTTATACTCCATGTTGATTAACTATTTGAGAAAGTAGTTACAAAACAGATTCAGGAACACTTCAAAGTGCACAGTCTACTTTAATCTAACCAAGCAGAGCTTCACCCAGTCCTTGGAACTGAAGCTGTCATAGTATCAGAAATCGATGACCTTAGAATGCTGGCAGACTGCGAAAGTTCAAGATTTGTAATACTGAGTTCAACACGATTGACCACCAAATTTTGCTCCAACAGCTTACATTTTGTCAGCTACGTAGCAAAGCCCCTAATTTGTTAGAATCCTTCCTAACTAATAGAGCTCTAAAAATTCAAGTGGTTATTTTTGCTCATCCACTACCCCTCTCCAACAGGGCGCCCCACATGGATCCTCTTTGTCCCCCAAATGACTTATCATTTTTGTCTAGTTGCTAAACTCCTCATTCAATTCAATGTGATGGCTGATTTGTGTGTGGATGACCCCCAAATTATCATTAAATTGGGTAATGAAGCTTTCAGCCCACAACAGACCTTCCTACCATCCTGACAACGATATCGGGCTGGATGATTCAAAATTACCTGGAGTTAAACCCAACCAACAGAGAGCCTGTCCATTTCTAACAAGGCTAACCGTTAGGACAACTCTGTCAGTCAGAAACCTGGGTGCTATATTAGACCCGATAAATCTGAATCCACGGATTATTAAGGTCTCACAAATCTGCCTCCATCAATTAAGGGTATAATGATGCATTTTACCCTTTCTATCCTTTTCCCACAAGATAACACTGACAAGTGTGTTTCTTCATTCATTCCTAGACTATGTCAACTCTGCCTACTCAGGCCTCCCTTCCAAGTTTATCAATTGCCTTCAAAAATCCAAAACACCATCGTATTCAATCCAAAGAAATTGACTTGGTCTCTGACCATCTCTGACAACTCCACTGGCTGACTGTGAGAAAGAGAATTGTGTTTGAAATATCCTGCATGATATATAAAATCTCCCATGGCTCGGCCCCCAAATTTCTCCTAAATAATTTCAAAACATACTCACCTGCCTGGAATCTCAGACCTATGAACAAAGCCAACTTTGAGGTGCCCCGTTTAAACTAAGAGAAACGGTGTGGTAGAGTCATCAGGGAGCCATAATATGAAACCCAATCTCTTTTTAGATCCGATCACAAACAATGCTGTTAAAGTTCAGAAAAGCGTTAACGACCTGGATCTACACCCGCAACATCTCAATGGTAGATCCCCCAAAGGCAGCAGCAGCTCTTCTTTCATAGCTAATTAGCATCAAGAGACTCAATCAGAGTGATGATTCTACAAACACCCCAAGCCCCCAAAATAATAATAATGATTATCATGATTACGAATCTTCACAAACTTTTTTTTTAAAAGTGTCCCAGTGAATCTTGTTGTGCATGGTAAGTTTCGGGGCGATTCGTCAAGCGGGACAGAGAAAGAGGGGGGTTAAAAAAAAAAGTGCATTTCCCATGTTAATTGCCATAGGACCTTTAGTCGAGGCTGCATCCCGAAGCACTGGACGGAATTACACCAAATTTGGCAGAAAGGAAGATTTGGTTACGCAGATCACGCTTTAAGTTATTTGGTGTGAATCCGTTCAGTAATTGTTGAGAAATGTAAGAAAGTAAAGTTAGTGATATCTGTGGCCACAGAGAATTTGCGAAAAATAATGAGCTTGTGCAGGGAAATGCAGAGCTCTGATTGGCTGCCAACACTTCAGCCAATAAGTGTTGGCAGCCATATTGGGACTCGGCTTCAGCCGAGTCCAACAAAAAAAGTAAAAGAAAAGGGGGCAGGGTGGGAATACCTTGACCACCAAGCCTTGGTCATGGGGTCCCCCAGGGACTCTGCCAGGCAAAAAAAGCATTTGAAAAGAAAAAAAAAAATTTGCAGCGAAATCTCGATATTTGTAAATTTATGGGAACAATTCTAAAACTACCAACCGTGAACTCCTGTGCTTGCTTTGAAATGACCCCCCAGGTGGGCCAGGTCCCGGGGGCATTAACATTAAAAGGGGAGGGGGTGCATGGGGCCCCCTCCTCAGGCTTATAAAAGCCCGTGACCACCACCTCCCTGGGCCTGTGCTTTTCATTTATGCGGGGGATGCCTGCACGGCACCTCCGTGCCCTGGCGACCACCACCTCTCCAGGGCAAATGTGAAATAAATGGGGGGGACCCGCACGGCCTCTCCGCAGCCCTGGGGACTGCTACCTCCCTAGGGCTACTTGTAAAATTTTGCGTGGGGCCATGCATACCCCCCTGTGCCCTGGGGACCACCACCTCCCTGTTCTTGGCCTTGGTGACCACCACTAACTCCCCAGGGTGGCCTGTTCCGAAGAAAGGAGGTGGGCTGCACAGCTCCCCTCTTGAAGCCATAGATGGCGCTGGGGGAAAGCCACTCCCCAAGGCCGGTTCCTGCTATGTCCCGGGGTGCCCACCCTGGGACCTAGCTGTTTCTATGGCTTGGTGGGAGCTTTGACAGCCCCTGCCAAGTCACAGCAAACACTCGATCGTAGAAATGCTCTAATTTGCTGGAAGTGGTGCTTTCGTCTGTTTCCCTTCCCACCTTAAAGCGAGCAGGAAAACAGAGGAAAGGATTGCCCTGCCAGACAGGGAGCTGCCTTTATGCAGCTCCCTGTCTGGCAGAGCAATGCCAATGTCCGCAGGAGGCAGGGAGCCGGCAGGGGCAGCAGGGGCCTTCAGGCTCCCCCTGCGATTCCCAGCGGGCATCACTGTGTGCCCTAGGTAGCCCCAGGACACACAAAATGGAGGCTGGGCCATGGGGGATGGGGCCCCCAGGACCAAAACCAGCCTGGGGGGCCGCGCGACCCCCTCCTCTATTTCTAAATAGCTGGGCCCCAAGGGATGGGGGCCTGGGGCCGAAATCAGCCAGGGAAGGGGAGGCCATGCGGCCCCCCTCCCCTATTAAAAAGTAACTAAAAGGCCAAGTGTGTTTTCTCTGCATTTCCCACATGAAAGGATATCTGTAATGCGTGATGCAGGCATTTGTATCCTTGCTTTTCTTGAGGGCAATGTCTCACATAGTGTCTGTGATGAGTGGGAACTTTCTTGTCATCTGCTGAGACCAGAGATTATGTTTTAAACTTTTAAAAACTGGAAGTATGTAAACTTGCTTAGAAAACCCCACTGTTTGGCCCCACACCATATACATTAGAGGTATGCACCGTCTTCCTGACCTTTTCTCAGGATGATGGATAGCTTACTAGAAAGCCAGCCCAGTGCGTTTCCTGACGATTTTGGGGACGGGTTCTTGATGCCTATGAATACAAACGCATCTCATCTCCACCAAACAAAGAAGCACTTACTTCTGTAAAGTACAAATCATCCAAGTGTGTTTTCTCTGCAGTTCTACCTTGTAAAGTTAATCTGATGAAGACGCTCGAGGAACAATCATATTGGCAAAGTTACAGCCACACAGGGTCACTGTAGACATTTCCTCTACGCACTCTATGCAGCTGTAGTGTAGGAGATCCACTATACATTTAGGCAACGAGGTAGCACTTACTAATTATCCAACTGAAAGTACTTCAGTTGGGTAGAGGTGTTGCACAAAACGATGGCCTCTTCTTGGATAAATACGCAGGGCAGGATTCAGTCTGGCACAATGCTCATTTCACAGAAATTAAACCTCAACAGGTTACAATTAGGAAATCAAATTTAAAAATATTTGAAATTCACTGAAAAAACAAAAGGTTACAGGGACGTTATAGTTAGGATATAGAATTTAAAAAAACCTTAGAAATTCACTGGAAAAAACAAAGGTTACAGGGACATTATAGTTAGGGAATAGAATTTAAAAAAACTTAGAAATTCACTGAAAAAACAAAGGTTACAGGGACGTTATAGTTAGGCTCACATTTCACCCACACGAAACCAGAGAAATTCAGCAGTTATAGTTAGCTGAGCTAACTACAACTTATGCCCTCTCAATGCACTGCTTATGACCTCACATATTACATCACTCATGACATGGTCAGTGACATCACTCATGATATCACTGATGACATCTCAAATGACATCACTGATGACATCAACCACAAAACCACTCACACACCCACTTACACCCCATACATCTCATACACCCACTCCTACATAACCACTGACGTACCCATTCACAGAACCATACAAACATTCACACACCTATTCACTCATCCATAGAGCCACTCACACATCAACTCACCCATACAGCCAATAATGCAACCACTAACTCGCACATACAGCCACTCATGTACCTATTTACTGACCAATACAGCCACTCACACATCTAGTCATACAGACACATACACACCCACTCATACATCCATACAGCCATTCACACACTGAATCAGTCACCCATACAGCTACTCACATACCTACTCACTCACCCGTGCAGTCACTCTCACGGCCACTCACTCACCCCTATATTTACTGACACACCCACTCACTCATACATATACTAACACATGTACTCACTCACCTATACAGTCACTGAGACAAGCACATAATCTCCCATACAACCTCTCTCATACTCACTCACCTATACAGCCAATTTCATACCCATTCACTCACCCATGCAGCCACATACACACCCATACACTCACTCACACACCCACACATACACCCACTTACACACCCATTCATGCACCCATACAGCCACTCATATACTCAGTCACTCACCCATACAGACACTTATGTACCTGCTCAGTCACCCATTCAGCCACTCACACACCCTCTCATTCATCAATTACAGCCATTGACACACCCTCTCACTTACCCATACAGATACTTTCACAGCCACTCACTTACTCATACACCCACTGACATACCCACTCACTCACTCATACACCCACTGACATACCCACTCACTCATGTATACAGTCTCTCGCATACCCACTCACTCTTCTATATACCACTTACACACCCACTCACTCACTCCACACACACAGGCACTCCCACAGCCACTTACCTTAGAATATATGTTTAACACTCAATAACTTTTAGAAAACACTCACAATCACTGGATGATGTAATCAGTGATGCAATTTGAGATATCATCAGTGATGTCATCAGTGACGTCACTGACCATGTCATGTCATGAATGATGTAATATTTGAGGTCATAAGTAGTGCATTGCCGGGGCATAAGTTATGGTTAACTCAGGTAACTATGGCTGCTGAATTTCTCTGGTTTTGTACAAGTGCAATGTGAGCCTAACTATAACATTCCTGTAACCTTTGGTTTTTTCAGTGAATTTCTAAGATTTTTTAAGTCTATCCCCTAACTATAACATTCCTGTAACCTTTTCTCTTTTCAATGACTTTATATATATACATATTCATTTATTTATTGTATTTATACAGATATTTTTTACCTATTTATCAAACATATGGGTATTAAGATTGTGTCCAGACTCATAAATGTATTATTTGCTGCCATGATGTACTGTGTTTTGGATTCAAAACGATAGTCTGTTTTCCATATTGTTTATGCACTTGGCACTTTAAAATTGGGGAGGGCTCGTACACGCGTCATGTGATCAAGGCCTGCAAAGGCCGAAACGCGTCATGGCGGCATAGCGCAAAAATAAATAAAGAAAATTTGCATCAAGAAAGTGGAGTCCGTTCCTGTTTTGGTTCCAGTATCCAGGGAATTACACAAAAACAAGGATTTGTTATATATATATATATATATATAATAGTTAGGCTCAGATTTCACTCGTACAAAATCATAGAAGCCATAGAAATTGAGCAATTATAGATACTTGAGATAACTATAACTTACACCCCACAATGTACTGCTTATGACCTCACATATTACATCGCTCATGATATGGTCAGTGACATCACTGATGACATCATCCAGTAAGTGTTGTAAGTATTTTCTAAGAGTTTATGATTGTTAAATATATATACTAAGGTACTTCAAAAGTTAAATTAGTATACTAGGTGTACTACTAATGAGTGATACTACTTTTAACATGCAATATATGAGTGGCTGTGTGACTATGCATCTGTGTGAGAGTGGGTGTCTGAATGGCTGTAGGGGTGTGTAAGTGGGTGTGTGAGTAGCTGTGTGGGTGAGTGATGGCTGGATGAGTGGCTGTATGGGTGAGTGGCTGGTTGTATGAGTAGCTGTATGGGTGAGTGAGTGGTTGTGTGAGTGGCTGTTTGAGTGAGTGAGTGAGTGCATGAGTCGTGTGTGGGTAAGTGTGTGTGTGCGAGTGGCTGTATGAGTGAGTGAGTGGGTGTGTTAATAGCTGTGTGGGTGAGTGGGTATGTCAGTGGCTGTATGGGTGAGTGAGTAGCTCTCTGAGTGGTTGCATTGGTGAGTGAATGGGTGTGTGAGTGGCTCTATGTGTAAGCGAGTGGCTATGTGAGTGGCTGTATGAATGGGTTAGTGGGTGTATGAGTGACTGTGTGAGTGGGTATCTGAATGACTGTGTGAGTGAGTGAGTGGGTGTGTAAGTGGCTGTATGGGTGAGTGAGTAGCTGTTTACATGGGTGTTTGGTTAAGTGGGTTGGTGTGTGAGTGGCTGTATTGGAGAGTGTTTCTCTATGTGAATGGCTATATGGGTGAATGAGCAGATGTATGAGTGCTTGTATTGATGTGTTAATGTATATGTAAGAGGTTGTGTGAGCGTCTGTATGGGTGAGTGAGTGGCTGTGGTAAGAGGCTGTATGGGAGAGTGAATGGGTGTGTGAGTGTCTTTATAGGTGGATAAGTGTGAGTTGGTGTATGGGTGAGAGACGGGTTATAAGAATAACTGTATGGGTGAGTGAGTGGCTGTTTGAGAGAGTGGATGTATGAGTGGCCCTATGGATGAGCGAGTGGTTGTGTGAGTTCTCGTATGGGTCTATGAATGGCTGTTTGAGTGGTTATATGGATGATGTCATCAGTGATCTTACTGACCATGTCATGAGTGATGTAATATGTGAGGGCATAAGTTATAGTTAGCACAGCTAACTATAACTGCTGAATTTCTATGGTTTTGTACGAGGGAAAACTGAGCCTAACTACAACATCCCTGTAACCTTTGGTTTTTTTCAGTGAATTTCATAGGTTTATTTGATTCTATTTCTGAACAATAACATCCCTGTAGCCCTTGTTTTTTAAAGTGAATTTCTAAGGTTTTTTCATTTTATTTCTTAACTGTAACCTTTGAGAGTGAGTGTGTGAGTGAGTGCATGAGTGGGTGTGTGAGTGAGTGTCTATATAGGTGAGTGACTGACTATATGAGTGAGTGACTGGATGGATTAGTGTCTGTTTTAGTGTGTGAGTGACTGTATGAGTGAGTGAGTCTATGAGTGGGTTTATGAATAAACGAGTGGCTGTATGACATGCTGTATGAGTGAGATAGTAGTCTGATGGTGTCTGAGTGCTTATATGAGTGAGTGGGATGCTGTGTGAGAGGATGTATCAGTGAGTGAGTGAACAAATGCATGACTGCCTCTATGAGTGACTGTAAGTGGCTGCATGCATAAGTCAGTGGCTGTGTCAGTAGCTGTATGGGTGAGTGAGTGGGTGTGTGAGTAGCTGTGTGGGTAAGTGAGTGAGTGTGTCAGTGTCTGTATGGGTCAGTGACTAGGTGTGTGAGTGACAATGTGTGAGTGAGTGGGTGCGTAAGGGGCTGTATGGGTGAGTGAGTGGGTATGTAAGTGGCTATATCAATGAGTGAGAAGGTGTATGAGTAGAGTATGGATGAGTAAATTGGTGTGTCAGTGGCTGTATGGGTGAGTGAGTGCATGAGTGGTATATGGGTGAGTTAGTGGGTCTGTGAGTTACTGTATGGGTGAGTGAGTGGGTGTGTAAGTAGCTGTGTGGGTGAGTTAGTTGGTGTGTGAGTAACTGTATGGGTGAGTGAGTGGGTGTGTGAGTAGCTGTGTGGATGAGTGAGTAGGTGTGTCAGTGGCTATATGGGTGAGCGAGTGGTTATGTGAGTGGCTATATCTGTGAGTGCGTGTGTGAGGGGCTGTATGGGGTGACTGAGCGGCTCTATCAGTGAGTGAGAGCGTGCATGAGTAGAGTATGGGTGAGTGAATGGGTGTAACAGTAGCTGTATGGGTGAGTGAGTGCAGGAGTGGTATATGGGTGTGTGAGTAGCCATAGGTGACTGAGTGGGTGTGTCAGTGGCTGTGTGGGTGAGTGAGTGGATGTGTGTAGCTGTATCAGTGAGTGAGAGGGTGTATGAGTAGTTGTGGGTGAGTGAGTAGGTGTATCAGTGGCTGTGTGGGTGAGTGAGTGGGTGTGTGAGTGGCTCTATGAGTGACTGTGCAGGTCTATCAGTGAGTGAGAGGGTGCATGAGCGGAGTATGGGTGAGTAAATTGGTGTCAGTGGCTGCATGGGTGAGTGCACGAGTGGTGTATGGGTGAGTTAGTGGGTATGTGAGTTACTGTATGGGTGAAGAGTGGGTGTGTAAGTAGCTGTGTGGGTGAGTTAGTGGGTGTGTGAGTAACTGTATGGGTGAGTGAGTAGCTGTGTGGATGAGTGTGAAGGTGTGTCAGTGGCTATATGGGTGAGCGAGTGGGTATCTGAGTGGCTCTATCTGTGAGTGAGTGGGTGTGTGAGGGGCTGTATGGGTGACTGAGTGGCTCTATCAGTGAGTGAGAGGGTACATGAGTGGAGTATGGGTGAGTGAATGGGTGTAACAGTAGCGGGATGGGTGAGTGAGTGCAGGAGTGGTGTATGGGTGTGTGAGTAGCTGTAGGTGACTGAGTGGGTATGTCAGTGGCTGTGTGGGTGAGTGAGTGGATGTATGTAGCTGTATCAGTGAATGTGAGGGTGTATGAGTAGCTGTGTGGGTGAGTGAGTAGGTGTGTCAGTGGCTGTGTGGGTGAGTGAGTGGGTGTGTGAGTGGCTCTATCTGTGTGTGAGTGGGTATGTGAGGGGCTGTATGGGTGACTGTGCAGGTCTATCAGTGAGTGAGAGGGTGCATGAGTAGAGTGTGGGTGAGTGAATGGGTGTAACAGTAGCTGTATGGGTGAGTGAGTACAGGATGGTGTGTTAGTAGCTGTGAGTGAGTGGGTGTGTCAGTGGCTGTATGGGTGTGTGGGTGGATGTGTGTGTAGCTGTATCAGTGATTGAGAGGGTGTATGAGTAGCTGTGTGGGTGAGTGAGTAGGTATGTCAGTGGCTGTATGGGTGAGTGGGCGGGGTGTGAGTGGCTCTATCTGTGAGTAAGTGAGTGGGTGTGTGAGGGGCTGTATGGGTTACTGATAGGCTCTATCAGTGAGTGAGAGGGTGCATGAGTGGAATATGGGTGAGTGAATGGATGTAACAGTAGCTGTATGGGTAAGTGAGTGCATGAGTGGTATATGGGTGTGTGAGTAGCTATGGGTAAGTGAGTGGGTGTGTCAGTGGCTGTATGGGTGAGTGAGTGGATGTGTAAGTGGCTGTATCAGTGAGTGAGAGGGTGCATGAGTAGAGTATGAGTGAGTGAATGGGTGTGTCAGTAGCTGCATGGGTGACTGAGAGGGTGCATGAGTGACTGTATGAGAGAATAAGTGGCTGTGTGAGTACACCTACAAGTATGCGAGTGGGTGTGTGAATGGATGTCTCAGTGGCTGTATGACTCTCTGCCTTTGTGTGTACTTTGACAATAAAAGTTTCTTGAACAACAAAGAAAGAATTAATTAGGAGATTACATTACTCCAATAGATGTTGGCATTCATCTGTTTTAAAAAAAAAGATACATAAATATAAGTTAGTATTACGTTTTACAGAATTACACAATAAACCTTTAATTTCTACAATAAAAATGTTGATATTATCTATAAACCAGTAGACATTTTTTATGCTATAATAGTATCTCACCTTATTTTAAAGCATTTTAATTTCCCTTTTTTACTGTTCTCAGTTTCATACTTCTTCACCATAAACGGTGTGCTGTATGAAGCATCATCCTCGAACAGTAGGGAAAAACAATTACTAGATTGTAAAAACCCTAAAACTGCACAGTATTTCATTATAAATAACCCACTACAATTCATGAATCAGTTGTTTTATCTGGAGTTACTATACTAATCTAAACAAACCTATCTAAGAAATATTGTCTAAATTATTATGGGCCCGATTCACAAAAGTAATCTGAGACAAAATCCTAACTTTACGACTTTCGGTATTCACAAAGGGCATTTAGGAGTAGTAAAGTTAGGATTTTGTCTCACTTAAACTTAAGTTTTGTAGTAAAGTTAGGATTTTGTCTCAGTTAAACTTAAGTTTTGGTCTTAAGTCTAACTTAAGTAAAACTTAAATTTGGCTGAGACAAAATCCTAACTTTACTACTCCTAAATGCCCTTTGTGAATACCGAAAGTCGTAAAGTTAGGATTTTGTCTCAGATTACTTTTGTGAATCGGGCCCTATGTCTGGTACAATACTACAATTAAATTTAAACCGCTCTTTACTTTTGGAGATCCTCTTGAAAACATCACCTCTGGTAGGCCAAATGATATGTAAACTGATGATGATACATGTAAACAAATTCCCACACAGTACTATTTTTCCACAAGTCGAATGTAGAAGTTTGGTTGAAGAAACAAAAGGGGTCAAGTTTTCAGTTTCAACGTCAGTTTTTGCTTTCAACTTAACACTGCTGTAATTGGATTATGTCCATCCAGTTTCAGACTTTAATTAGAGAGTTCAGTATTTAGATGTTATTTTAAGTCCTTTTTGGAAGATAAAAGGATTCTTGAATTTGGAAGAACTTTAACAAACACATTACCCCCAACAGCCCGAATAATGCCTAAAACACAGATGAACCACATAGAAGAAACACTTTACACCACTTTACACAGTTCCTCTTTAGAACTTCGGTTGAAGAAAGAAAAGAAATGAGTTTGTTAGTTTGGAAGGAAGTTTTGGTTTCAGTGCAAGGTTACTATCATTATATTCTGTCCATCAAGTTTTGCTCTTTAAATAGACAGTGTAGTGTCCAGAGGTTGTATTAACTCCTTCGTGAAGATGAAGGCCAAAGTAGTAAAAGTTCTTCCTGAAATTGACACTTGTGCAGCTTTAAAGTTTGAAATTTGGAACCATCTGCTCTACATCGTGGTAGCATTATTGTAAGGCACTTTCCAATTGTTCCTAGAAACAATGTAGACAAAACATCTGATCTGCAGTTTGGGCAGGTCATCTTTTGGTTAGCCTTTTTCAACAATTTCTCAAAAGGCACAGTTTTAGAATCCGGTAATGTTAAATAGAGAAATCGTTTAGAATTGATTTCAGTGCTAGATGTGAAAGAGCATTCTTCACAGTCATGGTTCAATTTGTAACTCAGTCCAAATAAATCATCATCATTATTTACTTCTTCTTGTTCTAAAACTCCAAGGATGACCAAAACAAATTCGTCTGCGTCTTGTTGAAGGTTCAGAGTAAATATTAGTGATCCGCTACATATATCTATAAGATCTCGGATACCTGAAGCAGAATGTATTACAGTTCTGACAGTCAGTAAACATTTGAGCAAATGATATAGTGCAGAACACATTCTCTTATCTGATTTTTGTTGAATTTCATTTACTAGATGTGATAAATGGAACAGTACATTCAGAACAACATCCACATACCAGTTGACACCTGAACTGTTTTCCAACTGGTAACCTACAATCTCACTGTCATTTTCCAGTTTTCTCTTTTTAACACCCTCTGGATTGTACTTGTGTCCTTTCTTTTCTTGACAATCCGTAGACTATTTCAAAACCTTCCACTTTGGACAGGTTATCCATTTCTCATAAACAGGGTAGTGGCCTAAATGAGACGCGTATAGACTTCTTAAGCGATTGTACTCTCTTACACAGCTTGCATCAGTACTAACTTTCTTATCATCAAAGTCAATCAAAAGCAAACCGGTCAATGTTCTAATTTGCGACAATGCTACATATGATATTCCTTTCTCAAATACAGTAGTTCCTATATTAACAAAATATGCATTTACACTTAAACCTTGTGATTTATGGACAGTTACAGCATACGCTAGAGAGAGTGAGAACTGCTGGCACCGCACATACGTCTTTCACTAGCAAAAAAATGCTCAACGCGTCAGCTAATCTGTTTGAGACCATCAATCTGATCAAATTTTATGGCCAATTATTCAACATCATGATTGATTGATTCTCCTTGCCAATCATCAACATGTACTTCTGTTCTATCATTGTAAGCCATGAACTCTTTGTCTAAACCTGTGTTGGTATTCTGAGCCACGGTTTAATAAAAAGATGTTTTAAAAGAAATGATTCAACCTCATCACTATTTGGCAAATTAATGAAATCAATAACTTTACTCATTGCACCATTTACTAACCCTTTCTCAACATTTGAATTGCGATGCAAAATTACTCTACAGTTTTTGCTCACACGTAAATGCTTTTCTAATCCTGCAGTTTTCGATACAGACTTCTCCGAATAATCCGATTTTGCTTGTACTTTATCTGTGAGTAGCATTGTGACTCCCTGATGTTCCATTTTATCAATAGCTATAATTTCCAATATATCTTCTTTCTCCAGTTGTAGTAATTATTTATTAAAGTTGGAGCATTCTTGAAGTTTTGGCATTAAACAAACTATAGATTTCTGTTGTTCAATCGCATTGTACAGTAATTCTGCTGCTGTAATATGAGATAGAAATAGTCTTTTGATAAGGCAACTTTCCAAAGCACGTTTTCCCTCTTTGTCAGAACTCCTACTCAAATGTTCTTCAGTATATCTCCATATTCCACATCAGATGTTTGACGCATATTTTTCACTAGTTCCTTTTATTCAAAGTTTAACCAAATATCTACATTCCCAATACTTCCTGGACAGTTTCTTCTTTCGTTACGCACAAGTGTTTTGAAAACAGGTTGTCCTTTTACAGGGTTAAGTTGAAGTAGGTCACTAAACACAATTTCTTTCCTCCGAAGAGTACCTCATAGTTTGTTCTTAAAACCTGCTGAATTCTTAAGTGTATGAAGGCAAACATTATGTTCGATATCATGCTCACTTCTTCAATGATTAGAAGCTTCAATGTTTTCAGTACTCTTGATACCTCATTACAAGCGTCACCAGATAATCTCTGTTATTCCAGTTTGTTATCATGTTCAACAGGTAGAACTAATAGTCGATGTAGAGTACTTCTTTTAATGTTATGTGCAGCTAATCAATCAATCAATCACAGAATTTGTAGAGCGCACTACTTACCCGCGAGGGTCTCAAGGCGCTGGGGAGAGGGAAGGGGGGGGGGTGCTGCTACTGGTCGAACAGCCAGGCCTTGAGTAGCCTCCTGAAGGTCAGCAGGTCTTGGGTCTGTCGTAGGCTTAGTGGAAGGGTGTTCCAGGTCTTGGCGGCGAGGTGTGAGAAGGATCTGCCGCCAGTGGTTGTTCTTCGAATGCGAGGGACGGTGGCGAGGGAGAGGTCGGCCGAGCTGGCGGTTGGGGACGTAGAAGAAGAGTCGTCTGTTGAGGTAGGCTGGGCCAGTTTTGTGGAGTGCCTTGTGTGCGTGGATGAGGAGTTTGAAGGTGATCCTCCTGTCGACGGGGAGCCAGTGCAGGTTCCTCAGGTGGGGGGTGATGTGGCTGTGGCGTGGTACATCGAGGATCAGGCGTGCAGAGGCGTTTTGTATGCGTTGCAGTCGCTTGATGAGCTTGGTTGGGGCTCCCGCGTAGAGGGCGTTCCCATAGTCAAGTCTGCTACTGACGAGGGCCTGGGTGACTGTTCTTCTTGTGTCTGTCGGGATCCACCTGTAGATCTTGCGAAGCATGCAGAGGGTGTTGAAGCAGGAGGAGGAGACTGCGTTGACTTGCTTGGCCATGGAGAGCGTTGAGTCGAGGATGACTCCCAGGTTGCGTGCGTGGTTGGTGGGTGTCGGGGCTGCTCCCAGCGTCGTTGGCCACCAGGAGTCGTCCCAGGCTGAGGGGTTGGAGCCGAGGATGAGGACCTCCGTCTTGTCCTGTTGGTGCAATAACTACTCATGACAAATTTGAATCTGTAGTCTTCTTTAGATAACTGGTGAGAACTTTAATTAGGAAGCTTTTTCCAATGCCAGCTTGACCACTAATGTATAGTAGAATTGGTTCAAACAAAGAGCATTCACACTGTTTCGTTTCATGGAAAATCCATTCTCGATTTTTTCTTTAACATCGTTGTAAATTTCTTTTTGTTCATTGTTCAGTTGTTCTATTAACTGTTCAAAATACACAGTTTCCTCTATTGCTTACTGCATTGCATTCTCCACCTCATTTATAGCTATAGCTTCTTCATTTTGAATTATTGGTTCTCCAAGAGGATCTTGACTTGCTCGTGCAGAACTTTGGCTGCTCTGTGAGCTCTCTCTGGCTAGCTCAGCAGCAATGGTTTCTTCCTGTTGAATTGCATCTTTCAACATTTGCAAGTCTATTGGAAAGACAGAACACTCAATACTATCCTTTACAGCGTTGAAAGAGTCTTCAAAACAGTCATAGTGTCCAAGTAAGTCTGATTCAGCACACCATGGCTTGAACAACTACAAAAGTAGGAAAACTCTCTTATCTCTGGAGTTTGGCAACTAAGCTCTCTGTGGTTAATTAGATTTCCTTAGTTATGTCTCACCAAACAACCATCACATCTAACTACTGCATATCTCCCTTCTTCTATTTTTTCAGTTACATTATTTCAATGTGTATAATGCTGAAGTACTTCATAGAGACACATGTTTTGAAGACGAGGACTCCTTCTTGGGTAGTATGTATCCAACATATTAGTTTTCAAAAATTCTCTACTTTCTGTATCAAATTCTGCTAGTTACTGTATTTCTGGGTAAGATTTTTGTTTTGACTGCTTGCACGGCATAGGCTTTCCCATACAATTCCCGTTGACTTGGAGAACAAACTAGCCAGGCTCAATCGGTCCGAGCACTCATAGGATCTTTTTCTCTGTGGGAAAGCATTTTCAAACTAAAACTGTACAATTTCTTCGTAAGATTCCTTTCTGCAGAAATCTCCTCCCACATCTCTTTCATCTCTGTCTTCTCTGATTTTGGTATATATGAAACCACGTAGCGATCAACAGAGATGGGTTGTCTGCAACAAATTGTAGATCCATATTTGCATTCCACATCTTCAAAATCGCAAGGTTGTAGTCATTGATATACTTGGAAGCTTCTATTCTTCTGAGGTTTTCTGTATTTTTTGGTGACTTCCGTGTCAGTGTATATCTGACTTCAGACAAAAAGTTGTTGACTCTCCCTTCTGAGATGACAGGTCATGGCAATCCATAACGACATCTTGTGTAAAATTTTCCTTTGCATCTGTATTTTTGATGACAGTTCTTCCCACAGCTATGAGTTTGAAACCGTAGAACTTGTTGTCTCAAGCCCTTGTCAGCATCATCTTTTGGGATAGCGCATGTCACATACTCTTGTATGAAAGACAAGACAGACTCATCAATGTCTGTTCCAAATTTTGGAGCATCTTTTACCCATAACAACATGTGAATATCTGGAGCACCTCTTGCTTGGTAGTCTTTGTGCCAAAAGATATCAGTTACATCACAAAGAGGGGGGTTACTTTTGTTGAAGATGAAATACATCATGGCTTGAAACCTATGGTTGAAATATCTGCAAACATTTGCAGGATACAATGAGCAAAGTTCTCCAGCTGTCTTCACTTTGATATCCTTTATGTTTCAGTTTGCTTCTCACAAGAATTCAAGCAGGTCATCCCACGCATACTCAGCACAACTTAGTGTTAGAAACCAAGTAGATACTCCTAGGTTTCTAAACATGCTTTTCAGCTCACCGTGATGCCAATATGAATATTTCTTGGTGCCACGTCGGCACGCCATCAAATTAATTAAGTTGTATTCCAGGTTTTCGTCTTTTTCTTCCACTTTGTCAACAAATGTCTTTGCTGTGAGATTTTGCAGATTCACTCCTGTTTTGAGAAGGTGATTTACAGCATAAGAGAGCTCTGACAAGTCGCTCTCAGATAGTAGATTAAATATATAGGGAAATATATAGGGAATACATAGGTGAAAACTAGGATCTTCTGAATATAGTCAAATTGATCTGTACTCGCCTGCTGGTATTTTTATCGCCCGATCATAGTATCTGCTACCTACTCCAGTGCAGGAAACAGCGAGCTTCTAAACTTTTCTCTCACACACTCAGGGAAGCTCCTTTCGCTTCTTTTATTTGAAAGAGATCAATAGCATCACCAATAACATCTTTAGAATGCAGAAGATGAATACTGTAGTGTTCATATATTTCTCCTGATCTCGATTGATCCACCTTTTCAATCTGACCTCTTGATGATGATATGTCTTCTGTCATACGTGTTATATATTGAAGAAGATATATATTTTATAATAAATATTATTTTGTACCGGATATTATGTTGCTTTTTTTTTTACTTTACTAACATCCACTAACTCTTGCCATGTTGTTTTGCTCTTGGCAGGTACACCATTGACTAGAATAATAAGTGCTTCTTTCAAATCTCTCTGCACCCCTACAGTTTCAATATTCTGCTTGAAATCTATTTGCAAGTACTCAACTATACCTTTAAGACCTTTCTGTAACTCTATTGGAGGTAACTGATTCATAACATTTAAATCTTCGAGTTCTTGTGGGATTGGAACTAATTCTAACTTGTGGTAGAGTGCTCTAGCTGGCATTTTATTATCCTCCAACTTATTATGACAGTACTTACATATAGTTTGTCGTGTGGTACAATCAAAGCGTTCCTCTACAAATAAATACACTGCAAATTCTTGCCACTTATTTCGGTTGTCTTCTTCAGTTTTTGAAGACACAATAACATAGCAAGTTTGACTTTTGTAGTGAGTGCGTCAACAGCATCAAAATACAGTTTGATTCCTCTCAAAGGCTGTGTTAAACTTCCTCATCTCTCCCGGAAAGTTATCAACACTAAGGGGCATATTCTCAAGGACTTATTGCCGATTTATCGGCACTTTAGCGCCGCAAAAGTGGCGATAGATTTATCGCCCTATTCTCAAGCTGGTGCAAACTGCTGATATCGCCAGTTTTCCAGCGATAGCTGACGCAAAAAACATCGCCACGGATGAGAACGACAACTAACGCTAATGATATGCAGAGTAGGCGTTCCCGTGCAAAAACACGCAAAAACACCACTTCGCGATATTCTCAACGACCAGCCAGATCTGCGAAGCGACCCAAAAACAGGCGATAAAGCGCGTTAGCAGCAGGGATTTAACACCTGCCTTTTACTGGTGTTAAGCAGGACGACAACCTGCAGCATGAAAGGGAGCCCAGCCCAGAGCCACATCTGAAGACCAACAGATGCCATGGAGCCAATGATCATGCAGCTTGGAGTCCCAAGAGGGCCACAACACCCACCGCCACCACCCTCAGGACGCCCCCCCCAGACCATCCCCCCCAGGACTACCACCTAGGCAGCGCAGAAGAAGACAGCTGACCTTCCGAAAACGGCATGGTCCCTCAGCCACACAATTGCAGAATGTGGGGAGAGGCGGGAACCAAGTATGTGTGAAGGAGGCAAGTCACCCATGAAAAAGAATGTACACAATGCCAAGTGTGGCAGTGATGTGCTGGACAGACTTCAGTATGCAGAGCACAGACATGTCCATGTGGACATATACTGCTGGTGTCTGTAGAGTTGTGGACAGTGGACGCAACCATGTTACCTCAGACAGTGGGGAAGACCTCGGTCACGAAGCTGTGTCGTCCCCCCCTGTAAGCGGAGTGGGCTGGGCCGGCGTACGCCAGTCCAGCGTAGGAGTGTGAATAAATAGGCCGGGGCTCTGGGCGTGGTTCACTTCCGGGATGGCAGACGCGTCTGCCAGGGCGGCGCCCCTCACCCTGCCACGAGTCCGCCGCCATGACTGCCAGCCTCCTCAGCCGATCGCTGGCTCCCGTGACACAGGCCCCCAGCGCACCCAGCGGCACAGCACCGCGGAGTTATGTGTGTGCTGACTACTGTCTGCGGCCTACACTGCGGTCAGCAGGGCTCACACATATCGAGTCCAATCCTGACCTGCAAGGACACGCCATCATTGCTGGCTGCACACCCGCTGAGCGCTTCAGGTGCCACTAACTCAGTGCACCACAAGTCATCGCCACGTGGCTGTGGGCCCTTTCTGACCGCTGCCTCCGGTCTACACTGCGGTCAGCAGGGCTCACAATTCAAATTGAGTCTTGATTTATTTATGGCGCAGTCCAGTAGGCAACAGACATTGCTTCCAGTGCGGCCCGCCCGGACGACGCATCATCGCAGGCTGCGCACCCGGTGAGCGCTTCAGGTGCCACCAACTCAGTGCACCACAAGTCATCGCCACGTGGCTGTGGGCCCTTGCTGACCGCTGCCTCCGGCCTACACTGCGGTCAGCAGGGCTCACACATATCGAATCCAATCCTGACCTGCAAGGACACGCCATCATCGCTGGCTGCACACCCGCTGAGCGCTTCAGGTGCCAGTGCACCACAAGTCATGGACCCTTTATGATTGAATCTTGTGTGTGTGATGTCAGATCTGGTGCCCCTACCTCAGTGCACTGCAAGTCATGGACCCTTTATAATTGAATCTGTGTGTGTGATCCGATGATCACTGTTCTAGTTGTTGCCAGCACTAACCACTCCCTGAGGGCTGGCTTACACTCACCCCACACCCATCCAGCACAGGCGTCACTGGACATGTGACCCTGGTAATAAAATGGGCCGGGCACACGTGCCCGTAGCCAGTTCCACTATCTATCTAAGTGTGTCCGTGTGGTCATTATGTATGCATGATGGCCCAGGGCCCTACCACATTACATTGTGCTGTGGACAGCGGACGCAACCATGTCACCTCAGGCAGTGGGTAAGACCTTGGACACGTAGCTTTGTCGTCCCCCCCTGTAAGCGTAAGCGGAGTGGGCTGGGCCGGCGTACGCCAGTCCAGCGTAGGGGTGTGAAGAATTTGCCCAGGGCTCTGGGCGTGGTTCAGTGCTGGCCTGGACATGGAAGTGACTAATGCGTGTGTCTCTGTTGTAGTGGCGGCGCCACCCGGCCCGCAATCGACAATGTTGCAATGTAGCATGCACCCAGAGGGCGGGCTCGCACGAACAGAGAAATGAAGGAGCGCAAGACCGCTCGGGGTCTTGGCTCATACATGCCAAGTGGTGTGTGTATCTGTATTGCTGCAGCATGAGCCAAATGACTAGCCTTAATCGCAGCGCGAGTACAGCCAGGCACGAACTCTACATCTGTGTCCGCCCTATCCTTACCATAGGCCTACACTCACGTGGCCGCCCACCTTCAACGGCCAACATCACAGTGTCGTTGTCAGGCCTGTGGACATGCGCAGCCAGGCATGATAATGGTGTGCCGTAGGAATGCAAGTGATGCAACCGCACAGCGCACACAAGTAAATAGGCTCGGGGGGAGGGAGGAGCAGCTGTGAGGCAACGTAACACACAGTGATCCGCTCATTTGCCACATGCAAGACATGTCAAACATGAATCCCAAAGTCGCACACATCCCACCCCACCCCCAACAAGCCACATCACATTTCCTGGATGCAAGCAGATGACAAACTAACATTAGGGATGAAAGCTCCTTTGTCTGAGCTATCAGGCGGAAGCACATCTGCACCTCCGACCTCGGAATTGCATGTGCCCGGCACCCCCGGACAGATACTATAGCAGCTGATGACGACTCCCACACTACGCACAGCCCGACGAAAGACCAACGTATACACACCCCACACACAGAAGTCCTTGCTCGAAGTTATCTTGCATGGAATGGCCTTCACACTTACTCCCACACCATCCCAGGCGTACAACCGTTGCACACTAAAACAACTCATTGATCCGACCTGTGGCATTTCATCCACAGAACTGGCGCAGGTCAGAACAGTGCCGCTTTAACCAGAGCCACTAACGCAATGGCAGAACATCCCGGACAACCCCTGTCACGTGGAACTGTACCGTGCACGTATGCTGCATTTACTGGGAGCACTGCCATTGGCAGTGCTGCGGATCAGTTACTGGCTAAGCTTCCGCCTTGCCAACGTCACCTGCGTTCAGCCTGTATTGCATTGTCGATCGTGCATATTCGAGTGGTCTATGGATGTCTGCCTATCCAACAGGACGGTAGCTGAACTGGATTTTGACATGTGTGTGCGCCCCCTGTTGGCCCACGACCAGGAGTGTCACCGTGATACCCGTTTATGGGATGCCTTGATACTTGGCATACATGCTGGCAGCTGGACCTGGGAGATTGCACAACTCCTCGTGTGCAGTGACCACATTGAACCGCTCCCCTATTGGGCTGTAGTGCTAATTGGTGAAAGGGGGTGGACGCAGCACATCTGTCCGGACCTGCTAATGGATTGCCTCGCCGTCCTGTTTGATGAAGTCGACAACGACCTCATGTTGGAAATGATAGCCTACGAAGCTGCAATCGCTTTTATGGACGAGTAACTACGTACCTGCAGCCACAACAGATTGGAACCCATTGCACATGTCCCAACACTTTAATGCATCTTGGAGATCTGGTCACATGTCCCACGACAACAGTGGACATGGCTGCATTCGCCTGGACTCCGAATACATGAGCGGACAACAACTCGGGTTAACACACACCTGTGAAAGGTGAGGCACTCCCCCGGAGTGGACTGCGGCGCTTGGTAACGTTCCAAGATTCTGACATACTGCTGCATTGGTCTGCATGTTGTGGCACTTATCTTGCCCGTACTGACACGCATATGCTAATAAAGTCTACGCACCTTCACTTGTATTCCACTGTGATAAGTGTTGATTTGAATGACAATGTGTGTCTCACTGCCTATCTGGGTCACGGCCATACATGCGCATTGATAGCATTACCCAGGGAGTACCTTTTTGTGGAATCACTGTCCCTACATTCATCCATACTTTCATACTTGATTGATCATAGCCATGACACATCTGTGTGAATTAGAATGTTTTATTCGCATTCAGTGGAGTGTTGAAGCTGGACCAGTACAGGGCCATGCAAACCCCACTTTACATTGTTGCCCCGTGGAGGGCCAGCCAGAGTCCTTTAGGGTTTGACAAGTTCATCGGAAGAGGAAGACTTCAGTCCGCAGTGTGATTGCTGTGTCATTGGTAACCAAACAAAACATGGCAGTCCATGTCGAGGTCCAAGGTGAGTGTCGCTGAGTGTATCGGGGGACAGTGGAAGGTGTTATTCCAGGGCATGATGCAGAGGGCAGAACCAAGCTGAAACAGGCCATATGGCGGAGATGAATGCTACCACTTCATTCTTACCACAAAGCCAGATTCATCATCATCTTCGTCCTCTGATGTGTCAGGTGCCTCACATGTGTGTGGTGGTGTTTAGTCTGCATCACTGTGTGGCACTGACACATCAGGGGCCGGAGGTGGAATGTCTGCGGCACTGTGTGGCACTGACACTTCAGGGGGCGGAGATGTGGATGGAGTAGTAGCAGCAGCATTCATCCGCGCCAGGCCTTGTGGCGGCAATGCCATGACGAGGATCTGCAGGGCATGGAAGATCACATCTCGCTGGTGTGCAGCCGTGGCAAACATTCTTTCCGCCTGCATCGGCTCCAAGCTCTCCAACATTCTCCTTATGTGTCCCAATTCCCGGCTGACATCGCTGGAGCCACTCTGACTAGACAGTTGTTCTTGGCTCAGAGTCATGACTCCAGCAATGTCAGCCATGGATTGTTGGAGAGCATGGAGCAGACAGTGGGTGTCCGTTAGGGACTGTAAGTGGTCCCTGATGGGACTTAGACACCCACGTATGGCATCTAGTTTGGCTGCCATGAGGTCGAACCCCACCCGCAGCTGATCAGCCATCTTCTCGAGGCACCCTAACACACGGCGTTGGAATGCCATGTGTTGGTCGTGGGGGTCCTGGGAGACAGCCGTGGTGGTGGGTGCTTCCTGCTGTGTGGTCTGTGCAGGGGTTGGGGTCTCCTCGATGCAGCTGGGCTGCCCTACTCCTGGAGGTGGGGTGCCGAAGCTGTCCGTGAGCTGTTGACGGGCGTCGGTGTCGATGTTGGGGAGGTCCTCTTCATCATCAGTGCTGAGTCGTTGGGTCTGCTCTGCAGGAGGTGTTGATTCTCCCTCTGCAATGTGAAGGGGAGATGCAGATTGACATTGTGTTCACATGTATGTTCACGCATTGTACAAGTTTACTTACAGACTTCATGACAATGTACATTGTGACTGTTTGTGAGGAGATGTCTATTTGATGCGGGACAGTTGACATTTCTACACCATCAGGGATGTGAGGTTGTACTTGTACATTATCATCTCACAGTTTCCTGCTATGCCAAATGCGAATGGCCATTTTCTACACACAAGCGGCAGCAGTTGTGTCCTCTGTTCTGTTGTGAAGGTGTTGCAGTTTGTACCACATTGTTGTCAATGTTGAGGTGCTCTGATTCTTATGTGTGTGTGCTGCATTGTGGGTGTGTTGCCCCTTCAGCTCTGATTTTGCTGGCCCTTATCCCTTTCAGGCAGTGTGCCTTTCACTTCTGTGCTTATACAGTGCTGAGATATTGCAGACTTGGGTAAATTGGGCTCTTGGTCGGAGTTGTGACTCTTGGGCATGGTTTGTCCGCACACTTAATTGTGCATGTGTGCCATTGTGCCCATCTCCCCCCGTCCCCCCAGTCCCTGGTCGTTACTCACCCTGTTGCTGTTGGCTCAGGTCATATTGTGCAGTGTCCGGTCCCCCAACTCCTGCCACCGTCTCCCCAATGATGACTCGGGTCACCATTTCCTCCATCTCATCCAGCTCCTGGTGTGTCGCTGGACTCCCACCTCCAATCTGTATTGCTGCTTTCAGGTTGGCTGCGAGTTTCAGCTTGGTTTTGCACTTCACATCAGTCCAGCACTTCTTGCAGTCGTCCACTTCCCTTCTCTTCACTCCGACTGCATTCACCTTGGCCAAGATGGCCTGCCATATAGTATTTTTAGTTGCCAATGACACAGTGGAGGTGATGAACAGTTGGTGGTGGTGTTCTATCACCTCCGTAATGAGGATCTGGTTTTCCTGCGTACTGAAAGGCGGGTTCCTCTTCTTCTTCTCCTTGCCCTTCCCTGACCCCGAGGTCCCAGGCTGGTCCTCTGTGGGGCTTGTGGGGTTCTGGTTGTCCTCTGTACTTGCTCCGGCTACCTCCATGGTGCTTCGCAGTTGTTTGTGTTTTTTGTTGCCGTTTTTATAGTGGTTTTTCCCGCCTGACTTGTGGGACTTGCAGGCCTGGCACTGCTTATCGCTGGATTTTTTATCGCAGTTGGGCCCATCGCTAGTTTTTTCACGTTAGGCTTTAGATTTTTATCGCCGTCCCAGTAATTTTATCGCGGACATTTGACGCGTTATCGGGAAACTATCGCATGTTACCGCCGTGTTGAGAATAAGACGTTAACACTGAGTTATTTTCCCGCGATAGACGGCGATGTGCAAAATTGCGTTAACCTATTTTGGCGATGATTATCGCACGTTCTTGAGAATATCCCCCTAAGACTTGTGCCCTGTTCCACTACAGGTGCAGATACCAAGACCTAATTTTCCCTACACTCCTCTTCGGGACCAAAGAAATGAAACTGGACATCATTACAAACTTTTTCTACCTCTGCTACTGTACCATGCTAAAGAGTTCTAGTCATTTCTGCTAAACTTAGGGCAGGTGTTTTAGCATAGTAAAGTCTCCTTACTAATGTTTGCATTTCAGAGTGGTAAACAGCTAACATTCTAAAGTGATGAAGGTGCTTCTGCACACTTTCTTCTATAGACATGCTTGTGCATTTCCCTGTAAATTAGTATATTTCCTTACTTTGCATTGATCGAAGCCTTGTGAAATCCCAATTTTCAGTTTCAGACTTTTGCAGGGAAACTGACGTATGAAGGCTCTCAATATATCAATTGACTCCTGCTGAACACTACAGTTTCACTTATATACAGGAGACTATCTACTCTTTCCCTGTACCTCTTCAGCTATAACTTCCTCTACATTTCTAGGTACCATCACTTCTTTTGAAATACAACTACTATCCTTCATTTCATAGCATTGTCGAGATTCTTCAACTGCATGCACTAGTGTGTTCTCCTGGAAGTAGCTTTCATCATTAAAGAAAGGTTCAGTACTCGAAGTCTCCATTCGCCACTGAAAAGTTTGCAAAAGTTACTTCTATTGACAAGTCCTTTCTTTTGGCTTCTTTTCCTCATAGACAGTACTATTTTATCTAGTGTCCTCATTCTGTTTAAAATTCAAATAAATATCTTTCTCTTGAGAGCAAAGGCCTTATCAACTAGAGCCTCAACACGTTCCTATTGTCTGACTGCTTCTCTTCTTCTTTTACACTTCTCCATCGATCTTATTAGATTCTGAACTACTCTGCAGCGTAACATTCTAAGTCTGATTTCCTTAAACTGCCTCTGTCTTCTGGTTAATTTCTCTGTTTTTTTAATACAATATTTTACTCTTCATGTCATGTAGTTTTGTCTACTTTCTTAGTTGATCCTAAACTTTGTTCTTTATTTACTTGATTTTGCTGTCTTTCAAGTTGTACACATATTATTTTAAGAAATGTCTTTGTTCTCTTACCAGCAGCTCTTTTCTCTTTCACCACTTTCTCTGCATTTTGCCCCTTTTGTTTCTTATTTGTGAGTAGACAGTATCCTTGCCTCTGCTTCTTTATTCTCTCACTTTTTAATGGCATTGTATCTCTCTGTAGTTAACTAGAAATTGGAAAAAATAGTACATTTACCATTTACCTACATTTACCTTTTCATTATCTACAATCACATTACATATTTTAAGTAGTTAACTACCATCGTAAACAGTTCTCTTATTATAATATAGCTAACATTACTCTATTAATTTTCATGTTTCTGTCTCTGTTTCTGTCTATGTGTTACTGTATGCATTAGTCTCTCACTGGTTATACTACTATGGGCCAGATGTACGACCAAGAAAATTGGGCATCGCAAATTGCGACTCTTTTGCGAGTCGCAATTTCCGATGTACAACAGTGTATTTCACACTGTTTGTGATTCCCGATGGGGTCGCAAATTGCGAGGCTCATTAATATTAATGAGCCTCTCGCAATTTGCGAGCCCATTGGGAATGACAGCCCTCCCAGGGATGGTGGCCTGCTGGGCTCAGTACACTATGTACACTAGTACATAGCATGTTGACTCGCTATTAGGAAGGGACGCCCCTTCCTAATAGCGAGAGTCGCAAATGCTATTTTGCGAGTCAGGGACTCGCAAAATAGCATTTGTACATGCTATTATTCTTTTTGGTGGCCGCAAACGGGAGGTACTCCCGTTTGCGGCCGCAAAAAAGGGTCATACATCTGGCCCTATATCCATTACTGAGTTCCTGTGTATCTTCCCATGTTTAAAAGACTACTTCTTTGGATGGGTGACTAGGTTGTGTCAGTACTTGCCTACATATGTAAGTGAGTGTACGAG